>OX276335.1:81142066-82342066 GCA_946251815.1 Dasysyrphus albostriatus
CAGTCTTCATTGCTTCATATGTTCGTGGGGGTCTTCCAATGGATGCAACAAAAATTTTTTGAGCTTTTGATAGTGTGATAGTGTTGGTAGCGGGGTAGATGATTCAAAATTACATTACACGATTAGTGCTCTTTGCCTAGTGGTTAATCTACATTTTGTCTATTAGAGTTTCCAGTTGATTAACTTTCTTTTCAATAGCCACCAGACTTAAAATTTTAACAATTTCAAGCCTCAACCTTAGTGTGAGAAATTCATTTTAAATAGTAAAAAAAAATCACTCATACGCCCCAGAGTCCAATGTCAAATAGCACTCAATTTTATTTTTTTTTTTGCAGAATAATTCTCCATGGATACACCAGGATGCCGATATCGAATGAGGTAGCCCCGGTGGAAGAGTGGTCTACAGCAAACGGCAGCAATAGCAACTACCAGCATCATCAGCAACCGCTGACCGATTTCACCAACATCGACAATAATGACCACCAGCCACACTGCCCCAGAGCCCATACCACATCCAAGAACAATGAATCCCAATTGAGAAATCGAGAAGCAATGTCAAGCATAGTTGACTCCAATAAGAAGCAAACATTAAATTGCAGCAAATTTCCGCTGCAGGCAACCGGAAACTGCGAGCATTCAATGGGAACGTCATCAGATCAAGGTAACCAAAGTAGTGTGACGGCAGCGGCAGTGATTGGTATGACAACAATCGAAAATAGTAACACCAACTTTGACAGTGGTAGTGGTGGTGTAAGCGGTAGTGTCACAAAAACCATTCACAATTCGAATGACAGTGAAAACTATCAACAACAGCAGCAACTTCAACAAATCCAAAGACTTAGCAATAACATTTCAAATAACAATAAAATTGTGAGAAACTTAAATAGTGGCGGCCGCCTGAATGGCTGTTGTTGTCCGCGTCTCCGGAGTCCGCCATCGTTGTCTAAGATGACAACTTCGACGACAACGACAACTACAACGCCGATGAAAACGACGACTACAACGACGGCGGCAAAGGAATGCGTGGATGATGATCAAGCGGATAATTATTGCCAGCGATCAAAAAATAATAACAACAATATAAAAATGACAATTACGTTGACAACGACGGCTCGCAAGAAAAACGAGTGTGGGCCGATGCCAGTGACAACGGCTGGCGCAGCAACTGTACATAGTCTGGGAGCACCACCAGCACCAACAACAACAACAAGAGAAACAACTACTACAACAACATCTACAATGACAGCATTGACAACAGCGACCACCACCAGTGCAATAGAAATGGCATCAGCAGCGCCAGTGACAACATCGACGACAGCAGCGTATACTACAGCGGCAACGATGACGACGACGACTACGACGATGGCGATAGCACCAGCTACGTCTTCGTTGTCCCCAAACTCGACGATAAAGTCAACCCAAAGAGTAATGATCGGATGCGGTTCTAATGACAATACGAATGAAAGCGATGCCAATCGTTCGGAATGCAAAATTAATGCAACAACAACGCATAAAGAATTACCGGAGAACCAATGTAACGGTGAGTAGATACATTTTGACAGAATTTCGCAAAAATATTTGTTGCCTTAAAGTGGTAGGTGCGTTTGTTGTTGAAGGACAAGCGGTAAATTTTTATATGGAAAGTGTGCCAATATAAAATTCCGCACAAAGTGCAGGTTGGTATTATAGTTTACCAACAGACTTTTGCTAGGTAGGTCTGCCTACTTTAATTCTGGGACGTTTGCATTTCCGTATATATTGCAAACTCTGTAAAATGGTGCCGTGTATCAAAACTGTATAATTCCATAATTGACTCAAAATTTCGGTTTCCACAAAGAAAATCAGCTGTGCCTTCTTCCTTTTCTTCATCCTTATTGCAGCCTTTGCACAAATCAGATAAGTTAATGTGCACTAAATTCAAATGGGTTCCTAAAGACATGCGGCCATGGATTCCAAAGCAAGAAGTGTCAATTTTTGAACACCTATCATAAGTGGTTTTGTGAAAATTTTAGTGTTTCTAACTGGGTCACTGAACAAGGTTCTTCGCGGCTGCCATTTCTTTCTATGATACTAACAGTTTCATCAGAACTATAGAAAAGGGTTGGCTGGTGTAGTGGTGTCACGTGGAAGTTATGTAGGTTTGTAAATAGGTACAAATGAGGGCTATGAGCAAACTAGCACTGTGACCCAATAGGCTCTAGAATGTGGCGTTGCGTTTTAATGTTGAACATAGCGCGACTAACCTGTTCCTAATAGTGAAATAAGCTTATGAAAATTTAACATTAAAGATCGGTGGACGAACCCACTTGTCTTATGGACCATCGTTCTCACTTAAGTTTTTGTCAAATTTTTGTCAAACTAAGTGATTTCTTGAGTCAAAACTGTCTTTTTTAAGGTAATTCATGTGTCATTTTACTTACTTCTCCGGCTCTCGATCCATGGAGGGTCTCTATCTGAGGTATTGCGGTCTTCCATCGGTTGACGTAGCTCGCACGCTTCCCCCAGTCATCGAGACCAAGCGTTCTTGCGTCGAAAACCATCTGATCCCTGTAGCGGAGGTTCGGTCGAACCTGGGGGCTTGGTTTGGACAGTTTTTTTTTTGCTGGAGCGTTGTTGTGTCATTTTACTTTCGTATAAGCCACAGTAACGAAGGACAAGGTCTTCAAATACAAAGTTTCGAAACCCATGAAACTTTTTCGTATTCCTTGAGCGATTTTAATGAAATTCATTTATCACCTATCTCAATTTCTATGAAATTGAGCAAGGAACAACGAAGTTATGGGGGTTTCGAAACTTTGTTTTTCGAAACTTTGTCTTTTGAATCTTTATTTTTTTTAAATTTTCTCTTCATGTAACTTTGTTTTGCGAAACTTTATCTTTCGAAAATTTACCTTTCAAAATTTTGTCTTTTGAAACTCTTAAAGATTAAAAAAAAAAATTACTTCATGCTCACCATTTTTTATGAGCTCATCAGAGCTCCTCATGCTCGTAAAAATAGCATTTTATTACTCAGTGTTTGCTGTAGGTACCTAGGTGCAAAATTAGAAAACAGTTTGTTGAGGCAATTACTAGTAATTAAAATTGAACTTTTTCCTATCACTACTTCTCAACTCTGCTATATATTTCAAAAATGCCTCAGTAAATTGTTTTTTAATACTTTCAAATGTAATTAAAGAAATTCAATTACTAATTATATAAAATTGAAAAGTGTCAATTACTGGTAATTCAATTACATTATTGTAATTGAAAAGAAAAGTAATCATCAAAAAATCTGTAATGGTTACTTACTTTAGTAAGCATTATACAAAATTTAATTAATTTATTGTTTTTGTCAATTACCTTATCTGGGCAATGTGCACTAATGATTGCCTGTAGTTTTTATTTTTTTTACGTGTGTTGTTCCAAACTAATTAAACAATATTTTATTGTCTTTCGGTTTTTGATTTACTGTCGTCTTTTAAATGATATGCTCTTGAAAATAAATAATAATAATAAAATGAACAAATTTTTCGCTGTTTTTTGTCTAACTGTAGCATTTATTTATTTATTTATTTATTTATTTATTTATTTATTTATTTATTTATTTATTTATTTATTGATCTACAAGCGTTTACGGCTAACAGATTGTGAAATAAAAATATTTAAAATATTTACATGTATTTCCACAACGTACATATATATAAATATAATTTAAAAGTATATATCAGGCTTAGATTAGCTTTAAACAAATCTCTAGAGCTGCTTAGTTCAATAAATTGGCAAACTTAATTGAAATGCCTTATTGATCTACACGTGAGAGTGAGTGACTCACTTAGTATTAGACTTAAATAAGTCTAATACTAAGTGAGTCTAAGTCAGACTCACAGAGTATTAGACTTAAAAAAAGATATGTTGCTATATTTGTTTGTGTTTAATTTTAAGAAATTTAAATTGCACCAATCAGAGACTTGATTAATATCAGATTGTATGAAATAACAATCTTCTACACTGCTAATTTCTAAAAATAGTTTAAGATCATCAGCATAAGGAAGGCACTGTGAATATTTTATTACAAATGTAATATCATTAATAAAAATATTAAAAAGAAAGGGACCCAAATGGCTACCCTGAGGTACACCCGAATTACATTCAATAGATCTCGAAAAAGAATTATTTATAATAACGTTTTGGGACCTACCAATGAGCTATGATGATATCCAATTCAAAAATTAAGAGTGGAATCCAAATAGTTCTAGTTTACGCAATTGAATCGAGTGGTTTACCGAGTGAAAAGCCTTAATAAAATCTGTGTAAATTGCATCTACTTGACTCTTTTTCTCAATGGATTTTTTGACATAAGCTGAAAATAGAGTCATGTTTGTTGTGGTAGAGCGCCCTGACATAAAACCATGCTGCAGTTCGGATATAGATTCCCTAGTTAAGAATTCTAATTTGGCTTTCACAACACTCTCGAACAACTTAGGGATTGCTGATAGTTTGGAGATACCTCTGTAATTGTCTATTAGATTCTTAGACCCAGATTAATGAGGCACAAGGTAAGAGATTTTCCACTCATCAAGAAAGTTTCCTTCCGAAAGGATTAATTGAATAAGCTAAGCAAAGAAAAGCAAAGCGATGCCGAGCAATTCCTTAGAAATAAAGCTAGTATACCGTCGGCACCGGGGGTTGGTTTATGCTTTATTGACTGAAGCTCCAGCAGAACTTCGTTACCACTTAACTCTAATGCACCAATATCAACCTTACTTGGTATATTGGGCATAAATGTAAAATTATCGTCACCCGGTATCGAGTAAACGGATTGGAAAAAATCGGCGAATAAGTCCAGTGTAAAGGTAGTGTTCGAAGATTCGGTGTTCCTAAACGACATGGTTTTTGGATAACCAGAAGATTTTATCTTCGTATTGATAAATGACCAGAACGAGTTACTGTTAGACCTGATGTTTTTTTCAATATTCATTATATAACCTCTATGAAGGAACTTATTAAGAACAAAAAAGTCTTTTCCCAATTTTTTGAAGTTAACATAATCTGAATCACTATTTGATTGCTTGTATTTGTTAAAAGCTTTACGTTTGACATTTCTTAGGTTGAACAGATGCTTATTATACCACGGAAGCTTAGGTAGTAGATTTGATTTTGGGTTTCAAGCCAGAGGTATATAACTATTTAGAAAAGCTTTCAAATATGATTGAGGTAAATCGCATGTACTTTTGTTCAAGGTTAAGATTTAAAAAATCATTAGACCAGTTGAAAGTTAAGAAAAAATTGTTAAGCTCAACGAAATTTGCTTTTTTAAAATTAAAACATTGTGAACATTGGTCAGATTCATTCCTACAAAAAATTTACAATTCAATTTCGATAAATAATTCTTTATGGTGAATAGATTCATTAAAAAGTGAAAACGGAACTACTGAGACATAAGAGTTGAAATAATCATTACTTAAGAAAACTAACTCTAAAATATTATTTAATGAATTATCAAATTCCATTAATTTGACTAAGATCAATTACTTCCAAAAACCCATTACTATTTTCAATTATATGTGATTTGTACATATTATTTCAACTACAATTACAAGTAATGAAAGAAGAGAATTAAGAAAGTTCATATTTCAAATTACATGTAATTGAAATTAAAGTTGAAATAAATTACGAAAAGTAATCATTATTTCCAAACTTTGATATAAAGATATAATTGCCCTTGAAGTTAGACAATTTTCTTAAAAAAATGGTTAAAATTCAATTTCCGTTAAACTTTCATTACTGTCAAAAGCACAATTAAGGCCGTGAGTGCAAAAGTGATCACCATTTCTGACATTACAAGTGATAAAAGCTACTTTACTACCGACTGGCCACGATATACCAAATCTACTGATATTTTTGTAAGTATCGTCTCGGTATTGTCAAAATCGAATATTTTTAGTATCGTCTCGGTATCGGTATAGGTCTCATATAACCAAGTCTCATCTCGGTATCGGTATCAGTCTCGTTTTAGGTTTGATATCAGTCACAAACAAAAATAAAATGCACAACTTGGTAACATGTTCTTCATCTTCCAGTTGAACTCGCTTGTTATTTTTAAGAATTAATAAAAAATCATTAAATAAGAAATATGAATACTTAGTATGTAAATTAACGAAAATCTTCTTAACTAAAGTTTCTTAATGTCTTAAAAATATTAATGGGCTTATTTTGCATTGTCTTAGTAAAGTTCCGATAAGTTAAACATAAATTCTGGGTCAAAATGTCATAGCAGGAAAACAATGCTGTTGCAAAATCATTAGATCCGTTTCTGAGAAACCAAGATATAAGAAACAAAAATATGTGAGGCAGTGGGTGGACTTTATTAAAGGCAATTCCTTCAACTAAAAGAACTAAGTCTAAAAATGCCATCCAAATAATTGGTTTCAGAGAAATAAAGCGAAAGAAAATTGGACTCGGAAGTAGGTGGATTTAGGTAGGATTTAAATAATTGCTTAAACCTTCTCCTTGGTATATAGAAAAAACTATGAAAATTACAAAGAAACCAATTTAATTAAAAATTTTTTTATTTGTAATTAATTAATTAAATTTTGTTTCTGTCGATACTAACATTACTACCGAAAGTATCCTAAAATTTCGGTCCCAAAATAACGGGTTGGTCTTGGTATCGTCTCGGTATAGTTTCGGATGCTTTGGAGCTGGTATCGCCTCAGTATTGCTTTAGTTTCCGATACCGATACCACACGATACCGAGACTTTCCTGGTATCATGGCCAGCCCTAGTTTAGTTAGATACTTATCATTTCACACTTTAAACAGCTTTATGTTGAAAACATTCAGCCAGTGATCCTAGAAGACCATTCTCTTAATATAGACTAAGGCTAGGACCGCACTTGCGATTTTCCGTCGTTGCGACTGAGAATTTGATCGCAAACCAGTATGATTTCTTGGTATCATGTGCATTCATTCTCCTTTTATCTCTTGTTATATTTTTTGTGACTGAAAGATCACGTGATAGAAAAGCACAAGTGCGTTCCCACACTAAGGCTAGGAACGCACTTGCGATTTTCTGAAGTGTGATCATTCAGTCGCAAAGAAAACCACATTAAATGCACATTGTACCAAAAAAATTGTACTACATTAGGATCAAATTTTTGAGTCGCAACGACAGAAAATTGCAAGTACGGTCCTAGCCTAAGACCTCAAGACAAGCAGTTAGCAGTGAGTTCAAATTTGGTTTGCTCTTTGAAGTAATCCGAAATGAAACTTGATGTGTGATATTTGTGATATTTTCTGCACAGGTTAAGGGAAGTCAATTTTTATATTAAGTTACCCTGACCTTGAAGAAATAGAAGAAAATCTAGTTAGCAGATTTGTTTATGATGAGTCTCCTTGATTGTTTTTGAAACGATCCTTTTATCACGCTGATGAAATTGTTATGACATTTTTCGCCTATAGGCGTATAAAAACCACGTCATTAATTTGCACATTTCTTAAATTTAACTCCAAGTTTCACATTTTATCTAATAGTTGTTAGCATAACTGCCATTCTTTTATAAAGCTGACGCAGTTTAAAATGAGCATGTTTTCGACACGTTTTCTTGCTCCTTGGAGCTATTTAAGTTCTTGATCATAAGTTCAATGACTTGAATTCATTCAAAATTCATGTTAATCTGTCATTTTCAAATAAATTTGATGTTTAAGCATTTCTTTTTTGGATATTATGTTAACAAAAGAGAAGCAAACAAAAAGAAAATATAACAAAATGTTTATAAATACAAACAAAAAATTAATACGAAAAAGTATGGTCTCTGTCAACTTAAGCAAACAAAACATAAAATTATTGGCAGTCTGAATGGATTTGCTGTCTTGTTTTCTGAATTGCGAGTTGTTCCCGAAGCAATCAACCTTATTGTGTCCAACACTCATGCTCTGTTCATATAAACATAATAATACGTGCAATCAATGTTTGCTGAAGAAGATGTAATTAATCAGTTTGGCTTATGAAAAGAATAAAATTAAGGAAGTAGCACCCAAAGCTGTCATACGATTAATTATTCATCGCGTAAATCCGATGATTGTTTTGGCACAATCACCACTTGTCAATTGGGGTCAACGTCATAATAATGGGCCAAGCAGAGTGGCCGTATAGTCCGCATTCCTGGGGGAAGCGTTCCTCTTCAAATGTAATTAGTCCTATCGCACGCACAAGCTGCTTCCGCAATGTCCGTCCGAGCGTCCGATGGTCTTGGTCAGACAATGAGTTATAGCTTGTGTCTTTAGCCAATGACGTGTGTCGACCGTAGAAGTAGAGGATGTGGAGGGCCTAAAAGTACAGAAGAGTGGTCTAAACTTTAAGTCGTGAGTTATAGTGAAGTTTAGAAATTCCCAGTGTTTGCCTATGAAGAGGAAACACGTCCACGTCCGTCCGTCCGTTCGATTCGATTGATTTTAAATTAATTCGCAAAAGCGCGTGTGCACATCACGTCTATTGCCCCAAGAAACTCTTACATCACTCGGCAGGCAGACCTGAGAATGTGGAAAAGTCTTGACGAATCTTCTCTTCTGCATGCGTGAATATTCCCCTGCGGGTAATCGCAGTCTATTCTCCATACTAATGGCCATATAATGAGCACATTCGTACATCCGTGAGTGCGCGCATTACGGCCAAACTGTGCTGTGGTTTCTAGATGTTTTTATTTTTTTTTTTGAGTCGCAGCATGGCCGGCCCGCGGGTGTAGACATTAAGGCTGATGTTGGATGCGTTCACATCAGTGGCCATAGTTATGTGGTGATGATGTAAACCATCATCATCATCATCATCATTGAAAACTATGACGACGAGACGACGACGAACACGACGACTACAACGACGCGCGCTTCTCAGCTGAATTGCTTACTATAATGGCTTAAGGACATTCACATTTTTGTGGACATAAAAAGATGGCTACATGAAGGCCATAGTTAATCTCTTTGCAAACGAGTGTCAAGTTAGCTCTTTTGATAGCCAACAAAAAGGTGGCAGCTCAGTGACGATTAAATCCTTTCGCTGATGGTGTCAGAGTGCGGGGTTCTTAACGAGATGGGATTAAATATTGTTGAGGCTCTTTTTTATAGTTTGAGGTGACTTACTAAAGAGCGAGAAGAGATGGGTGCTTAAGCTTTTGAAGAATGTCACATAAATTGATCGCGTGAGTGGTTTAAATTATATTTATACATTTTATAACTTTTCAAGCTCAAGGGAAGACATAAATCACTTTGTAAGAAATCATGGTCTTATAAAAAGCTGACACCTTTTTGTTATTTTTTTTTTTTTTTTGTGAGAAATTCCCATAAATGGTTATGAACTTGAAATGAGTTATTGAAATTAATACATTCGTTAACCTTGGACATAGAAGTTTCACTGAATTTTTATAAGTACCTTACGTTTTTAATACAGCTTTTAGTATGGTGGTTTATTAGTAGAAGGTATTTGATAGCCCAGCGGCTGGCGTGACATATCTCATGCATATAGGCGGGAATTTTTTTATATAATCCGCAATTTGTAAAAGACGATTTTGCAGCTTATAGAAAGCGCATTTATTATAGACTAAGAGCCCACAATAGATTTTGGGTGTGAGTGATAAGAAAAAAAGTAAGTCGTATGCGTCGAAAGCTTATTAAAACAAATCAAAGTCTTCCAGTCCATAACCGGGGTTTTAGTGATTAAAAAGGTTATGAAAACTAAATATGAATGCAACTTCGAGACAGGTCGTGTTAGTTGAAGTTGGATTTCACCATTAACTAGATAATGCTCCTTGGATGGGATCACATATGTATCACGGAATTCAAAATCATTTGAGTGAATATAGTTTTTTTCATTATAAACTGTAATTTTTAAAATGATCTGGCAAGGCGAACGCTGAAACTGTCTCATATTCCATGATTTGTTGGCAAAATTGGTAACTTCTCATCATACCTTCCAGCAACATCAGACAGTAATAGTTGAAAGTTATTTGTCACTAGGCTCTGGTTTTTGATAAATTTATGTATTTGTTTTAATTTGTGATATATACTCTAGAATATAGCAAGTTTTTATATACTAAATGGAAAAGGCTCGCAAATACAAGTTGACTTTTAAGTACGGCCAGAGATAATCGTTCCTTACACTTTCTTTGGGTGCCGTATTCAAATAAATCGTTAATTGGTTGTGACAAAATCAATTTTTTCGTGCGATTTTTCGATGCAGGTATTTTTCAACAAAATCTCATTTGAACCATTGAAAACTTAATAAAGCAATTCAGTATAATCAATTTTAAAATCTTTTCGAAAGTTATTTAATATGAATGAAGAAACTAAAACGAAAGCATATCATTGCACCACAATGAAAAAATTCTCACATACAATCAATGACTAAAGCAAATTATGACTCAATTAAAATATTTCAAAATATTGTGTTCTAAGGAACATTTCCGGTGCTCTTTGCTGATTTTGTATGAATTAAGAAAAAAAAAACTTTAAACATAGGAAACATCACACGAAGAATTGATTTTGTCACAACTAATTAACGGTAAAAAATGCTACGCCTAGGAGTGTTTACCACTTTTCGTAGTAAACATAGAACGACAAATTCGAAATTTTCGAAACTAGTCATTTATGAATTATTTAGCAATAAATCGTTCGGTTTAAAAGGTTCTTACCACTTTTTAGATGGTGCTATGCTTACTTCATGTCAAGTTAACAAAGAATCCAAAAAACGTAGAAAATATTCCATTACTAATTCGAAATCGCCGCAACTACTTCAAGAACTAGTTAAAAACACACTATTCAGACATAAACCATTTGGTATGGGATAAGTAGTTTTTACCCCTTTTTTATGTTATGCTTTCCTAACTTGATATCAATCTTGATATCACTTGTCGAGATTTGTCAAGTTTGCAAAGCACCCAAGAAAATATTAAACAACAAATTCGAAACTATCACACAACTAATTAACATCAAATTATCCACGTACCCATTTTCCGATTCGTCAAAGTTGCTTTGCTAACTTGACACTCATTAAAAATAAACCTAAAAGCACATAGAAAACATCGCATGACTAATTGAGTTTGTCAAAATTATTTAACAGCAGATTATTAAGCAGTGAAATATTAAATTTAGAAGTTTTTACCACTTTAAAAAAAAATAACAAAGAGCTGGGATGCTTTTTTCCAGCTGAGGTAGGTAGTGGGGTCCAGGGTCCGGTATGTAGAGAATTCAGAACTCCAGTTCCAAAGTAAAAATTAATATTTATTTACGGATAACTTATAGCAAGGTATTAAATTTAATAAGGTTGGGATAGAGTCCCTAGTCTTAACTATGACGGCGGAGAAGAAAAGGCTTAGACGGCGAAGGTAGGGATAGAGTTTCTAGGCATAGCTTCTCGGAGGAGGTTGGGAGGTTAAGACAGCAAAGATTGGAATAGAGTCCCTAGTCTTAAGCAACGACAGAGTTATATTACGGTGGATAGCTGAGAAGCCAACGGTTGGGACAGAGTCCCTAGTCTGCAGAATAGTCTTAACGAATACGGCCGAGAAAAGAAGCTTTAAGCAGCGAAGGCACGGTTGATGCTTGCTAAAATGTCCCCAAAAGCAAAGAAAAGCCTACCAAATCAAATTGGATTTTAAAATAGGCTAAAAATTCAATGTTTGTCATACAAAACAATGTGTCAAATTTTAACATGCAGTTTTACAACTCGAACAACTCACTGAATCGCAAAATTATACTCGTAGTTCAATCTAGCAAGAAGATGACGAATTAGCCTAAAAAAGAGGTTTTAAAATTTTAAAACTTTGTTCTTCGAAACTTTCTCTTGCGAAACTTTAACATTTCGAAATCTTCTCCTTTTGAAACTTTGTCTTTCGAAACTTTTTCTTTTCAAAACCTTGTCATTTCGAAACTTTTGCTATTATCCTTCGAAACCTTGCATTTCGAAACTCTGGCGGATTCTCGATTATATCAAACAAAAAATATTGAAAAGCAGTTTTCTTAAATTATCAGATATTTTTGAAATTACGGTGAAACTTAAAAAATCAACTATTATGCAGCAATTTTGAGGCAAGCTATGATGAAACTAACCCTTCGAGCAATTTACTAAAAGAATGTGAATAAATAAAATTTATAAATATTTAAAATCTAAAATGCCATATATACACCATGCAGGTGATGCAATCATGTACCATAGAAATATTCGCAAATCAATCCAAGAGTTAACTATGTCCCATCGTTTTCTATTTTCTTAAAAAAATAAATGACAAAATGTGAAATGTTTACCATTTTGTTAATTTTTCGGCATATGACGGGGAAAAATTTTGCCAAACACAGTACACTCAGAGAAAAAAGCAGGTATAACTAACTAATTTTAATTTTTAGGTTGTTATTTTTTAACTCGGTAGATCTTAACCAGATACTCACGTTGATTACTATTTGCTATATTACCTGCATGACATCATGTAAATTTAACACTGCCTTAAAATAGTAAAACTGATAATTTTACCTGAAAATCTTGCTAATTGTACCTGTTAATCTAATTAACTTTACATGAAAATCTTATTTGAAAACATCAACGTCCTTTAAATTTAACATGGAGATCTAGTTAATTTAACATGATTCAATATTGAATCAACCCTGTATCCGGTAATTATTAGGTCTTGGATCCATGCGTCTAGGTCCCATCTCTAACGCTGCTTATCATCCAATTCATTTTGCATTATTCTGAAAGTATAGAAATTTATTACTTTTTAAACTATTTTACTATAAAAATACTTTGTGATACTTACTAAGTTTTGAACTGGGAAACTCTCACACATGGAGATAGCACGCATCCCCTGGGCCACTTTGCTTCACATAAGACTTGTGCCTAATATCAATAATTTGAATTTGATTTTGTTTGCATGGCCTGTGTGTGTTTATGGTTTAACACTGGTGTTCAACATGACAATAAAAAGGCAGTGTTTCTTTAACGATGGCTTTGTGTGTGTATTAACTCTGACTGAGTTCTATTTCATCAGGTGGCCGGTTAAATTCAAATAATTTTATTTTAACACTGGTGCCCCGTTGAGCTCAACTGGCACAGTGTTTCTTTAATATGAGGCCAGTTTGAATTTAAAAAGTAAACATTGTAAGAAAGTAACCATAACGTTACTTCAACCTGATTTGTGGTAAAATTGAAATTCATAATATACAGGGTGTTAAAAAAACACGATCTCAGTTAAAAATTTCTTGCTTACAAGAATTTAGTGTTACAATAACAGTTCATCTTCTGAAATCAATTTTAATATAGTAATATAGGCCACCAGGAGCCTATAACACAGAACGACATGGCAACTAGTCAACAATTACTTGTTCAACAATGTTTGTTTAACAAGTCAAAATCATTTTTGTAACTCAATAAAAAGCGTAACAATTTTCAACTTAAAAAAATTCCCTCGAATTGTTGAAACATTCCAACAAGTTTTTCTTACTTGATGAGTCGTAAAGTCTTCGAGGAAAAAATATCTTATCAAAAATCAGCGCTGTTCTTTTATAAATGGACGAACGTTATATGTAGGAAGAACTTTCATTAAGATAACGAACATTTTGTACACCGCACACGTACAAGACATATGGCGCTATTTCAAAACAATTTGTTTCTTAAAATATATTAGTCTATTTTTAATTCAAACAATCACTGTTCGATTCAGAATAAAGCTTAAACACTTTATAAATTAAATTCCCTAGCACTAAATACATTTTAAACAATCTTCTTGATTCCATCAATTGATAAACACAACTGTAAGCGTTTATTTCTTACTTGTTGACTTTGAACAAGTCTGCAACCGTCAGTTGAAATTTATTAACTATTTAACAAGTTTATTCTCTGTTTTTTGAACTCTTGTTGTTTCCAGTTACAGAAACGATGGATTTATGAAATTTTCCACTTGTTGGATGAAGCCAAAACAATTGTTTAAAGTCTCCCAAAATTGTTGTTCCGTGTTACACAAATTTTAAAAAGTTGTTGAATTTCACTTGATCAACAAGCACTTGTGTTATAGGTCCCAGGCTGTTTTAACATTGAATATAAGTTTATTAAAATCGGGTACATTTCTGAAATGTCTCCAACTTTATATGGGATTATGCTTCTTGTTAATTTAACAAGGCCCAGGTTAATTATTTACTAAAATTTTTTCTCTGAGTGTATCAATTTTGTTTAAGGAAAATCGAAAAAAAATAAAAATAGTTCCATCGCAAGGTACGCAATTTCTATAGCTCAAGGCAGCACATATAAATTTGTTAGGCACACATAAGAACAACTTTTTTTTAAATCGAAAATGCAGAGTGCTATAGCGTCATGTTTTGCTAAAATTTTTTAAGGTTGTAAAAGTTGTAAAAGTTGTAAATATGTATTTGATTTTTTTTTTTTGGTTTTTAGAAATATTGGAAAGATTAAAAATGGTTCTCTCAAAGAGCTTGCGCAGTATGCGAAATTCTTAAAATATTTGAGATTCCAATAGTAACACATTTTTTTTTCATTTAAAAAAATAAAAAGTTTCAGTACTAATTTGTGCATGAAAAAATGAAAATATTAAAATTTGGGATTTTGTTCAAATCTACCATTTTTAAAATTCATCGCAAGAGTGCGGAAAGAAGAGATCTGATTCAAGAACACTTCTGTTTGGACCACCAGAATCTGTTGTCATGAATCCAGAATATTTATGAAATCATTGGTAACTTTATTTCTAGAATAATAACCTTGGAAAGTATAAGCTCTGTATACAATATAAATCTCTCCCGAAAAACAATACAAATATTCTAAAAACTATCAAATATTTTAAGCGCTACATTCCTTAAAGAAATTAATACATGTTAACATGTATATCAATGATATTCTGTTATCTTTAACTGTACAATATTGTTCTGTTGATTCTTCACACCTCATTAACCCGATTACATGTTTCCTAATTCTCTCAAACATCAATGCAGGTGTAAAAAACCCATAAATCTTTATGTTTTTTTTTGTTTTGTTTATTTGTTTAAAAAAAAACACTTAAAACCTGATATCTTCGCGCCTTGGCATATTCATAAAGCACACATCACCACCATGGCCACTGGCCAGTCTGCCCACCCAGATATCGCGCTGCCTCATTATATTCCGTAAAATTAGAATACAATTAACCTCGAAAATGAAAATGTGTCGCAAACTGTTGCAGTCAACACACCCGGGTATAGTTATAATAGCGGTGCAGCAGCAGCAGTGGCAGCAGTAGTGGCCAAGGCAGCTTGATGATGGTGGCCTGGCTGCGAACCGAATCACTATGACCATTAATCAAGAACCTCCATCGGAACCACTCCCTCACATGTGATGGATTAAGTGCGAATTGAAATTAATTGAATTCGTACATTGCAGATACATGATATCAGATTTCACTCTTTCTTGGACTTGGACTTGGACAGACACACAATGCGCGACAATCCCAGAGGTTTGCTTGTAGGTACTGCGAGTACTGAGTACTGAGCATAAATATTGCATCACCTGCATCACTAACAAGCAAACTTGCCATACCCTGCTGTGACAACAACCACGACTCGACGCGACGCAACGCGACGCGGACGACAGGCTAATCCTCCTCAGTCAGCACTGGCCGCCTGCCTGTTCCTCCAAATGATGGACAGAATGCGCTCGTTCCAGAATATCGTATTTCATATCACGTATAATAATTTTTTCTCGAATTGCGATTGCAAGTTGTAAGACCCGCACTTAGTCGACAGGTTTTTGCTTTTTTTTGTTTGTGTTCTCAGAGATACACGGATGAATGAAAATTTATTTATTTTTCCACAAATCGTCGATTTCTTTGAGCACATTTGTATGTGCCTGTGCCAGAGACTTCTTGGAATGGACAATGAGATTGGACCTCCCACAGAGGCGTTGCATTTGGCTCGCCTGCGCCTGCTTAACGATCCTGCTCCAGAGTTGACCCGTAGGGCTTGACTCTCTGCTCGACTGACTATGGGTAATGTTCACTTATCATCACGTAATAAATTTCTGCCAAAGTATTGCATTTAGGAATACGACAATATACAAAAGACCGATTCAGTCCAGACCCAGAGTGTAAGCTTTAGCCTACCTGTTCAAATCAAGTAGGCCACATATCCACACCACATGGACATTGCTCTTTGGATTGTTTCTTCTGATGAGATTCTGATCGGTTCACACCAACTTAATCGCTTTGGCCAACTTTGGTAACTCCGTGTCGGCAACGTCTATGAGGCACAAATGACAAATGTCGCAACAGAAAATATTTCTCTCTCCGTGAAACGTGAAATTCATTAATGCATGAGGTTTAAACAACTGCAATTGTTGATGGTGAGTGCTTAACCAAAAATGGACATACAAACGGCATCACAAAAAAGTAGTTAGAACCGAAAAAGTATCGAAATGTCATCATAAATGCATGGGGTTTTGTTGTTCGTACTCTCGTTATCGCCAACGAGTAATATATAAAATGGCATAATCAACTGAAATATTTACTTAATTTGATTTTAAATGCCGATTATTCCTACGGGACAGATAGAATTGTTTTTAATGGAACTTTTAAGAGAGATATTGATTGCAGTTTAAAGAGCAATGATGTGGAAACTGATTTTTAATTAATACAAAAATTCATTTTATGTTTGATAATTTTGTGATTCTTACCTACAATTAAATGTGATTAAATCTGTGGGAAAATTTTGCTGATGATGGAGATTCAATAAATATGATATGACGACGACATCATAGCAGTGGTCGAGCTCCATTTCGCCAAATATGCCATCAATGCAAACATTTCAGCAAGTGAATTGCTATTGCGAATGGTTTTAAGTTTTTAAACACAAAGTTCCTTCAAGCCAAATGACGGTAAAGCAGCCAAAGATTTTTGAGAAAAATTAATACCATTCTTGCCCTCTAATTTGGCGAAAAAAATTCAAATCCAAAACCATCAAGCAAGTTTTTTTTACCAGTTTCCTGCCAAAATTTTGAGGCTACAGGCGTTGGGCATTTCTGTGACGTCGTTGTGGCGAATTTTGCGAAAAGATCTTGGCTTACATCCTTACAAGATTAAATTGACGCAAGAACTGAAACCACTTGACCACCAGAAGCGTCGTGTGTTCGCGAATTGGGCTGAGCAACAACTTGAAAATGATTCGGATTTTCATCGAAAAATCATCTTCAGCGATGAGGCTCATTTCTGGCTAAATGGCTTCGTCAATAAATAAAATATGCGGTAAAAATTACGGTTTGGTGTGGTTTATGGGCCGGCGGCATCATTGGCCGTACTTCTTCCGTGTGATCAAGACCGGCACGTTACTGTGAATGGGGATCGCTACCGTTCAATGATAACCGAATATTTTTGGCCCCAATTGAATGATATGGACTTGGAGGACATGTGGTTCCAACAGGACGGCGCCACAAGCCACACAGCTAATGTCACAATCAACTTATTGGAAACCAAGTTTGGAGAACGTGTTATCTCACGAAATGGTCCAGTCGCTTGGCCACCTCGGTCGTGCGATTTGACGCCGTTAGACTATTTCTTGTGGAGCTACGTCAAGCCAATGGTCTATGCCAACAAGCCAGCGACGATTGATAAACTTCGTACGAATATCGAACGTGAAATTGCAGCAGTATCGGCTGTTTTATGCTTGAAAACCGTCGAAAATTGGGGGCAGCGTCTGGACTTCTGCAAGCGTGCCCGAAGTGGCCATGCAAAAGAAATCGAGCTCCATACATAATGGCATCGAACGTTCTTTCACATGAATAAAGAATTTCATTGATATCCAAAACCGTTTTTGTTTTATTTAAAAAACTTTTGTAGCGCTCTTATTGAAAAACTCGATACATGTCATTACTGATTTCATCCATTAATGTTTGTTTGTTTAAGAACAAAATTAATTGTGGTAAGTTACTCGTGTAAAAATGCGGAAAAAGACAATTATACTCAAGGCGTTGACTCTCTGACGTGAAATTTAAATTCTTGTGTACGTCAACGTAGAATGCTGTCAACGCCTTGATTGAAGCGCTGATACTTATGTTGACAAAACTTAAGCGTTAATAATTATTTTCGTTGAACGTGTAGTTACCATGTTAAAGCAGTTAGGAGTTAGGACACGTTGTTAAACTACCTGTCGTCAATGCTTTTAAATTTTACTGCGCTAATACTAAATTAGTTCGTTTTTTTTGTCAGATCGAAAAATTCGAAAACATTTTTAATAGAGGTCAACCTATATTTTGGAAATATGATGAGATATGAAATACATAATAATATTATAAACGTCAAAAAAAGATAAAAATAGAAGATATCATTAGGTGCGTTTAATGAATGTGTTCCGAACAGAAAATTACAGAAAAGTACTGGATTATGTGTTCCATGAGGAAAAACATTGCCCCAAACTGTTCTACATTCTGTCACTTTGTGTTCCATGACTTTTTTCCGAACAGTTTAGAACAACATTTCCTGCACCTACTATTGAGGTGGAGCAAGTGATTGAGAAATGTCAAAGTAACAGCTGATTTGATTTCTTAGGATAATAATGCACTTTTCTGTTCTTTCTTGCTCTGACAGCTTTCACATACTTGTGCTGTTCTGCTCTGTTCTGATCTAGTTTTTCTTCATTAAACATAGCTATTACTTGTTAATTAAGAGCAAATCTGTCACCTAAAAGCATTTCCAATTTGGTCAGTAAATAAGAGTTCTTCTTCTGGATTTTATTTTGAAATCAAAGTGAAAAAAAGTGCTCCCACATATCGAAGAGTTCTTTTTGGATTATTCCCACACATCGAAGAGTTCTTTTGGATTATTGCCAAACAAAGTAAGAGCTCAACAATCGCCTCGATAGCAAACCAAACGATAGTTTTGGTGGTGGTGCTTAGTTACGTAAGATAAAAAAAATAAAATTAAAAAAAATATCACTGTTTTTTTCAATTATATTCACTTTAAAATTTAATTTCTCTAAACCTATTACTTGAAACAAATAAAAAATTTAAATTTTAATTAAAAAAAAAAACACATACTGTATGTGCTTTCCATGATTTTACATAGTATTTTTCTTCTATTTTAAGTCAATTTTTCAAAAATTTGTCTCCCTTGCCTCAGGACCCCTGATATAAGAAAAAAGGACATGTCACTGGATGGATTCAACTACAGTAACTTCCTCATCTACCGTTAATAACGTCCATGTCTCTGCACCATACATCAGGACGGGATGATAGGTGTCCTATACAGGGATAGTTTAGTTTCTCGAGAGAGGGCTTTGCTTCTCAATTGCCTTCTTAGCCCAAAGAAACAGTTATTGGCAAGAGTAATTCTTCGTTTGATCTCAGCACACGGAGCCTAGCTAGGTGAAGTCTCTGACCACCTCAAAATTATAGCTGTCTATAGTGACGTTCTGACCGAGACGTCGGTGTTGAATGTTCTTTCTTGTTGACAGCATATATTTGGTCTTGCTCACATTCAACCCCTTGATGGAGCAGCGTGCATTCTTCATCGTCATCCTGAACATGCGGAAGAGTTTGGGAGGCATGCCATAGCTAGACATTACTCTATACAGCTCGTCTCTATAGATGCTGTCATACTTGGCCTTGAAAATGATGAAAAGGTGGTGGGTATCGATTTGGAACTCCTGGGTTTTTTCCCAGATCTGCCGTAGTGCGAATATTTGGTCAATGGAGGACTCTCTAGTCTAAAGCCAGACTGATATGAACCTATCAGGTTGTTGATGAATGGCTTCAGGTGTTCACAAAGTACGGCAGAGAAGATCTTGTACGCGACGTTAAGAAGACTGATTCCTCTGTAGTTGGTGCAATCCAAAGGATCATCTTTCTTGAGGATCGGGCAAACAATGCTGAGGTTCCATTCATCGGGCATGCTTTCCTCCGACCATATTTTGCAGATGAGCTGGTGCATACTCCTAACTAAATCATCGCCAGCCGCTTTGAATAGCGTGAGGCCATCAGCTCCAGCAGCTTTATTGGACTCAGCTCCAGCAGCTTTATTGGACTTAAGTTTAGATATAGCTACCTTCACTTCGTCGAGATCGGGTGGACGGTATTGTTGGCCTACGTCGTGCATGTTTAATGGTGCAATCTGCATGACAGCGGAATTCGGTTCGTCATCGCCGTTATACAATTTGCAGAAATGATTTTCCCATATCCTCAGCACCGCTTGCGATTCTGCCAGGCCCTTGTAGCCCTTTCATATGAAAGCCCTATTAATACTCTTAAAACTTTTTGACATTTTTTTCGCACAAAGAATATTTCAAGCTCTACCAAAAAGTGAAAGATAAAATGAAATTCAAGAAAAGTTCAATTTTTAAATAAATACAATTCAATTGCACCAGCGACTAACATTTTTACTAACACACACAAGCTTGATTTTGTTCAGTCGGTTTTTTTTTTAGGTTATAAATCCTCGCTAGAATAGTCCTTTAGTTTTTTGAAGAAAAAAAGATCCAGTTAAAAGAAACATCCAAAACAAAGTGAAAACGAGAAAATTTAAAATTTTAAATGTACACTCCGACTTCATCTTACCTCGGTAGTTTTTTTTTGTTTAAAATTGTGTGTGTCGCCAAAAAATTAACTTTTGAATGATATTTAATTTTAGGTACCAACATGTATATTGCTAGTACATCTATCTTTCTTTTCACGGGACAGTCCCGTTTAAGTTTTAAAAAAAGATATCCCTTAAAAATTTATTAGATCCCGCGTTACCGTTTTAATATGTGAATAGCTAAGGTACTTCCTAGAACAGTGGATTTTATCCAAATCCAAGCAAGCGATGAGACAGTGCAAGCAATGCAAATACAAATTTGACAGTTGCGTTGAGTAAATTTAGCATAGGGGTAAAAACACACCAAATCAGTCAAAACGTTTTTGATTTATAAAGCAAGAAAACGTGTGATAATATTTTTGCTTAATTGATTGTTGCACCTATTGTCAAACAAATTTTTTGCTACAAAGTGATTTTGTAATCAAGACCACGCGCAATTTTTGGAACCTCCATTTCTACATTCTTGGCAAATTTACCACACATGCATGCCATCCAAAAGATCTCTCGATCTCTCGAAAGGTCAACTATTTTCAGTAATTGGTAAGCAATACATTTTTTTCTATGAATTTTTGAAGTTTGTTTCAAGGTCACACAAAAATAAAAGGTATGACATTTGGAAGGCCACTTCACTGCCATGGAATGTCCAGCTATTTTCAGTAATTGGTCACCCATAATTTTTTTCAAGAAGATTTATTTAATAAAAAAAATCAAGGTCAGAGCTATTTTTAGCACATCTTTTATGGGAAATTGACAAACCTTGGATTTTTTCTTAAAATTCATTAAAAATTCATAAAAATACAAGACAAAAATATATAAAGGAAGTTTTCCCAATGTCGCTAATATTTTTCTTTGTTGGTTTGATTTATACCAAGAACATGACATGATTTTCTTGCTTAAAACTCTCACAAATTCCAAAAAAAGAATGAATGTTTTAAATAATTCAATATTTTTTTCATCCAACTGTTATATTATTATCGAATATGTTTTCTAACCAAGACCTGAATCAATAAATCCATAGGTTGAGTTGTTAAATCGTTAAAATAGATTTTTCTTGATTAACGCCGATATTCAATCAGAGCTTGTGTTTGTGTTAATTATATTACAGATTTAACCAAATGTAAAGAAAGTTTAATTATTGAACTGCTGTTTAAACTCTTGCATCGTTTTAATTGTATGCTTGCCTATAATTCTTTAAATACAAGCTTATTTAAATTTAAGGGATTTCTCGCAAACTAATATGTTTCTTGACATATGTAGTGAAGCCGTGTTAACACGTATAATTATTATAATTTTCAATAAAAAAAAAAATGGTCCCTCATTAATTTTACAACATAATCTCTTGATTAGTTCACAAAAAATCTTGTAGTCTTAAACAAAAACAGAATTATAAAGTGGTATAGGGAAATTGAAAGGCATTTGCATTCATTAATAAATAAATAAGAACTGCTGTTCCAAAAGCAATTAAACATCACCTTTGTGACTTTATCATTTTAATTTACGACTTAAAAGCTATAAATCTATATTAACTAGTGCATTTCTTAAAAAATACAACTTTTTTGTCAATATCAAACTAATTACAACAATATTTTCCCACATTTATTTTCAGATTCAACTGACATCAGCAATGTAGAATCAAATAGAAAATATAATGACGAGTGCAATAATGATAACACCATGACAAGTAGTGCAATTAATTCACCATCAATGCAATCACCATCATCATTGTCCTCAACACCATTACCGTCGGCTTCGACTACAGCTTCGTCTTCATCGTCGTCAACCTCAACACCTCTTGCAACAGCAACAGCAACAGCAACAACCAAAGCAACAACATCACAACATAAACCAACCACATCAACAGTAAAAACGGCCAAACTACTACCAACATCACCATCACCATCATCATCCAAAGGACATGAAGTATTAACCAGGCCTGGTGATAAATTTGGATTTCAAGCGACAGCTTCTGGCGGCAATGGATTTATTGGCAACACCAGTTCAAATAGTAGTAGTAGCTGCTGTTCCTCTTCGTCCAAGCCAACTATAGTAGCGGCGACACCGAGAATTGGCTCGGTAGCTGCTTGTAATGGAGCAATCGTCAATCGTGATACTTTAACCAATATGACCCGAAATATGAACCTCAGCGCCAAGGATCGAATGTGTCTATCACAGGAAACAGATTCGATGGCAATATGTGATAAGAATTCGTCCTCCTCTTTGTCGTCCTCATCTTCATCGTCGTCGTCCTCAACGACGTCAAGCACCAACGATGGCAAAAATAAGCTAAAGTTTATTACACTGGATGAATTGAATGACTCAGAGGAGGATCCGTATTACGTGTTGCAAGAGTATTTGGAACGTGTGAAGGTGAGTTTAGTATTAGAAATTGATAAAAAATATTGAGGGAACACAAATATTGTTATTACTTAAGGCGAAATTGCACTATTTTATCATATTAGCAACAAACTCAGAGAGAGAGAGAGAGAGAGAGAGAGAGAGAGATGAAGAGAGAGAGAGATAAAGTATCCCTTTCTATAAGTAAATTTACCAAATAAATAGAGCAATTTATACTGATCAAATAGAAATTTGTTTATAAAAAAAATTAATCTAAATCTGAAGCCGATAATTTGAAAAATCGAAATTAAAAAAAAGTTCTATGAGAAGTACTACTACTAACAGTTGCTTGCTTTGTTTTTGGTAGTATATCGCACTAATTTCAGGATACAAACAAAAATTTTATAAAAATCGTAGATACCATTTTTAAGAAAAAAATGTTTTCCTTAACGATTTATATATATCATTTGTAGCAATGGCTGTTCATAAAAAATAGCAAACGTTAATTGATTTTAATACAAAGCATTCATGGATTTAACGAGAGCATTCGTTGGCACCGTGAACAGATTAATCAAAAATAGAATAGAATAGAATAGAATAGAATAGAATAGAATAGAATAGAGTGGCTGTTCATTAAAATAATAAACGTACATTGATTTTAATAAATAGCATTCACAGTCTTAACGAACACATTCGTTGGCACAGCGAACAGATTAGTTAAAAATATATACTACATTTTTATAAATGGCTATTCATAAAAAATAATAAACGTTTATAGATTTTAATAAATAGCATTCATTGTTGTAACGATCACGTTCATTGTCACAATGAATAGATTAACTAAAAAAGGTATAAATGGCTGTTCATAAAAATTTATAAACGTTTATTGATTTTAATAAATGTATTCATTGTTTAAAGGAACATATAAATAGTCGTTTATTAAAAATTAAAAAAATTTAAATTATGAATGTCTGTTAATAAAAATGAATATCCGTTTATTGATTTTAATAAATGGTATTCACTGTTTTAACGAACATGTACATTGAGTGAACAGATTAATAGAAGCAATTAATCGTTTAAAAAATCGGAGAAGTGGATTTTAATAAACGAGAATAACCAACGTTTATTAATTCCAACTTTTTTTTCTATTAATGGTGCATTGAATTCATGAATCTTACATTAATTCAACGAATAAAAAGTTTATAAACGACGTTAGTAGATTTTATGAACCATTTTTTTTCAGTGTGTAAGGGCTAGGAACGGCTCTGCGCTTAGGCTGTAGCCAAACAGACAGACAGAATTGTGTGACCCACCTTTTTCATCTTCCCTGTCATCATACTGACATGTCTGATCAAAATCTCGAGTTCATAGGCTATTGAATATGTCATTTGAAAAGGAACTGAAACGCTCAAAGGTTTTTACTACAAAAATCAATAATTGGGATATTGAATACGAGAAAACCGCGAAGTGCTATTAAATTCGAGTTAGCATTTTGGAGGAGGTTGTACAATAGCACTCTTTTTTGGCTTTTTGCATATAACTCGAAAACGAAGCAAAATTTCCAGATAATGTTGAAAAACTATTTTGTAGGCAATAAATTTACCACCGAAATGGTTCATTGAAATTTTTTTTTTGTAATTTTTTTAACTATAGATATAAATTAAAAAATCATTGCTAACAAAAATTTGAAAAATCACATATTTGTTATTTTTTTTTACTTATTTACTTATAACTTTCTTACCTGCGGAGATAGGAATAGCTATTGCTTCACATAAAAGAAAGATGATTTTTTTTTAATGTCCTGGTTCTTAGGTATTTATAGTCTATCAATTTCTTGAACGAATGCATAATTTGCCCTACGGTATATATCGCTAATTTTTAAATTAATATATCTGCATCTGCTTATTGTCACGCCCAATTTTCTTTTGGGTGAAAAAAATTCTATCTTTCTGTTCTTCGACCTACAGCCTTAGCCACTGAAGCGATTTCCTATAAAGTTTTGAACTTAAGGGTTTTTTGAAACTCTCCAGAGGGAAAATTGAAATTTTCGTATTTTAGCTCCAAAAATAATATGTCTTCCCAAATAACCCTTACGGAAAAGCTTATACAATCCAAAAACAGCTCCAACGATTAAACTAATTAGTGATTAAACTAATTAGTGGATTACGCTGCAGGTATAGTTTACTTTCTGGAAGAGAAAAAATTTATCAAAAACTGTTTATTAATGGTACCTGCCATTAAACATTTTTTGTGATTTTCAATTTTCTCATTAACGTCTAAAATGTTTTCAGTCAAAATTTGTATGCAAACGTTCCTTTAAAATTTCAATAATATTGGTAATCAAAGTTTTGAAAAAAAAAATAATTTTGGATTTTCAAAAATGGATTGACGATTTTTTTTTTAAACAAGATTTATAAATGTATTTCAATATATAGGAACTCAACAGTTGTGCCTTTTATTTTTAATTCAAAAAATTTCATTCTATGTTAACTTTTGGCAAATTTTGTTCCTGCATTTAATATTTATTGAAAATTGATAAAAATATAAAAACTGATGTGAAAGTTGTTAAACAAAATTTTGCGATTCGAATATCTTGACTATACGTTCACACAAGTTCATGATTGATAAATTGATTAGATTTATAAAAATTCCACTAGTAGTTTTTTGTTAGGAAAAAAAGCTACAAACAATAATTATTATTAATCAATGTTTATGTCTTAAATATTTCTATGGCAATCTAATCTTTAGTCTTCATTTGATTGTATTGAACACCTAAAAACATTTTCGAAGATATTGAATTGGCGATTTTTCAAAAACAAAATAACATCGGGTAATTTGCTTATCAGGTAACATTTCGTACCCAAACATTTTTTTTAAATATTAATTTTATTGAATTATCCCATTTCTGACTGACAAAGTAGCTTCGATACACTCTGAGTATGAAGATTCACAGAATTACAGACACAGGCACACAGAAAAAACACATTTTAAGACTTCTGGCACTGAAAAAAAAAGCAATTCATAGAAGATCTTTATGATTTATAGTACAAATCAATAAGTCAATATTAGCAGGTTATGATTTGGGTCATCTCGCTTGGGCTAAATATTGTTAATCTCAAATCTCCACTTCAATTTGAAAAATAATATTGATAGGTAGGTAAAGTCCTTCATTCCTTACACTTAATTTCTATGGCTCTTGCTTGTAGCTTGTGAAGCCGCGAAACATTTTGCCTTACTCAAAATAGTCAACATTAATATTGACATCTTCGTAGAAAGCCAGGTGGCAATTAAAGCCATTTCCTCAATCACCATAAAGTGGGAACTGGTTGAAAGTTCCTGGAATGAGTTGAGAGTACTCAACGCAACGAAGACAATTACCTTAAGATGGGTCCCAGGACATTGGACTAGAATGGCAGATGAACTGGCCAAAAACAATTGATCTCTTGATCCGAGCCAAATCGAAGCCTCGGTTAACAAAATAAAGTAGAATACATTAGAGTTTATTGGAAGCTGTAAATGACAGATGGTCATCCATTGACACTTTTCGCTTTTCAAGAAATCTATGGGTAAATATCTATTTCAAGGAAACAAAACTGAATACTTACTCAAATTCAGCAGGCATCAATTATCACTCATAATTGGTGTCCTATAATGGGCCACAACTCAATGGGAACCCACATTAGCATAATGGGCATTAGCTCATTGGACTTATGTAGAGGAAGTCAAGATGAAGAAGCGGGGAAGGGCTCATCTCACTTCCTGTTTAAATGCCCCAACCAAGCTATAACAAGAAAAGCAGCCCTGGGGCGACATCACTGTCTTGCCAGTGAAGAACAATTTATTCAGAACTTAAGATGGTTCAAGAAGGCCCATCGCACCCACATCTAGACCTTCCCCTTAATCCCCTTAACCCGCTTCCCCCCTTCCGTCTCACACTTTCCTACCTACCCCCTGAGGAGCGCAACGGGTCCACTGAAATTCGAGTGAGATGATGCAACTTGCGATATTATCACCTCTTTTCTAACCTATCCTAACCTAACCTATGGGTCAAACTCGCAATAATTATAGTTGTTGTGGTTCACTGCCATCTCAAAATACTAAAAAAAAGCTGCTCTTACAAAAAAACGCCTAGCTTTCTATAATATTCATTTTTTTAAACGTCAAAAATTGGGTTGAAACAGGATATTTTTACTTAAGACCCTTTAGCAACAAAATTTCTGAAGCGAAAGTGAAAGGTGGTTCTTACTTTGCTCAAGTACCGTGAAGTGAATTCTTGTTGGATTCAAAAATCTTGAATGAAGTCTTTTTAATCAAACCACCCAATTTATCCTTTTTTTTAAAGTCTTCGCATTTCAGTTGTTTTTTTGATTCAATTCAATTCTGTTCATATACTCGTAGCATATGATTTAATTTTAGTTTTCTTATTTTTTAATTAAAAGGCAATTCGATTCAATCATGTTGTCTTTCTGTCATGTTGTAAGCGGCTTTATATGTCCAAAGCCCATGCATAATCCGTTCGGAACGTTTAACGCTTATTATGCACTGTCAAGAATATGTGCATATATAAGACTGCGGTAGGTGACCTACTTAATTGATGCCAAAGCATAAGCAGTAACCATTCATGTATTCAGAGAGGATCATTGCAATTAATGAATTCACAACAACAACTGACAATAAAGACCGACAACAACAATTACTCCGTCTGTCTGCCTGTACATAAAAATGATCTCCTTTTTAAGAGAAATTATATTCGTTAACTCCCTCCAATCGTCGCGTGCGTCGTCGTGGGGGAGAATGATCATCACTTTGACATGCATTTTTTTTTTCTGGACGTTACGTTAACGAATAATGAAAAAACTTCACAACATTGCAACCAAAATTAAGACAGCTGTTGCGGCCCTGTTGAATGGATATATGGATGTTGTGCGGTTTATTATGCGTAGTGGGCGTTCGCAACATCATTCGCTAATCATTTCCCGAACGATTACGTAATTTTGTTCGAATACTGGATACTGCTTCTGATGCCTTAAAAGAGGAGTCCAATCTCTTCAGAAGGTCCAATTCGATATTGCAACTTACAAAAAATAATGAATTAATGCGAGATCTCCCGGGTAGGTGGACAACCGACAACCCGTTGACCATCAGAGTATCTTTGTTGATTCTGATTTTCGTCAATGAGATTTTGTTTTCTTAATTTTTGGTAAAAAAGTGGAGAGGCAATTATAATTTTTAGAAGGTTCAACTAATAAGCTGACGCAATAAAGCGAAAAATAAATTTCTTTGACACTGTTTGATATTGGCCCAAATTTATTCTGATTTGTACCTGGGAATCCAAAAGCAACTTGAACACAAGCAACTCACTCAAACTTCGTGTCAGTGTCATTGAACTTCTAATCACATAAAAATCGCTTAATTATCTACATTACTTCACTTGGAAGTAATAAGCCATTAAGTATCTAATTATGAACAATTTTCAAAACCACAATACCGCAATTCATTGAGGTTGTATTCCAATAGCCCTCCATCTATTAACCGGAACCCACCCACCCTCCAACAAAACCTATACGAAAACCCCATTTCCTTATGACAAAGCTTCAATTACTTTAAACTGTATCTTTATAAGATTAATACTTTTAGAATTGTGGTCGTTGGTGTTGATTACCGTTTTCCCTTTTATATACTCGCTTTTTTTTTAATTTTTATTTGTTATTATAAACTAACTGAGATCAATGAGCATTTATCTTGTCGTAAAGGTTCATTCATAAAAAATAATAAACAAATTCTTGTACAGGCTTGCCATCAGATTTTTTTGAATTTGTTTCATTGTGAATTGAAAATTTTTAATTCTTTCCCAATTGGGGAAGCATTTCATCTATTTTTACTGAATTTGGAAACATTATGCGATTTATTTTACTGAAACCCATTTCCAACAAACAATTTAAAACAATTTTCTAACTTTATCTTTGGATATTTCTATGTTAAAGTATCATTGCCACACTGTTAGTAAACTTTACATACACTTTGTAATTTTTAAAATTCTAGTATTTTTTTGGTGATTCATCCACGGGATGTGTGAAGGATGGACACATTTTGCAGGTAGCTTCATTCTGACTCTTTAAGCCTTCAAAATTATGAACAGAGAAGATCACAAAAAAATGTCAACAGCTTGATATTTCACTGAAATAAATTTTTCAATACTGAATCAGTAAACAAAATAAAAATATTAAATAACATTATTTAAATTTCTGGCAACCCTGAATCCAACTACCCGCAGTTGGTTTCATTTTCATGGCAGCTTGGCAATAAAAATTGGAAAAATTGCAATAATAATAATGGCAATGGTAGGAGTCAATATAATTTATGATTATGATTGTTCGTTATTTAAATTCATGAATCATGAAGGAGAGGGATGAATGATTTCGTTTAGTTTGGTTCGGCTTGATGGTAGAGTGAATATGGAGGAATTATGATATGCAGAGTGGGCTTTGCCCACAGAACTAATGAAAGTGAGGGAATAATATTTTGTATTTATTTTTTTTTAATCAATCAATCAAATGGGAAATTATTATACTGGGCAAATCAGTTTAGGGAGGTATCACAAAACGGAGGTATTGTGATATTGATGACAATGGTGTAAATGTTTTTTTGTTAAGATTATTTATGTATATTGAGGTGGTTTGAGTCTTTGGTGTTTTTATTTGTTGATGGCGATAATTTTTAAAATGAAGGAGTTATAAGTTGGAGTTGGATTTGGAAAAATTGATTGCATTTATCAGGAGAGGCAGTTGACAAGTCTAGAGTATGAGTAATTAAAGAGTAAAATAATATAAGATATGGTTTAGTTTGTTGCAAATTTGATTTAAACATTTCTTTTGTATAACTTTAATAATACTCGTAGGTACTTCCCTTAAGACCATTATTGTTTTCATGGTAAAAATAATGCAGTTTAGAAACATACATATAGAGACAGCGCCAACAAAATTTTTTCTTTCGTCAGCTATTTTTTTTTTTAATTGATCTAAATTGTATTACCTTCTATATCTAAATTGCAACGTTTACATTTGGTAGAGCCTTAAGAGTAGAACTCAATGCAACAGTCATACAAAATTTCTCCGACCATTTTTATTGTGATATCGTATAAAGCAGCGGTTCCCAAACTTTTCGAGCTGTGGAACCCTTTAACAAAAAATTAAAAACTTTGGAACCCCAAGCCCAACAATTATAGCCAGGGCCGTTCCTAGCCCTTAGAGCACATGGAGCAAGCTCGGAGATGTCGCCTTTTTTGCTACAAAAATTTTATACAGAATAAATAAAAAAATCGTGTCACCTCTACCGTATTTTGGAACCAGTTATAGCCATCATTTAAACTCATCATTGGAAATTTTGTTCTTCAATTTAGAAATACTTTAGAGGTCTTAAGCTTTATTTATCCATCAAAATAATAAATGGTTTGCTTTCTTAGTGCCTCAAAATTAAAGAACAAAATCATCAATGAAGAGTTTCACTGGATCTCTACTGGCACTGGCACTCAATACTGGACTCCATCCAGTACCAAATACTTATTTCAGTAGGTTGTGGCAAAAAAACCATTTGAAATATCAGTTAATATTGACTTTCTTCAAAGTAAAAATACCTAGTTTTTTTTACTGTTTCACTAAATATTGACCTTTTGAAATCTAGACTTGACGAAAAATCAGCTGCGTTGAAAAAAGTGAAGAAAAGAGTCGACTTTTATCAACTTGTCGCAATTTTTTCCCAACACTTGAAGGTGTATCACCAGCTCTACGTGAGTCAACTCATTTTAACCTCTCTTTTTTGTATCTCATTCCAATTTCACAAAAAGTAGGAGATGGAGAGTTTAGGCAGAAGTTTTCCAAAAAAAAATAAAATCTTCTGCATCACTTGGCCATCCCATTCTTTCCAAGAAATGAGAGTATGATAAAAATAAGAGAATTCAAGATGAATCCCCTTGCACTAAGCTGGTATGAACACCCTCCTTAATATAAAAAGTCGATATAAGTCAATATTTTTACCTGTCGATATTTTGACAATTCAACATTTTTTCTGTCGTTCATTCTTACAAAACTTAAATTACAACGCTTTGCTTTGAATTTTTACACAAAATAGGCACAAGCTCGAATCATAAATTTATGTCTGACATGCTATGGAAAACAAAAGTCATTGAACACTGTTTTTGACGTGGATGTGTGCCATGTGCGTTGCGGCCGTCGCCTTTCATGGCAAGGCGCCTGGCACGGCCCTGCTTATAGCCTTTTTACACTGAGACGAAATATCGATTTTGAGCACCAATATTTCAAAATCTACTTGAATTGCTCACACCACACCTAATCTAGATTCTGTCTGACATTTCAAAAGACTTAAAGTGCTCATAGGAGACCCATTCCAATCAGTCAAAGTCCCAGGACACAATTGCACATATTTTACTTACTTTTATAATAAAACATACTGTACTCATAGATATAAGATCCCTTTTTTTTTATATATTCTCTTCTCTATAGGCAAACTGTTATACGGGAGAAAAAATGAGTTATTAAGTGTGATTGTGAATAGGTCAATTAGATTTTAAGAAGATTTGGTGTAAATCTACTGGATTACGAAATCTTAAAATGTATAGGAAATCTCTCTTGAAATCTAGATTTTCATTCTATGTGAAAAGTGCCTTTTACATGAGCCGCGAACTACGAGTGTGAATAAATTTGTTTAGGTAATTCCAAGCTCAAATATCAACAAAGTCTTGGTTTTTCTTTTTTGACAAACTGAATAAATGATCTTTTCTACAGATTTTTAAGGAAAACACGGCCTTTTCAAATCTAGCAGTTTTATATTTTCTACGTGACCAACGAGATGTTTTCTGTGAACTGTCAAACATTTATTTGCAATCCACACCATCGGGACACATTCCACAAATCTTCAAATGAAAAATTCGCTCGAGTTTAACCTCAAATTTTTGAGCACCAATTTTACTGGTTTATTTAATATGACAGTTGGCTTCTATTGACGAGCACTCATGTGAAAAAAATGTCAAAATTTGCAACCATTTGCAATTCAAAGCTCATACATGCAGGGCAATTTAACAATAGCCAAAAATGCAAGACAAAACTTTTCAAAATCAAGGCTGAGTTTTTTTTATTATAAATGGATTTTGTACCCAATCAATTTTAAAAATAGTACCTGGAAAGTAATATTGCCAACATTTTGGTGAATATCAGTTCTGAGATCAAGCATGTTCCTTGCAAAAATGTATAACTGGAACATCAAGAATAGGTGAATATAAATGTAAAATGCAATGGCTCCCTTAACGTCCGTAATGTTTGCAATTTTACAAAAAAAATACTAGGAATTTGCACCAAAAGGTCAAAAGCTAAAAGTCTTTTTTGAAACTACATGTCTACATAAAATTCACGGAACCCTCAAGATTGTTTCACGGAACCCTAGGGTTCGCGGAACACAGGTTGTAAGCCTAGGGTATAGAAGACTGTCATAGTCTCTAAGCTTTCATTACCCCATTTATAGAAGATGCTTATATTATAGGTACATTTAGCGGAAAATGCACCCTGAAAAGTGTATTTTCTAATCATTTTTGACCAGATAAAAGCTTGCCCAACACCAGGTGTTTTGTAAAGGCTTGGACCAAAGCTATCGGTTTGACATTCTCTTTTTCCATGGCTGCGATGAATTATAGGTAATCTTACGGTCAGCTCCCAGTCTAAGAGAAAAAAATGGTTAATTTTCAATTATATTTAAATAAATAATGGATTGTCGTACATATAGCGTTAAGAAAACTTCACGATACAAATTTCCATTTTGTTGGTCAAAAACATGGAATATGGGCTCAACTTATGTCTAGAATTTTTACTCAAATCAAACACTTTTATATCATAAGCAATACTCAACCTACACTCTGATAATATAAATCGGAAGAAAAATTTGAAAAAAAACGTAAAACACTCAAACTTGTGAAAATGCAAAATTTTTAATTGAAATCGGCTAAGCCGTTAATAAGAAAATCTTATTAAAATAGTTACAGCCGTTTTTGAGATAAATATACTCTTCAGTAACTTTTTTTTTATAATTTGCGGGCACAAAAGGAGGTTTGACTACCCTTAAGATGATGAGACAAAGTGTACGAGCGATCACGAAAATGGGGAAGGATTCAAAAAGAGTTATCAATGCACTTTGGTTAAGAGGTTTCGAATACTAAAATGGTAGGGAAAAACAGAGCATGGTAAAGCATTCTACATTTGTGTAGTACGACTAAAGCAAGAATCAATGTACTTGACAAGTACGTCCGAAGTTGAGCTCAAATGTTGACTGATGGGCATTCCTAAAAGCGCGGCTATTAGGTATTTGTGAACTGTTTAAGGGGAGGAATGCAACCAGCTTTTTCACTTGAACATTGTTTATAAAAATAGCGATACAATAATTAGAGACATGAAACATTGCAGCCATGTTTCAAATTGTTATTTTGAGTAATAGATATATTACCCTTCATTTTTAAGGCGCTATTTTGTGTTCTGTTCAAGAGATTCAAGTGAGTTATAGGAGCCCAAATGTGGAAAATATTCAGATGAAGGCTTTGAAGATTACAGTCAGATCAGAAGGGGAAAAGAATTTCGTGCATCTTCGAAGAAAACCTAAACAGCGTTTTTGGTGACGTTGAATATGTGATCGTTCCATACAAGTATTTCTCAAGTACCGCTCATAGATAGCTGCAGCAGCATTGAGGTAGGTTCTGCTTCAGCGACAGCACATAGCTTTGGGTTTTTGAAGCAATAAATTCTACACTGTTGGTTTTTTATTCCCAACTGGACAATGTTGTCAAGATCAAAATCAAATGAACTGCTCATATGATAGCAGTGAAGTTCCACATCCGAAGGATAGGGATGTGAATTCAGGAGTGAATATGAAAAGCTAAGAGTGCTATCGTCAGCAAAACTATTTAATGGATTAAAAGTTTCAGACAAGAGATCATTTATGAAAATGAGGAATAGTGTCGGAGACAAACGACACACAAGCATTTATTTTATGAATATTTGACTTCTAACCATCGAAGACGACTTGTTTTCAACGGTCCGAAAGGAAATTTCTAATCCAACGAAGGAGATTAATTTATACAAATGCACGTATTTTTGAAAAAATGTTCTATGAAATGCTTTTGGAATATCAAGTGCAATAATCTTACTTTCTCCAAAATGATGCAAAAATTTGTTCCATTGTTCGGTGAAATATATACTATCAGATCACCAGTGGACTTATTGCTACGAGAGCCATACTGTTAAGAAGCTTTCGTTGCTCGAGAAATTTCTTAAGCTAATAATTAATCAGCGTTTTTATGACCTTAAAAAGAAGGATCGTAAATGCAATTGGACGATAGTTACAGGGACATGAAGATTCATCTTTTTTAGGGACAGCCTAGACAAAAACTGTTTTCCATCCACTCAGAAAAAGAACTGTAGAGTAGGATATAATAAAAAAAATACCTCTTCAGAATAATGGGAGTAATACTATCCAAACCAGCGGATTTGAGTGTATCGAGGTCTTTCAGGACTCTTGCAACTGGTGGAAAATAATTTTTGATTTTGTTTGTCAAATTTGGGCCTCAAAATTTCAACTGAGTTTTTTGAAGTGCAAAAGAAACTGCAAAGTTGGGACGAAACCTACTTTGTTACATTCAAACAATACTTAGATTCTGAGGAAATTATGCAAAAACTTCGTGGTGGAGCAAATTTTGTTAAAAAAATTTATTAAAATTTCAATAATCGATAAGCAAAATTTTTAGTACGATTTGTGTTTGGCTACATCCCCTCATTATAAAATCAAGTTTTTGAGGTGCCAGGGGCAAAGGGAAGACCGCTTTCTTGAAAAAGAAAGTGATATGGTTCTTATTTGGCAACTCGATTGAATTTCTTTTTAAAACAGAAGGTCCCAAAAGTTTTTTGTGACCATGAAACGAATTTTAAAAATTCATGGAAAAAAAATGTATAGCTGACCAATTACTAAAAATGGTTGACCTTTTATCACGATATCGAAATCTTCCGGATAGTATACATTTTATGTAAATTTCTCCCAAAAGAGGTGCAAAAAATAGCACGTGACCTTGAAACACCTTAAGCCTTGGTTGCAAGTTATCAAGGGCTGACCGATTTCCATGACCAATTTACTGACCAATTAGATGGCATTCTATTTTTCAAAGTCCCATACATAAGGTGCCAAAGGTCCAGAGCCGTATTCCATACAATACTCTTACAATTATTTTTTAAATCCAATCTAACAAGAAGAAGCTATAAGCTCAACTTTAATACTTAATTTATTTTCCTTTTTAAAAACCATTAAATGCAAGATCGAATCAGATCTAATATATTCCATGATGTACTCGGTCTGGAGAATAGCTTTTCCATTGTTTGCTTCATAAAAATATTGTTTCGAACTGAAAAACTCTTGAAAAAAACATCGCTTACTTGAATTCAGCTCAAGGTCAGATAGTGATGACACAAAAAAAAAAGAATAAACAAACAAAGCAGTTGCTTGTAGTTTAACTTGAACTCCCTTGACCCAATCACATTAATCTTACAGCACACACACACACACATTCATCTTTTATTCCATATCAAACATTATTATATGAAAACACTTAAAAGTGACAACTTCTAACAACCATCATCGCGCAGACAAAGAGTCCGAACTCCAATCAACATGAGAGCACTTTTATTTGACTTTGACCAAAGCTACCAGTTATGCCAATTATACCTCCTCATGATGGTTGATGATGATGGTTGTGTTCGCATGAAAACTCCGCACAAGCCTTTCAAGAGATTCAGCCAACTTCAAGTGTACAGACAGACATTGTGGAGACTTATGTATGTGGTCAATCTCTGGTAGTAAGTTTAAGACAAAGCACTTATTGTTGTTTGGTAGAGGATACATCATTTCATCCCGCATCCCATTTAACCCGTCAACTGACTTTCTTTTCATCAAAAAACAAAAAAAATCTGTCAGTTCGCCATCAAAGCGAATAAGAGAAATCCTTAAAATCAAAGTTGGACATACAATTTGCATTAGAACTGGATACGGAGTTTTGGATGAAACATTTTTGGCATGAATCTTGGCAACACAAAAAAAAAACTCGGCAACAACTACTTTGTAAAGGAATGTTATTGTGATTGTGATGTGTTACGCGAGAAAGTCCGGCATTTTCATTCATTCCACACGGGAGATCCATGCCAAATGAAAAAATGAATTATTAAAAGCCGGTCCATGCCATGGTCTACCATGGTCATACTCCCATAATAATACAAAAAAAAAAAAACAAAAACACTTTTACTTCAATTTCAATGCTGTGAGGGGGCATCCTTTTTCGCCGGTTTGTCTTTGGACGATACGATGTGACGACCGCCTACTGGGTCCATTATGACTTCAACGCGTTAACGCATATTCTCGTTAGCCAACTACAACTGACAGCTGTCACAAGATGTTGGTATCTACTACTCGCTTGGTATAAAGCAGTACGTTGCTGTTCAATTCGATTTTCCGTTTTGAAATAAAATAATCAAAACGGAGAAATTCAGTTCACTTTCGTTTCATTAATTTCACACAATACACAGCGCACAGCGCAATGTTTGATACGAGCAAGAGTTGTATGATTGCCACTTTGGTTTTATTATGTATTCTTTTATTCTAAAGTAAAAGTTTGCAACTTTAAGGAGATGCATTAAAAGTTTTAAAACTTGAAGTTCTTAGAATGTGATGAACATTTTTAATTCAGACTAATATTAGTTTTTGGGCAGTTTCTCTTCCAGTTCTGAAAAAAATACTATTTTTATACCATTCAGACCATGAACATTTTTCGGAGAGAAGTTTGAGTACTGACATGAAATAAATATTGTTGAAGAATCGCAACCATATTACCCAACATTGTTTAAGGGCGATTTTTTTTAATACTTGTTTTACATTCGAAAAAACTAGACTGGCAACCATATTCAATGCATTTTATACAGCTTGGCATTACAAAAAATATATATATTTCTGCAAATCAGCCGCCAGTCAACGATTATTTTAATGCGCCCGTGATGAGATCAAGACACATCCGATCCAAATAGGAAAACAACTTTCTCGGATTGTTATCATGTCAACGCATTATAAGAAAAAAAAAATTAAAATTGCCAATGCCATTTTGTTGTATAGTGTTGTCGACAACGACGAAATTGAAATTGTGCAGTGCTGCATGACATATTCATCTACGATAAATCGTATAACCAAATGTTTTGAAATGTTCACAAGAGTCACTGGTATATAGGTAATACAAAATAATTTATTTGATATCGTCAATCTTGCTACTCTAGCTTCTTATACTCGCTCATACTTGTTTTTTTTAAAGCCCAGCAAAGTTTGCTCTTAGCTTCTCGTACACAAATTGTCACCACTTAATGATTACTTTTTTTTTCTTGAATTTCTTTCAATTTCCTTGTGTAAATGCGCACAAGCGCACATGAAACGTCAGCTAATAAACTGCAGCAGCAATACACAATAGACACACGGACAATGTGGTGGCTTTCTAGCACGCTATAAAGTATAATGATGTCGCTTCATCATATCTCTGGCATCATATCTCTTAACGCGCGGGAAACATGCTTTTTCTCAGCTAAATGGAAGATTTTAAGGAGTGGATTTGATATAAGGCCCTTGTCAAACATCAAAATCTCGAATATACAAAAATATACTGCCTAGTTCTTCAAGATGTTCGCAGGTCTATTAAGTTATACCACCCAAGTAACATCGTTGGAGCTAATAGAAGCAAACCTGTTCTTCAGCAGCTTGTAAGCAGTGAAATCTGATACCATAGTTCTAAGACAGATTATTTCACAGCTCCCAACATTTATTTAAAAATTTTGTTCCATAATCGAGTTTCCAATACACATTAAGCTCCATTATTTTTATAACGTCCCAAGATTTAAAAATATGCTCTTTAATAACGTTCAACGTTCTTTAAACGAGCAAGTTATTAATATGAGCATATAAAGAAGCGTTATAGAGCTTCTTTAAACTCATATTTAAAATACTATTGCATGATTCTATAGAAATGTCAAAAAATAGCTACCAGAATGCGGCTATAGAGTTAAATTACTAATACATTCACACAAACGCATGCGCATTGGATATCTCTCTGAGCATTATTAAATTTCTCTGAGAATTGTGAAATTTGAAGGCTGAACAAAGCTACAACAGAACGACTATAGAGCTTAATACTAAGCCTGTCTCAGATTAGTAGGGTGTTTCACAATAAAATACAATAAAGATAATTTCACCGAGAAAAGTCAAACCAAAACTAGAAAAAAAATAAGTTCCTTTATATTTCTAAGCAATACCAAGTATGCACCGTAATTGTCGAATTAGAGATCCGAAATTTCTTAAAAAAATTTTATTAAAATCAATTGAACAATTTAATAAAATGTTTTAAAATAAAATTAAATCAACGGTTGAGTCGCACAAGTGTCTGCTTGCTGAGAAACCATAATGCACTTCAATTGTTAATAAATAAATAAGAAATTTTTTCCACGATTTAAAATTATTCAAAACTTTCAATTTTCGAAACACCCTTCTTTTTTAGCCTTGAACACAAAACTCTCATTTTGTGGGAACTAGCTCTACAATATCCATATTGCAGTTCTATTGAAGACAAACTATTTTCACGATAAAAATATGGTGACAGAAAAAAAACATTGAAACAATTTTCCTTATTTTATTTGAAACGAATAAAAAACCTTTATTTTCAATATAAAACACACTAAATATTGCAAATATTGCAATGAAAACAAAAATATTTTATTTCAGATATTTAAATTAATTTTTGTAACAGATTTCTGTGTTGCTTAAGTTAATTTTTTAAACAATTCACTGCGTAATATAAAGAATTTCGAAGGCGCGTTGTAATTTTGCGAAGTACATTCAGTACATGTTTGGTAAATCTAAGCGCGCACTAAAAATTCACTAAGATGGAACAGTTAAATAATTAATTTGATTACTCACTTATATTTTCTATAGGAATATTTTACTAATTTGCGACATCACAACACATAAAGTTCTCAAATGTTACTATCACACATATAATACATCGTTCCAATATTATTTTACTTTGTAATTTGTATTACACAAACCCAAACTAATACAAACAAAGTGCTGTCAAAAATGTTGCTTTAAAGATTTCTAAATAATATACCTTAAAGCTGCAAGGCCTTACAAGCCACTGATAAGAGCTGGTTTCGAGCAAATATTAGCTCTCAAACTCAATGAATTCGCTGTAGGCAAGCTCTGCACTTGCTTTAGAAGTGTATCTAGAGCTTCTTTTGAAATCAACGAGCTCTAAGATTAGCTCTACAAACGCTTTTAGAGCAATTAAACAGCTAAAATTGTTACTTGGGCAGTTTATACCAATAAGCTCAAAACTTGCGATTTCTTAAAATTTAAAACAAAAATAACTGATTATTTAAAAAAGATATTGGCAGGTTTATTGCCTTAGACCAGTTTGATTAATTTATACCAGTAAGCTCAAAGCCAGTGTAACTTCATAATCTTAAATAAAAAAAACATGAATTGATTATTTCTACAAGATATTCACTAGTCTATTACGTTATTCCAGTTTATACATATAAGCTATAAGAAATAAGCCTCTACAGCTTCAAAATCTTATTTCAAAAGGAAATTACTGGTTATTTCTTCAAGATATTGGCGGGATTATTGCCTCAGTTAGAATATAGAGCACTTTTGCTAGTCTATTGCATTAGAACAGTATTTACCGATAAGCTTAAAGCTAGTCCAACTTCAATATCTTAGATGTTAAAATATGAATCATTTTTATCTTCGAGATATTCACCGGTCTTTTGCATTGGACATTTTTGAACCAAAAAGTTAAGAACTTTTCAAGCTTCAAAATCTTATATTAATAAATGTATTCTTTTTGTTCAAGGTACTCGAATATCTTTGGCGCTAAGCCAGTTTTTTTTCCAAAAATCCTTTTAAAATTAAAATGTTAAAAATAATTTTACGGTTTTTAAGATATTTGCTGGTCTTATTACGTTATACCGATTTACACCAATAAGTTGAAAGTCTGTTGAACTACAAAGCCTCAAATTTATAAAGAATCATCTGGTTATTTTTTCAAGATATTGGCGGGCTAGTGAATTATACCAGTGAAGACCTGTTTTGCTGGTTTATGGCGTTTTAATAATTTATACCAGTAACCTCGAAGCAAGTTTAACTTCATAATCTTAGATACAAAAAAAGTTAATAGTTTGTTTCTTAAAGATTTTCAAAAATAATCATCGGTGTTTTGCATTTGACATGTTTATACCAATAAGCTCGTATTTTGTCTTAGCTTCAAAATCGTAAATATATAAATATATTGTTTTTGTTCAAGGTATTCGCATATCGTTTGCGTTAAGCCAGTGAATGCTAATAATTCTATAAATATTTAAAATGTTAAATAAAAAAAATGTAATCCGTATTCACTCAAGATATTCGCTGTTCTTATAACGTTAGACTAGTTTATACCAATCAATAAGGAAAAAGCGTGATGAACTGCAAGGCCTCAAATTTATTAAGAATTATCTAGGTACTGGTATTTTAAAGAGATATTGGTGGGGCTGTGATTTAGACCAGTTAAATGCTTATTGGCTGATGGTCTATTGCGTTAGAACAGTTTAAACCATTATTGGTATAAAGCCTGTCCAACACCAAAATCTTAAATCTTCATGTCAATAATTGTATTCCTTTCAAAATTCAAAATTTTAAATAAAAAAAATAATTACAAGATACTCGCATACTCGTCTCTTACATTATACCAGTTTATACCAATCAATTTAAACTCTCTCAAACAAAAAAATTAATTTTCTATTTGTTCAAGAAAATAGCTGGACAACTTTTTTTTTGAAAAGCTTATACCAATAAGCCGAAAGTGTGTGAAACTTACATATCTCGGCTTTAAAATTAATATACTGTTTATTTTTTCAAGAAATGTACTAATGATGTGCATTAGTCTATTTTCTTCCAATTAATTAAAAACCTGTCAAACCTCAAAGCATCAAATGCAGCAAAAAGTCAGTTTGTTTATTTCTTCAAGTTTATTGCATTAGACCAGTTTATTACAATTTATTAAAAGACTATTCAATGTCAAAATCAAATCAAAAAATAAGAGGCTGCCGCTTAAAGATATCCAATGGTCTATCTGTGCTGTGGACCATATTATACCAATAAGCTCAAAGTTTGTAAATTTTCAAAATTACGAATTTAAACAGAGGTATTATGTTTTTCTTAAAGATATTTTATGTAGTAAACCATTTAGACCAGTTTTTACCAATAAGCCTAAAACCAGTCAAATTATATTATCAGAGAAGAAATGTGTCATACATGTCTATAGCGTTGGATCATCTTATACCAATAAATTAAAAGAGTGTTAGACTTCAAAATATCATAGTTAAAATTTGTTTGTTTAGTCCTTCAAGATATTCAATATAGGTTTGTGTGTTGATTAATTTATACCAATAAGCTAAAAGCTTTTCAAACTTTAAAATTTCAATTTACAAAAATTTGTTATCATCTTCGAGGTATTTGCTAGTTTTCTTGCATTAGACCAGTTTATACCAATAAGATTATATAAGTTTATATCAAAAATATTTGTTTGGCATCTGAAAATAATCAAATTCCTACATTAACTCTAAACACTCGTGGCCTTAGAAGCCTGAATTTTCTTTATACCAGTCAGACTGAAATTCCGAATAAATTAAATAAAAAATACATTTTTTTTTTCATAATCTCACATTTCACAAAATGTTGAAAACTAATTTTGTTCACAAATCTTAAGTTACATTTTTTTAAATCAAGGGTTATCCTTGAATGAGCCTTTATTTAGCCAAAGTAGTAGATGCGGCCCTGGACTATTACAATGATGCTGGGAAGGAGGACGATCAGCCAAATGATAGAGATGAAGAGAGGCAAAGTAGGTATAATAATATGTATGGGAGTTCAAAAGATTGTCTAAGTCCTAGAGGTGCGCGTTACCGCCGCCACCACCGTCGCTGCCGTTTATTATAATAGAGGCTGGAAGCGTGCGCACACATTTCGACGCGGTTGTCATTTCTTTGTGAGTTTTTCGCAGTTGAGTAGTAATGTGTTGTGTTCAGTAATCTGTGATATGTTGAGTTTTTTTTTTTATTATTATTTGTTTGTTGGTTGCATGCAACAAGCGTGCTAGCACAATGGTTTATTGCTATCATCAGGGGCAGAGATAACGTCACACTTTTGCAGCATAAAGTGACAATGATGGTAATTTAGCACGAAACTTACTATAATTTTTTCTTAAGATAGGTATAACTTATTTTCTTGCATTTGGGTATAGGTTTCAATTTTTGATGGTGATAGTTTCGGGTAGAAATGGTTGGTATAGATTGAAATAAATGGTCCTCTGATGACAGTGTCTTGTCATGACAACAACAAAGTTCCGAAAGTATCTACTTATTATTATAGTTTTGTCCCATATTATTTAGGAAAGTATAAGAAAAGAGATTGGACTATTGTGATAGGATAGATTTCTCCAATTAAAGGAAGCATAAACCTACTTTGAAGATCATTTAGACTGAAAGTCTTCGAAGTTAAATGGATGAACCAATTTTATTTTGAATTGATCTTAACTGAATTTAAAATGAGGAAGGTTTTTTTTTTCAATAAACTTTAATTGCTGCACATTCATGAATGTGAATTTATGGAAAATCTAAATGGGTGGTAGTAAATTTAAGCTGCTGTTAACTGCATTTTTCAATTTAATTGATTTCTTGCATTTGAAGCTTACAGATGTTGATTAATCTTAATATCGATTGAGAGCATCACTTTGATTTGATGTCGTGGTATTCTTTTTATTTCATATAAATGTTTTAAGATGCAGCTGATTTATAGCTTTAAATTTGAGAACTCGATTGAAATTCGTTCTTGTTTTTTATTGACATTTTTGTGTCTTTAAAGTAGGAAGATATCAGTTGAAAAACATTGCTGTTGACTTCATGGTTCATGGAACTGCGATTACTATGGAATGCTTATTAACTTACTGCAGTTTTAGTCCTGAGATGTAGTTTTGAGAACTGCGCATCGTAACAAATGCCATATATCTTCACTTGCAATTATCCGTTGCTCGATACTTTAACTGTAAAAAAATACAACACAGATCTTTTCATGTAAATTTATGTATGCTACTAAGCAATCTGAACGATTTGTGATACTTTTTTCTTGTTGAAGACTAGTTTTGGAATGACCTTGTGATTTTCTGTGATTGTGAAAAATAGCTATTGCCATGCACTCAGTTGATTTATTATTTTTTAATCGTTGCGATTATTTGTAAGTCTCATGAGGCAAGGAAGATTTTCTTAAAAAGTGTTCTGATTTTCTAAAAATGTGTTCAATTTCTTGCGACTGAATAATGGTTCAACTGAAAATCGAAAGTGAGACTTTTTGTGCATTCACATTTGAAACCAGTTGTCTTAACTCTTGTGGCTTTATTATCATTCGATTGAAGTTCACAAGTGAGTGCATGACTTTTTTCAAGTTGCACCTACGAATTTTCAGTTGCAATCTTGCAATATTTTAAATAGCAAATGTAAGCACAAACATGTAAGTAAATTTGATTCATTTTAACTTTTGACAATCAAGTCACTAGAAGCATAAAAAAAATTTGACTTTACTCGTAAATCGCTCATTTAAGCTCATGTATTCTATTTCGTATCAATAAATGGTCACGTGATCGATATCGCATGTGTGGTCCTAGTCTTAAGCTTATGTGTTCTATTTCTTGTGAATGAATAGTCACGCGATCGAGTTTTCATTTTGACGTTTAGTGCTAAATGTTCTTAAGCTCATCAGAGCTCTCAGTGATAAGTTGGTGTGTATCATAGTTAATCCAGAAGATGGCGCTTCTTCTTTGGAGAGTCTTTAGAGTTCGTTGGAGAGTATTTATAATACAAATGTGGGAGTCGATGCCAAGACACAGAGACACGGCAGCATACCATCCTTAAAAATGCGGAGTATACTGCTTCCAGTCATCTTGACCAAGCTTTTTGGAATTTGCAATGATTCGGTTTCTTAACCAGTGGTTCGGTCTTATTCGTTCTCTCGAAACTGGGGGCTGGGATTCAAGGAAGACTCTTTTGGCTGGAGCATTACTGTTCATTATTTTGATTTTTGGAACTAACTACATCCACATCTTATATTCTTATGGTATCTTCTGCTCTATTTGTCCTCCTCAAACACTGAACCAAATATCCAACGAAGAATTTTGTTGTTGTTATTAAAAGTGACGATTTTTCCTAGCCCGTGGCAAGATCTTCATTTTTTGTTGATGACATTGTGAACACCAACAAGTTTTACATTTTCTTCAACTGCCGCTATGGCCTATGCGGCTTTGAACAGACGATGGTTCTGGACTTGGAATTCATTGGTCTTTTCCAGGATTTACCTAAGATTGAATACTTGGCCTGTGGTCGATTTGCCTGGCTGGAAGCGACACTGGTTATTGTTGTAATAATCTTGTTAAACGGCTTAAGACGCCCTTACTATACACTGGATAGGATCTTGAATGCGACATTTCAGGGATATGTCTCGATAATTCTTGCAGGATCGCTTTTTTTGTGGATGGGGAATATGGAGCTGATAGACCAGTTATTGGGTATACTTCATTCCACCCAAATTTTATTGATGAATTGATGCATGTTCCCATTCAACGTGCTTGAAGAGCTCCGTTAATCAACTACCAGATCTTGCAGCCTGTTATTTCTTAGCTTCTTTATGGCTAAGTCAAGAAGTAGACTTAGACCAATATTGGTTGGTGCAACTGGGTTTTCATTGACTGCAGTTGGGTTTGCTTCTTGTCCTATTTCTCGGTCTACTCGATGCCCATTCTCCAGCTGCTACTTCGAAGAGCCTGCGTTCTGGTTCTAAATCCAATGCTAGTTTTTTTTATAAAACTTTCGGGTATTGTTTCGATCGCAAAGTATTTTGATCTACTTGAGCAGTTAGACTACGTACACTCTCCTTGCTACGCAGGGTCTTCTCTCCTTGATCGATACTCTTAAACCACTGCTATTCTTTTACATATTCGTGCATCTTCTGTCACTTCTTTCAGCTGTTCACGTGTTCTTTTTCAAGGGTGGTAGTTATTGGTAGCCTATTGTGGATGATATCGTGCTACCTACTATCGTCTCGGTTATCGTCTGTGGCAGGTGAACGCCCAGCGGAGAATTTCACACTCAGAAGCTCACTGTAGGCTCTGGTGACTCTAGGTATCCTACGTCGACAAATGTCAAATTTCACGATTAAGGTTGTTCGTAGTGTCTTTTCATTTGACATTCGAGTTCTTAGCCTTGTGGGAACAAGAAAATAGTCAGAGTTGAGGTTCTACCCCTAAAAAGTACCCACGTGTTAGGTGTTAAAGGGGTGTCTTTCATCAATTAGAACATGGTCGCACATGGCATATCCACCATTTGGGGAACACCACGTTGCTCTGTGAATCCTCAGTCGTGGTTAGCTAAAATTGGAAAATGGGCCATTACGGTCATAGAATTATAATAATTTTAACAGACTTAGGCATTCAAACAGGCTATGTTTCACCGCACACTAATTGCAACCCAGTGACCATAACAGATATCCCAAAAAATTAACTGTTGTATGAAAACAGGGTCAAGGTCATTGATGCAAATCATGTTTTGGTCTTTACTGACGGTTCTAAAACCTTAGAAGGGGTTGGGCCAGGCATCTGCTTAGATAACCCACCCATAAATAGATTTATAAAGCTTCCCAATTTGTACAGTGTATTCCAAGCGGATGTGATGGCAGTTTGCGAAGCCACGAAACACCTTGCCTCACGCAAAATAGTCAACAATAATATTGACACTTTTATTTATAGTCAGATGGCAATTAAAGCTTTTTCCTCAATCTCCATTAAGTCCTTACTGGTAAATCGTTACCAGATTGAATAAAAAGTACTCAACGCCACGAACACAGTTACCATGAGATGGGTTCTTGGGCAAAAGCAGCTTATCTGTTGATCAGAGCCGATGCTCATGACACTGGAGTGAGAAAAGAGTTGACTACAACAGACTTTCTTTAGAAGCTGCAAATGTCATGTTCCTTCATGGAATCTTGTTGGGTTTAAGGAATCTATGGCAAAATATTTCGAGGAAAAGAAGTGATTACTTACTCAAATTACACAACCCTTTATTACAACCAAATGGGAACACACATGAGTAGAATGAGGATCATTTCATCGGACTTATGTAAAGGTAGAAGAGAGCTTACCTCACTTTTTGTAAGAATGCCCCACCCTATAGCTAAAAATAGATAAGCAGCCCAAGGAGAATACTTTTTTCGAGTAATTGTGCAACATTTATTTAGAACTCAAAGTGGTTCCGGGAGACTCCCACACCTAAAACTTCCCTTTAACCCCTTCCTACCTCCCACTCACTTCCCGCTTACACCCTGGGGTCCTGGAAAATGCAATGTGTCCTCCGAGATCCGAGTGAGATTATGCTGCTTGCCGTTTTATCACCCCTTTTAACCTAACCTTATCACCAAACTACGAGCTTCTGAAAAGGTCTATTTGCTGGAGGCCATCATCATTTGTTACTTCTATATAGAAGGCTGTGTCTATCAACTAATCAACCAAAGGTGTTTTCCTTTCCATTTTGAGCAATGAGGTTCCTGAGCAAAATGTTTGCATCGTACTCTGGTCATGTGGTATCACAAGGGATCAACTTTGGTTTAAGTGTTTAGGTATAAACTACTGAAATCCGCTTTTACCTTACCTAATTTAACTCTGTGTAGGTTCTATAAAGGAGTTCATTAAACTATAGTTCCTCATCCATCAACAAATAAATATTTTTAGTTAGCAGAGGCTGGAACTCGATTGCCCGTTGGATTTCATGAAGAAAGAAGGCCAATCAGACTCGCGAGAAAATTGTAGGCCCCATCCATTTGAGCTGACAAAACTCATACAAAAGATGCACAGCGTGTTTCGGTTGTATGGAGATGGCGTCATAACTCTGAACCACTCAACCAATTTCGATGAAATTTTCAGGAGTAAGGAATATTCCAAAATTAACATAAAATTTATAGTTGTGCTCTTCGATAATTTTTAGGAAAATGCTCTCTTAAGTTATTTGTTCATACAAAGCTTTTTGCCACGCTTACTTTTTGAGGGTTTCTTACAGTTTAATTTTGTTTGTATCTAAACTCAATTAATTCTAAGCGACACAACGATTTTTGACGAAATTTAGGTGATTGTGCCTTTATTCTACAAAAATTAGGGTAGGTGACACGGGCGTAACACTCGCCCTGTACCCAATTTGCGCTGAATAGCGCCGTTTTGATACCATTTAGCTCGTTTGACTTGATTCCTTCGGGGGTCTTCCAGATACATGATTGAATGCGAGATCTCCACCTGGGCTTCCGTATGCCCACTCGGCATGGCCGAGGTTTTCAGTGGAGATCAGCATCCACCATGTGCCCAGAGTTCTTTGATTTGAATTAGAACGGATTTGGAATATGGTTTTAGTATATTTTGGGCTAGCGCCAACGTCAAGAGGTGGGACTTAAGACACTCAGTCGATTGGATCGCATCTCGCCCAAAGCCAGCTGCGACATGCCGAGCTCAGCAGAACGACTGGAGCGCGAAGGATCCAACCGATGATCGCTGTCATTGAGCATCATGAAACCCAGCAGAGGCCTGTATTCCGATTGCTCACGGTCTTGGGGTCTGGGGGGAACTTCATACAGAAGCAACCGATTTTGTCTTAGATTCATTTCGTCGCGTAAGGAAAGGAAATCAAGTTTTTGATTTTCATTTCAGAAAGTTCGTTGTGGTCGTCAAAAAAAATGCCACTCCAAACGAATGTGCTCTCATTCTAGCCAGAGCAGGACATTTACAGAGAAAGTGAAGGACTGTATCTTTTTCTTGCTGATCATTGCAGCTACGGCAGTGAGTATTGTAGGGAATACCCAGTCTCGCTGCATGTTCCCCTACTGGTCAATATCCAGTACAGGTTGCAACGACCCTAGCTATGTCTCGCCTGGGTCAACATAACAGATCAAAATATTCGGGATTTATTATAGGTGGGCCAGATCTTTCTGGATATTTTGCATTCGGTCAAGCTATCCCACCTACGATTGGATTCACTAAGGAAGATTGACAGTAAATTGCCCTTCACAACTCCCAGGGGAATGTTGACTCTTTCCGCAAGTGAGTTGTGAAGGGCTGATCCTTGCCTGGCCAGTTCATCTGCCGGTTCATTTCACTTAATGCTCGTATGGCCAGGAACCCAGATAAGGGTGACCTTGAGGTTAATCTTAAGGGTTGCGAGCTCCTCCCGGCATTGCTGGACGAGTTTAGAGGATGATGTAGCCGAATCAATGGTTTTGACAGCTGCCTGACTGTCTGTGAGGATAGCTGTATTACGATTTCGGTTTGGATCTAGTTTAAGTATCCTGCATGCCTCCCTAATTGCTACGTACTTCAGCTAGAAACACACTTGAATAATCGGGTAAACGAAAGGACCTAGAGATATTAGGAGACTCAAAAAAGATTCCTGAACCAACACCACACTCCATCTTTGAGCCATCAGTATAGATAGTTGTGTCGAGGTCTCACGTCACCACGTCATCATCCCAGTCCTTTCTGGATGGGAATAAGACTTTAAAATCTTTACTGAGTTTCACTGTAGGCGTGCGGTGTTCAGTAGGAGTTGAAAAAATGTCAGTTGGAATCAAATTTGTGATATTGCTGTGGCCAGAGGGCTTGGCAACCCAACAATCTGATTCTTTGAGTCTTAATGCACTACAAGATACTAGATATTTAACGTGCAGATCAAGTGGTAAAAGGTGCACAAAAACGCTTAAGGCATCCGTTGGGAAAGATCAAAGAGCACCTGTGCTTCCAACGCTAGCTGTTCTTTGAATCTTTTTAAGTTTGTCGATGTTATATGCTCTGTTTAGTGCGGGCCACCAGACAATCAAACCATAAGTTAGAATCGGCCGTGCAACGGCTGTATACGTCCCCAAAATCATCTTCGATGGAAGGCCCCATTTTTTACCAAAGGTTTTGCTGCAAGCGTAGAAAGCTTTTCAGGCCTTCCTTACCCGATCTTCGATATTTGTTTTCCAATTTAACTTAGGGTCAAGGATGACACCAAGATACTTTGCACTGGTATCCACAAAAATTACTATCCTTTTCATTACATTGACTAATTCGTTGAATGGCTATGACCGTGTCAATTAAGAGTTTTCCTTGAGTTCAGTTACTTTTATTTTTGTTTGAATCTAAATCTACTTGCGTGCCCATGCAGTCTATCTCATAGATTAAAACTCATCACATTTGATTTCATTTCAAATAAATTACAACCATTAATTTAATTTTTCATCTCAACTACATTGGTGCACATAAATTGTATCAGATTGTGATTTTTCTTTGATCATAAAAACGTACATTTCATTGCCATCAACTTAATCTTTTGAAGTCTTCCATAATACAATTATTAATTTTAATACTGTTCATAGCTTCATATATCTACTTAAAAATGCCCACAACTCCTCATACTCAACTCTTGCACATCCATTAATTATGTCGAACTACTTCCGAGAGTTTTTCAAGTTCGATACGCCCAGCTTATGTATATCCATCAGCAAAACAACAGTGCTTACAATAAATACAAAAGAAAAACTCCTTTTAAATCAAATCTTCAGAAAGATAGAGCTAGGTTGCGGCTCTTCTGTGCCTTCATAAAATCGTTCCTCAATGTTCGCTATTACAGATACAAAAGTCGTGTATGCTTTACAACATTGTATTGAGTTCGTTCGTATTCCATTCATTCATTTCCATCACATCAAATCCCATCCATATCCATCTGCAGCCTTGAATCGAGAAATCTGATCGCTCGATCAACATCATCATGCATCAGTCATATCGTTCATCAGCTTCTAAATTAACATTCCGAATCTCCGACTGAAAAGTTAAACAAAAACAACAACAACAAAAAACCAATCATACTCACAATATGTTCCATAGAGACAGAAAGACAATAGGCCCATTGTCTTGAACGAAGTTAAAAAAAAAAAAAATAATCTCAACGCCTCACTCGATTTAAGTCTTTTGCTCTTATTCGCGGTGTTTATTATATTTGCTTCACCATAATATATATTACATTAATTTACAATAGAGTGCGCTACTATAGCTAAAAATGTGATTGGTTTTTGTGCTGCACTTAGATTAAAGATAAAACAAAGATGAGTTATCCTTCATGATCAATAAAATTTCCTAAAACGATTCTCTTTTCTATTTCGTCGTCCTGTCTTTGTAGTCTTTGTTTTTTTTTTAATATGGAGGAAATTGTCTTGCGAGTGCTGCCATCTGCCGAGTGTAATAGTCATCCCATTGTTTATTTCTAATTGGATATTGCTGTAATCGGTTAAGTTGATCAGACTGACTAAGCGGCAAAAATGTTTCTGATTCCGATGATGACGATGACAAGAGCCGCCGCCGCCGTTGTCGCCGCTCTAAACGCTGCCGATTACGTTGCAGGTTCTTGAGAGCACCCCCTTCGGAGTGCTGCCGCTGACGTATCTGCTGTGCTCTGACTGATTGATCGAATCCATTTATTTTAACGTCATTTTTCTTTTGACATGCGGCGACGGCGGCGGCGAGAGCGCGAGCATCTTGATGTCCATCAGCAGCAATGGCGTTGTTGGCATCAGAGAAGATCTCCTGACATGGTTGTGGTAGATGAAACGCTGTTGACACCAAAGTATTTATATTCTCTGCCTGATTGGTCACCAGTTGCTGTTGTTGATGATGATGATGAGGTGATGGTGCTACTGATGCTGCTTCTGCTTCTGCCGCTGTAATATCATCACAGCGTGATGTAAGCCAATCACCAAAAGCTTGACGATCATTCTTTACTGATGATGGCGCTGTATCTGCTGATGACGATCGATAGTTATAATAGCCCCTACCTGTTGTGCGCATTTTATTCTTGCCTTGTAATTTACCACCATCAGCACCAGCACCAGCACCAGCTACACCTTCAACAACTACAGATGACGTGCGTTTTTTTCCACGATGCGGAAAAAATATTTCGTCGTACTTAAAAATGTCTTTGAGTATGTCCTTTTTGTCGTGATGTGGTATAAAAGAATCTTGGCGAGCAAATGGACTTTCTGAGTTTTGGAAATTTTTGCGACCGCGGGTTGCTATAAATGGGAAATCATCTTCGAATTTATTTGCATCTGTAGAAGAAAAAATTGAATATAAGAAATATCAGATTGTATGTAGGTATGCATATCTTTTTGGTAAATAGCTGAAATTTTGATATATTCTTAAAAATAGATGGAGTTTGAAAAAAAAAATGAAACCAGCCCCAGGAAATTCTATGAAAAATTAAAAAGAAATTCTAGAAATTCAGGAAAGTAAAGTCAAATATTCATCTCTCACTAGCTTTCTTAAAAGACCAGATGGAACCCGGAATGATTCCTGCTCTGAAACCTTAGAGTCACTTATCAGCACTAAGGATATACTTTTGATCCAAATCTAATGGAAAAGGGCCCAAAATAAGCGCGACTTCAACTCTTGGCAGTCAAATAGTAGACAGCCAAAAAGTGACTTGACCATAAAATCATTTTCAGCGTAGGATTATTCCCCATAGCTCTATAGCATTCAAAGGATATTTAAATATCATTTATATTCCATATCTAGTTGGAGAGAAGTTAATGACATTTCATTTCGTTAATGCCATTAAGCCAAAAGATTTTGGACCAATTAGCTTGAACTATTTTTTTTCGCCAAATGGTTGCAATCAGAGCCATTTCGTCAACGGCCATGAAGTAAAAACTGGTTGATCGTTGCCCAAATGAATTATGATTGCTCGGCAAAATGAATCGCGGGCACAGTAAAATTTATGTAAATGAAATGGCTGATGAACTGGCCTGAGCCAAATTGTACCAAAAACAGGAAATGTATAGAATTCACCATAATTTCCTTAGGATTCAAAGGAATCTTAGAACACCTCAGTTGGTCTTTCTTTGTTAGAACCCTTGCAACTTGCAATGGGAACTCACATGGGCAGAATGGACATCAGAGCATCTGACTTATGCAGAGGGTGTCAAGATGAAGAAATGTTAGGGGGCCCATCTGACTTCCTTTGTGAAGGCTCATGCAAAACTATTAAAAATTACCTGGAAGAATACTTCTTCGACATCCTGCGTGACGTCTAATTTTAGCCACTTAAAAGCATCCTTATCTTCATTCAAAAATCAGGATGATTTAAGAAGAAACCCCATTCCTAGGACATCCATTTAATCCTTTCTCTTACTCATGCCATTTTCACATTGCGCCACATCCTAGGGAGAACAATGGACCCATTGAGATAGGAATGAGGTGATATGGCTTCCGGTATCATAGAAACCTAATGCCACAATATATATTATTTTTGTATTTGGAAAGTTATACTTTGGGGATAGCTTTTTCGTCATCTGAATTTTTGAAATTTAAGGCAACAAATTTTAAAAAAATCGAATGTTTTGATTTGGAAATATTGACTTTTCAAAATGAGTTGAAGAAGAAAAATAATGCCATTTGGATTCTTAAACAAATATGAATTAATACAAAAACATTTAAAATCGTTGGAGGAGTATTAAAAAATATCATTTTTAATGTACAATATCAGCCTTATTTATTACATTTTTTTTTTGCGGTTAACTAGTTAGACAATATTTGGTTAATAGTTGAAAATATGCCTTATTTAATAAATTAAATTGTCAATTTAAAAAAATCTTAGACAATCGATGCCGTTGTCCAAGTAAGACAATTTTAGAACAACAATCAACAAAGTGTGTTAACAACTTTTTTGGGTTGGCCGGCTATCTTAAGTTTAAAAAACTTATAAATATGACTGTATGTATGTGGATATAAAATTTCCAGAACATTTCAAAAAATTACAATGCAAATTTTATATTTGTATTTACAGCTACTTTCCCAAAAAAACTGTCAACCTAATTTTTAAAAACTAAATTTTCGAAAATATATTTTTAATTTTTAGGGTTGGGTACCGAATCTCGCAGATTAAAATTCCATATTCGCAATAATCTCACAGAGCGAAATCTCGTAATAACAAAATATTGCTTTTCATAATCTCGCGATAGCAAAATTTCGCAAACTAAAATCTTGCAAAATTTTATTAAATTGAAACAAATACATTTTTTCATCAAAATCTCACAAATTAAATTTCGCTTGGTATCGCATTTGGTCTTGAACTAGAAAATATTTTAAAAATCTTCACATCATGTCAAAAATTGAATATACTCGTAATATGCGAAGCATTGCTTAGCACATTTAACTTGCTTTAAAATAAAATTTATTTATTTTCAAAACAATTTTTTTTTTAATTTTTTAATTAAAGAAATCAGTTAAAGGTTGATTTTTGTAATTGTTTATAATAATTTTTAACAATAAAAGTCGAAAATTTTTTCAGAATTTATAATTTTCAGTGGAAAATATAGAGCTATTCGTTGCTGTGATATTTGAATTTGCGAGATTTTGAGTTGCGAGATTTAAATTTGCGAGGTTTTGGAAAAAATACATGAGATTTTTGGGTACGAGATTGTCATTAGCAAGATTTTGTAATTTCGAGATGATGAAAACAAGATTTTAAACTTGCAAGATTTCGTTTTTTAAAGATTTAAAAAAATGCGAGATTTCTTTATTCGAGATTTTGCTTTCCGTAACGCTCCTGATTTATATATTATTTTTTGTTGAAAATTTTGGTATGTAATTAATTTTTAGAAGTTTTTGTACAAAAACATATATAAAATAATAGAATAATTTAAGATCATAAATAGCATTCCAGAGAAAAATACTGTTAATATAATACTTCTTAGCAGGTTCTTCTTATAAGAGTAAGAGTTTTTTTTTAACATTTTCTATGGAAGATACCGTTATTTTTGCATACAAAATAAATACTCTTTTGTGTACCATATTCTAAGAACTATTAAAACATTGTTAAGGACCAACTTTCAAAAAAGTCGAATAAGTCGTTTTTGAAATATTGAGTGTTTTTCAATATGATATGATCTGATTCTTTGAAAGTAATTATTTCATGAAAAAACACATTCCAAATCTCCACTGTCAAATCAATTTTTGTTTAATATTTACGGCACTGGGCAAAACAATTTAAGCACAATTCGAAAAACTGTATATTAGCCGAAAAAGTTGCAAACCGAATTTTTTGTTACCTCTTCAGCATATATGGCAGCACACAACGGTGTATACAAGGGAGGGGGGTCACGGGGTCATGACCACCCCCCCCCCCCCCCCCCCCCGAGAACTCAAAAGATAAACGCAAAAAATAATAAGAAAAGCTATCTTAAAATATAATTTCTAAAAAAAATATTTTTGTATAGCTTTAGAATAGGCTACTTACTAATTATTAGTAAAGTTTATTTACCTTCTCCTATCAACATTTACAAGCCATTGCCCGAATAATACTATTGATGGGGTCTTATTGTCGAAATTAAACATTTTTTTTTTGGTTAAGATTTATCAAATAGATGATTTTAACCACTTGCATTCAGAACATTTTAGCATTGATGTATTTTTTGATTCAAAATCAATTTGGTAGATCAACGTTTTTGGCAGATATACACTCTTTAATTCTCAAAGTATTTCCAATATTGTTTTTGATCGGTTTAACTTACTTATTTTGTGAGAATTTTGTACAAAATATCAAGGAAATCATCTTCGATAAAAAAAAATAAATGAATGAATAGATAAAAAAAAAACTAACAGACGATATTATACGAACATGAATTTACATGAATATTACAATGAAAAACAAAAATTTTACTTTAAACCGTATTCCATACACCAGGGCCGTTCCGACTCAAACCCAGTACCAACATGTTTCAGTATAGGTTACGTACGAATTACCAGCAAAAAAGGCGATTTAACTAGTTGAACTGTCGGTTTATATCGACTTTTTTGAATGTAAGAATACCTATTGTGGTTACTAGTTCATAAAATTTTTAGCTTCGAACTTAGACAAGAAGTCAGCAGCCTAAAAAGAAAGTCGAGAAAAGGATCGACTTTTATCGAATTTTCGACATTTCTTCCCAATATTTAGTACATAGAAAAAAAGTTGATATAAATTGATTTTTATTTTTAGTTCGATATTTTTTCTATCGTTGATTTCATTCCAACACAACGTAACTTAAAATACATCGCTCTGCTTGGAATGTTTGAATGAAATCAACAAAAACTCTAATCATACATTCTTGTCTGACTTTTAAACACGAATTTAACAGTTACTTTTAATTTTGGATTGTGTTTAAAATACATTTTCTTTTAATCGCATCGATCGTATATTCGATTGATGACAATCCAACGCAAGTTAAGCGTGCTTTTAAACATTATTCCCTAAACTATGAATTGATCACAATATCGGTCAATCAAAGTCCATTTGTTCGTGAAATGGTCGTGGTTTTTTTGACGCAGAAAGCGTCATGACAAATAATATGTAACCGTCCTGTTTGTTGAAAATTTGTTTTCATCAACGCCAGTCAATTTAATTGCTAAAGCTTTTGACGTTTACAAACATGCTCTCTGCCTTTTCAAAAATCATCAACTCGATTTTTGTACTGCTCAGTTGCACCGTAGATGATGTATTCAAATTCGTGACTTTAGCGAACTTGACTATTGAACACAATACTAACGCAATAAAATTTGTATTTGCATATTTTAAGAGAAGACTTATGCAGTTTGCGTTAACGAATATTCCGCAAACACATTTCATGGCACCATTCATGGAACGTGGCGAGCCATTCGCAGTACGGCATGGCCCCCTTCATAGGACGGCACCTGGGGCATTTACTCCGGTGCCCCACCCTTAGACACAGCCCTGTCATACACCCTAAAAACATTTTTTGATTGAGATCTGAATTTATCAAAGGATTTTTGGCTTATCTACGAATTAACTTTTAGGGATTCCAAAAATTTTATTAATTTTTTTGTATGCAGATTTCTAAAAATAGTCAATCAATGCATCAATTTTATTCAAATAAATATTAATACATATACATACATTGGTAGGTAATGGTTTTTCAGAATTATTTTGTAGGTTTCAATTATCATGAGATAACCCATTGAGAAGGTAATTTTAAGTTTACACATGTTTTAAACATTTTTGAAAGTTCGAAGACCATATTGGGTCTGCATTCAATTTTTTGATCTGCGGCCAATACTTCACATGTTCATTTTCAGGCTTCAATAAAGAAGCTAAGAATGTTTATCTTCAATAAAAGAGTGGTTCCAATGTTTGATTGATAAATGAGAAAATTATTCCCTCATTATTTACGTTTGAATAAGTTTAACTTGTTTGGTTAATTTTATTAACCAAATCCCTTGATAACTTTAACAAAATTGTGTGAATCATTTCCTTATCTACGGTTTTATGAAGTTGCATGAATACCCTTAATATAAAAATATTTTAGCTTTGTCAGCAAATAATAATACAGTAGATGCTTGATCTAGTAAATCTAAAAAATTCACTATATTGAACACACAAAATTATATATAAACACATTTTTTTTTTTTTACAAAAATGTCTCGAAAGAATTTAACATTGCTCAAGGACACTAAACAAGTGTTTCTTTTTTTTTAAACCTCATTGAAAGCTTGCGAAAAAGTAAACAATCTCGAAAGAGTGAACAGGCTGGTTTTATTACCTCACTATATCGAGCGTCTACTGTATTTTATTTTAAGATGATTAAAAGGTAATTGAAAAAAGAAGAAAAATTACGCCCTTCTTACAATTTCCAAACTTCTCTCTATTTTGTCAAAATTATGTAAACGGAATTTGGAGAATATTGAGAAACAAAATTTCGAAAGAAAAGTTTTGTGAAACGAATTTTGAGATCGCTAAAATTTTGACCGCAACTCTTTATAATTAAAAAAAAAATGGTAACATTTGTGGGACCAGCAGAAATTAATTCCAAAAAAAGTACAAAAAGCGAAAAAAATGGAAACCGTGGATCAGTCTTTTAATTAATAAATTTATAAGAACTGAATTGGGTTTTTGTTTTGGTATGACCCCCCCCAAGAAATGGAGCTGTATACGCCGCTGGCAGCACAAATCTAATTCTTTAATAAAATGTATAACCTTAAAAGAAATACGAGGGCGGGTCAATAAGTCCGTGACACGGACTCGGACTTATTGACCCGCCCTCGTAATTTTGGACCTAAAAATTGCACTTAATCGAATTTTGTTGTACTCTTCGTCAAATGGTGGCAAGAACTGAGCGCAAAACAGCACATCTTACATTTTTAAGAATTTTCAAAAATGAATACGTTCCTAAACTTTGCAAATCTGCGAGTTTTTAATTAATATTTACAGCACAAGTAGGGCTGGTCACGATACCAGAAAAGTCTCGGTTTCGTTTGGTATTGGTATCGGAAACCGAAACGATACTGTGACAATACCAGCTCCGAGACGATTTATTTGTTATACGAGACCAAACGAAACTTCGTTATACGAGACCGATACTGAGCCCAATTTTCGTTTGCTTCGTTTTTTTTTAACAATCAACTGGATGAAATTTCCAGATTTGGTTCTATTTAATCGGGACTTTACCTTTACATTGTGGAGCAAGTCCTTTAAAATTGTTAAGATAGTAAAAAAAAAAACATTAAACATGAAGATTGTCGTTCATTTATTAATCGTATATAATGAATTTTTATAAAATCTGAATCGTCGTGAATTTTATTATGTTTGTGACTGAGACCAGACCGAAATCAGACGGGACAGATACCGATCCCGAGACGATACTGACATTTTTCGATTTTGACGATACCGAACAGGTTAAACACAATGAAGCACATTTACTTCGTTCAAACATCGATAATGCATAAAAATGATAAAATGTCAATATAAATATTCTTGTTTGCTGATAGAGCAAGATGCATGTCTGCCAGATAAAGGTTTTTTCAACAGAGACGCTACAAGAGTAGAGCGACGGGGACAGCAAACGACGCCATACTTCATTGCCGCTCTTTTGACATTTCTCTTCAGTAAGATATCATTTCATGATGGAAAGATATACGAGCCAACAATGAGTCGAAATTATTAAAATTAACAACTGAAATTCGGAGTCAGTGGCCTCAACGTTAAGAGCGCTACGTCCAATTTGTGGTCGTCATAATCGCCCTACCAGATCAACAATTGAGCGTCTAGTGGAAAAATTTGAATCAACAGGCGCAGTTCAAAATGTTCCCGTGCCAGTGAGACAAAGAAGTGCCCGTAGTGTTGAGAATATTGCTGCCGCTGAGGCTTCAGTTGCAGAAAGCCCAAATGTTTCTCTCACGTCGTTCTCAAGCGTTGGGCATCTCTCTGACGTCGTTGTTGCAAATTTTGCGAAAAGATCTTGGCTTACATCCTTACAAGACTAACAAGATTAAATTGACGCAAGAATTGAAGCCGCTTGACCACCAGAAGCGTCGTATGTTCGTGAATTGGGCTGAGCAACAACTTGAAAATGATTCGGATTTTCATCGAAAAATCATTTTCAGCGATGAGGCTCATTTCTGCTTGAATGGCTTCGTCAATAAACAAAATATGCGGAATTGGTTAGGCAGCAATCCACACGTACTCCATGAGCCATCAATGCATCCCGAAAAAATTACGGTTTGGTGTGGTTTATGGGCCGGCTGCGTCATTGGGCCGTACTTCTTCCGTGATGATCAAGACCGGCACGTTACTGTGAATGGGGATCGCTACCGTTCAATGATAACCGAATATTTTTGGCCCCAATTGGATGATATGTACTTGGAGGACATGTGGTTCCAACAGAACGGCCGGCGCCACAAGCCACACAGCGAAAGTCACAATCAATTTATTGGAAACCAAGTTTGGGGAACGTGCTATCTCACGAAATGGTCCAGTCGCTTGGCTGCCTCAAAATAAAAGATATTATTTTAAATTAAAAACACTTGTTGAATTTTTCATTTACCTAAATTTAAATGCATTTTGGAAGCTATGCCACCATTGTCAGTAAGTTTTGTCTTAAAATAAATTAAATAAATAAATAAATAAAATTTATTTAGTTATATAAACTTACTGAGTTATTTAAAGTAACACCTTTTATTCATTTCATAAAAAACACGTTGAAATTATCCACTATGAAATAGACGTAAAATTAGAAAAATAAGCACAAACGGAACAGAATACAGCAAACTGTTATTTTTTAATGAAATATCAAAATTAAAAAAAATCATCCAAAAAATTTGCAAATTTGCGCATTTTTAAAAATACTAGTATATCCAGCTCTTGAAACTCGAGAGCTAATAATATTATTTCTCAATAAAAGCTGTCTTTAGCGTAGAGAAAAACTGATACCTTGTTTACATGAATAATTGAATCAGGATTTAGGTCCATGTAGACATGCATCGGATTGAATACGGATTACTCGATCCAATTAAGCTCGTTGTCATAAACCTGGATCGAAATTTCAATCCGGATTGAATCCGATCCTTCCATCCGCTTATGTAAACGTGGTATGAGCAACTTATTATTTTATGAGCTTCTTATATTTATTGTCTGCAGCACTGAACGCAGCCATCAAACATTCCAGTTATCTTTCCAGTTAGTGCTGGAAAATTGGTTGGTTTATTTTTTTTATTTTTATTTTATTTAAATATCGTAATTGCTTAGCAACAGTAAGATTTAAAATCTTATAAAGTAGCTGTAAGCTTATTTTACAAAAAAGGCTGAGCCAAGATAATAAAAAAAAAAAGTTTTTAATTATTAAAACTATCATAAGATACAAAAAATCAATGATTATTAAAAATGTTCATACTGAAAAATGAGATCTAAGCAATCTTTTTATGCTTGTTACGTTCAGATTTTGTTTTATACTACGAGGTAAAGTGTTCCAAAGCTTAACCGAATTTACAAGAAATTGACGTTCCGATGTTAAATATGAGTAAGGAGGGATAATTAGCTGATGAGATCTGTTTGAGGTCGCCCTTCTTACTCTGTAAAAACAATATTTTGGCTGGTGTGCGATAAGTATGTCGGAAAACAAAATCAAACTGCGAAGTTCTATATATCATACATATATATATATATATATATATATAGGCAAAATCAGATATCCTATCATATCTACGTAATCCAAAAACATAACGAACAATTGAGTTGAAAGCTGCATTAAGTTTTCACCTGCTCATGAAACTGCAGTTACAATAGATTTCACAACCATAAACCAGGATAGGAATTACCAAGGTTTTAGCGAGAAGCAAACGCGTTTTTAATGGAATGAAAGATTGAGTAACCCATAACGTAAGAAGTACTCCATAAACCTTACCAACGAGTCCATTTATATCATCCCAAGTCAAAAGACGATTAAAAGTCACACCAAGATTCTTTGCTGTAACCACATATTCGATTGGAGCATTGCTCAGAACAATCGGTGGAAAATAAGAAAGGTCAAAAGATTTTCTATTAATTGCAAGACATTTAGATTTTTTTGGGTTCAACATAAGTCCGTTTGACAAAGACCAATTTGCCACTCTCTTCAGGTCTTCATTGACGCAGAAAGCTCCATGTTCGATAAGGCCAAATGGACAGCTGAAGTAAAGCTGAACGTCATCAGCATACAAGTGAGAGCTGCAATTAACTAATGAAGATGGAAGTTCATTTACATAAGCAGAAAACAAGAGAGGACCCAGTATGGAACCTTGTGGTACACCAGTGGCATTCGGCAAAAAATTTGACAGGGTGTCACCAACTTGCACTGCTTGCTTCCTATCAGTTAGATAAGAAAAAATTTATTTAGTTGCACTAGATGAAAAATTAAAATTTTGCTGAGCAGTGAGTTAGTAGATAGAAAGACGTTAATTTGCTTTTGAAGGATCCTTTCAAAAACTTTCGACAAAAATGGCAATACCGAAATAGGTCTAAATTCATCGCTTTTAGCGTCTTTGGGAAGTGGAATGATTTTAACAACTAGTTGGTGGGTGAAAAAAATCGAAACGTCATCACATTTAGGTTACGACAAATAAAAACAAATAATTTCTCGGTCTCGCTCTTGCTCTTGCTTGCACTTTTTTCGCTATTTTTTTTTTGTTTTGTGGTGTAGTTATTTAATAAATGTTTAAAAATCGCTCCAACGACATATAATTTAGATGCCTTCCGCTTTTGTAGACCGCGTAAATTGTACCACAAAATTCGTGTTTGCTGTTTTACTATAGGAATATATGGCACTAGGCAGCACAAGTTGAACCATTTTTTCTTGTAAATTTAAAATTGAGGTGTAAACGACGTGAAAAAAAAAATTTCAATGTAGCATAAAGGCCCCAACTCTGAACTTTGTGTATACAAAAGGTTAAGATCCATGATAAATTATGAACCAGCATTTTTCGCCTATAATCTAAATCCAAACATTGCCATGCACTCTCGGTCTAATAAGAACGTCCATAATTTTAAGCCCAAAAAATTGGAGATTGTAAACTGAATTTTCAAACAAAATGCATATTTCATGTTTAAGTTTTAATATTTTATGATGTTATGGTCATTATCAGGTACATTTCATGCATTTCTTTCATAAAAACCACTTAACCAAAACTGATAGAATGAGTCTAAGATCACACTAAACATTTTATTTTGTAAAAGAAGTAATATAAAACAATCAATTTTTAAGAACTCTTTCTTCAGCATCAACTAACAAAGAATTTATACTTTTAAAAAAATTTCATCCTGCGACAAAAGAAAATGTATATTAAATTTTATCAAGAGTTAACCTTTCAAATCTATAAAAACCTAACCCAGCTCTATTAACACACATGAAAACTTAAAAAATAAATTAAGTAATTTAACAAAACAATGAAGAAATCATAATAAAAAAATATTTTACTACCAAGCGTCTTCATAGAGTGATATAATAAAAAAAAACAAAACAAAGCAATGCAGGCTCTCCCATTTCATCTTTTTTGTCGCTCCGCAATAAAACATAAAACATTAAAATAGAAAAAAAAAATTTCATAGAAAACTTCAAATGAAGATTCAAATTATAAGATAAAAATTTTAGATACGAATATATGGCCCGTAGGAGTTGAGCTAAGTTGGAGTGCGTAAGAAGTAAGATAGAATACACAGCCATCATCGACACGAATAAAATATCTCAAATTCTGTTTATCATGAAATTCGATCCAGGTAAACAAAAAACACACAAATTAAAGTGGGTACTGAGTACAATGCATTCCAATCTAAAGACCCGCATTTGATGTATGAAAAAAAAAAACAAAAATAAGTACAATCATCAACAACCACTCCTTTCTCCTGATCTTTTTATAAGACGACAAAGACAACGAAGTCTACGAGAATGTATGTTCTATGTACCTCCTCGTCGTTTATATATATTCGAAAAGATATCTCTTTATCTTTTGCACTTACTCAATTTTTGTTCCAAATCATCTGGTTCACGGTGCAAAACAATGTACTTTGGCTCCTCAACATACAGAGGCTCTTCGTGATGGCCCTTCTTCCACATATTCAAGCCAGTATAAAAGCCGTCAGATGCGTTGTAACTGTTCACCGAACCAAGCTGTTCCATTGTCCATTCTAGGAACTTGTAGAGATCCTTATCTTCACTCAAATGGAGTAAAATGTCATCATCGTTGTGTTGTGTTGCCGAGCTACCATCAGTACTATTAGAATACAAAAATAAGGAGAAGACAAAATATAAAAGAAATATTGAATTATTGATGATAGATACTTTTGCTGAATTTATATTTACTGATTGATATGCGATATTATTTCATTAGGTGGGTATATGATCCATTGAGGCGAAGAGGATAACAATGATGATTAAGGGTGATTATTGGGTATCTATTACATTCGATTGGCCTACTATTATCGAGAAGTATTGAATTTCCACAAAAAAATTCCCATCGGATCGTGAGGAGAATTCAACCAGAGTGATTAATATTATTTGTTTTTTTTCGAGTTCGTGTCTCAGCTCTTTTGTTTTTTTTTTATATGTTTATGTCTATTTAGCAACTGTCTTAATGACTGAGTGAATTCCTTAAACCTAGTTTAAAACATTTGTTTAGGTTATTCCACATCTCTTTCAATTTTTCAAACCAAAAATAACGGTATCAGCGATATATTTTTTTACACTTTTAAACAAACTCTTATTTTTCTCAAAAACAACTCTTAGATTTCTCTCAAAAAAATTATTAAACTCCTTCCATTTTTTTCAAAACTCGATATTTCTTACTTGTGAAATTCACCCTTTAATCAAAAGAAATTGATGTGCACATGCGCACCTCCAGGGTCCGACATGGTTTCCCTGTATAACATACATTCACTCGCCCATATCTTCATCTATTTAGTTTATTTTTTTTTTAAGTTCGTGGAACTTCTTTGCCATCTGTGAAATAATCCAAAAAATTATATGGGTTTTTGGGTTTTGAATGAGAATTGAAATCGGCAATTCGTGTTATGAATTTGAGTCCATCACAACCATCCATCAAGTTTAAATTGAGAAGGAGTGTTAACTTTGAGGAATGTGGGCTTTTCGATATAGGGTAGGTAGGTAAATATATCAACATTGATGTACCTACTCATGTGGGTGTGTACTCTGTGTTCGTATATAGAATGATTTGTGCAGAAAACTATGTGTGGCTGTTAATCATTTATCGAAAATATACTCATACTCATAGATCTTACATCATTTATAGATCTTAAAGCGCGCCTACAAACGAAACGATCAACTAACCAACGAACGAACGGTTAGACGATCAAAAATTATGTAATTGAAATCTATATAAGATGTGCAATTAATTGTAATTAGACCATTTGACCCGTAATGGGCGAGCAATTGCATAGTCAAGTCAAGATTGAGCGGAATTGTGAAATGAATGAGTGTTTTTTTGTTGGTTTTACTTTATGACTCGTGATCTTTGGAAAAATAAAATAAAATCAAGTTACAATCGGAGACGTGGGTGATTTCCTTTGATTAATTAGTTAATAGTTTTTTCCTTAATTGATTTTGATTTTTTACCACAGCCTATAGGCGCAGCTTGTTAATTTGTTGTTCTAAAGATGATTTAGTGAAAAGAATGATAAATTTGTTTGGTGAGACCTTTGTTCTGAATGTGAATCACTCTCTGGGTGGGTTTTTTTTTTGTTCGAATTTTCAAGATGTAATGAGTAAGTTTTTGTGACTTATTTTTAAGATCATGGGTCATGTTTTAAGATGTTGTATAAGCTGTAACTAGGCAAATCTGGGGTTTATCATATTGACTTATGATTTTTTGTTTTAATTAAGATTTGTATCTGAATTTTATCTAACTGGTAAAGTTGCAGTTAAGTAAAAAGGTAAAAATGAAGAAAAAAATATTTACTAGTTTTTTTTCTGATTCATATTTTCATCTTCTTTAGTCGCCTTAACTCAAAATTTTGAAGAAAAATTCGATTTGAAAGAAACTTTTGCTGCTATTGGAAATTAAAAGAATTTTATTAAAAAACAAATTAGAATGAACTTCTGGCTTTTTAAAAAGCTTAAAAATATACTATAGGTGTTGCCGTTGTTTTTTAATTACCTATTTTTTTTCTATTTTATGCAATTTTAGTTTGTAAAATTTTTTGGCAGATTTTACGCTAATGTCTTTATATGTAAAAAAAAGGAAATTTATTATACCCCTAAAGACACTATTGGGGATAAAAATTAAAATTTTGGAAAAATAATGGGAGTTCTTTTTTCTTATTTTTGAATTGATTTATATGTGTGTAATGTACATAATACGAAAACCAAATGGTAGTCAAAACTGTCAAAAAAGTAGAAAGTAATAAGTGTCAGATGTTCAACAATATTGATAAGTTCCGAAAAATTTATGAAAATTATTTCGAGGAAAAAAAAGGAACACTTACTTATGATAAGTAGGCCTCAATTGAAGCATCTGAATTAAGAAGGGGTCGAGTGAAATTTTTTTGGTTTTTTTTTTACCCACAAAATAAAATGTTGATCTATTTGTAATATCTTGTCCATCTCATTACTAACAAAGTAAGCTTTTAGATAAAAGAGTTAACTACACGTTTGATTTGAAGTTTTCAAAGACAAAAAAAGATTAAGATTTAGGGCTGGCCACGATACCAAATCAAACGATACTTTTGTAAGTATCGTCTCGATATCGTCAAAATTGAAAAATTTTAGTGTCGTCTCGGTATCGGTCTCGTTTGGTTTCAGTCTTGTCTCAATCACAAATAAAATAAATTCTGCGTCAAAATACCATAGCAGGAAAACAATGCTGTTACAAAATCATTGGAGCCGTTTCCGAGAAACCAAGATTTAAGAAAAAATATGGTGGACTTCACTATAGTCACTTCTTCCAGCTAAAAAGAACCAAGTCTAAAAATGTCATCGTAAGAAATGAAAATGTTTCTCAGAAACAAAGCAAAGGAAAAATGGGCTTGGTTATGGGTGGTTTTTATTTAATTAATCGTTTAAACCTTCTCAAGTAAAGCAAAAGAACAGTGAAAATGCCAATTAACCGTAAGACCCGTTACCGAGAAACCATAAACAAGAATTTCAAAAAGAAATTATAATATTAAAAAATATTTATTTTCTGTCGATAACAAACTCTACTACCGAAAGTATCGGTTATTTTCGGTCCCAAAAGTATGGTTTGGCAGCTATGGTATCTTCTCAGTATTGCTTAATTTTCCGATACCGATACCAAACGATACCGAAATTTTTTTGGTATCATGGCCAGCCTTATTAAGATCAGATATAGGTAACACGTTCATCAATAGAGAACGCATTTTTTCATAAAGGTAATAAGTGTACAGCATATCTAAATGCTTTTATGCAGTGAGAAAAAACCAAAAGGTTAAACAACATACATTTTATTTTTATGCATACAAATTTCACACATTCCTGACAAGAAAAAGAAAATAATTTTTGAATAAAGGTGCTGATTGTTTTTAAATCAAAAATATTCATATAAATTTGAAATTACCTTTACATTATTTGTCTTTTCACTGGTCTTGCTATACATTTTTCTTGCTTTCGGATAAAAGTTTGAATCGTAAAGCTTTCAAAGCTCATAACTCAAAACTTAACAATTCCACTTGATCTTTTCATTCTAGATGCTTCAATTACACAGATTTACAAACAACGGTCACCTTTTCTAATTCTCTACCCGTTTTCCGATTTGGTTTTCGAGATATAACCGTTAGGATTTGCAAACAACGTCTTTTTGCCCATTTTGGTTGTATGTAACTGAGCGAACAATTTTGTCGTGTCGAAATCCTTAACATTTGTTATTGCTTCTAGTTTAAGGGTGTCGCAAGGTATGCATCTAATAGTCTAAGAGCCGGTAGCAAATTTTGGGAGTGGAGGTATAACCAAAATTCATAGGGCTATATATGCAGGTATACCCATTACTATACCAAATCCAACCGTCTGTCAGGTTTTTTTTTCAGCGGGGGGTGGGGGTGGTGGTTCAAAAATGGTATTTTTTTCGATTTTTGTGTTGAAGGTATAACCACTTTAATTTATATACAAACAATAGAGGATTGTGGACTGATTTAAAATATATAGGTGTCAGACGATTCCGTTTCAGCCTTCGCCCCGTCAGACGGCTGTTAAGTTTGCAAGAAAATCAACTTTTTGCGTTCGAGGTATAACCAAATAAATGATACACCAAAAATTCAGAATAATTCTTCTGATTACCAAAATGTCGGTCTCAGACGTTTTTTTTTCAGCCTTAAGCCTCTCAGACGTCATTTAAGTATTTTCAAATGCATTTTAAACTAAGAACCTTAAAACTATTTTCTTTTCAATTATAACCATATGCTGGTCACATGGAAATACTCTGCACATATTCCCAATCACAAATATGTTAGTCTCAGACAAATTTGTTTCATCCAACCTCCCACCAGACGTCATTAAATTATCATCAAACGCATTTTTCAACTTAAAACCTGAAAAACTTGTTTCTTGTGTTATATAACCAAATGAATGATACACCAAAAATTCAGAATAGTTCTCCTGATTATAAATATGTCGGTCTCAGACGTTTTGTTTTGAGCCTTAGCCCTCTCAGACGCCATTTAAGAATTTTTAAATGCACTTTTCAACTAAAAACCTTAAAAGATGAGATGGAAGACCAGTTGCCCTGTGTGTCGTGGGCCAAGTTTTCTGAGACTCTTTTTGATGTTTCTTTTTAGAACTGTCCGTATTTTCGTATACAAAGCGCTTAGACAGTAAAGAGAACTGTCAATTTTGCATCAACCGTCAAGAAGCTCCATGTGACTCACAGGATGATTTTCAAAGAGAAATTCGAAGAAAAAATCGGACGCAAAGAATCATCGTCTAATAGAGGACTATTAAAAATTCAAACAAATCCTTATACAATGTTTTCATTATAGCCGAAATGAGGTAATTTCGAAAATCACAGAAAAAGTATTTTCATTTGTAATTTGGTTAATTCGTTTGACAGCTCATTTTATATTTGAATTTCAACTGGCAGTTAATTGCTTTTTGTTGATGTTTTTTTCTACTTCCATTGAGCTTTGATATTTTCATACAAACAAAACATTTCAGAGCTCTTCAAACTGTGGCCAATTGGGTTTGTTCAATAGGTTTTGACTTATACTACATTTAGCTAGTTTATATTTCTGAGATCTCAGAGGACTCAGAGCGCTCAGAAATATAAACAGGATTTCTCTCAAAAATTCCTCAGTTTTCCCCTTAAAAACTGAGACTGAAATTTTTTGGATTCGCTTGATCAATTATTTTTTGTCGCAGTAAATTACATAAGAAGAAAAGAAAAAGAGAGTTGTTTTGACTTCTATGTGAGAAATAGTGTTTATATTTTATTCTCCTGCTCTGTCTAAAAATTGAGGAAAAATACTGAGCGCTCAAGAAATATAAACTGACCAATTTTCATTAGAGTCGAAATGCGGTAATTTAATTTCGCAAATCACAGAAAAAGTGTTTTCATTTGTAATTTGGTTTGACAGCTCATTTCATATTTGACTTGTTTTTGGTTTTGACTTGATTTCCAACCTAATTTCGTTCATATTTGATTGAAATTATTTCATATCAAAATGTGAATTTGTATCTGAAATGAGATGATTTCGTATTGAATTTGGAAATTTTCAACGAAATTCCCTCACTTGGCGTAATGAAAACGTGGTATTACTGAAAAGCAAAACCTTCAAGTTACGATTATTTTGTACATTTTACCCTGAGGCCACACGAGCCAGTACTGGCTAGCCAGTCGCAATACACTCACATTTTTTCACTAACACATACAAGCCTGAGCAACTGGCTCGTCAACTGGCTTGCTTTTTTCGTAGCCAGTTGTGAAGCCAGTGACGAGCCAGTAATATGACATCTCATTATTTCATCTCCCCACATCCCTGTCAATGACAAATAATGACGTTGTTTGTTTTCAAAGTCCTTTCAATTGTATATTTTATTTTGTCAAAAGCTAGTTTCCATTTTGTATTCCGCTAAAAAAAAAATTTGTCTTTGAGTTTCGGTGTATTGATTTGGCTCAATTTTAATTTGTTTTTAATAAAAAAGTATATCTATACACTTAAAAAATCATCAAGTAACAACAAAAGAATACCTACAAAAGTGAGAAAAAAACAAAACATTTTATTTTATTTTATTATTATTACTCGTATGTGTTAAAATTGGTCATGATTTATTTAATTTACTTAGCGTCGAGGAAGAAAAATGCAAATTTGCAACAGAAAATGTTAGACAACAAGAGCGATGAAGTATACGAAGAACAGGGAGCTGCTCCCTTTGCAGTGAATGATGCAAATACCCTTTTGGAAGTTTATTTAAAAAAAGGTGAGCGGTCGTTTGTAATCTATGGGGTGGTGTGGTAAAAGTAGAGAATACAACATTGTGACTTTATAAAACTAAGGTCAATGCTTATAAACCATATTCAAGACCTTCAGGAAGTACCAATTGTTCAGAGCGTCTGGCAAAATCCAAAGAATGCAACAACTAAAGTAGGTGCTAAATTATGATTTTCATTCGGACAAGGACCGAATACTTCTTGAAAAGAAAGCCGAATCTAGACACATTCATGAAATGATGGCATGCAACTACAAGCTCAACTATAAATGAAGCGTCTTCAAAATGAAAAGTTACAAACAACCAGTTGTGTTGTGTATTAGATAACTCTCCTTTGAAATAATTCTCATTTAGTGCTTGATTTCATTAAGCTTTAAAACCAAAACAAAAAATGAATAAACTCCTCATAATTCGGGAGCCGAACGTAAGATTACCTACGTCACCGGGAATTTTAAAAGAGGTACCAAGAGCTTTAGTCCAAACAACAAAAATACTGGTCAGAGAAGGATAAAGTGGCAGTGGTTAGAAAATACACTTTTCAGGTTGCATTTTTGGCTAAGTGATATAATATTAACAACTTTTATAAATGGGGTATCAAATGAAATATTTGTTCCCACCAAACCGAAATCTGAAATATCCGCTGAAAAATTTTGAGATTGAGTAATTGCCAAAACTGCGAATTTTTACGATTTTAGTTCAAAGTTCTGTCAAAGTTCATATAAAAAAATAAAATTCGTAGTTCTGGGAAGTACACGAACAGAAATTTTAGCTCACCCTGAGGCCACACGAGCCAGTACTGGCTAGCCAATTGGCTACATACATTGACTGTCAACTTCCTAATCGTGTATTGGCTGTGACGTAGGCGGCATGCTGTACTGGCTTCTATACTGGCCAGGGTTCGGATGTTAATCTAAATGGAATAAATCTACTCCGAATTTAGGGAAACAAATAGAAGTACTATGATATTTTATTCTTTCAAAATTAAATGAACTAAAAACACACTAATGCTATCCGACAAAACTAGCAAAAGAACAAAACGTTACGAATGTTTTGCGTTGGTTCTGGAGAGCCTTTACTTGTATCTCCCAAACCAACACGAAACCATCAGAAAGAAAACAAAAATTTTATTGGTCAGAATTACATGGCGTTAAATGAAAGCAACTACAATGAGGCGATGGGAATTCACTAGAATATTTATTCACTTTGGTTTGGGAAAGCCTTCTCACCGCTTAATCAATTTACTCACCAATTTTTTGGTTCTCTCCTCGAATGGTAAGAGGATCCAAAAACACACCACACGAGACCTATAGCTTATTTTAACCACTTTGAAAAATTCAAATGAAAAAAAAATTGGCGAGACTCAAGCGAGATGATGGCAAAACATGCTCAATGCAAAGAACAGCGTCTAAATGTGATGGCAAGACCAAAGCGAGACCATAGCGAGAAAACCACGGCATAGATTCCCGTGTAAGTGTGCATGGTGAGAACATAGCGAGACGAGCTTAATGACCACGATACTGGGAACTACGTTTTGACGACCACGGCGAGACATGTGAGTCTTCACTAGGCCCTGGTTCTTCATGAGCTGTTGCGCCACTAAATTTATTTTTTTTTTAACTTCTTTTAATATTTTTTTTTTGTGAAGCTTCTAAGAATTATAAATATTAGTTAGTACAAGTAGATACCTGCCAGAATTTTCAAACAATTATTTCGATTTTTAAAAATGTATTCCAATTTAATTTTTATAGCCTGATAACGGGTATTCTTTTTAGACTTGTGGTTTTTAAGAAGAATTCAATAATATGGCCATGACCTAAATGGTTTATTATAAAGATAAGGGTTTGCAATTAGGTATGTTTTAAAAATGATCTCGGACAATTGGCCACCGCGGCTGGCTTCAGTAAATTTTAGCCGATAGGCTTAATTTTCAAACACGTTTAGCAGCAATCGGGGCCGTACGTCAGCAATAACGCGCCGAATATTCTGTTCCAAGCCGTCAATCATCTCGGGCTTATCTGCCTAGACGAGCAACTTCACATAACCTCACAAAAAATAGTCCAGCGGTTCTAAAACGCACGATCTTGGGTGCCAAAAGTTTCCTTCAATAAATTGATTGTTTCGCGATGCGTCGTGCGAACCGAACCATTATTTTGGTAATAAATTTGCACGATATGCAAACGTTCTTCAGAAGTAAGTCAATTTATCATGAAATGGCAAACCAAACTGCATAATTACCATAAATTAAGTGACAGCTGTCAAAAAGACCAACTCCGAAAAAAGTATTGCCAGATTATGGTTTTTTATCTCTCGTCTAAAAAAACACCCTTTATTGAGGAAATTAAGAGTTTTTTTTTTAAACTTTAAAAGACATTTATTTTATTTTCTGACAAAAAAAGGGAACTATCCACACAAAAATGTAAAGAACCGCAAAGAAAAAATGTATTTATTTTGAAAATTCTTTTCTTTCAATAAGAATCACAGGGACTCTTTTAAGCTTTCTGCATGCTAACAGATCCACCGGGCATAATCTCAGTAATTATTGAAAAACTGTTAAATAAATAATCAATTTAGTCAATGTCACCTTTTACAATGAATATTCATGAATTGATGTTGATTAAAACACAACATTTCATTATGCTTGTAGCCCACCTCTTCCTCTCATAAACAAAAGAATTAAACTAACTTATTCATTGAGTTTGAAAAGCACTTAATATATGTATGTGTGTTTATATTTATCGAGTCAGTTATATTGTCAACAATTTTTCTCGGTATCCAATAAATAGCTATCACACATTAATTGGATTTGTTAAATTGAGCTTAAAAATTCCAAATCACTTAAATACGAATAGAAACCTACTTATAATGAAGTAAGATACTATGATTCAATTAATTTCCAGAAATTTTACAATTAAAAGACAAACAACAACACACGGGACATGAAATAGTATTAAATTCTTTGGAAATTCACTGAACTGAAAATTAATTAAGTTACAGTAATTTTTTTGTTTGAAAATACTTCATTAAAAAATAACAGCGCCATTACTGAATTCCTCCTTAATATTTTCCAATTAACGCTTGTCCTCCAGTTGCATATAAATCGCATTTGACAGCTTAGCAATAAGATCCGTCCAGTGAAACATCAACCGACATAAATAATTTAGGTTAACATTTTGCCTGCTAAAAGTGAGAGAGAAATTTCATCCTCGACTTCCTCCCACACAGAATTCAAGCTTTTTCCCAAAAAAAAAAATTATTTTCTCTCTTATCCTGAAACCTTAATCGTCCAACTTACCTTCCGTTTGTTTAATTAAAAAAAAAAGACTAAAATTGAAAAAAGCAAATATCAAAAAAAATTTAACTCTCAATCTCATTCATTTTATTGACCCAAATAGCAAGAAGAACATCTTATATATATTTGCAGGATTGAGTTGGGTTGGGCATTGGGCTGTGTTCTGTGCACACTTCATTCAATCAACAATTTTTTTTTAGACACGAACCATTTACAAAACGAAAGGAGGAGGATGGATGCGGATGGGAAGCCTACACCCAACGACCGACGCGACGATCCCCATAAGAAGTGCGCCTCTTATAAAGCCTTTCTTTTCTGTTAATTGTGTCAATTCAATTTCATCCTGCTCCACTGCACTGATTTTCATCTCAGCATGAGTTCTGAGAGTTCGTTTTTTTTTCCAACTTTTGCTCCCAATTGTGCAATATATTCTCTTGAATACTCGAAAAATGTACAATTTTGTTTTCATTTCCCTCAATGAAAAAAAAAAAAAATTATATAAAACACAATAAAAACGATTTACGATCATCGGATAGCGTATAATGTACATTCGAAATGTGTGTGACAGGAAGTTAAACACGACCAAACCACCACCACCGTGTAGCCCAAATATCAATAAATCAGAGCTCATATAATCACGAGGAAGAAGACCAAACACGCTGTTTTCAGACTTCCAAGACCAAAACTGATCGAATTCAATGATCAAGTGCATCTGTGCTGTGCAGACCGACTGCCAGCTCAATGTGCCCTACAAAAGTTGACCCCAACCCATAAAGATGGACCCTTAACTTAAACAAAATGTGCATTGCTGAGTTGCAGTTACCTGCTCTTTGATTTACAATAATTTTTTAGTGACAATTTTCGAAGTTTGTTTTCTATGTTTTTTTGGTGCATTTTTACACAAATCGAAAAGCAGTAGGAACTCATTTTCTCATTTTCATTGTTTTATTACTTAATTATTTGTCATTAATTAGTCGTTAGTTGGTTTAGAAAAATTTAATAAATCGTGAAATGTTTTCTATGTTTTTTTGGGTCTTCTTGAAATTAATTTAAGTTAGCAAAACAAAACCTCAATTTGGGTTGAAAACTGTGAAAACTGCTAGTAACGAATGGTAGTCTTAATAATTTCCCACCTACTTTTCTTCAATTAATTGTTAAATTTTCGAATTTGCCATGCAATGTTTTCAATGTTTTTTGTTTTATTTCTCTTTAATTCTTATCTTAAGTAACCTTCGAAAAGGGTTTAAAAATAATCATTACTAAATTTTTTTAAGTCAAATGATGTAATTTCATTGGAAATTAAAATTGTTATAATTAACTAACGACTTATTAGAGGCAGATTATGAAGCTATAAAACATTGAGTATAACAAGTTTTTATAGGAAGGAACAAAAAACATTGAAAACATTTAATTATAAATTAAAAATTAACACAACAAATAAGCGATTAATTAATTGAAAACCATACACCTACCCATTCTTCGATTTATGAAATTTGTTTTTCTTACTAGACACACATAGAAATCAAAGTACCCAAAAATACATAAAATACATCGAATGGCAAAGTTAATTTATCAGAATAATTAAACGACTCATATATAGTAACAAATTATTAAGAATTAAATTTCAAGTTTTAGAAAGTTTTACCTCTTGAACAAAAAAAAAACATAGAAAACATAGAACGACTAATTCAAATAACAACCACTTCTAAAATTTAGTATTCAGCACTAAATAATTTGCCGTTAATTTGTTGTTATTAAGTTGTGAAAAAATTAATTTTGTCATGCGATGTTTTCAATGTGTTTTTGGATTATTTGTTTTCTATGAGTGTCAAGTTAGCAAAACTACTTTGAATTATCAAAAAATGGGTAGGTTGGATAATTTGCGTGATAATTTAGAATTTTTCATTCAATGTTTTCTATGTTTCTTTGGGTACTTACTGGCCAGCTTGAAAAATCTCGAAAAGCAGTAAGAACTTCTTATACTTGATGTTTTATGGCTAATTAATTTACCGTAAGAAAGTCTTAAATAACTTTTGAAAAATGTTATCTTATCGATTTGTTTTCTATGTTTTTTGCATCGTTTGCTAGCCTAATATCAAAAAAAGTATCAACTTAAAAAGGGATAAAAACTGCTAGCACTGAATGGTTTATTATTTAATAATTTGTCGTTAAAAAATCTTAAATTGGTCGTGGCAATTTAGAATTTTTTGTGCAATGTTTTTTTTTTGTTGTTTTTCTTTGGATTCTTCGTTAACTTCACATCGAGTAAGAATATCACTACCTCAAAAAGTGGTAAAAACTGTTTAAAACGAATGATTTATGGCTTAATAATTCATGGTTATCTAGTAGTTTCGTAGATAAGTTTTTACGATTTAGAATTTGCCATTCTATGTTTTCTATGTTTTTTTCGAAAAGTGTTGAAAACTTCTAGAAATAACATTTTATTACTTAAAAATTTTCCTTTGATTAGTCATTAATTTGTTGCGACAAAATAAAATTTCTCATGCAATGTTTTCTATGTACTTCTCAACAAACCCTCATTTGTTTCTGTGAAAGCGTAATAAAGTAATAAAGTGTTCAGTAAAATCAGTTTTAAAGCCTTTTTGAATGTTTCTTCATATGAATTTAAACTTAAGCAAAAAACATAGAAAAACATTGTATAATAATGATTAAATTACCACTTACAATCAACCATTAATTGGAGACAAATTATTACGCAGTTAAAATATTTCAATATAAAATGTTGTAAGATCTTTTCTGGAGCTCTTTGCCGATTTCATATGAATTTAAAAAAAATAAAACAAAAAACATAGAAGAAATTGCACGAAAAATTGATTTGGTCACATCTAATTTACGACTAATTAATGGCAAATAATCTACCTATTCATTTTTCGATTCGTCAAAGTTGCCTTGCTACCTTGACACTCATATAAACTCTTTAGTATAATAAGTTTTCTTAAATTGCGATAGGGTGCTTTGCTAACTTTATATAAAGATAGCAAACAAATATAGAAAACATTGAAGGACAAATTAGAAACTGTTGAAATTATTGACCATTTCATTTTTCAGGAAAAAATTTGCTACGTGTTTGACTATCTAGAAATCAATTAAAAAATTCTTCTGTAGATTTTTGGCATGAGGACTCTTTGGTTTTCACAACTTTCACAACAAAAGTTTGACTTTTCTGAACTTAATCATTTTAGAACTTTTTTTCTTCGAGAACTCAAACTCTGTTGCTATATACTTTGATTTTAATTTATAAATTGTTTCCATATTTAAAATGGATTAGAATTAGTTTCTATGTTTTTCTATTTTTGTTTATGTTTTTTGCGATGTTTCTTTTCTGAATCCATAACTTACCCTTAGACTCCTACAATAATATTGAAGAACGAAATTTAAAAAAAAAAGAAAGAAAAAAATATTATCGAAAAGACAAAACGGACTCTTTTGGAGCATGATTTAAATTTTTCAAAATAAATTGAACATCACGAAAGCAAAATCCGACACAAATCAGCCCACATAAAGTCCATTTATTCAACACAAGATCTGTTCTTGTATTATTATACTGACGCATCCTTCGTGAAGGCAAAAAGAATACACTGGACCTGCCACGCCACCGCACAACCATACCACCATCAATCGATGTGGAAAGTTTAATTGAAATATCGACGATCGATGTTGAAGAAATTTATCGATAACGATCTTATGGTAACGGAGAAATGTTCATGTTTAGCACAATATTCATCTTGTTGATTTTTTTTAACATATAAAAAGTGAAATTTTTGACCACCCTATGGTGTCAGCAATGTTGTCCGTTGGTGGATAACGATTTATTTGCATAATTAAATGCCAAATGTCACACAGAAAGAATATTGACTATAGAATAAGTTTGGGGGACAAAACAAAAAAAGAAAGAATTAATATGGAGACATAGCGTCTGCAAAGCATGTGAAATAATTATTTTTCGAGTTTCTCTTTGCTGCTTTAACCAATCTTTAATTGAGAATGACAATCAATTTTAATATCATTCTAATGAGACCTTATAAGGTAGGGGAGATAGTTTTAGACCCTGAATGTGAATACAATGAATGACCTAAATTGTTATTATTGTTAATATTTTTGAAAACAGGCAATTATACTCGCATCTTTATCGGTCTAGATGGAATTGTCCTCAGCCTTTGCCTCAGGAAACTATGGAATTTTATGTATTTCAAGCAATTGTAAGTGGTCATTCCACAAAAGTGCATATACTGAGTGAGAAGAGAGTTTGGATAACGACAGCAGGGAAAGGTTTCATTTTAACTTAAGGAGATATACCTACAGTTTTTGGATGCATTAAATTCCAGCTAATTATTGGTCATCCATTCAAAAATGATGTCAAGATCAGAATTTAATGAGTTATATAATAATGCTGCCCTTGAACCTTCAAATCCGAAAAACAGATACTTAAACTTTTATATATAAAATATATAAAACTTTTAATTTTATCTCTTCGTGAACTGGCTCTTCACTTTTTTGGTTCTCACGATCAGTTCCGATTTCCGTTTTCTTTTCGTGCACCTACTTTCGTTCTGCTGCCAGAAGTTTTATAGGCGTTTCTCCTGCAATTACCAGGATAGCTGACTCCAAGACCGTGCGGTAGGAGCTTGCCACTTGTAAGGCTCCTCGTCCCTCTGCGTCTATTTGCTAGCTGAAGGTCCGCCTGTATTTGCCATAAGTCTGTTTAGTGACGCTGCCACCATTGATGCCCGATTCGCTGCTTTCTTTATGTGTTGCCAGTAGGAAAGTTTGGAATCGATAGCTTGATAGCTTCAGTGTTTCTGATTAATTTGAGTAGGGATTCTTTTTCTGGTTAGCTGAACTATTTCTGTTTTTTTTCCATTGCTGGACTCAAGCTATGGTAACTAGTGTATTCGATGCATGACCTGGTTAAACTTCCACTGTGTATTTTCTGAGTCCTCTGCTGTGATCACAGTAGCGATGTCCTCAGCATACCCAACAAGAAAGCAGTCTTCTGGCGTGTACATACAACAGAGCATAACATTGTATGAGATGCTCTAGAGGTCTTTGAGCTGCTCCGTAGTTGATCTTTTTCTTTTTCTGCTCATCCGTGGTACCGTAGATTAACTCTCGGTCTTTGAGGTAATCCCTGATGATTTGTTGGAGATAATCTGGAATCTTGAAAGTATTTTTAGTTTGTGTAGCATATGTCACTCCATCTGGGAGAATAAAAAGCATTTCTAACATCTGAACTAGCTAAAAGTATTGGCTTCCTCGTTGGGCAGCATTAATAACTTCCTCCATCGCTCCAACCGTAGAACGTCCCCTCTTGAAACCGTGCTGTTTTTCGGAAAGATCTTCGGCTCTTTGTACTGCAGCTATGAGTCACAATTTTATCATTTTCTCCAATAGCTTTCCAGTCGTGTCAAGCATACATAAAAGTCTATATACTGAAGGGGTGATTGGGTCACCTGTAACTTTGCTGATTAGTACTAATTTCTTTATCTTTGAGCTCTTGGGGAAAACTCCATTTTGTAGGCAATGCTTAAACATTTTCAGCAGTAGTTGGAGGCACGTACGGTCAGTCAGTTTCAGGATCTCTGCTGGTATTCCGTGTGGTCCAGGAGCTTTTTCAAAAACTAAATGTTTTATTAAACGCTATAGGCACACCTAGTGATTGGAAACTGTGCCCCAAAACTATACAAATCGATAAAATTAGTTTGAGCGATCAATTGTTTGATATCACTAACTCCCGGAACTTAAATTTTCTCTCATCGAAACCATAGCCTTAACGTTCAAGTACAGAAAGGGTCTAGTCAACCCGAATTAACTTCTAAAATGCAATAAGCTACGAATCGACTATAACCTAATGCGTTGAGTTACCGGAGAGAATTAACTAAAAAGATTTGTATGATTAATGAATGTTAAAAATTTATTAAAATCTTTGAAAACAGCGATTTTCGTTGAGGGACTTCACTGTAAAGTTAGCAAGCCAGTTTAAATTTTTCAAATAAATTACATCAAAATTTTGAACTAGCCTATACCTGAAATGCAAAAAAAACTGCAGATTTGGAGCCTTACTCCAAGTTCCTAGCATGCTTCGTTCCTGAGATACACAATGTGACCTACTTTCTTCATATTAAAGTCAATTTTGGAAAAATTTTCCAAAAAAGGACTTCAAATTTTGAACCTAGGCTATCAATGAAATGCAAAAAAACTGCAAATTTGGAGCCTTACTGCAAGTTTCTTGCATGCTTGTTTCCTGAAAAATATTATGTGGCCTGCTAGCTTCACTGTGAAGTTAGTAGGTCACTCGATTAAACCCTTATTTGGCGAACTGCATAATCGGGAATAGAAATGCAAAATAAATGCAAATTTCTGTCAAGGTCCCATTTGACTGGGTGAAAGTAACACTGCTAACTTCACAGATGTGAAATTTTACTTCAGTAAGCAAATTTTCATGCTTTAACTAGTTTATGTGTGAATTACCGTATACAGCTCCATTAAAGTGCGGAATTAAGGTATCGTCGCACTTTCGTCTATTTTTCTAGGCTTATTTTCTATTTACGTTGCGCCCCCGTTAAATGAAAATAGTGTTTCGTGTTAGAGCTAATACTTAGCTAGAAAACGAGTCACTTTCGTCTATCCCAAATACCTTAATCATCCCCTTGGTGAAAAGTATAACAACAACAAAATTACCCAGAGAAAATGGTAAATTCGTTTTCCTGTGAAGAGTATGACAACAAAAAAGTAACCCAAAGATTGTGAAACTAAAAAATTCGCACGAATTTTTTAAACACACAATCCTTTTTCTTTGGGTAATTTTTAACCAGTTAAAGTGCAAAAACTTGCTCACCAGTTGATTTGCACAGTAACTAGTTATTGTGCATATTAACTGCTTTACGCACTTAAGGGGTAACATATTAACTTCACACTGACTCTCGAAACAATTTTTGAAAAATGTGTGGACCCTTGCAATTATTGACCATCTGGGAAATTTATCGATGGATTTAAAAGAAACAATTTATGATTTTGTTGTTTTTTCCTGAGTATTAATCATTCAAGTTCTTAAGTGATCAAATTCAAAGTTTTTAAGTGATCGGTCTGCTTGCATTCTTTAGTCAAGTAAAAACTCCACTTCTTGCGTAGAGAAATTCGTGCTTTTTTCAACATTTTATTTTTAATCTAATTAGTTGGACTTCATAAATAATAAACAATGACGTAAACAATACAAGAAACTATAACCCAGCTGTTTGTAATTGGCCAAGGTCAATTGTTCACGGGGAAATTTCGATTTCGATTATTTTTTGACAGTTCAATCGATAATTTCGCAGTGATGCCAAGTGAAATCACCACATGCAGAGTTGATGTTAATCCTTCACTGAAAACCTGCTTCCAGAGTTACTCTGGGTTAATATATTTGCGGGATTAACTAACTCTAACTTTACTCTGAGTTAACTCAGCACTGAAAAAATGATAAGAAATAGTAAGGCAATATTGGTCCCCCCAACATAAGATTTTTGGAAAGGTTTTAGTGGGGCATACCACAAAAAAGGTTGAGAAACATTGCACTAGAAAGTGATATAAAACTCCACTTGTGGTACGGATTTTTTCACACTTAGGCAATGCAGTTTTATGTCAAAAGCAATGAAAAAGTCAAATAATACACTTGTTCGATTCGAATGTATAAAAGAAGCAGTCTTAGAAACTCAATAGGTACTGTTTAAATAATTTAATAAATTAAACGCACCACTTTTAGTTAATTTGTTAGAGTGAATTCCTGGTGCAAAATACTTCCGTTGCTGCACTTTGTTACGTTATGCACAGCAAAATAATTGAATAAAATTTAGTTACTATTTTTTTTTCGTTCCTCTTATAATCTCCAGCAGTGCAAATAAGTTTAAAATCTAATTATAATTTAAAGTTATAACTAACTCGTAATTCCGAGTGCAATTTTTATAACCTGTTTTCCAGCGAACAAATTTTTATATACATAGTCTTAAGATTTTATTTAAATTACAATTAGGGCTTGCAAGCACACAAATATTCCAATTTATATTTATGCATCAATAAATTTAAATAGCAAAATATGAGGAATTAGCTATAACATGTTTCTTTGAAAATATTTTTTTAAATAAAAACTATCTTTACGGTCATCTACGACATTTGAAAGGTGTTTTTTTTTTAGACGTGTGGTTTTTTATCTGGCAGTACTTTTTTCGGATTTGGCCTTTTTGACAGCTGTCACTTGATTTATGCTCAGTTTGGTTTGCCATTTGATAATGTATGGACTTACACCTGAACAACGTTTACAAACTGTGCAAATTTATTACCGGTGCGCTGCGTTCAATATTCGGTCGACATAGAGAATCATTGGTCCATATTTCTCCAAAAATAAAGCCAGCCATAATGTTAGAGACAATTTAACACTGATGGACTATTTTTTGTGGGTTGACGCCTTAATGCGTTATTGCTGCAAAAAGTGGTTGAAAATTGGGCCTCTCGGCTGGAATTTATTTGAACCAGCTGTAGCGGCCACTTGACCGAAATCAATTTTAAAACATAATGGCAAACCCTTATTTTTATAATAAAGCTTAATTCTTAGCCATAACATTAAATTATTTGCGTTTTTTTTCTTCTTAAAAACCACACGTCTAAAAAAAAAAAGATAAGATAAGAATCTACCTATATCTTTAAACGTTTGGTTATGGCCAGGTCAAATCTATTATTTTTCCTGCGATAAAAATCAGAAACTCTTAATTCCTGCATTCACCAAGACCTACCACAGAGTCAAAAGAATAAAATTCTTTTGTAATTAATCTTTTACGAATTGGCTGAGAAGTTAGTTTCAAAATACAAAAATTAAACCACAATGAATCTTAAGATACTTTTACTTCAGACATTAACCGAGTTTTGCTGGTCACCTACGCTATACGGGACGGTGCCAACCCAAAGTCTTTGTTTTCCTCTCCCAACAAAAACCATTTAACCCGAGCACACATAAAAGTTTTTTGTTTGTTTAATGATTTTATTTAAGTACCTACCTTATGCCTGGTTGATTTTGTGGGGAACAATATTTTTTACAGTGCAATGACCATGACCCAAAAGCATTTCTCAAAGTGAAATTATCAAATTTTCTTTTCTTTGCATCGACAACGGCTGCTATTTGCCCTTGAGCTTCGTCATAGACTTGCTGCTCAACCAAATCCGAATCATTATCCTGCGAAGATGGCTTGTCGTTCTTTTTCGATATGAATTTTATATCACTGATATCACTGAAATGATTGTATTGAGGATACGATAATGCACTACACAGAAGTAAAATTAAAACAAATGCAAAAATCATATTATATCTGAGCCGCGAAGAGGTACTTGGCGTACTAAAAGAGCTACTTGTTGCAGAAAGGACTTTTATAGTTGATGATGAAGAAAATGTCGCATGGACCAATAGGATATCCTTGGAGGATTCTATAATTTTTTTTCCTTTGGTTTTCTTTGAACACAGTGCGGAGTGGGTTTATTTGAATTGTTAAGAAATGCGTGAAATCGAAAAATAAAAGTGATTTAGCAACTGACTGATGCAATTGTGTCCCAAAAGAAATCAACTCCTATAAGATTTTTGCTTTTGGGTAAGATGGTAAATATTGTTACACCTAAGTTGGAAAAAGAAAAATGCCTTGGTCAAGCAGAAAAAAAGAACGTAGGTATCAATCATTCTGTATTTGATATGAAAGCGTCCTAAGAGATCTTGTAGTAACCAATTAGGTATTGGGCTAAAACAATATACAGGTTTGTTGGAAATTATTTCCAGATAAATTGTCAAGTTACATAGAGCAATTCCAAAGATATTTTATTGCGTCCCTTATTTTGACGGATACCTTTTGGCAGAATATAATATCTTTATGAGTTCCCCCTGATCCAGGTAGCCAATGTAACCTAAATGTCCTAAAACCACTTTATCCTGGAGTAAAAAAAAAATCAAAATTTTTTAATTTCTCAAAGATTTTTTAATCCATTGAAATCGTAGCCTTCCTTTAATGGAATTTTACAATAGAGGGATTGACATTTGGGGGATGTGTGTTTCGATCCAAATGTCATCCAATTTCCCAAAAATCAATTTTTCCTGATAAAGGAGTAAATAGACTTTAAAAAATTTCGGATTTTTTTCGATATTGTTGCCACCCTTTAATGGTATTTGACAGATAATAGCTTGACAGATATGGCAACAATATTATGTTTTGATGTGAAAGTGTGATATTACCCAATTGCCCTTAAGCCACCCTTTACTGGAGCAGTACAAACACAATGAAATTTTTCGATTTTTTCCAAACCATCCACATTGTTTTTTGGTACCTATTTCATCCCATTGTGCTACAGTGGTAGTGGAAAAGATATAATCTAATTGTTTTTGTAACAAAATAGTTTTTCACCAAAATTCAACTTAATTGAATTTTTCGTTTGCTGGCCATTTTTAACTGCTAACTTTATGGCCTTTTTATTCTTTTTTTTTTTATTCGATGGAAATCTTCAAAAGACACTCGGTAAGAATCGGTACCGAGTAGTGTGGGAAACCACCGGTGAATTAGGACCAATCTATGAAATATCGACAAATGATTTTTCTTTCATAATTAATAAATCACATTGTGGGAAGTTTTAAAATTATAACACTTTCCCATAGCTTTAAGAAAATCAGCTCATGAGGCTTGGTTCTTCTTAATCTCCTAACAGTGTCTCGTACTTTTAAGACGGTCTCAATTTTGGAGTTGGTATGACTTTGCAGTAGCTGATTGTGTGATGCAGCGTGTGTTTTAACCACTTCTGTAACCATTTCAATTTGAAGGTCACGATGTAGATCGATATTTCTTATATACCAAGGGGCATTTATTATTCCGCGAAGGACCTTGCTTTGGAATTTTTGGATGTGTTCAGCATTTGTTTTTCTTTGTACAGCCCCATAGTTGGATGATTGGATTTCAATACTTGCTTATATAACATTAGTTTGTTCTGGATAGATAGGTCAGAGTTCCTTGTAACCAGTACATTTTTCTGTACTTTTAGTTTAGTTCTTCTCTTTTCTTTTTGATGTGCTTTTTCCATTCAAGCTTTGCATCCAAATTCATTCCAAGGTATTTGGCAGTATTGGAGTAAGCAACTGCTTTACTGTTTATAAGAATTGGAACATTGCCTATTTTTTGTTTGTAAAGTTAATATGCGTCGATCTTATTTCATTTAGTTTAGTTCGCCATTTTCTCGTCCAATCACTCACATTATTGACTGCATTTAGCAGTTTTTGTGTAGCCTTCGTAACGGATTTTTCCGGCGCCAATATTGCAGCATCATAAGGTAAGGTAGCTATGAAAGCGTTGATGTCCACTGGAATATTTATAATATGTTACAGTTACAGGGTTGGTCCAAGGACACTTCCTTGTGGTACACCGGCTTCAATTTTCTTTAGTTCCTAGTAGTTTTGATCGTACCGTACTCTAAAGAGTCGGTTCGTAACGTAGGATTTCAGTATTCCGTAGTACTGCTTGGGAATCCCTTTGCAGGTTGTACTCAAGTCCCAAGTGCCAAACCCTGTCAAATACTTGAGCAACATCTAAGAATATAGCCGAGCATACTTGTTTTTCTTCAAGTGCCTTTTCCACAACATCCGTAATCCGATGCACTTGGTCTATCGTGGAATGTTTATTTCTAAATCCAAACTGATGGCTCGGAATTAGTCTTCTTTCTTCTATTATTCTGCTTAGTCTTTTCAGAAGCAGTTTTTCGAAAACTTTTGCCATGATTGGTATAAGCGAAATAGGTCTGTAAGATGTTACTTCTGTTGGTGGCTTACCTTGTTTAGGTATAACAATGACTTCTGCAATTTTCAAATGATGTGGTACATATCTTACTTTAAGGCATGCATTTATTATAAATTCGAATTTTTTGAAAGCTATTGAAGGCATTTCTTTCCAAACCTGTGCAGTTATTAGATCGTGGTTTTTTGTTAGACAATTTATGTTGACACATGCTTATTACTTCTTTGAGCGTAGCAAAAGGAATATCACATTCGTCGTTACTATCAACAAACTATAAGGGATCTGTAGCTGAGCTTGCTGGGAATGGCTTAAAAACATTCGCGAGATGTTCAGCCAAGAGATCAGCCCTTTATTTCGGGTTTCCGATTAATTTACCATCTTGAGATTTTACTGGAGGGTCTTGAGTCTGTGGTATGTTAAGGCGTTTGGCTATTGGCTAAATGGTAGGACACCAAACAAAGTACCATTTTCTATTTTTTTTAATCTGTTTTTCTGATTCCAATATTTTTGTATGTAGAAGCTTCGACAAAGCTAAAAAGTTTTTCTTGCTAAAGTTTTCAAACAAATATTTTTTGGATTTAAAACAAATGCTCGAAATCTTTTTTTGAAAATCGAAAATCGAATAGAAACATGAAAAAAAAAATTGCAAAAATGTATTTTTTGGGAGTTTTTCACTAATGGCTCGTAAACTACGAATTATTTGAAAATAACATCAAAGTACCATTGATAGTAAACATAATTTTCGATAAATCTCTGTTTAAGGTTTCTTTCTGCGATAACCTGTTTAAACTCAAGCGTCAGTTGAAAATTGACGTATTTTTACTGTTTTCGAAAAACCACTCGAAAACACTAATGGCCTAAGTACATAATAACTTTATGCGAAAATTTTGAATTTTTGTCTATAAAATGAACTAAGATTAATGTTTTCTGATGGCTTTTGATCCGCTGAGCTCGAATCTGGTCTTGAAATTGCTCTAAAATGTAACGTTTTTGAGATATTCCAATTTAAAACCATTAAAAAATTGTGATTTTTATGCAAATTTAAGGTTGTTGTTTTATTTTATGTCGAGGTAATTTTTTAAGAAAAAATGTTTCTTATCATTCAATGGTATAAAAAACAACTCGTAAGGTACTTTGGGTTCCAAAACAAGAATACCATTAGAATTCTTGAAGAAATATGAAAATTGAAAACTTAAATCGTTGAAGCGGTTTTTTAAAACCAAAATTTTAATTCATAAAATTTCGGTAGTACTTTTTTTCTTTAATTTTGGCACTCCAATTTTGAAAAACAATTCCTCAACATTAAAAAAATTATTGCAATTGGTTGATCCGTTAATGAGAAAATCTATAATAAATAAAAACGATGTATAACAGGTACCTTTTGTAGTCGGTATATATAATATGTACAATAATACACTGTTTTTTTTAATCAAAATCGTTGGAGTCGTTTTTAAGATCAATAAGATTTTCCTTAGCGGTTGTATAGTTATTACCTACCGTTATTTTTTTCAGCTTAGAATTATCCCCTCTGGCAAATCACCAAAAGTTAAGTGTTTGAAGAAGATCGCATCTTTTTCATATTGTCTCGAATTTTTCTTACACGAATCCAAAACTTGCCCTGTAGTACCTTCATATTTATATAGCAAGTAAAAACAAAGAGGGAATGATGCTCTGTCATTTTCCCTAAGTCTAAGGACTTTTATCTTGATGATTCGATCAATAGGAATATGCAGATATACTCTTGGAGGATTTTTCAGTTCCTCGCAAGAGGCAGTACCTCGGGAAAAAACATTTCTGTTCTTTAGAAGGCTGCGGCTGGGAATCGAACCCAGTAAGTGAGGTTCATTATAAAATAGCCATATCTTGCGTTTTATGATTAGAAACAATGACAGAGTTTCATATTCGACTTTATGTTAAAATAAATTATAGTGATTGAGCGGGTCGGAAATCTATTTTTCAAAATTCTGTTTGGTCAAAATTCTGCTTTTTTTTGTAAATTCTGTCTGGTCAAAATTCTGCATTTCAAAATTCTGTTAGTGCAAAATTCTGTATTTCAAAATTCTGCCTACTCAATTTTTTTTTCCAAATTCTGCTCATGAATACTAAAATTCTGTCTAAAAAAATTCTCATAACACACAACATTTTTTTTATGATTCTATTATGACCCAGAGCCCACAGAAAATTTTGGATGTCAGTGATAGCAAAAAGAAGTTTAGGCGTCAAAAACATTAGTAAAGGCTATTCCAAAAATCAAAGTCTTGGAGTTCATTGCCGGTAATGGACTGAAGAAAGACTTTGATTTTGGGAATAATCATGACTGAAACTTTCGACACCTATGTACATATACTTTGTTTTTTTTTTGACACCTAATCTAGCTTCGTCTGTGATTTTGTTCAGGCCGTAAGTCTTTGTTGTCTTATTAACAAAATATTGTTTTGTAAACTTACTGTCACTATTCGTGCAACTTCGTAAAACCCTAGTTTACAGATTGGTTAAGTTTATCTTTTGGGTAATGAACTGTCAAATTTTGAATGGGAAATGATTTACACACTTTGGTTAAATTTATTAAAGGATTTTGTTGCGTAAAATTAACCAAACTGGTTAAACTTAGCGTAAACTTATCATTTTACACAATTTGTAAAATTACGACGTTGCATGAATACCCTTATTATATTAACAGATCTGTCAACTTTGTAAAATAAAGGCCTATGCCTTCCATTTTTTTCAACAACTGTACTTAACTATGCAAATTTTTGGAAAAATATCAAGATTATTCTTGCAAATTTGATATTCAAAATAAATGTAAGGTCTGCTATGGCCCCCAAAAATATGTTATGTGTTTCTTTTACATTTTTGTCAATCATGGGGTTATAAAAGGTTAGTTAAACAAGATCATAGAATTTAAATGAAAGAAGATTTCCGAAGATTTTAAGCTATAAAGTCCGATGATACTGATCTAAAATATGTACAGAGCTACACGCACGTCTTTAATTACAAACTCCTCTTGCATGCTCCCCTACTATCTATCTACATAATTTCCAATTACTAGCAATTCAATATTCTTAAAACTTCCCAACACTGATGAACGTCTGCATTCCAATTCCAAGCAGCCATCACAATAATAATCAACAACAAACAATGAATTTTCTATCCTTGAGCTCTATTTACTCCTTAACTAATTGCTAACCACCCATCTAGTCAAGAGCCAGATCAGAGTGTGCCACCATCACAAGTGAATCCCTTCTTTTTCTTCTTCTTCTTCTTCTTCTTCTTCTTCGTCTTGGTCTTTCGAATTCTATATTCTGATGGTGGACTAATGCTTCCCACCATTGTATCGTGTAAAATTTATAACCACCTAATGATGTTCATTAATCAGTGCGGAAGCTATGCCAGCGACTTAAACCGTGGGCACCATGGTTTTAATTAAGTAATTCTGTGCCGCTGCAATTCTATGTAGTCCTTTGGAAAAAGACCCTCTCTTTCTCCTAAGCAAAACCACAACCCACAAAATGACGTTGCACGCTTCTTCAAGATCCAGCTAAAGATAATCGCCTATCAACGCGGGCATAAAACGAAAATCGTGACCTAGGTTTTGTAAAGTAGCTTTCAATGGTTTGGCTTGGTTCGTACCAGAAAATCCTCAAAAATCCCTCGACAAAGCGGAACGCTTCCTCTCTCTCTAGTCATCATCAACAAAAGCATTGCTCCTTTGCATACTGATTTATTATACAAATTACACACTATCATCGCTTTGGACAGGAAACAGTGATACATGCGTCTCTAGTTCTCTGCTCATTTCTTCAACATAAATTAGTTGCAACTTATCTTTGAGAGGAACTTTATCATTACCCCCCCATGTGTTCTCTTTCTCTTTGCAGACTGAAATCAACGAAGTCTTCGAGCAGTACAAACAGTCCAAGCAGCAGAATGACATATCGACCAGATGTACGGATGCAGATATCGCCGAGGCAGCCGATGTCGTCAACCAGATGGTGGCTGACAAGAAATTGCCATCCAATGAAATGTCATGTCGTCTAAATGGTACCACCACCGACAGAGACAACAGCAGTAGAAGCAGGATGAAAGTGAATGAATCCAGTAGTAGTGGCAGTAGTTGTTGCGACACAAATGGCTTCTCCAGCTCATCTAACAGCGGCCGCTACTTAACAGTGCCGGTTGTTCCTTCCGAGTACCATCACCAGCAGACGTCGTTCACGTCGCCGTCGTCGGCTCCTGCAACACCATCTCCAACAGCCATAATGTCAACAAACACGTTTCCTAGTCTAAATCATGGCAATGACCAAACTGAGTCGAATCCTAGCAGCACCGCTAACAGTCGCGCGTCCACACTCAAGCGATTGAATAGTCAGAATGCTCCCAGTTGTTCGGCGGCTGAGTATCTACAGCAGAGCCATGATCCCAGTGATGACGTTAACATATGGGCTAACAAATTCCTGCGGGATTTGGACAACTTAATGGGATCAGATAAATGGTCTGCCGCCGCCACCGCTGCCGCCAGTTCGCCCATCAACAATGTTGGTACTTCCGTCGGCACCAACGCCAGCGTTGTTCCCTCAATGAAGATCAGTATTCCAAGACCTGAGAAACATGTGAGTATCTAGTTCCTTTTTTTATTGGTTCAATGTTTGTCTTAGAGATATTCTATTGCATTTATATGCATGGATTCCAAATGGATCCATATGCTCCGTGCACTGCACTGCACAGCTGAGCTTCATTTGAATTTTTTAGATGCACTCAATTTGAGTGGATTTCTCTTGAAATTTTATATAGAAACATTATTATCAAACTTAAAAGGTGTGAAGGAGGATCATTGATGCATCGAATTATGATTTCTATGTTAATTTTTCTTCAACCGATCGTTATCTTTAAAAATCATGAAACTGGAACGATATGGTTCGTCGGCATCATGATACTTTGTGAGTGCTGTTAGGTAATTGGAACAAAATTGTATATGGTTGAGAGAATATCAAGCTAAATCACACAAAGGCGGTGTTGGGATTTTCACTCATTAAATGTAAACTCTAATATGAGTAAGAGTGTGCGGAAGCTCTTTGGAATAAAATTATTAAAATAGACTTTCACAATCGGAACAAATGGTAGTTTGTAAAATGAGCAATGGAAAGATTTTGTTTTTTGATTATGAAAATTGCAGAATTCTGTGGAGCAATTTAATTTAGGTTAAAGAAAGTGGACTGCACCATGACCTGTGGCTATTGTTTAGTTGTAACGAAATAATCATGGCCATGCATCTTCCTTCTTAGGACAATAAGTAAGATGAATGGTCATTTGGAAGAACATAAGCAAGGGGGCAAGTTTCTGAAACTATCCCACCTTTTTCTTTTTTAGAAAATATTTTAAAGCAAGATTTCTGTACCAAAATCATTTGTTGAATGAGGTTGCCCCCCTAACCGAAATACTGAATAAGTTTGCCACCCCCCCATCCCCCCTAACTGAAATCTTGCGTACGCCTTTGACCAATTGAGAATAAGAATACTGAAACCAGCTCAAGCAGCTGTCGAGCATGATTCTACTAGATTCTCACACATTTTTAGGGGTCGTCTTAACATCACCTATGTATATCCCCACTAGTTGGAGAGAACTCAATGTGATCTTCATTTCGAAAGTTGGCAAGCCCAATCACACCGAACTGAAGGATTTCAGGGCTATAAGCCTATCTTCTTTTCTCCAAGAGACCTTAGAAAGGTTAATTGACACTCATATTCGCCTAAAGCTGAATGATGATGTGGTCTCACAGGCCCAACATGCTCAAGTGGTCGGCACAGTTGAAAAATCAATCCACTCCAAGGAATTCACTCTATCGGCATTCCTGAACATAGAAGAGGCCTTCAAAAATGCTGATAATAGTGCAATTCGACAAGCCCTAAACTCCGTCAGTATCGATCCATTACTGATAAATTGGATTGATTTCATGCTTTAAACGAGACTCATAAATGCAGAAATGGATGACAGCAAGTTAAAAGTTAGGACGAGTAGAGGTACTCCACAGGGTGGAGTCTTATCTCCTTTGTTTTGGCTCCTTGTCGTCAACCGGATCTTTGATAAACTAAATCTGAGTGGTATCAAAGTCGTTGCTTATGCCGATGATATTGTTTTAATGGCCTCAGAAAAATGTGTCCCCACTCTGTGCGAGCTCTTACAATCGCCCTTCGATAAGCTCAAAAATTGTGCCAGTAGTTGATTTAATGTTAGCCCACTGAATACAGAACTGGTGCTGTTCACAAGGAAGCGTAATATTCCAAACATAAACCCGGCGATCATTAACGGAATTCCGTTACAGGTTTCGGGTACTGCCAAATATCTTGGCGTTGTTCTTGATCCTGAGCAGAACTGGAAAGAAAATAAATATTAAAGAAAGGGACAAAAATCTGCAATAGCTTTCTACACTTGTAGCTAAATTATTAGCTAAAGATGGGGTCCCATTCCTAGAACCATTAATTGGATGTACACAACCATTATAAGGCCAATTCTAACGTAAGCAAGAATGATCTGGTGGCCAGCCTTAGATAAATAAACCAATCTAAACACCATGACTAAAATTCAAAGACTAGCGCGTATCGGAACAACCAGTGGTATAAGGGCCACGTCAACGGCCTCTGTAGAGACTTTCTTTTCCACTTGCCCCACTCGATCTGCTTACGAAAGAGTTGGCAGCCAAAAGTGCTTTAAGACTTCAACAATGTAAAAATTAGAAAAAGAGGCCTCTAGGGTCACAGAACTATGTTAAATTTTACATACATTGCCATTCTAACAGACTACACGTTTTACCGCACATTGCTTTCAACCCAGTAACCATGACAGATATCTGCACCAGGAGCTCAGGTATAAAAACAGGGTTATTAATGCAAACCATGTTTCGGTCTTTACTGACGGTTCCGAAACCTTGGAGGGCGCAGGGTCAGGTAACTACTCAGAAAACGCACCCATAAATAAATTTATGAAGCTTCCAAGTTTTTGCAGTGTATTCATAGTCAAAGTGCTTGCAGTTTGTGAAGCCGCGAAAAGAATAATATGGACATTTTCATAGATAGCCAGGGGCGGCAATTAAAGTCATTTCTTCAATCAGTTGAGAGCTCTCAATGGGTCCCAGAATATAGGGATATTCACGGGAACGATATGGCTGACGAACTGGCCAAAAGTGGTTCATCTCTTGACCCGAGCCAAATCGAAGCCTCAGTGCTTATGCCACTGGATCAAGAAAAAAGTAGAATGCACCAGAGTTCCTTGAAAGCTACAAATATCATATGGTCATCCATTAATACTTGTTGGCTTTCAAGGAACGTTTGGCCAAATATTTCGAAGAAAAAAACTGAATACTGACTCAAGTTAGGCAGGCCTCAATTATCACTCATATAGTTGGCGTTCTATAACAGGCCACAACTCAATGGGAACCCACATGAAGAGAATGGGTATCAGCTCATTGGACTTATGTAAGGGTGTCATAATGAAGAGGCGGAGGAGGGCTCAATTCAATTATTTTGTGAATGTTCCAGCCTAGCAAAAACAAGAACAGCAACCATAGGAGAATAATTTTTCGATAAACTGCTTGACATCTCTGCCTTGCCACTAAAAAACATTTTGGGAAGTAGGTATCTACCATTAGTAACCATTTTTGGAAAATGGTTTCACGCGCAAAGGTAGCCTTTAGAAAATTCATTCATTTAAAAATTATGGAGCCGTTCTTGAGAATAATACGACTGGTAAAGTCGGGTGATATGGCACCCATTTTTAATTTATTTTTTAACTCGAAAAGAAAAAATGGTTTTATTTTAAACCTTGATATACGTGTAGCTTAAAACAATAAACGTATGTTGATTACGAAAGCTTACATAAAAAAACATATTTTTAAGAAAAAATAAAGATGGCGGGGGTTATAGCACCTGCTAGAGGGTGATATGAAACTCTACTTTTTGTATGGGTTTTTTCAAACTTCAAAGCAATCTTATGTCAAATGCAATGAGAAAAGTCAAATTATACACTTGTTCGACTCGAATTTATAAAAAAAGCAGTCCTAGAAAGTCAGTGAAGAATTTACTCGATGTAATATTGAGTAAAATGGCATCCTTCCAATATGTATCAAGCTGACGGGGTGCCATATCTCCATTTTGATATTAGCACTGTTTTTTTTTTCAAATAACTCAAACAAGAAAAGAACGCTTAGTTATAGTGGTTAATATAAAAAAATTAAACATGCATCACTCTTCATTTTATTGTTAGAGCGAACTCATGGTGCCAAATACTTCCATTACTGCACTTTGTTAAGTAATGCACAGACAAAAATTGACTAAAATTTACTCACTATTATTTCATTTTCGGTTGTGGTTTAAAAGTTAAAGACGCTTTTTCAGTTTAAGCTGTGTCATTGATAGCTTACGTTAAACTTAATGATATTTATATATTTTTGTTTTGAAAATAAGTACTAAAAAAGGATATATTTTAAGGGTGCCATACCTCCCGCATTACCCGACTTTTCCCTAACTGCTAAGAAAATGTATGGCAGGTTTAAAAATAAAAGTAAAAAAAAAACCTAACTAAAAAACGCAATGTACCAAGATTAGTACCTCAACGGACAGACAGATACTTAGACCGACAGACAGACAGAAATAAATTTGAGATCAATTTTTTTTGTCTTCCCTAAGGCCTGGCTTACACGGCAATTCATTGCACTTTTTTTTTAAGTATAAATCCAGGTAAATGAGTAGTGGTGCATGAATTCTAGATAGAACCTTTCACATGACGTTTGTGCGTTTAAATTTATACTGCTGTTTGGATTTTTACTGCAAAAAAACGTGTGGTTCATTGCCATGCGTACCAGGCCTAAGTTTGATCAAGATTTGAAGTTCAATTGTTGTATGAATGCTTTACTTGCCATATCAAAACCACAGGAAGTAAAAATTACAAATGACGAAAACATCGGTTTACTGCCTGAACAGAATGGAAGTCCGAGCTGTAACTGTAATATGTCAAAAATGCTGCAGCGAAAGTTAAAATCTGTTCAACTCTTGCATCTGCAGCTGCATTTTTGGCATGTATTCCACCTCCATCTCCCATTCTGTTCAGGCAGTTACGCGTAAAACACATAACCGGACAACTTTATACAAAATTTCCACGTAACCGTTTAGAAATAGTATTTAGTATATAAATATATTTTTTAAAGATACTTACATTTTGTATTTTCTTAAAAAAATTTCGTCAAAAAATACAATTTTTGAATGTCAAATTTATCACATAAAAATGTTTTGGTCACTAAGTCATTGCACTGTTTACAAAAAATATAATGCCACTCTTTTCTCGACATAACGACATAAAAAGTCAAGCCATTTTTGAGTAACTTTGTAAGTCATATAATAAAGCATACAAGAAATATTTAGTTTGCAATTTTAATCAATAATTGTTGTCATTGGTCACTTTCTATGTAGCTAGTCCCTTAAAAATCAAAACCAACAGTCTCTGTATTAATTATAAACCGCAGACGACATTTCGATTCTGGTTGGAATCGTCTTCAGGGCTCTACAGGTAATATGGACTAGGTCTCTATATATTTCAGACCGTAGACTGCAAGACTTTGATTTTTTGAATGGGTTTCATTCAAGCTTTCGATGCCTATAATTCTGTTTTTGCCATCACTTAATCTGCTGTAGGCTTCGGTCTATTTCATCTGTTAAAAAAATCAAAAATATTAAACAACCGACTAATATTTAATGATTTTTTTTTAAGTTCATTCTGCTCGTACGAGTATCAAAAAAAAAAAAATATAAAAATTATCTTTTTTTAAGCTTTTATTATAAATTCATATAAAAAAAGCAAAAAACGTGACAAATTTTATGCCATATCTTTCAAAATGATTTATCGATTAAAATTAAACTTAATAAAAATTTATTCCAAAGTAAAAATTACAAATTTCCGCATACACTTACATTGCATAGCTTATAATATATTGTTAACTATGCATGTAGTTATAAAGCTTAACTTATACTCTTTTTCCCCCATTCCCGATTTATTAGAATAATTTACAAGAAAATCTTTTCTTTGAAATACCAGATTTTAATTTTTTGTTGTTGTTCGTATAAATGAATAAAATTCCAATGAATTGAATTAATTGATCCATAAAAATCGTTTTCCAAATCGGACGATTAAAAAAATGTATGCTGTATACAAACTTGAATAGGTATACTTATGAAAAATTTTACAGACCACAACAACAGGAAAAAAAAAAACAACTTTCTCAAATACTCTTTGACCATCCGACTTTTAAGTCCAATAAAAATTTATAGAAAAATATGAAACTATGAAATTATTCCCATCACTTATAATAACATTTTTTTGTGATACTACTTCTCTTTTGGCGATCTTTTTTAAATTAAATTTAATTGAAGTGTTTAGTGCTGTAAGTGAAAATTTGGACGAAAGCAAAAAGTTGTAAGATAATAATAACTACATGTGAGGTATAATAAGTAAAATTTATGACATCAGTAAAATTTAATTTTCTCTCACTTTTAATGCAGTGTTGATTTGTCTCGTATAAAGTTTAAGTCGATGAAAACTTTTCAAAGGGGATGTTATGTTGTCTGCCAGGTAGGGTTACCTTCGGAACAATTTGGCGTTTAATTCATTATGAGGGCTCAGAAACCCAAATCGTGTAAGATAAAAATGATGGGTTGGTGTCTTTTTGACTGTTGATTATTTTTTTTATTTTGGCTTCTACTATGGACAGGGACGTCCACAGAGGGGAGAATTTCAGGAAGTAAATTGAGAATATAAAAATAATGCGATTTTTTGATAGAAACAGTTATCGTTAAGATATTTATTATTTAATTTTTTACAAGGCCCGTTTTAAAAAACGAAGAAAAGATGCACTTTTAATATACAGCTGTGAGTTTCAAAAAAATTCAACTGAATGCTAGAATGAAAAAATGAAAATACATTTAATGGCGCAACAGCTCATGGAGAACCAGGGCCTAGTGACTTACAACTCTCAACCATTCCTGTGTGCGTGTTATTGGCAGGAATGTTGGAATGAACGGCTAGATGAGAACAACTTATTCATGACAAGTATACTCTTGGATGGTTTGTCAGTTCCTCGCAAGACGCAGTACCTCGGGAAAAGCATTTCTGTTTTAAGGTGACAGCGGTTGGGAATCGAACTCAAACCTTCCAACACGCTAACCATCATCCCACGAGGTACTATAATGTTAGAATGAGTGCTTAAATATTTTAAAAGGAATATTTTTTACAATGATTTAATAAAATCGGTGACAATAATAACCATGACAAAATTGAACTGATTTTGATCAGACGTCATTACGGTATTTAGGAAAACGGAAATAGTGTCCTCAGTTGCTCTTTTTATCTTCTGCTTCGCTTCGGCTTAAATCGCTGGATTGAGGGAGATGAACTCAGTCCTGAACATTTCAATTCAGAAAATCCAAAATCACGAATCCCGAAAACCTAGAATCGTGAAAATCCAAAATCATGAAAACCCAAAATTCCAAAAACATAAAATCCCAAAAACTTAAAATTCCAAAAATCCAAAATCCCGAAACTGTAGTTGACAAACAAATAAACATAGAAATATACAAAATTTGAAAAAAAAAAGTTACTGATAGTACTGTGACTTTTCTGACGAATTTTTAAGCCAAATTCACATTGATAAAGACTCGGTATGACAAAGTATATCTTAAGCAGGATCAATGAGTGTATTCACTGCATTTGTGTGGATCTGGCTTTATTGATTCAAAATATCAAAAAGTTTAAATATATCAATAGCAATGTATGTCAAACAAATCTGAATTTGAACTGAAATTCCGATAATTCAGTCGTTTTACGCTTCTTTTGAATTTGTACATGTTGTTTTGTATTCAATGTCCTAATTTAAATAAAATGGTCTTCAAAGTTTTTTGTTGTGTTTTGCTTAGATTTGATGCAGGCGTATTATTATAAAATTATAAAAGCATTTAAATACATTCCATCAACAGTTTAAAATAAAATATACTCGTAATTAAGAAGCGAAGGATGGGAAAACATATTTAAGAAACGCCTTTTAAGTTCTAACCTACTTCTGTTTTATTCTTTTTCTCGTTATGTTTTACTTGACATGTGCTTCAAAGCGTTTCCTATACCCAAAATTTATAATCAAAAGTCTAAAAATACTATTAATGAAATCGAAGTCCTGAAAAATTATATTAAACGAAACATTTGCCCACATTTTTCATTTTATATAATTTTTCAAGATCTCGATTTCAGGATTTTGGGTTTTCGGGATTTAGAGCTTTTGGGATTTTTTGTTTTCGGGATTTTGAATTTTCGGGATTTTGGGTTTTCGTTTTTTTCTGACCCCAACGCTGGTTTCTGATCAATCTTTTTATACGCCATTCTCATTGTTTTTAGAACCAACAATCACGGTATCTGCCATATAATTTTTGATTATCAATTTCAAAAAACCTAATTTTTATCAAAAAATGGCTCATCAAAATGTTTTTAAAGAATTTGTAATAAATTGATTTTAGCTATGGCTAATTTTTTGTGCAGTACCTAAAATTGTATTGTTGACTAAAATCTCAAAAAATAATTTTTTGTATTTAAACACAATTCAATTTTTTCATAATTCAAAATTTCAGAAATGAACTAAGTTTTCGACTTTTTTTCGAAACTTATGTCAACTTATATACAAATCGTAAAACTATTAAAGAACAAAAAAAATTGTTTAATCGGCTCTTAATACATTTTTATATAAGTTAATAAAAATATAAATATAAATATAAATATAAATATAAATATAAATATAAATATAAATATAAATATAAATATAAATATAAATATAAATATAAATATAAATATAAATATAAATATAAATATAAATATAAATATAAATATAAATATAAATATAAATATAAATATAAATATAAATATAAATATAAATATAAATATAAATATAAATATAAATATAAATATAAATATAAATATAAATATAAATATAAATATAAATATAAATATAAATATAAATATAAATATAAATATAAATATAAATATAAATATAAATATAAATATAAATATAAATATAAATATAAATATAAATATAAATATAAATATAAATATAAATATAAATATAAATATAAATATAAATATAAATATAAATATAAATATAAATATAAATATAAATATAAATATAAATATAAATATAAATATAAATATAAATATAAATATAAATATAAATATAAATATAAATATAAATATAAATATAAATATAAATATAAATATAAATATAAATATAAATATAAATATAAATATAAATATAAATATAAATATAAATATAAATATAAATATAAATATAAATATAAATATAAATATAAATATAAATATAAATATAAATATAAATATAAATATAAATATAAATATAAATATAAATATAAATATAAATATAATATATATAAATATAAATATAAATATAAATATAAATATAAATATAAATATAAATATAAATATAAATATAAATATAAAAATAAATATAAATATAAATATAAATATAAATATAAATATTAATATTAATATTAATATTAATAAATAAATAAATAAAATGCATGACTGGGTTGCAAGTACTCTCTCCTATGTATGAAGTGCTAAAGGGTTTGAGGTAATTATATGTAAAAATTATGAGAGAAAAATGTTTATAAGCATAAAATACGATATTTAAAAAAATTCGTTGAGAGTTTGAGATAAAAAAAAGGACGCCATCTTTATTCTTTTTTGAAGATGATCAAAATGATGAAAAATATTTTCTTGCATTGGTTTTTTAAAAAAATATTTAATATATTTAAAATTCTTTAAACATTTTTTAGGAAAAGTTTTGGTATTCAAATCTTAAGTATTAATTTATCTGCAATTAAAAATAAAATTTCAAAAAAAATTTGAAACATTTTCTTAAAAATCCAAAAAAAAAGCAATTTTTAATTTAAGTTATTTATAGTTTTTGGAAGCGTCTGTATGGAAACAATTATTGAAATCAGTCAAACCGTTTTGAAGAACATTGAAAATTGAAAAATGTTTCTTTGAGGAGATACCATTAATAACCATTTTTTGAAAAATGGTTTTCCATCCAAATGAAGCCTTTACTAAAAGTAATTTATTAAATTTCTTTTTAAGAAAAGTTGTCGAGCCGTTTTTGAGAAAAATACGATTATCTAAAATTTCTAAAAAGAAAGATATGGCAGATAACATTTTTTGGTTCTAAAAAAATAAAAAAACATGTGCATAATCACCAAAAACCACTACGTGCCAAGTTTGAAGAAAATCGATTGAGCCATTTAGGCTGTAGACGAACAAACAGACAGACAGAATTGTGCCACCCGCTCTTTTGGTGTTCTATATCATCGTAATGTCATGCTTGATTGTTATCTCAATTTTTTTTTTCACGAATCCAAAACTTGCCTATATCTAGTACCATTTTTTCAATTAAAAAACATGGACTTTTAAGCATCAGCACATACAAAAAATGTTTACTAGTTTCGATTTATAGCAAAAATGAAATAATAACATTTTATCGAGAGCTTTCATCACAAGCTAAGAAACCAATAATTGCAATTTTCTGGCATTGCGACTAAAAAAAATTTATCAAAACCCATTCTGATTTCTTGGACGGTGCTCACATTGGACTGAAAAGCTGTATTTTTTTTACTTTTCAATATTCACATCTAGCTCCTCCTTCTTTATTAAAATGAGATGTGAATACTGAAACGTCAAAAAACATCCAGTTTTTCAGTCTTATTTGAACACTCTCTTGGTGGCATTTGCTTTTATTTGAGTTTAAATTTTGAGTTCTATTTCTATGACAGCAAATTGCAAATCATCACAAACGAATCACATTTTTTTTCTCCAATTTTGAAAATAATTTTGATTAAAGAAAGTTATTCCTTCTTTGACAAATGGAAAGATATTTCTCATGTTAAAAAAGGAGAGTCGGGACCATATCGAGACATTTTCTATATCGGGACAGATATCGGGACAAGGCTCGAATATCGGGTGTCTTACCAAAATCGGGACGTCTGACAGGCCTAGAACGTATCCATTCAACCACAATTGAGCCTCAAAATTAAAATATTCTAAACAAATGTGCAAAATTTTAAAGACTTATTCTAAAATTTATCAACTTTCCAAATAGTCACTAAAACAGTGTTCCCAATTTATCTATAAAAAACGTGCTTTTTTTCATTGAATATTGGACGTTTTCCAACAACCTCATACAATACTTTCTGCGTGCGGTTTGTGGAAAACGTCCAATATTTAATGAAAAAAAGGACGTTTTTTTTATAGAGAAATTGGGAAAACTGTTTTTAGTTACAATTTTGGTAGGTGATTACTTTTAGAACAAGTCTTGAAAATTGTGCATATTTGTTTCGAAAATCTATCTACCAGAAAAACAAAACTCAATCCCTGTATTTTCTTCATCTTTTCATCCTGACACAAATTTCTTTCAAAAAGTTTCAATGGTAACCCTAATTGCAGATTTCCTTTCGCCAATTGCATAGATAGGCAAACATTTTAAATCAACCTGAGTTGCATAGTGAATTGGTGAGCATCGCAGTCAGTGAGGCCGGTGCTGCATCAGTTCATTTTCAGTGTTATGTTGATGTTAAGCATTTGATTATTTTGCTTTATTGATTCGACGGAGCAACCTGAACCAAATTTGCAATTTTGCGGATCGATTTATGAAATTGTTCGTGAAATTACCATAAATACAGATCGGTTTTTTTTTTTGCTAGCGAACTTGCATGCGATGGTTCGCGGCTATGCGACTTCGAAACATATGTTTCGACTATAGCTGCGATATTAGAAGAAATATCGTGCTGCATTCAATACTGTCACAATGCCTCACTTGTGCTCCAACTATATCGTGTTTTTTTTTCTGTTTTATTTTTGGCGCTCCAAAATGTGTCGTTATATCTAATGGGTTTGTATAAACTCCTCAGCGCTACGATGCGATGGGACCGATGCGATGGCGAAGGAAGTGCCATGATATTTTTAAGGTTTGTGTTTGTAAAATCGAAAACAAGTGGTGGCTCTGTGGCGTTAGTGGTTTCTGATTTGAAAGTGATGTTTATGACATGTTCGGCTATAAATTTTCTGACAGAAGGATATCGAAATGACATATTTCTAAATGACAGCAAAACATGTTGTGTGTGTTGGTATCTTTTGAATAAATTAAAAAAAAAAAACACAACAAAAATCATTGGTAGTTTGAGATAGCTTTTGTGAGTTTATTTGCATCTCATTGTATCTACATCTTTATAGAAAGTGTTTTATTTTATTTTTTGCTTGTGATGTTGTTGTTTCAAGGTAGTTGTAGCGAGCGTAAATCTAGTAAACTTTATGTGTAGATATTGAAGTGCATGAAAAACGTGGTTTTAAATTTCAATTAAATTGAGACATTTGAGACATTAAGGCAAGTTACAGTGTCAACAGTAGCTGGTATATTACTACTATACTCGTACCTAGTAAGTAGGTAGGTACCTACTGTGAGACTTGTGTTAAAGGAGCATTTATTTTATGGTGTTCAGCATCGTGTATACAAATATCATTAATTAAAATATATTGAAAAATGTTGTAATGTTTTTTTTTTTTGTTTTTGGGTCAAGTGGTTCAAAGATATGATTTTTTTTCAAATTGTAGGTAATAGTGTAAGATAGAGACTAGTCTTTGACTACTAAAAACTTTTGATCTTGCAAATTTTAGCTGTATGAAATTTTGTAGACCTAGGTATCATGCTGATATTTTTATTGAACGGTTCAACTAGAAGACTCAATTATTACTTACCTACATGAAGCAAGTAATGGTTTGTGTTTTTCGAATGAGGTTTCAATCAAATCCCTCAGAAAAAAACATGGAGAACTCCATATTCTTGGTGAATATTTTGTGCTTTTGTTGTTCGACAGTGCTTTGATCACCATGAAGATTTGTTTTCTATTGCAGTGTAAAAATTTGTTATCATTAGGTTCATCATTGGGCCTTGGGCTAACAATTCTTTTCTTTTTTTTCTATTTATTTTCCCGTGGGAAGGTGTAAAACCTGTATAATTCTCTGTGAGGCCCGAAAAACGCGTACTCATAGGTGTGTGAGATTCTTACTACACTAAAACCACCTACACTTTCCGATCGCAACTAAGTTGAAACTTAGCTAGCAATTTATTTTTAACGAAGTTAATTAACGTGTTGCAGGTTACTTTCCGGTGAAAGTTCCTGCTTATTCCGTGATTTTAAAGCGGTTTTCTGTTCATCGCACCAAGTCAGAAGTTTTTGTTCTTCGTAGACGGCTGGCGCACTAAATTGGACTCATCAAGAATGTCAATAATCGTTGAATTAGCGCCTTCTAATAGTCGATTTCTATGTTTTCACGCGAAACTTTTTATTTCGTGGGGAACCGTAGGAATCCCGAGATCCCTGTGAAAATCTTCGTTGCATATATACCACGGAGTATTTACAAATGGCCTTAGCAATTAAAATTGAAATGTTTGTAAGTTATTTAAGTTTGTATCACAGGTGCAACCCCATAGTTGTATACCATAAATCCAAACAGGTTTAAGAACCTGTCGGTATGAAATCAATTTATTTTCAATACTAAGCTTTGAATATTTAACGAGTAACCAGTTCATATCTTTTAATTTACTTTTTAGTTCTTCGCATTTCTTTTTCACATGCGGCTTCCATTTTAATTTTGCGTCTAGAGTCATTCCCAGATACTTTGCCTCATTTGCAAATGGAACACGAGCGGTATTAAGAAAGACGGGTAATCTATTTATTTTTTTATACGTAAAGTCCACGTGGACTGACTTTTGTTCATTGAGCGCTATTCGCCATGTTTTCGTCCAGTCATTGACATAATTAAGAGCATTTTGTAATTTAATTGTAGCTTCGCTAATCGTTTTGCCTATTGCTAGTATTGCAGTATCATCAGCAAACGTGGCTACAATAGTGTCATCTGTTTGAGGTATTTCGCGTGTAAATAAAAGGTACAGAACTGGACCTAATACACTTCCTTGTGGTACCCCAGCCACTATTTATTTGAAATTTGAATAATCATTTCCGTGTCTCACACGAAATAGTCTGTGATCTAGATATCCGTTTAGAATGTTATAAAGTCATTCAGGCAGAACTTGTCTTTATTTTAATAGAGACCTTCGTACAATACCTTGTCATTTGCCTGCGACACGTCCAAAAAGATTGTAGAACAGATTTTCTTTTCTTCAAGAGCTCTCTCAATAACGTCAGTAATTCTATGCACTTGATCAATTGTCGAATGCTTGCTTCTAAATCCGAACTGATGTTCAGGTATTAATTGTTTCTCTTCTTTTATCGGCTGCAGGCGCAGGAGTGTTTTCTTTCAAAAACTTTTTATGACACCATAGGAAGAAGCGGAATCGGTTTCAAAACTATTATCACTTCCGCAACTTTCCATTGACTCGGAACGTCGGAACATATTCTAAACCAAGAGCGAAATTTATTATGTAAAGGAAGTTAATAAATCCTTTACGAGAGAGCATTTTTAGAATTTCTGCCGTGATTAAGTCATATCCTGGCGAGTTATTGGACTTAAGCTTCTTTAAATAAAAATTTAATTTGGTGGTGCCACAGCTCGTGGAAAACCAGGGCCTAGTGACTTTAAACTCTCAAACATTCCTGTGTGCGTATTGTTGGCAGGAATGGAGGGGACTTACAATTTTTTGCCGAGTCTAAGCAGCTAGATGAGAAGCACTTATTAATGGCAAGTTTACTCTTGGAGGATTTGTCAGTTCCTCGCAAGAGGCAGTATCTCGATAAAAACATTTCTGTTTTTAGATGGCAGTGGCTGGGAATTGAACCGAGACTTTCGGCATGACAGTCCAACGCACTAACCATCATGCCACAAGGTACAACACTTAAGCTGCTTTATTTCCTCTTTTTAAATGTTTCCTCTAAGTTATTGGCGAATACCATCGCTTTTTCCTTGTCGCTTTTAGCCCATTCATTTTGGCTTATCTTAATCGGGGGCACTGAAAGCTTTGGTTTTTTCGTTGTTTGTATAGCTTTCAAAGTGAGTAGTTCGATCCTTTCCCCGCTGTCAAGCCTTCAAGGTAATTTTCAACTTCAAGGTTTTTGAAACCTCATATCGCCAATTTTAGCATAAGTCAAGCGATTTAAATGAGCTTTGTGCTGAGGAGCACGGGTTCGCTGCTGGGTTTAGTGACTTTATCAATGTCGTAAATTCCCCCTCATCAATTTTGCAACGTGGAGGTCAATATATAGAAAAGACATTAATTCTGCCTATACTTTCAGGCATATTTAGGGTTCAAAGCACTCTTTAATTTACAATGATGATCCATCTCTTGAATGAATGAATGGAGGGAGATTCGGGGTATAAGTCCACTGCGACCATTAAGATCTTTTGTGTTCCCCTCTAGAGCTAGATGAGGTTGCTCATACTGCACCATGTTTTTCAAATTTGTTTCGTTGAGGAACTTGAGTATTTGTTTTGGGGAGGTTAGTTCGTTCTTCTCTATCTGGTGATTTCCCAGATACCTGTGTCTGGATGTCTGGACATCTATCTAGTATACAGTCCAGTGTCATGAGTATCATGAGTATTGCAGAATCTGCACGTTGCTCTGTTTTCTAAGCCAAGAATGTGGATGTGTATCCTAAGCTTACAGGAGGAGACTCGTTATTATTATAAGTTTGTTCCTATTTAAGCTGATACAGGACTGAAATCATTCTTGGTTGTGAGACCTAAGTAGAAGTTTGGCCTGTCTTAGCTTAGGGAGTTCGTTCAAGATTTATGATATTTTCGCCTCCTCTTCTGTTTGGATGTTTTATCACGTTTTCTTCTATTCCGCAATAAGGCTCTGGTCCCGTTAGAGCTGTAATTGCCCCTATTTTTGCTAAGAAGTCTGCCTCTTCATTGCGTTGTATGCCACCGTGGCCAGCGACCCAATAGAGTGTGACAGAGTTATGTTTGCCCAGTTTATTTAGCCTGCCTAAACACTGCCATTTCAGTTTAAAGCTGAAAGCTGATGCTGTATGAGCTTAGTACTTTGAGTACGGTTTGGCTATCCAACATGATTGCAATATTTTGGTTTCAATATTTTCTTTCGAGATTTCTTTGTGCACATTTTTCTATGGCGTTAATTTCTGCCTGAAAAATACTTGTAGACTGCCCCATCGATATTGAAAGTTTGGTTCTAGGTCCATAAATATCAGCACTAGTCCCTTCAGAGGTTCTCGATACATCAGTGTACATTTTGATGGCGTTTACTTTAAGAGTGTAGGTTACGGTTTCATCAATCCACTCTTTTTTGCTACTAAACTCCGCGTGGAAATTTTTTTTCGGAGTAATACTTTTTAATCAAACCATCTCTTGGGATGTCAAGAAGGTTCGATTCTGTGGACCTACAAATCTAGTCCTCTTTTGCAAATTTCCACCTCTAGCTTTTTTTGACGGATGAACAGCGTAATAGTCATAAAACCCGTGGATTTTAAGGTTTGATTCATTTTTAGCATGCGTTTATGATATCAAACATGTGCTGATATTATTTTCCTTTATATACATTTCTAATTCTCCAAGTTTTTGCCATAATCCGTTGGCATTCCAACATTAACATAAAATTTGATGAAATTTGTTTTAACCGCGCGGCATTTTTCGTTCCACCTTCTGAGCAAATTTTAACGCTGAAAATTCACCTCGTGAACAATTAGAAAAGATGAAATCGTGGTTGTGCATTTGTTAAACTATAATTTTTTTGAAAATATGGCTTAAATGTGGATTACATTCAGTTAATTCTTAGCCAAATAGCTAATCGTGATGAAATGTTTTGGATTTATTTATTAAATAAGCATGCAAATCATTAAAGGATTCAAGCATACAATCGTTTCTATGAGATTATAAGACTCTTGAAGCAGCATCGGAATTATTGTTGATTAAAATTTGAATTCTTTTATGTAAACAAAGTCATTTGGTTCATTATCAATACCAATCCCCTTTTTTAGGCTTTTTCAAAATATTGTTAATTAGTATTTTTGACAATCTTTCAGCTACGAGCATAATTCAATGATGGCATTTTTAAACAGAGATCATTAATTTCATACTAATCTGAAAAAAACACACACAATTTTAATGCTCCCCTTTTCGATAGCCCTTCGATTGTCGTTATGGTAGAACTTCTTCAGAGATACGGGCAATTAATTTGTGTCATTCAAAGTATTTAAATTCAAATAAGGAATTATGAAAATAACATATCCAACCATCATACTTAGTTCAGTGTGAGTTTTTTTTTTTTTTTGTTTTTTTGTGAAAAATGATGATGATGTCGAGTTGAAAGGTTCAAGAAACAGCTGTTTATGCGCTTTGGATGCAGATCGTGCATGGTTGATATGCCATTGGAGATATTAAATAACACGACTTTATATAAATTGACTTCCATTATGAAATATCAGCGTAATGACACTATATTCTGACATTTAGGGGATCAATTTTTATTATTGTTGTCATTTTTAATGATAAGTTATTCTAATTCTTCGTGTTTAGAGATAAATTAATTATTTATGAGTGTTATATACTCGTATGTTGAAAATTAATTTTTTGTCATTTTTGAAAATGGGGAGAATTACAAATTATAGAAAAAGAGATAAATTTCCTGAGGGTGTTAAATTATTGAAAAAAAAAGACAAGATTTCAAATTGATTTCTTGTGATTGATAAGAACTTATCCTTCCGATAGTGGAACACCCCAGCTCAAATAAAGTGATAAATAAATACATTTAAAGATAATAAAAATCATTTATTGAAGTAAAACACTCAATACACTTAAGCAATAACAGAAAACAGGAAATTAAAAAAATATAAAAATGTTGCTCGGTAGTAAAAAGGACTAAAAGCCTTCATAATTTCAGGATATGCAGCACAATTGCATTACAAGCATGTAAATTTGACTTTTTGGCCTCAATTTCACGACCAAGTTACATATCTTTACTGCTTCTGGGGTTTGAGCCACCCCTTTATAACGGGTGATTTTTTAGCTGGTTTGGTTTTGGCAACACTGGTTTTGACAGCTGACGTGTGTTTAGTACCTTGTGTCACTGTCAAACAGCTTCAGTTTGGTTTGCAATTTAACCATGGATCGTCTTACAAATGAACAACGCTTGCAAATTATTGAATTTTACTATCAAAATTCGTGCTCGAAAAATTATCGTTATTATCGAAAAATTGTGTTCAGCGATGAGGCTCATTTTTGGTTGAATGGGTACGTAAATACGCATAATTGCCGCATTTGGAGTGAAGATCAGCCAGAAGCATTGCAACAGCTACCACTGCATCCCGAAAAAGCCACTGTTTGGTGCGGTTTATGGGCCGGCGGCATTATTGGGCCATATTTCTTCAAAGATGATGCGAATCGCAGCGTTACTGTCAATGGTGAACGCTACCGAGCGATGATAACAAACTTTTGTTTGCCCGAAATGGAAGTTCTTGACTTGCATGATATGTGGTTTCAACAAGACGGTGCCACATGCCACACAGCACGCGAAACAATGGCGCAATTGCGAGGCGAGTTTGGTGAACAGTTAATTTCACGTTTCGGGCCGGTCAATTGGCCGCCTAGATCGTGCGATTTGACACCATTAGATTATTTTTTGTGGGGGTATGTCAAGGCTAATGTCTATAGGGACAAGCCCGCTTCGATTGACGCACTGGAAGCCAACATCCATGGATTCATTCGTGAGATACCGGCCGATATGTGTGAAAGAGTATGCCAAAATTGGACTCAGCGGATGGGCTACCTGAGACGCAGCCGCGGTCAACATTTGCATGAAATTATCTTTAAACATTAAATTGTAAGGTTCAAACTATCGATTCAAATAAATATTTCATTCATTTTTTCGAATTTTTCGTATTTTTTTTTTTTTAAGTTCTAAACCTCTTAAAAAATCACCCGTTATTTCACCTAATGGAAAAACCTATCTGTTCTGTTAGCAGTCAAACCATACAGAAGGCGTTGATGAAGTTCAAAAGGCTATAAGCCGAAGCTCTAGAAAGTTTCTCTAAATCGTCGTAAAAATGATTTGGTGTTTCTTACTTAAATGACAGACTGCTGGAAGGTGGCAAAAGAAATGTGAGGTATCCTCTTGTGCTTCTTCGTGGCTGCACCTTCTGTAAAGATCGTCAACACTGAACCTCATATTCTTTTTATGGTACCTCAGTAGGTTAAGTCCGGTGGTTATTCTGACATTTACTTGTTTCTTTTTCATTTGCATAATTTTATCTGTCGTCTGCTTATTGAAATTTGGCCATAACTTTTTATTTGTGCCGCATGTTTCAAGCAGATTCCATCTCTCATTTTGTTCATATATTTCGTTACCAATATTCTGTTTGATGCTTCAGGTTGGTACCTTAATATGTTGTTGGGCTTGACTTGAATCAAGCGACGAACCCGCGAACCCGTTCTCACCAGTTTATCAGCTTTTTCGTTTCCCTGTACATCACTGTGACCAAGTACTCAGCAGAGTCTAATGTTATGCCGCATGCCAAGAGCCCTTAGCTCTTTGCTACAGCAAGAAACAAGCATCGAATGTATCTCGGTGGCTGAAATTGCATTTATTTCTGCTTGGCTATCAATAAAGAGGATAATATCAGCTCGTGGTATCGCCATCATTTATATTTCCGTAGCTGTTTTTGTCACTACTAAGACCTTGGAAGACGCTCCAAAAGTCCAGAAGTCTGAAGGAGCTAGCTAGTCCCAGAGTTTCCGAAAAAATTCCTGGACCAACTCCAGTGTCCATCTTAGAACCATCGTGAAGAAAGTTATAGTAGATTCATGACTAAAAGGTTGGTTGTTTTCTCACTCCTCTCTATTAGAAAAAGCGGTAGTGAAGGATCTGTTGAAGTTTAAATAGGGTGTTGTGTAGTGTGTGCAAATAATTTTTCCCACATATTTCTGCAGAATCTGAGTATGGCCCATTGTGCTTTGTTTCCAGTATTAAGCTGGTTTAGCCTTTGCTGCAGATTCTTGCACGAATAGATCTAGGGGTCTCAAGTTAAGCTGTAGAGGTGGTTTTCAACGCCCCGTAATACCTACGTGTGCTTAGCGATAATCAAGCTCAATAGTACAAGGCTGCAAGTGCGGATGGCCTGCAAGCCAAGCTATTCAAAACACAGGGAAGTGACTTTGAAGGGAGTATATACCAACTTATCTCTAAAATCAGGGCGGATTAAAGTATGCACTATGAATGTAACCTCAGTATCAGTATTGTGTGCCCCATCTACAAGAAAAGAGATGTTTTGTCCTGTGCCAACTATAGAGGTATAAGAAATCCCGCCAAATCCTCTGTCAAAGCTGGTAAGAACATCACCGAAAACTTTGATGTCAAGAATGGTTTGAGTAAAGAAGCCACATTATCATGCAACCTGTTTAACATCGTTCTTGAAATAATTGACTGCAACTCGCAAGCCGACAACAGAGGTACAAATTTTTCAAAAGCCTGTTGATCTTGCTTATGCAAATGATATTGACATCATTGGGAGAACGAAGCGAGCTGCTTGCTATTGGTGCTTTTAAAAGTATTGAATCGGAGGCGGGGGCAATACCTAGAATAGATATGTAGAACTTCGAAGTCATCAAGAACTTTTTCTACTTGGGCTCCACTAATACTTTAAAAAATGACATCGGTGTAGAGATCCCTCTCTCAAAGAACCAAGGAGACCTTATATAAGACCCTAATCATCCTGGTCCTACTATATGGGCCAGATGCATGGATGCTGTCAAAAATGAAAGAAAACTCGTTCTAATCTGTATCGATGGAGTATACGTCGCCTTGCAGCGACGTTGACCAGGTCAAAAAGCTGAAATACAACGGCTGAATTGGCTGTGACACATGAAGCGTGTGGACACCGACCCACCAGCCCGACGAGTCTTCGAATCTACTCTGATGGTCTGCGCAGCAGAGGAAGGCCCCACCTAAAGTGACGCGTACAATTGGAGAATGACCTTACCCAACTTTGGGGTGCCTAACTGGATGCGGCTAGCTAGGGACCGAGCTGGCTGGAGGCGCTTGTTGGTTGAAACCATAGTCCACCCTGGACTGGTCTGAGCGCCATCGAAAGTAAAGTAACTAAGTTCAAGATTAGATAAATCACACAATAGCACATCTTCTTCCCCAAACCCTCAGCATTTTTGGAATAGTTCTTAAAGAGCTCTTCCGTAGTTGCACATTGCATTGTGCATTTTCCAATATCACGCGGCACAACTGGATCAGTGTTTCAAGGATCCCAAGTTCAGCCATCACATTATAGAGCTCCTGATGGTGAAAGCCATTTTGAAGTCGATAAATAGATGGTGAGTGCTGAGTTTTGATTTTAGATTCCTTGGATTTGCCTGAGAATTTGGCTTATGGTCGATTTGACTAGCTGACAGTCACATTTGAACTTGCCGATTACAATATGGCAGAAGCCACTACGACTTAAGTAAGACGCTCGTTTCCTTATTTTACCCCATTAAAGTCTAGAAATTAGACATAATCTCTTAAATTTTCATCTATGAAGGCATTTCAACAACTTCCTTCATCCTCGCCTGGCTATGGAAGAGTTGGTAACACGCTACCAACCTATTTTTAATTTTTACAATGGACTTTGGACAAATACTTTTCTTTATTTTTGTTGGAGTCCATGATTTGCACAAGACAGTGGAGAAATTGGAAGCGGAAACTCTTATACGACCTAGGGATAACTATCTTCAGGTATCATAAAAGTTTTCGACGCACGGATTCCATTTTAATCAAAAACTCTTATGATACCCGAAGAAAGTTATCAACGGATCGAATAAGAGTTTCCGCTTCCGATTTTTAGCTCTGAATGTAATTTCAAAAATATTCAGTAATCGAAAATCCAGATTTATTCCCAAATAACTTTTTTAAAATTATAATCAAACCGTGAATTTTTTTTTTTTTTGAGAAACTTAAAAAATTATCTTCTGGATACTGCCTGACAAAAACAAACAAAGAAAATTGTATTCTAAGAGAAATTCACTCAATACCAGGGGCTCTGCGTGCCAAAAAAATTTTTATTGTCTGCAAAAAGAATAATTTTTTTTCTTAAAAATTTTAATAATTCTTCCGGCATTCTTGACTTGTTGTTTAATTAAATTCAAACCGTGAAGATATTAAATGAAGAAAAAACAACGAAATGGACAAATATGGAATTCCTTATATTTATAAAAAAAAGACTCACATCTTCGAATATTTACTTTTCGTTTTGAGTTCATTATTTTTTTTAACTAAAAAAGGGCATCAACCAACCTGCAACCTCTTTAAGTAAATACCAAAAAAGAGTTCACAAATTTAATGGACTTCTGACCCACTTCTTGAGATGACCATCTGTTATCCATAGTATATCGTTAGTTAGTAGACTCAGAAACTGCCGCCGACCAGCCGTCTCAGTTTATACGCGTTTGCCAATTGAACAAATCATATTAATCATCATTTTTGGTCAGTCCACGCAAAAAAAGTACCGGAGACAAAAATAAAACTTGCCGAGTCGAGTCGAGTGTATGTGGACTCGGAATACAAAACGATTTTGATGATGTTCCAAAGCATCAACAAAACGCATGTCGGCTGAAGTCACAAATTAATTCAGTTTACGAGAACAGACAAAAAATCATCTACAACAACAACAAGAAGAGACCCACAATAGCTGATTGTATAAGAGACAGAGGAAATCAAGTAACATGACGGTCTTTACCATTTTTGGAGGAACTGCAAATCAACTTAGAGATCGTCGAGGCTTGCTTGACGTTTTTCAAGGACCTACATTATATTGTCGTGCGTCGATCGTCGTAGAGCCACTGGAGTCAGAAAATTCATCAATGAACGAACAATGGCTTCGGGAATTAAACTTTTAAATCACGCACCATCGCTTAATGGCTGCACCATTCTGTCCAGGTAACCAGATTGACATATCTTAGTCGAGATCTTCAAGTTGTTGTTGTTTTTTGTTTGGGGCACATTCCCATTTCGGACAATGCTCGAAACAAAAAACAAGAAATGCACCAGCAACAAGTTGCATTGCGAAGGATCTGTTTTTGTTTTAAAGTTTTTTTCAGGCCATTCGATCGGTTCGGTCGGTCATCCAGCGTGCATCTTGATCTGTGATAGTGATCTTTGGGATTTCTGTCCTCGCTTTGCAATACACTAGCTCATCGTGATGCAAGAGATGCACTTTGGTTGCGAGAGTCCGGTATGTCAACAGAATAACAATTGTCAGCTATTTGGTGGAAGATGCTTGATGCTGATGCTGATGCTGATTGTAGTTTGGTCTGTGCGAGAATGATGTTGCAATTGCAACACACTCTGGCGATGTTTAACTTGAGGATTGAAATTGAAAGGGGCACAGTACGCAGCAAAAGTACCTTTGGCACAGCGAGACGAGGGCTCAACATCAGAAATGCGGTGTGGCGTGGTATCCGAGAGAGAAAAAAAAAATGGAACGGAAATTGATTTAAATGATTTATTGGCAACAAGCCAATTGCCATTGTTGCATTCATTCAGATGTTAGTTGCAGCGAGTGGTGCATCTGTGACTCTGTGTATGTTTTTGGTTTCTACAAGTGATGTCCTATGAAGTGTATACTTCTTTGTCCTTTGTTGCATAAAGTGATGTGGCTATTCACAGTCCATATATGGAATGGGAGTCTTATTATTTCGAAGAATCACATACATTTTTTTTTTTTGTTGGCTCAGACCTTTATAGCAAGGTCCTATACTACATGCACTTGCCACCACCGAATTGCATGGTTTCTGATACATGATCTGAATGAATTCACAAGTCACATTAATGTGATGCTGGAAAATAAGCGGGTTTTTCACATTTAACAGCGATGACAAGTTGAAAGGTGCATTTTTTTTTTTGTAAGGGCAAGTTTACTTCTTGGACATACCTTTTGTAACAAAATACAAAAAAAAAAATTATGCAAGTTAAGAAGTCTGAAGAGAAAGTAACAATTCACTTTTGACGAACTTTCACACATCGATGACATTTTTGTGATGTTATGGAAATTTCAAAAGACACTGGACTTGGACATTGTTTTCAGTAATTGACCCTTATTGTAAAGTTACGGCCTGAAAGAGGCAAATGTGAAAATCAAAAGATGCAAGAAAAGAGAAGAGCGATTCTAAGAAAACGTCTTGTTATCGAAAAGTCATTTAGTTTGTGTATGTATTGTGTGCCTTTATCAGCATAAGTACAATTTCACTTCGAAAAATTCGGACAAAGCTCAATTTTTGTGGGGAACTTCGTTTTGACGTCTTAAGCAATTCCCAAAAAGAACAATTTGGTGCCAGGGAAATATTGTTTAAGAGGGTTAAAGGGGACGAAAAACGGTTTTTTCTAGTTTCTCTAAGTTTTGTTTTGAAAGAATTGACTGGTACAAATTGTAAGTTTTTAAATTATACGTAAAAAAGATAAGCATACTTTTTTTATACAATCAAAAGATTTACAGGAAATCATGCAAGAATTTCATGATGAAGAAAATTTAGTCAAAAAAATTATAAAAATTAAAATTTTTTGTACAAATTGTATTTGGCTTCATCTCCTCATAATGATACCATTTTTTTTTTTGAGCGCCCGGGGTAAGAAGGGCACCATCTTAAAAAAGAAGGTAGGCGATTTGGTTTTTAGTCAATACTTCGATTACTTAATTTCAATAAAAAATAAAATTACGGGAAAAAAAATATTTAGATAATAAAATTATTTATTCAACAAAAAAAAAAAGAGCTATTTGAAAATTCTGTAAGCTTATTTTTGTAGTTTTTTCGTAGTTTTACTATTTTGCTTTCTTTTTTTCCCGGGCTAAATAAACAAACTTAGATATAAAGACTGAAAATGTTAAAAAAAAAAATATAACTATATTCGTATAATATTTCATGGGCAAGTGAAGTTGTTCGAGGATACTGGTGGAGTGTGTTAAGGCCACTCTCGCACTGTAAATATTCATTGTGCCATTAAAGCCGTATGGGCTCGAATCAGAAGAAAATCGGGGAAAAAAATAGAAAATCTTATCGCGGGAAATGTAGAAATGTGTGTTTCCCAAAAATCCATATTCTGCATCATCAAAGAAGATTTGAACTTAACGAACACAAAAAGACACACTTGGAACCTGCTTTCAGTTGGGCTATTGATTAAGTCCCAAAAAACAAGGCATAAAGATCCTCTTATTCAATAGCACTCCTCTGTTTTCTCAACTTAAATAACCCATTTATTGATTTTTACAATAAAAACCCATGAACGTCTTAGTTCCCTTTTAAATGGCACAATCAATAGTCTTAGTCACAGAGAAGGAGAAACGCAAACAAAATCGAAAGATTGGGTGGGAGACGGACACAATCCCGAAATTCTGAATCCCGAAAACCCAAAATCCTGAAAATACAGAATTCTGAAAACCCAGAATCCCGAAAACCCAGATTCCCGAAAAGTCAAAATCCCAAAAATCCAAAATGCCAAAAACTCAAAGTCCAGAAAGGCCAAAATCCTGAAACAAAATTTGAAAAAACGAGCAAACTATTAAAATATTCAAAATTTGAAAAAAAATACTGCGACTTCTCTGACGCAAAGTCTCGATATAGTAAAGTATTCTAAGACAGAAACTAATGAGTACATTCACATCATCGATACCTGATTCGCTTTCGCTTTTTCAGTTTGTCTTGTGTTAACATGTTTAATTGTAGCGATAGCGTATCAGTATAGGCAAAATGCTGTAGATCTGCCCTTATAATCAAATTGTTTTAATAAATTAATACAAAATAAAGAAGTTTTTAATTTTGAAATAATTGCATTCCATCTACATTTTAAAATAAATAGTAAATTAGAAGCAAAGCGTGAAAGCATGGTTTGGAATAAAAGTATAATCACTAACTGTAAATCCATACAAAATCTCGATTTCAGGCTTTTGGCTTTTCGGTATTCTGGGTTTCCAGTATTTTGGGTTTTCGGGATTTTGGGTTTTCGGGATTCTTGGTTGCCGGGATTCTGGGTTTTCGGGATTCGGGGCTTAAGGGATTGTGGGTTTCTTAGGGATTTTGGAATTCTGGGTTTGCGGGATTTTGGTTTTTAGGATTTTGTTTTTTCGGGATTTCGGAATTCTGACCCCAACCTAACTCGGATACGTCAGTACGAAACTGTCTTCACTGATGAGGAAATCTAAACCGTTGATGAACAGTTAAGTAAATAGAACGACCGAGTTTATGCTCAGACATCAAGGCATGCATCTGAACTCATTTCGAGGGTTGAAAGAAGCCACCATTTCACAAATGTTACATGGTATGGTTTGGAGTGAGCGATGATGGTGTTAGTGACCTTCATTTGGTGGGAAAGGAGTCAAAATATCTTCGAAAGTTTTTAAAACTCAACATCAAACAATGGTGATTCAATAATTTGCTAGCTAGCTAGAAGCTAGCCGTTATCTATGCAGTGGACAATTTACTAGTAGATGCGTAGTCACGTGCTAGGATCGATGACTGATGGCCAGGGTGTCAAATGATTTGATGATTTCAAATGATGTCTCTCTATAAAATGTAGCTAATAGCGTCACCAATAAAAATTAGATATAAAAGTTTTTTTTTAAATACCATTAAACGAGTATTATTATTTAATATTACCATTTTCGTGTTTCAGTATTAACGACAAGACTTGGTATAAAAATATAAATAAAAAATCGTTTGATTGGTTGTATTAAAAAGTAAAAAAATCGACCCTGTGTCAAAATTCAACAACATTCAGAAATTGAAAGCTAGATATGAAATTTGGAGGGTCTAAGAGAACGACCGACGGCGTTAGTCCACTTTAAACTTTAAAACTAAACTTAAAGTGACCTTTCATAGATTTGATTTTTATGAATAGTATCTAACGTATTAAAGCTCTCTCAGTAAAATTTTTGAAAACTCAAAAAATGGTACACTTTCTAAAAAACTTATTTACAAAAATTGATCAAAAAAGTGAAAAAGTGAACTTTTGCTTAGACCTAAAACCACATGTCAGCTTAACCATTTAAAAATAAATCATCCGATATTCTAAATACTTCCAGTTAGGTTGTCTTAAAAAAAATTTCATTTCAAAAACGCTTTTGAAAATTATTTTATTTTCATACTAATATTTTGAAAAAAAAAAACGGTTTTAATTATCTTTTCCAATTCTTTTAAAAAATATAAAAAAAAAAACTATTTGGTTCTGAGTAAAAATAGTATGTGGGTGATTCTACAAAAATTGGGATAAAATAATGATAATTTCGACACAACATTTTTGGACGCAAATAGTCATAAAAACTAACTAAATATGAACTTTAGAACGTCTTTTCGCATAATTGAGAACGGCCCGTCAAAAAAAACAATAAAACAACAATTTTATGGCCTTTTCTGAGACAGGTGTTTTAGGGAACTGAACATTAAAAAAAAATTGTTGTATTTAAAGTAAATTTTTTAGAAAATCGTAGCCCTCACCATAATGGGGAGACATACACCCCCTTCTCACAATATTTTTTTTGTTGTTTCGATCGAACCTGTGCCCTCTTGCGCTTTTATACAATTTATGCAAAACACCCTAAGGGCCAGTTGTACAAATATTTAACTCGTGGTTCAGCAATTTTAACTCACCGACTTCGGCGAACTTACTGAGTTTCAACGATGGCTCAGACATTAAGTTGGCTTTTATTACATACTTGAACCTGGAAATATCGTTGAACCTAAGGAATTTCGCCTAGTTCAGCCAGTAAAAATGTTTGAACTACTGATCAAAATTTGAACCACGTTTGTACAAACGGTCCTAAGTAAATTAACTTTAAATTTCTTAGCCACTTGAAAATAAGAGTATAAGAGTTCGTGCGACCGAGTCGTGCTTTCTATTTTACAAGTTTTTAAGGAAGAAAAGCATATAAAGTATAAAATCAGTAATTAAAGGTCTGTTTCCTGAGGCCAGGGGACTAAGTATTTTCATACGCATTTTACGAACAAAATATAGTTTTTCTAAGCCTATACTAAAATGTTAAATACTTATATGACTGCATACATAGAATTATTTTCTCTAAATACTCATAAGAGGACTGCGAAACTTAACGGCCAAATGGCAAAATTTCGAAGCAGATTTAAAAAAAAAAATGGAGTAAATCAAAAATTTTCGGGGTGGATTTGAAAATGGAGGAAAAACTCAAGTTATCAGAAACTAAACATTTTTAACAAAAATTTATTTCAAAGTTATCTTTAACAAGAAAATAAAAATATGAAAATCCTAGTTTACAGTTTTCAGGCCATAAAAATATATAAATAAAAAAAAATAAATTTGGTGGCACAACAGCTCGTGAAGAACCAAGGCCTAGTGACTTACAACTCTCAACCATTCCTGTGTGCGTATTTTTGGCAGGAATGGAGGGGACCTACAATTTTTTGCCGAGTCCGAACGGCTAGATGAGAAGCCTTATTCATGACAAGTATACTCTTGGAGGATTTGTCAGTTCCTCGCAAGAGGCAGTACCTCGCGAAAAAAACATTTCTGTTTTTAGGTGGCAGTGGCTGGGAATCGAACCCAGACCTTTGGCATGACAGTCCTACGCACTAACCATCATGCCACGAGGTACTACCAAAAAAATATATTTGCAAATATTATCCATGTCAAAAATTATTTAGGTGAAATACAAAATTTTTGTTTGCATAATTGGTTCACAGTTTCTTGCAAAACAACAATAATTGCTGTTATGTAATGTCAGCTGTATTTTTTATCGTGAAACTTCTTGCAAATTTTCACAAATTCTCACAAATGGTAACAAAGTCATGTTTATTAACATGTTTTCATCGAGATAGCGCAAAGAGAGAGAAAATAATTTCCTTTCCGCTGGAAAACTTGCAAATTCCTGCTACTCAAATTTCTGTGTACATGAAGCTACTGTCAAAAAGCGTGGTGCCCAGTTTCTGTCACAGCGTTGCCACTAATCGTAAAATTTTCAGAAAAAAAGCAATATATTCAATTTTCTGACTGATGAATGATAATTTTCTTTTCCAAAAAATAAAAGTGCAGTAGGCTCGATTTAATAGTAGTAGATTTGTTTTACAAAAAAAGTGCATTAGATTTTTTGAAATCATGGCAAAGTGGCAACGCCTTTTATACAAAAAAATTAAGTTTCTGACAAAAAGTGGTGGAGTTCATGGTTCAATGCATTTATAAACTTTCTTCAAATTTCCCCCACTCTGATCGAATTTTACCTTTTTCAATATTTGACAGGTTTACACATTTTTTTTTTGGAAAAATATGGCAAACAAACATGTCATGCAAGACAATGGACCGGCAATTTTTTTTGCATACAAGTAAGTCATTTTTTTTTTTTTGACGGTCAGTTTAAACTTTCAAAGCAGAATATACGTACATATATAATCTCAAAACATTATTTGCATGCAAATGGTTCTTGCTTCCCAAAACTATTTTTTTCTATTTTTAGACGACGAACAAAGTTAAAAAAAAAATGATTCCATTAGGCATCAGGGTTGCCAAGTCTTTAATAAGTTCGATAGCCCAATTAAGAAATTTTTGTAGCCTAAAATCGGAGCCGTAAGAGTAGCCCAAATTGTAGCCCAAAAACTATACAAAAAATATTCTCATAAATTCAGTCACAATTTATTTGTATTTAAAAAAAAACAACGGAAAATAAAATAATTTGTTTCCTCATAAAAGAAAGAAAAATTTAAATGTAGATTCTTCGAAAAACAGATAAACTGAATGATTTTAAAGTGAAGTGCGGTTAATTTGCAATGTTGAAACCATTGAGTATGTCCCCTTTTACTCGACGATTTTTGCGTCCGACTCTTTCCGAATTTTTGACACAAAAAATCATTGTGTAAAAGGGGGAGGAAAGTGTTTTATTTATGATTTAAGATATCGCCCAAGATTAGATTTGAGCTATTAGTAGCTCAATTGTAATTGGGCTGTCATACTGAAATTGTTGTCGGAAATTTCGGAAAAGATAGCCCAATTTCCGACGAATAGCCCAATCTGGCAAGCCTGTTCAGCATATAGACTTTCAGATGCACACATTCTGATGTCAGAGTTGGTTGGAACCCTGAATAACACTGTGTTGTCACTTAATTTCATGTGGCTTGGTTAAAGAATTATGAAATATAAAAAAGGAATAGATCTCAAAAATACTCTTTCACGATTAAAATCAAACTCTGTCCACTGCCGTTCAAACATGTCCCTTCAAATGCATCACAAAGGTTCCAGAAATAGCTTGAAGGTTCTAGTAGTTGCTTCTAGAGCTTTCCATTGGGGAAATTTCTCATACATTTCCCTTTAAAAAGCTTAATGTTCTAAAGCTCGCTAAAGCTTTCCGTAGGTTGGTTTGCATCAGGTATAAGCCGTGAGAGAGTCGTGAGAGTGTGAGAGTCATTACAATATGGATATTTTCTTGATGTTTTTTTTTTAATTTTTAATTTTTCTTTAAACGAACCTAGAGGTATTGCCATCAGTAATAGTTATTGATTTTTTTTAAGAAAAGTTATGAATATTTTTCTTGAGAAAAATATGTATTTAAATTGGTTAAGAATTTATATGACTTGTACCATTATTTTTGGTTTTAAGAAAAAAAGGAAAAAATAAGTCGGAAGAATTATTTAAAAAACGTTTAAAAAATGTTGCCTAGTCTATTTAAGGTGTGGCTTTTTTCGTCTTCGTTTTTGATCAATAGTAAGTTTGATCACACAAAGCGCTCCACGTCGTATTACGCCACCTCCGATTCGAATGCGGTCTACTTACGAATGCGTCCCCGTCTATAGCTTGGGCGATGTAATATGTACAAGTACATAATATGATTTTATATTTCAAGATTTCAAATCCCATTTTTTACATTCAATGAAGCTCGTGCGTCTCTTGTAGATTTTGAAAGAATCGAGATTCCACTTATATTTACGAACCACACGTACCAACTCGATTACAATTCTTGATTTTTTTTTAAAAGTTAAATATTTTATTTTTTGCTTTGCTTTTTTACTCTTCTGATGTACGTATCTTGATATTTCTCCTTGCAGGTAACCATTCCATTACAATCGTTTAACCTTGATTGTCGTCCACTTGATGCATCGGTGAGTGCCGCCAAGCTTTTAAATCCCAGCGGTATTTACTTGAGAACATTGTCCGCACCCAATGCTAATGACAGTAATCATAGTCCAGTCAGTACCAATAACAACAACAACAACAACTGTCGCCTCCTGCCAAAGAATACCCCTGGGAGTAGGACAGTGTTGAAAATTGAAGAAACTGACGCCATCGCTGCCGAGGAAAAACGCCGTAGAAAATTTGAGAGTGACATGGAAACAATGCGATCTGCAACGCCGCTTTCGATCCAAAGCCAAGCGGCACCTGCCACAGCTTCTTCAGTGGCGGTGGCGACGCCACCGGCTGCCATGCAACCAAAACGGGAGCGAGTCACATTAGCGCCCAATAGCAACGGCGGCTACCAATTGCAACATCACAGCAACAGCAGTAACAACAACAATAACAGCAACAACGATGCAACCAAAAAAGGATCTACATCGACAATCTGGACATCGGAAGAATCGATTCTGAGGAGTGTTGGCGCCGCCGATGAAGACAACAAGTACGTAAAAACGCAAAATTGCACACGATGCAATGATGGTGGTTATGAATATTTATATCCTTTTATGATCTCCATCATCATCATGAGGTGAATCGCTAAATAAAAATAATTCTTCTTTTTTGCTTCTTCTTCCACAGCTCCACTTCGTCGTCGGCATGTGAGGAGGCATCTGGAGTACTGAGCTCTGGCAAGTCTGGCCTTTCTCTAGACTCCTCTGGCCTAGACAATGACAACAACGAAAGCGGCATTGGCACAGCGACGCCACCAAAAGATTCTGGATTCTGGAAGAACACAACAGACAATGATTCGATGACAAGCAGCCTGGATGCCTTGAGGAAGATCAAATTCCAGAAGGGCAGCTCGGTGGCCTCGTCAGATGATCCTGATTTATTGGAAGTGCTCAGTCTGTACGACGAAACGCACGATGATGATGCAGATGACATTGGCATCCACCACGACGACGAGCACGACCATGACAATGAAGAGTTCGAGACGGGTACTTTCGACGGATATGACAGTGGCAGTGGCAAAGGGGTGGTCCTCCGGAGGAAATCAAATTTGCAAATAAACGACAGTCATGGGGGCAGCAAGGACTCTGCCATACACATGCTACCATATTTGCCGCCGCGTGCACCCAAAAGTCGTAGTCACTCGTTGGAGGTGGCATCACCTCTGCCCATGCCTATGCCACTCAGACACGAGCTGAAGGCCAAAGACTACCGGGATAAGGGAAGGCTGTGTCTGGCCTTGCGGCAGGAACCATTTCAGAGTATCATACCGACGAATTTCCATGAGCTACCGTCACCCAGTAGTGCTTCATTGCACAGTGGTCACGAGAGCCTCGGCATGCAGGAGTTGACGACAAAGTCGAATTCTGCACCATTGCTTCTGAAGAAGGAGCGAAAACGTGACGATTTCGGCGGACAAAAGCAGGTATTGTTAACATTTTTTTTTCATTCCTTGTAATGTGACGATGGTGCTGAGTTGATGTTTTTTTTGTTTCTTTTTTGTTGCATTTCAGACGCTGAGATACTCCCGATCGCAGAGTGATAGATATTTAGCAGGTAAGTTCAATTTGTTTGTTGTTAAGTTTTATAAGATTGAAAATAGTCAAGGGCTCAAAAGTTCACGAGACACGAGATTCCCACTTACATTGTATGATTTGAATGTCTTCTTTAGAATTGAACATGATCATTTTTATCATAGCTACTGAATTTTATGTGAAAATATATTTTAAAGATCCGAAGAGCAGAGGAAGGGTTTAAGGCTTCTGAAGGGAGTTATATCGTTAGTACTATCTAAGGTTAATTAAAAGTTCTTGAATAAAAACAAAATCAAAGTTGGCTTAAAAGTTAAGGATTCCACTCACTTGCACTTCAACTAATCGAAAATCTTAGAATAGGCGCCTCGGAATAATGCTAAAACAGTCTGAATAATAATTGGTAAACATCGATACCAAATAGTGTGGGGTTCTTTTCACACTAAAATCACCGGTGAATCAGGCTCAATCTATAAAAGATCGACAAATAATGATTTTTCCTTGTTTACTTTTAAATGCAGGTTTGAGGGAAGTTTAAAGTTTTAATACTTTCTCAAAGCTGTTAGACCATCAGTTTATGAGGCTTGGTTCTTCCTAATTCCCAAACATTGTCTCGCAAATTTAAGACAGTCATCATTTGGAGTTTGTATGACCTTGTAGTCACTGATGATTGTGTGATTCAGAGTATTTTTGTTTTGTAAAGTTCATATGTTTCGATTTTGTTTTGTTTAATTTAATAGGCCATTTTTGCGTCCAATCGCCAACTTTATTGAAAGCCATTTTTGTCAAGCCTTTGTAACGGATTTATCTGGTACAAATATAACAGTATCATGAGAAAAGGCTATCATAATAACCTTGATGCCAACTGGAATTTCCCTTTGCAAATAAAAGATACAAGGTTGGTCCTAGGACACTTCCTTGTGGTACACCGGCTTCAATTTTCTTTAGTTCCGCGAAATGTTGGTAGTGTTGTCGTAAGATTTCATTATTGTGTAGTGCTGTCTGGAAAAGTTCCTAAGAAGTTTTTGCTCAAGTCGTAAGTTTCAAACCTTGTCACAGACTTGAGCAACATTGAAGAATTGAGCCGAGTATACTTTTTGTCTTCAATTGCTTTTTTCATAGCATCTGTATTCGATGCACTTAGTCTGTCGTGGAATGTTTATTTCTAAATGCAATCTGAATGGTTTGGAAAAAGTCTTCTTCCTTTTAATATTTTGATAAGCTTTTTCAGCTTTTCAAATTTTTTTATGATTGGTATAAGTCCTATACAGTACTGGCCGGAATGAAGTACCCGCTGATCGAATTGGCATATTTTTGTTATCTTCCCTCCAAAACCCATAAAAAAACTAGAAACTAGAATTGGGAACCTCTCATACGGAGAGATAGCACTCATCCTCGCCCTGGGCCATAGTGCTGCACAACAACTTGGTGCCAAATGTGAATAAGTTGAAATTCGTTTTGTTTGGGCGTGTGTGTTTGTTTCAACACTGGTTAGGTGATACTCTAACAGGATGCCAGGCTAAATTGAAATCATTTTATTTTGAATGCCCTAAGGGTGTGAGTTTTAACACTAGTGTCATGTTGAAATGAACTGGCAGAATGCTTCTTTGACATGAGGCCAAGTTAAATTCAACTAGTTAAAACGTTTAAAATAACCACATTAAACGTTAATACAATCTGATTTGTAGTAAAATAGAAATTTTAACATAGGCTAAAATTAACATTATATTCTTGTAAAAATTTTTTAATTTCAAGAATTTAAGGTTAAAATAACAGGTCATCTTCTTAAATAAACTTGAATATGATAAACAAGGTCACCATTTTGGTTATACACTGAATATAAGGTCATTCAAGTCAGGAAAATTTCTGAAATGTCAGAAAAATTATATGAGATTGTGCATATTGGGAATTTTACAAGGCCCAGGTAACTTTTTTACCTGAGGTATATATTTGAGTTTTTGTAAGATATTGAAGATATTTCTTTCAAAACCTAGTGATTTTTATTAAGACAACAGTCCAAAATGTAAATGTATCATGATATTTGTGTAACTTCTCACCTGGAAAAACAGTCTTAATTTGAACGAGGCCTTAGGAAGCTTTAAGGATGCTCTAGAAAGTTTTAAGAATTATTCATAAGTGACAAAAAATAGAAAAAAAGTCTTATCTAAGGGACTCGATCCTGGGATCTTCTATTAACAAGTCTAGTTTGCTAACTTCTAGGCTGATTTAATGGGTGGACATTGCTAAATAATTTGAATATAATTTTCATGATTGGTCTCGACTCTCAAAATCTTGGTGAAGCTAGGCTCCTACAATTTGAATCCTCCTAAAATTTGAGCTTTTAATATTGACATTTAGAGGTGAAGCATCGCAAATTTCTGGTGCTACATACTACATGAGTGGACCTAAACATGGTGTTGCCTTATTATACTAATGTTTCAAAAAGTATCAAATAGGTACATTGATAAGTCAATAAGTTAAATCAAAAATTTCACGTTCTACAAAAAACGCACATTATTGTATGTGCTTTAGTTGGTTTTTAATATTTTTTTTGCATTTAAAGTCAATTTTTCAAAATATTGATTAGGATTTTCCCCCTTCTCCCATACGATTTTGTCTTAGAATATACCCAAGAATTACGCCCTTTTATATTGTTGACGAAATATAAGATTATTTGTGTTGGGATAGCAAAACTTTCATCCAACAAGTCTTAACTAGCGTGGGCCTCATGAGTATTTAGCAAAATTCCCTTGGGGAACCTTTGTAGTGACCACCAAACCAACCTTATCAATGATCCTAAGTAATTTTTTTCAGTTTGTCAACTATTTGTGAAAATCCGATGGCTACCCAAACACTCTCTCTTTCAATAACGAAACCTCAAACGATTCTTACACTAAAGCCAACCTATTTGCTAAACTTTTTAAACAATCTTTTGTCGATGACTCCTTTGCACTTGATTGTGCATATTACAATTATCTACAAGACTGTGCTCTTTTATCGCTTCTCCGTCACACTGTCGATCCGTATCTTATCGAAAATAAATTTAGTCAACTAAATGATGAATTTAATCTTGGTCCCAATATGGTCTCCTTGCCATACTTCTAAAAAATGATCTTCCACCATTTATCTTCCCATCTCAAAAATTTTCAGGTTTTCCCTAAATCTTTGTGCATTTCCTCATATATGGAAATTATTTTTCATTATTCCAATACACAAAAAAGGTTCGAATTGCCAGGCTTTCTCACACTCAAACTCTTTGAAAGTATTTTGTATAAAACGTTAAATTTCCACTGCACATCCCATATATTTCCAAACAACATGACTTTTTCAAATGCAGTTCTTTGAACCTTCTTTGTTAAAATGGATCTCCTTTTACCTAGTTTATCGTTACTACAGCATTCGTTTTAGAGCCACCACCTCTTGCTCTTTCTTAGCTACCTCTGGTGTCCACTAAGGCAGCCGCCTAGGTCCACTTTTGTTAATTCTTCATGCTATTCATAGTTGCTATTCATTCTTGCTATTAACGATATTGAAAAGGTCATCAGACATTCTTCTATTTTTTTGTACGCTGATGGTACCAAGTTTTTCAAGACCATTTCATTGACACATGACATCTTTATTCAATAGGACCTTGACAGTTTTTCAGTTTGGTGTCTTAAGAATTGCTTGGGGCTAAACGTTGCCAAATGCCAATCAAACACGTTTTAAATCTCCTCCCCATCTCTACCTCCTTATGATCAACCCATACCCACCGTTGATAATATCCGTGACCTTGGCCTTATATTTGACCCGGAACTCAGTTTTTGCTGGCGTATAGATGATATCATTATTAAGGCAAATTCAGAGCTCGGCTCTGTCAAAAGATGGTTAAAAGGAATTCTCTTACCCTTATGTGACTGGATCCCTATACATATCTTTTTTTCGTCCATGACTCCTTGAATATGGTTCTCAAGTTTGGTCCTCTTATAAACGTATTCACATTTCCAGAATCGAGAGCGTCCAGCGTTGCTTTCATCGCTTTGCTCTTCGAGGCCTTGCATGAAAAAATCCTCTGATCTTGCCTGCCTATCTAGACTGCCTTGAAGTAATCAACTTGAATTCTTTGGAAGAACGAAAAGAAATATCAGACATACTCCTCATTCATCGATTACTTTCTGGTTCCGTTGACTGCATTTCACTCTATAATTCTATTTCTTTTGACATTAATTTGAACATGAACTCCTTTGACCTTAACCTTAACCTTATCTGCTTCTCTCAGACTCAGTCTTCTAAATCGTCTTCCTTCACACTTACCTTAGCTTAAGTTCTTAGTGTTTAAGTTAGACTAAGAATCAGCTTATATTAAGCCGAATAAATGGGGGTTTTTGCCCCCACTAAATTTTTTTCTTTTAAACTCTTAGACAAAAACTGGCAATGTTCTGAGAGGGTTGAACGTGTTGTTTTTTCTGAGTGTATTTCTGACTCAGCTTATCACTTAATATAGTATTTAAAATCAATAACTTATCAATTTTCCTATCATTAACATACATAATCCGTGAATTAAACCACAGATTATTCAACTTGACATTTTATTTCTTCCATGACGTTAAAAGAAACAAGAAGTTACGTTTAATCACTAGAAACATAAAAGAATCTACTACGTCATTTCAAACCACATTGACCTCCTTGCCTTACTCATCATATACAACGCATACCTATATGCTTTCATATTAATTAACGTAAATAAATATAATGGATATACGCCCCCACATTGCGAAAATGATTTTCCTTTTCATTTAATTTTCCACATTTAACTTAATTTTCTGAATAAAAATCAAATAAATTGGCTCGAACCATTGATAAGAGAAAACATTATGAATATTAGCAACAGAAATAATATTTTGTTTTACAATAAACTACACATCAAAATGGAAGAACACTGATAGTACAAAATGTTACTTCCGGTCTATACTTTTTACACAGCTTTTTATACAACCAAGTTCACTCCATTTGATGAGAGAAACCACCCTAACATGTCAAATCTGGTCTTCGATGTATGAAATTGTAATGTTTAGTTTTTTTTTTGATTTAATTAATACTTTCTTTCTTTTTTTTTCAAAATCTAATAATAACTTCTATTTAGTCAAAGAAGCAAACCCAACGAACAGAAAATAAATGATTGTTATCTACGAAGAGTCATATACACATACATACATCCATACATCAATCACCACTATCCATGTGTGTTGTATAGAACATTGACTCTTCAATGGTATTACAGTAAGAATTAGCAAATAGACTTTCTAGAATCTGGTTGAGAGAAAATAAACTGGTATCATAAGCTATTTGTAGTTTTTTTTCAAGAAAGAATCTTAACAGATCCCGGGCGCCACTTAAGAGATCCCGGGCGCCACTTAACTAAAGGCATCACATTTCGAAAAAGATTTGCTGTTGATTGAAGTGTGATAGAGTTTTATATTATCTTTTTTATCATTTTTAATTTTTTTTTAAATTTATTGATCCATTTTTCTACACATAATTTCTTAAAAAATATCCATTATACACTCAGAAAAAAAAACAGGAATAACTAACCATTTACTGGTTTATAATACCTGAGCAGTTAACCTGCTTAACCAGATATTTTATTTTGATGTCGTGTTAAATAAACGTTTGTTGCAGGTAATATCTACATGACATCATGTGAATTTAACACTGTCTTAAAATAGAAAAACTGTAAATTTTACCTCAAAATCTTACTAATTTTAATTGGCCTGTGTGTTGTTTAAACACTGCTATGACGTTAAAACTAACTGGCAGAGTATTCCCTTAATATGAGGCCAGGTTGAATTTAAAAAGTAATCAAACATAGTTAAAATAACCATATAAAACGTAACTTCAACCTGATTTGTGGTAAAATAGAAATTCACAACATACAGTAATAAAAAAACACAACCTCAGCTCAAATTAGCGCTATATTCTTGTAAAAATTTCTTGTTTGCCAGAATTTAGTGTTAAAATAACAGGTTATCTTATTAAATCAACTTGAATATGGCTATATAGGTTGATGTAACACCTAATATAAGGTTATTAAAACCAGGCAAATTTCTGAAATATATGTTACTTTGGATTACGCACCTTGTAAATTTAACAGGGCCCAGGTTAACTATTTATTTTACTTTTTTCTCTGAGTGTAATAACTTTAATTTTAAAATGTAAACTTAGAATTGGATTTTTGGCTTTTAAAAAGCTACAGCATGGTACTTAAGAAAATTGTGCATCCCATTTTAACGGGGACAGAGGCCCGAAGGGGGAGGCAATAAAGGGGGTCATTGAACCCCTTGGCTCTAGGAAATTGGACGCTACCAGCGTATATTAAATTTTTGCTATGGATTAATTGCTTTTTTCTGTCGGAGTCTAGCCCCTGGATAAAAAACCTGCGGGTGCCTATGACAAGGGGTATCAGGCCCCCATCCTTAAATTTTTTTTTTTGTTTGATCCAAACTACCAGCCCTGGCCAAGGGTGTACGCAGAATTTTGGTTAGGGGTAACGCATTCAGGATTTCTGTTAAGGCCCCCCTTTACAGAAATCCTGAATAAGTTGCCCCTAACCAAAATTCTGCAACCTCATCCAAAAAATAGTTTTTCAACAGAAATCTTGCTTTAAAACGCTTTCAAAATAAGATAAATTGCCTCATGTATGAAATATATTTTGACAAGGGGGGGGGTAGAACTCCTACCTACCCCGCCTTGCGTACGCTCTTGGCTCTGGAATTTTGAAGAATCTTATGCAAATCACCAAATACATTTTCAATGTTTAGCATCATTTTCATGCAGTTAGGAATAAAATAAATGATTTGACGAAATCAAGGAAACAAAAAGAATATTACTGAAAATGAATGTGTTACCGTTGAATACGTTTTTCAATTATTTTTAAATTTCCTTTTAACTGCGATTTGATGTTGTTAATCAATTCATCGTTTTCCTCTTAAGTTAAATTTATCATTAACAAAAAGAAAAAACATTTTAGATCATTTGAAATGTGCGATGAAGACATTTGAATTAAGTGAAGTGTACAAAAACGCGTATCTTCAAAAGAAAAAAAAAAACAAAAATTATTCATCATTCCAATAAAATATAATTGCAGATTTAAAGATTCCATTTAAATGAAATGAAAAAAAACAAAATGAGTATTTTTATTTTTAGGTTTCCAGAGTCACAACTTTTTTCTAAGCATCCCAATGCGATTGTGCTCTCCATAAACATTGAGATGAGTGGGGTTTATTTTTTATGTTGTCATTGGGTTGGAAAGTAAAGAATTTCAATGGAATGTTGAAACGATATAGCTTGTAGCATCAATTAATGCTTCACTTGAAAATATAAGACTTGTATGGGGTTGGATGAAATTGTTCATAAAATTGCGGGGCAATCCTTTGCATGGCAAAAACTTTTAAGTGGAATGTAAACTGAATAAATTTATTAACAACGTAGTTTTTCAAAATTGGTTCTTACCACTTAATTTGCACAGAGAATCAGTGAATATATTAAACTTCATTCAAATCTCTAGTGATTTGACAAAACTCCATTCGGTTCAATTAAGCGAAATTTTGAATTATTTTAAAATTTTTCATATATTAGCCCATTCAATTACTTAGATTAAACAATTTTAATTGATTGTTTAAACCTAAGTACTCGTTTAAAATAAACGAATCATCCATTAGTTCAATTCAAACAACAAGATTGTAAATTTAAACAAGACGATTGTTAAATATTAAACCAGAAGTATGTCGAATTAACGTAATTCAATTATTTAAATTAAACGCATTTCTCGTTCCTAATAAACAATCCTACAAATTTCGAATCTTAACGAAGTCCTTCGTTTAATTTGATCTTCATTGTAGTTTATTTTTACCTAAAAAACAGAAATGTTTTTCCTGAGGTACTGACTCTTGCGAGGAACTGAAAACCCCTCCAAGAGTACTTATCATGAATAAGTGCTTCTCATCTAGCCGTTCGGACTCGGCAAAAAAATTGCAGGTCTCCTCAATTCCTGCCAACAACACGCATACAGAAATGGTTGAGAGTTGTAACTCACAAGGCCCTGAATCTCCACAAGCTGTTGCGCCACCAAATTTCATTTTTTAGTTTAATTTAAATAATTTTAACCTAATGCACTACGTAGTTTTTATCCGTTATTTTTAAATTTTAGCACATTATTTTTTAACCCACCAAAAAACTCACTCGGTTTAAAATTATTTTTCTGCATGCAGTAATGAGCTTTCAAACCATAATAAAATATTTTCAAAAAAAAATCGCGAAACCAATACTTCTTGTTATGTGCAAAAATATAGGATTAAGTGAATAATTAGGTTAAATAAAGCTTAATGACTGTGTTTTATTGACATAACAGTGGGTGCGGTAGTTATTCGTACCGAAAATATTTTCCTTTGTACCTATTATATTTTTCTTAAAAAGTATGGAATTAATAAGTATCAGGTAAATGTTAAAAATTATAAATATTTATTAAAAGTTTTAAGATATCGGTTTAAAGATTCAGAAGCTTCATAATTAGTCTTTGAATTTTTCTTTTGTTTCTTTAAAAATCTTGTGTGTCAAAAATTACTAACATTTTGGTTTGCATAGATATTTATCAAACACAAATAAAGTCTCAGATAACTCCCTCATGTCCTCATTATAAATACAATTTAATATGGTAAGGAGAGGTAACAGGAAGGCCGACATCTTCAAAAGGAGGGCGATTTTGTTTTTATTCAATAACTCGATTCAATTTCAATTAACAACAAAATGACGAAAAATAAATTATCTACTCAATATGTTACTAACAATATTTATCATGAAAATATAGCGGACGACGCCGACAGTCGCTTTGCTTCGTTTTCCCCGAAACCATAAGCAATTTTCAGCGGTGGCATCGACTTCGACTTGGGCGATATTCAAAAATTTTTTGAATAATTTTTGGCCAATATCATAATTTCTATACTGACTCGTGTGAAAAAATGTATACGTTTTTTTGTTTATGCCAAGAACGCTGCTGATGCAAAACGTAATGTCATGTCCAATGAGACCAGAGTTGGGAAATAATGATTACTTTTTGTAATTTATTTCAAATTCAATTTCAATTACATGTAATTAGTAATTGAACTTTTCTCAAATAGTTACAATTACATTTAATTGTAATTAAAAAACATATTTCCATTACTTGTCATTGTAACTGAAAAAAATTACTTACAAATTACATGTAATTGAAAATAGTAATGGGTTTTTGGAAGTAATTGAAGGAAAGCTCTGTGTTAATTACATTTAAGATAATTGATTACTTGGGCTGTATTTAATTACATGTTTTTACTATTTAAACATTAAAATAATACAAAAAGTAAAAAAGCTATTCTAACTGCTTAACTTATTTAAATAGACAAAAACACAACTAGAAATTTGCTCATTTTGTATTATTAATTTAATTTTTTCAAAAGGATATTATTTAAAAGGCGGCAGTAAATAAAAAACCTGATGAAAGTTAATAAAATATATGTTAATAAGTTTAAAACAACACGCGTACAGAGTCTTAATACTAAACTATTCGTGCAATATATCACGAAAAATGTAATTGACAAAAACAAGTAATAGTAAACAAGTTTGATAATTACTTTTTGTTTTCAATTACATTGATGTAATTGAATTTCAGGTGATTGACACTTTTTAATTTCTTGTAATTAGTAGTTGAATTTCTTCCATTACATTTTAAAGTAATCGAAAAAGTGTTCGGAGATTTCAATTACAAGTAATTGAAATTGAACTTTTTTTTATCATTACTTCCCAACTTTCACTCTCTTCATGTAATTTTATCTACTTTTCAATAAATCAATATCATTTTAATTTGCTGTCCATATCCATATTCATTTAATTCTATTGTGTTTTGGAATAATGCACAATTTATTTGTCTGTCTTAAAAATGGTAAATTGAAATGTAGGGCCGACCGCGGGAAATAACGATCAAAGTCAATTTCTGTCGAAAACGAGATTATAATACCATCTCTGGGTTTCTGAGATACGAATGGCAACATGGAACGATTTGGGAAAGAATGATAACTGTTAGGGTTGAAATACACAGGGAATGATCATCAGTGCTGAGGGTTTTTTGATTTTCTAGGGGGAATATTTCAAAAACATGATATAATCGAATATTTCAGACTTCAGATTCGAGTTTAGTACACTAAAAACCTATATAGAAGGGTATGCTTTAGTTTTGGGAACAAAACTTTATTGACCAGTGTTTTGAATGTACCTGAGTTCAAAATATTAGAATTGAAAGTCTTAAATCTGAACTCTGCAAAATCGGAAAAATGTGACTCTGATCGTTATTCCCCGGTAACTCTTCAAATAGTATGTGGAATGAAAAAATGTTATGCGAAACACATCAAAGGTTTTTCGCAGATCTGTGAGAACAAAGTCCAGCAAGAATGCATATACTGATACCCAGTAGGATGGTATTTCTCTGAATTCATTACATAGCTGAAACGTTAAATATAGCATCCAAGCGTTTAAAGCAATTTTTTCATAGGTTGGGTTAGAGATAATACATCATGAAAACACCATGCTAATTTCATAAAGCAGATCTAAAAGGAAATTTTTGGTGAGGCACCGAATGTTCTCTTCCAAGGCTGCAATCGTGTCGGGCTTATCTGCGTAGACAAGCGACTTTACATAACCCCACAAAAAATAGCCCCACGACGAGAGACAAAAAAACAAACACTTTTTCTTCTGTGGAACATACCAATTTCTACTAGGGAGGAGGCGTTCCCTGTTTTCTTTCAACTTTTCTAGACGTTGTTGATAATTTCCAAGTTGGGGTTGGAATAGTAATAAAGGAACACAGTCGCTTCTTCTACGGTTCGTTTGTGATAAATATTTTGAGCCCATGTGTCTTCAAATCTTCAATCTGGTCGGCAATATCCTAAAAATTTATCAAGGTTGTCAGGAGATTTTGTGAAATAAAATTTTTTGACAACAGGATACAAAAACAGACTTTGTTTTATATATGTGAAAACACAAGCAAAGGATATTTGTTAAGATAGTTGTGTCCAAAATATGGCCGTTTTCAAAAACGCAAAATCAACGTTAATTTCATCGTCAAATGATCGTCATTTTTTTAAGGCTAGTATTACTTACTTCAAATATGCAAACGTCCTAATCTGGCTCTCAGTATTTTTGTCGTTAACGCAATTTTTCCACTGCAGAATTGTACGGAAAATGATATTTTCGAATATGCAACTTTGAAAAACTGCATTATCGAACACATCTACCTTTCTTTTGCGATTTCGAATAAAATAAAAACCAAAAACGGCATGGTTATATGTCCATAGGATTGAGCAAATTCTAGGAAAATTCAAAATGCAATTCCTTGGCCACCAAAAATAAATTAAACAAATCTTTTTTCATAACATTCATATTTTTTTCTTCGATCATTCTTGCCCCTGGAGGTCATTTGCACCCATTGCCTCCTCCTGTATCCGTGACTGGTCTGAGACATTAATTGTGTGCAAAAAGAAGAGTGTAGACTTCCTCAAAATAATCTTTTACAGCAGTTCATTCCGCGTACAGAATACTGTAGAACGAAAAGTAGAACAAAATTTTCTTATTGTCGTTTGGGATTTTTCACTTCGCAACAGCAACGTACTAGGCTTTAAAATCTTCATAACATCACGCAATGAGTCTCCAAAATGGGTGTTTTCGTTGCAAAAATCACAACTTTTTAATGCTAAAAGATGACTCCCCAATTTGTCTGCTTATATTTTTGAACGAAATTTCCAATGTTGTAAATTTTTTACAGGGTGTTTTGGAATTCTTGGCTGAATTAAGATTTTTGCGGTAAAAAAGGCTCAATGAGGACCGAAAAACGCGTGATCAAAGGTGGGTCAGACTCTTACTGCACTAAACTCACATCCTCTTCCCGATTGCAACTACGTTGGAACATATTTAGCAATTTATTTTTAACGAAGATACGTAACTTGTTTGCTGATAATTTTCGCGATTTTAAAGTGATTTTCTGTTCACCGCATAAATTCAGAAGATTTTGTTCTTTGCAGCCGGTGCAACTAAATTTGACTCGTGATGAATGCCAATAACCGATGAATTAGCGTGTTCTGGTAGCCGATTTGTATGTCTTCAAGCGAAACTCATTATTTTGTCTCGAACCGTATACCATGGAGAATTTTCACAAGTGAACTAGATAATTTATTTTCAAACGTTTGTAAGCTATTTAAGTTTTGTATCGATGGTATAACTCCAGAGTTGTATGCCATAAGTCCAAACAGGTTTAAGTCTCGCCGGTATAAAACCAACTTATTTTCAGTACAAAGCTTTGAATATTTACCGAGTAGCCAGTTCATATCATTTAATTTGTTTTTATATTACTTCACATTTCTTTTTATGTGCGGCTTCCATTTTAGTTTCAAGTCTTGAGTCATTCCCAATGTTTTGACTCATTTGGAAATGGAACACGATCGATATTAATAAAGAGGGGTAGTCTATTTGTTTATGTTTACGTAAAGTCCACGTGAACTGACTTTAGGTCATTGAGCGCTATTTGCCATGTTTTTGTCCACTCATATGCAATTAAGAGCATTGAAATCATTGTTTTTTTTTTTTATTTGACTCGCCGTTTTTAATTATGTGAAAGGATGCTCTAAAGTTCACATATAGTTAGTTTTTACGGCTATATACTTCCAAAAAATAATCATGTTTTCTTAAATTGTGCGGTACGAGGGTGCCTTACATGGCAAGGCACCTTGGGCATTTGCTCCCTTGTCACACCTTTAAATACGACCCTGATGAAGATTAACTTTAGGCAAATGTTTCACCAACTATTAGTTTTTCTTTATCGGATTGAAAAGAGACTCGGTAAGAATGGGTATTGTGTAGTGTAAGACTCTTACCACACTAAAACCACCGGTGAATCAGGACCAATCTATGAAAGATCAACAAATGATTTTTCTTTCTTAATTTAAAAATCATTGTGGGAAGTTTTAAAGTTATGACACTTTCCCATAGCTTTTAGACCATCTGCTCATGAGGCTTGGTACTTCTTAATCTCCGAACATTGTCTCGTATATTTAAGACAGTCTCCATTTTGGAGTTGGTATGACTTTGCAGTCACTGATTGTGTGATATAGCGTGTTTTTTAACCACTTCTGTAACCATTTCAATTTGAAGGTCACGATGTAGATCGCTATTTTTTATATACCAAGGGGCATTTATTATTCCACGAAGTACCTTGCTTTGGAATTTTTTTATGGTTTCAGCATTTATTTTCTTTGTGCAGCCCCATAGTTGGATGCCATATGTCCAGACGGGTTTCAATACTTGCTTATATAACATAAGTTTGTTCTGGATAGATAGATCAAAGTTTTTTCCCAGTAACCAGTACAATTTTCTGTACTTCAAGTTTAGTTCTTCTCTTTTCTTTTTGATTTGCTCTTTCTATTTAAGCTTTGCATCCAGAGTCATTCCAAGGCAGTATTGGAGTAAGTATTTTTATCTGGAACCTTGCAGCATCATCAGCAAAGGTAGCCATGATAGCGTTGATGTCCACCGTAATATCCCTTGTATATAACAGATACAGGGTTGGTCCTAGGACACTTCCTTGTGGTACACCGGATTCAATTTTCTTTAGTTCCTAGTAATTTTGGTCGTCCCGTACTCTAAAGAGTCAGTTCGTAACGTGGATTTCAGTATTCCATAGTAATGTCTGGGAAATTTGTACTCAACTTCCAAGTGCTAAACCTTATCAAAGGCTTGAGCAACAACTAAGAATATAGCCGAGCATACTTCTTTTTCTTCAAGTGCCTTAACACAACATCCGTAATCCGATGCACTTGGTCTATCGTGGAATGTTTATTTCTAAATCCAAACTGATGGCTCGGAATTAGTCTTCTTTCTTCTATTATTTTGCTTAGTCTTTTCAGAAGCAGTTTTTCGAAAACTTTTGCCATGATTGGTATAAGCGATATAGGTCTGTAAGATGTTACTTCTGTTGGTGGCCTACCTTGTTTAGGTGTAACAATGACTTCTGCAATTTTCTAATGATGTGGCACATATCTCAGTTTAAGGCATGCATTAATTATAAATTGGAGTTTTTTGAAGGCTATTGAGGGCATTTCTTTCTTTCAAAACCTGAGTAGTTATTAGATCGTACCCTGGTGATTTTTTGTTAAACAACTTATATTGACACATACTTCTTACTTCCTTTAGGGTAACAAAAGAAATTTCACATTCGTCGTTTCTATCAACAAACTGTAAGGGATCTGTAGCTGTGCTTGCTGGAAATGGCTTAAAAACATTTGTGAGATGATCAGCGAAGAGATCAGCCTTTTGTTTTGGGTTTCCGATCCATTTACCATCTTGAGATTTTACTGGCGGGTTTTGTGCCTGTGGTCTTTTCAGGCAGTTAGCTGCTTTTCATAAGGAGTATTCCGTAGAAGCATCCGCCGTCAGACTATTCAGGAATCTACTAGTTGAATCATTTTTAGAATCACAGATTCTCCTCTTTAGTTCGTTGTTAAGATGGTTAAAAGCTGCCTTATCACCTGGAAATCTCGTAGCTTGCCATTTTCTTCGAGCTCTTCTTTTCTCCAATATCAGCTCCTTTATTTCGACAGGACAACTATTGATGAACTAAATAAAGATATATATGATCAGTTATTCGCGAAAATGATCTTTTCGTTCAATCCCATACCATTCAGTATTCATTATGACCTTGAATAAAGCCATTACGTCGTCGGCATCTTCAGTTTGTAACTTATTCAAATGCAGTCTAATGAAAAAGTCTAATTCATGTATCCTTCAATATATTAACTGCTTATGATATTATTCCCTTGGCTAAATAAGTAGCACGTTATTTTGTAACTCCACAATCCACAACACGGACTTCTTAGGGGATCGAAACAAGCCAGGGGACCTTCTGCGAGGAAGTGCCAATTCCTTCAAGGCTATATCTTGTCATGGAAAAATGCCTCTAAAATTTATTTTATTACTTCATAATGTCAAAGTAAAAACAAGGACAATTCAGAAATCAAGCAATGTAGGGACGAGTTGGAAATGTCCTTGTTTTTTTTTTATAAAATGAAACAATTTTAAGAAAGGATAACCTTAAAATTGTTATCTCTTCAAAAAAAGGAAATGTTCAAAATGAAAAATCAAATTCCTGTAGTACGAGTATATGTGTATGTAAAATTCTGAAGGCTCTTTCTGGTATTCTAAAAACATTCTTGGCCTAAATATCCTTTTGAATAATTCAAAGAAAATTTTATTTAATTTTTGTTTTGTTCACCAAACTTTAACCAACCATACAAAAATTTTTTTATTTTTATTATGAGCTCTTTGTATTATTTAAGTCCCTAAAAAAAGGATACAAGAAAAAAGCACACAACACAAAACATATCATAACAATTTACTCTATATTAGTATCTCAAAAAGGACTTCATCCCTTAATAATTCCCTTGTTAGCCCTCTATACAGAGATTACAACAAAAACAACGAAATGAAGACCTTCTAAATTTATTCAATACCTATCACAATCTCAGCAAGGACATTTGACTTCCCTGTTCGAACAATTATCCCACCCACTGTAACAGGTTGGTTGAATTGAAATTTGTATGTGCTTTTGCTTCAAAAAGAAAAAAAGTCCTTGCTGGATGCTGTCTGTATAGCTGTTGTAGACAAACTCTGTTCGGCTGTGTGTATCTCGAGAGAATATTATCGTTTATTGGATTTTTCAATATTCATTTCGTGGTGTTTCATTAGTGTTGTTACAGGCTCCGTTGATTGCAGACGTCGAAAAACAACTCGTGTAAACGGTGTTTTTTTATTTTGTTTGGTTTTTTAATCTTCAAAACTAGCTTTCTAGCTGGAAGAGAAAACGCTTAAAGAGATTTTGAGTTAAAACCAAAAAAAACCGTTGCATTTGGATATTGTTTTGGTTCTTGTTTTTTATTGTTCTTCAAAAAATAAAAAAATATCGAGACGAGAATAAAAAGCTTTCAAAAATCCATTTCCGTTTAAATTGCTGTTCTGTTTGTTAACCCCTTGAAAGTGTCATCCTTGGAAAAAAAACAGTGCCATTAGTCGAGTATCGTGCGAAGATGCCACATGCCGAATGAATACATTGATCATGTAAAACACATTGCCAACTGTCAATTGCTTTGTTTCGTCGTTTGTTGTCATCATTGTCGGCGCTGGTAAACTCGTATCGTCATTGTTGTCCTCGTCCTTGTTGTTTCTTGTCGACAACAACGACGGCGACTGTCCCACTTTGTGTCGTTGTCGTCCTGTCTATCGTCCGTGTCGTCGCGGTGGTGAGGGTGAAATATCTCTGAATTCGCAATGCAACGGCGAATGTCAATCACAATTCGTGAATACAAATTCTTCCGGAGTTTTTCGCAGAAATTTGAAAATTGGCCAAAACGCAAAGCTGAAGCGCTCTGGCGGAAGATGCGTGAAAGAAAGATTGCAGGTAACATTTTTTTTTTATTAATTAAGTATTGTTTGTCACTCAAAAATATTCTATTAATTGTTTAATATTCATGGTTTTTTCTTATGGGATGATTAATTTTATAGAAGCAACGGTTTTTGTTTGATTTTTCTTAAATTTAAGAGCGCCACACTGGCAGGAGGTGGGTTAGGGGGTTGAGAATTTATATGAATGTCGGAAAACACTTTTTATTTTGTGATTAAGATGAGGCGTTTGGTGTTTTTCTTGTTTTTGTTGTGTCGATGTCGGTAGGAAGAGGGGAGGGGGGGTGTGATGGATAATGAATTGACTGACATAGACCGGACGTCTTCAACGTCTTGTGGTTTGAACGAAATAATTATTCAATTAATTAATACTTTAGCTAGTTTCTATAAAAAAAAACACACAAACAATTTATTTTTTGTAGCATTTTCAAGGTTAGTACGTCTCATCTAATTTTGGATACCTAACTTTTTATTTTATTTTTTTTTTTATTTCTTAACTTAAATTTGAGTCTCGGTAAGGTTAGGAATATTAAAATGATATTAAAGTCTTGAAATTAAAATTGAGCGCCGAAGGGTAAATTATAATTTTTGTAGAATTTAAATTTGCTAGGTGGTTGTGGTATATCTACAGGTGTATTGTATGAGCCCGTACTTTTAATGTAAACCAACATCTCATTTAAGTACACTCATTTCGGGTAATGTTTTCATTTGAATGTTCTTTTAAGATTTTCTTATTTTTGTTTTTTATTTTTTTGTGTTGTTTTAATGAAGATAACATTTTTTATTTGCCTACGGTGATGGAATGTGTTCTTGATTTACTTCGAAGGAATGAACGGACAACAGTGTGTTTAGCAAGAATTTGGGCCACTTCGCACATGTTGTGTGTTTTTTTTTTTTTATTGTTTCAAGACAATAAACAAAAACATAAACCTATGCGAAATCAATATGAACTATAAGAAATATTAGAAACTTTATATCCAATAAGTTTGTATGTATTTTTATTGACTATGGGTATTAACCTACTTTTGTTATGTCCTACATAATATTTTTCATTATAAGGAAATAAACTACATAAATTTATTGCAGATAGTAAAATTGCGATTCACAGTATTTTGATGCTCTATATGAAGGTTGATAAAAAAGAAAAAAAAGACAGCTAGATCGTACAAACTTGTTTTTGTGGTTCAAGGTTTAAGGTGGAACTAGAAAAGTAGCTATTAATTAAAAGACAATTTACAATTTTACTCCATTCATTCATTAAAATGCACGGCTGAGTCGCACGTTCTTGCTCTTATGTTCAAGACGCTGATAGACTCATAGGCTATAGATTATTGTCTAAAAAACAGGGCAATAAGGAACTAAGAAGTTCTTGCGTCATTGAAGATGGGAAAACTGCAAAGTGCTATTAACCCCGAGGCCACATGGGCAAGTACTGTCAAGCAAGTTGTAATATAATCACATTTATTCACTAACACATACAAAACCCAAGCAACTTGCTCATCAACTTGCATGGAGTTTTTGAAGCCAGTAGTGATGCAAGTTAAGCAAGATAAGCAAGTGGAATGCAAGTGGGAAGCAAGTAGAAGGCAAGTGGAATGCAAACTACGAATTTGACAGGCAGTGTCAGTGGTTATGTCAGGCAGTGGCAGTGTTTGGCAGTACTTGTCCGTGTGGCCACTGCGTAAATCGTATGAGGGTGCATTTTGAAGGGAAAGGGGTGCAAAATCACACTTTTTGGGTTTTTGCATATAACTCAAAAACGAAGCAAAATTCGAGATAATGTTTAAAATCTTTTTTGTAGACAATAAAATTTACAATCGAAATGGATCCGTCAAAAAAATGTTTTAATTGTTTAATTACTAAAATTAAAATAAAAATTTATTGCAAAAAATCACATTTTTGGTGATTTCACTTATTTACCTATGTTTTTTTAAAGCTGTGGAGGCATAAGCATTACTCCATATAAAAAAAGATGATTTAATTCTCTTAAAAAATGACATATTCAGTAAAAGTTTTGGATAAAAATCGACCGAGGTACGGTCGCTTAAACTAAAATGATTTTAAAATTTGTTTAAAGTAAAATATAGGGTATTTTTGGTTTTTTCCAGAAACTTGAACACATGTTTTGTATTATATCTGGACTTGAAAAAAGGTGCCGAGTTGTTGAAACTAGAATTTCTTATAAAACTTGTTTTGAAAAATTTGAGCAAGCACTTTCGAGCAAAAAACTCGTCTGGCATTATTTTTTTTTATGTCGAAGAAGATTTAGTCAGCTAACATATGTTCAAAAACCGGGTTTTTAGGAGCAAGCTTGTTGTTGTTTTTCGCAATTATCTTAAACTTTGAAAAAAATTATATGGCAACCCTTAAGGTTGCTTTCCCAAACCAACGTGAATGCGGAGCGACGACGATTTTTTTTGTTGTTTAGCGTTGTTTATTTGTCATATTTTGTGCTATTGTGAATGATTTTCTGCGAATTGCTCCGCATTCGCTTTTAAACTGCGAAAAAATTTCATATCCCTATTATTTTTTAATTAAGTGGTGAAGAAAGAATCAAACACCCAGTTTGAGTATATCATCTTACAAGTTTCTCAAGATAACAATAAATACCATAACTTTTAAATTTTTTTATATCATCTTAGTTTAAGCGACTGTTTCTTGGTCGATTTGTATCCAAATTTTTTTTTAAATATGTTATTTTAATGAAAATTAAATTATTTCTCTTTTATATTGAAAAATGCTTAAAAGGTAAAAAAATAAAAAAAAAAAACAAAAAATGTGATTTTCCACATTTTTTACAATGATTTTTTTTAATTTAGGTAACTAAAATTTTTTTTGAATAACCCATTTCGATTCTAAATTTTAATGTTTACAAAAACGATTTTATGACATTATCTCGAATTTTTGCTTCATTTTCGAGTTTCAAAAACCAGAAATGGGTGCTTTTGTACACCCTTCAAAATGCCCCCTCAAATTTAATAGTACTCTGCGGTTTTCTCATACTCAATATCTCAATTATAGATTTTTATAGTAAGAACCCATGAACGTCTTAGTTGGGTTTTCAATGACATTCAATAGCCTATAAGAGCTGGCAGCACATTTTTGGGTAACACATAACCAAAAAATTAGTGTGAGAATCTGTAGGAATATGCATTTTGACATCAAACTCCAAAGTCTGGCCGGATTTTTTTGTAAGGACACAGAAAATCTAAGAGTAATATATTGAAAAACATGAAAAACCATATTTAAATAAGCTAAAAAAAACTCGTTTGAGAGTTTGAAATGAAAAAAAAAAACGCCATCTTGATTCTTTATTGAATATTATTATTTTGAAATTAAGCGTTGGAGCGGTTTCCCTAAAAAAAATTTTTTTAAACAATCAAATTCTTAAAACATTTTTAAGGAAATTTTTTGGTATGTGAATCGTAAGTAACCGGTGATTTTTTAGCTGGTTTGGTTTTGGCAACACTGGTTTTGACAGCTGACGTGTGTTTAGTACCTTGTGTCACTGTCAAACAGCTTCAGTTTGGTTTGCAATTTAACCATGGATCGTCTTACAAATGAACAACGCTTGCAAATTATTGAATTTTACTATCAACATTCGTGCTCGGTTCGAAATGTTCATCGCGCGCTGCTTCCATTTTATGGTCGGCATTCTCGACCTTCTGAGCAGTCTATTCGGAAGATTGTGACCAAATTTCGACCAAATTTACTTTGTTGGACATTAAACCACCAACACGTTTACGTACTGTGCGTAGTGAAGAAAATATTGCGGCCGTATCAGCTAGTGTGACAGAAGACCGCGAAATGTCGATTCGGCGCCGTTCCCAGCAGTTAGGCCTTTGTTACAGCACTACGTGGAAAATTTTGCGGAAGGATTTGGGCGTAAAGCCTTTTAAGATACAGCTGGTGCAAGAACTAAAGCCAGCCGACCTACCACAACGCCGAATTTTTGGTGAATGGGCTCTTGGAAAGCTGGCCGAGGATCCGCTTTTTTATCGAAAAATTGTGTTCAGCGATGAGGCTCATTTTTGGTTGAATGGGTACGTAAATAAGCATAATTGCCGCATGTGGAGTGAAGATCAGCCAGAAGCATTGCAACAGCTACCAATGCATCCCGAAAAAGCCACTGTTTGGTGCGGTTTATGGGCCGGCGGCATTATTGGGCCATATTTCTTCAAAGATGATGCGAATCGCAGCGTTACTGTCAATGGTGAACGCTACCGAGCGATGATAACAAACTTTTTTTTGCCCGAAATGGAAGTTCTTGACTTGCATGATATGTGGTTTCAACAAGACGGTGCCACATGCCACACAGCACGCGAAACAATGGCGCAATTGCGAGGCGAGTTTGGTGAGCAGTTAATTTCACGTTTCGGGCCGGTCAATTGGCCGCCTAGATCGTGCGATTTGACACCATTAGATTATTTTTTGTGGGGGTATGTCAAGGCTAATGTCTATAGGGACAAGCCCGCTTCGATTGACGTACTGGAAGCCAACATTCATGCATTCATTCGTGAGATACCGGCCGATATGTGTGAAAGAGTATGCCAAAATTGGACTCAGCGGATGGGCTACCTGAGACGCAGCCGCGGTCAACATTTGCATGAAATTATCTTTAAACATTAAATTGCAAGGTTCAAACTATCGATTCAAATAAATATTTCATTAATTTTTTCGAATTTTTTGTGTTTTTTTTTTTTTAAGTTCTAAACCTCTTAAAAAATCACCTGTTATATATTTATGTGGATACAAAAATAAAATTTCAACAAATAAAATCCAACCCGTTTTTAGATGTCAAGTTTACTACGAAAAATGTTTATATAAAAATTAAACTAAATCTGTTCTGTCAATAAAGTAAAAATTCTAAATTAAAAAAAAACGTTATATGCGAGGTAATATTAATCAAGTTGCTACTTGTAATTTTTTATAATGTTTAGTACTACCTTAGACTGATTTTAACTTATCTACAGAAAGTTTTATAAAAATCGTAGAAGTCATTTTTTAGAAAAAAAAAAATAACTACCGTTATTATTTCAGAAGAGTAAATTTTTTTTTTAAGCTTTAAAGAGTGTAAACAAACTTTAAATACCAAGTTTTATAAAAATCGACCAGTTTTCAAAATACATATTTGATTTTCAAGAAAAAAAAAACTTTGAACATTTTTTAGAAATCGCAAACCGATTTTTTTTGAAAATTTTGGTACAAAAATTGTTTATGTACATATATTGCTTTCAAGCTTTTGTATACAAATAATACTGAAATAAGGATTACCGCTTTGAAGAAAATCAGAAATTAAAATTTGTTTTTTGGGAAGTGCCTACCGAGAGCGGTCGGAATTCTAGTTTTCAAAATTCTATTTGGTCAAAATTCTACTCATGAAAACTAAAATTCTGTCTAAAAAAGATTCGCATTGACACAAAAATTTTTTTTTATGATGCTATAGACCCAGAGCCCACAGCAAATTTTGGATGTGAGTGATAAAAGCTTTCCCTTAATTAAACTTAATTTCTTGGTTTAAAGTAACCAATATAGCTTCCAAGTCGTTTTTTTATGACTCGCACCATTTATTTATTTTTTAGAAAACTTTACTTTTATGCACTCCCCATTTTCTACTGTATTTACCTGTGCTTTTGCCAAAAGGAGATCATATTCAGCTTTTTAAGTCGGCTACTCTAAGTATCGAAAATGTTTTATGTTCTTGGAAAAACTTCCGTATTTGGCTTTTCATCATCAAAAACAGACCAAAACTCTGCCTTAAGATAGTATCTAGTTGATTTAAAATCGTTTCAATTAAGTATGTTTGTTCTTACCACGTTTAATTAAATTGCATTACAAGAAATATGTTTTCCAAAATTCTGTATTTAAAATTTGTGTTAATATGTTGTAAAAGAGAAATCAACACATTTACAGCATTTGTAAATGCGGAATTTTGAACAAACTGAATTTTGTTCATGCAGAATTTTGTACAACCAGCATTTTGAAAAACAGAATTTTGACATGCAGAATTTCGAAAGCAAAACCCCGTACCTACCATTAATAATCGTTTTATGAAAAATTGTTTCTAATCAAAAGGAAGGCATTAACAAAAAAAATTACTAAATTTTTGTCCTTTTTTGAGAAAATAATATTTTGTTAAATTACTGAGAAAAAGTTTGTATGGCTGGTACTTTTTTAAGTTCTAAAAAATGTGTGGGCAGAATCTCCAAAAACAAATACATATGTACTAAGTCTTAAGAAAATCGATCCAGCTGTTAAGGCTGTAGCTGTACGGACAGACAGACAAACCAACTGTTTTCGTCTTCCCTACCATCGTAATGACAAGTCTGATCAAAATCTTCAATGTTCAATTTTTTACGAATGCATAAGTTGCCATACATAAAGTGTACCTACTTATAATATATCGCAATTAAAAACTTGAAACTATGCTTCCTCCATTTTGATGTTCGCATCCATCTTCTTACGAAAGAGAGGTCGATGAGCGCTCTCACGTCCGACGCCAAAAGTTACGGAAACTTAACGAAAAGTTCAAAGTCAGAATTATGTGCTCGTTATTTGAATTTCCTGTTTTGGCTCGGTTTCGTACCAACTTACGTTAGTTTCCAACTTTTCTAGTTCTAGCTTTATACAGCGGATCGAGAAAAAGTAGATACTGTGAATGAATAGGTTGCTATTTTTTTAACAAATCATAATATTGTTGAAACATATTGGCATACAATACGCTTTAAAAAAATATTTAAAATGCACCTAAGTACTTGTTAACACTACAAAAATATGAAATATTTAACAAAAAAGGTCAATACCATATTTAAGTTTTTTTGAGTTGTGACTACTTATTAGCTAGGCTCATGACTAGTGTGTTAGACTGGTTGTAAGTTACTAGGTCCTGGGTCTTCACGAGCTACTGCGCCATCAAATTTATTTATTTTTGTATTTTATTGGCTAGGAACAGAATTGAAATCGTTTGAACCAATTTCAGAAATGTTTTGAAAAAATTTATATTGGTAGCAGAAAAATGCTAAGTGCATTAAACTATGCTATTTTTTAAGAAAGACGTTTGTAGTTTTTTATATTATTTTTTTTATGAACGGATTTTCAATCTGAATGCTTTAATTCTTATAATTTCTATACTTTTTTTTGCAGTGTGATTCGTATAAGATGCACCAAAAAACTAGAGCGAGTAGGCTGAGTTAAGATAAGAAAAAAGTCGTAGGGGAGGGGGGGGGTTGGTATCCCCCCGTTAAGGCAGAAGGGGTAATGTTCTAAATATGACTTAGGTAAATAGAAAAAATTATCTAAAATCACCGTGCTATACCTTTTTGGAAAGCCAGGAATCTCTTCTTTAGTTTTTATTTTAAACTAAGATGTGTTAGTGATAAGTTTTTAAAAATTAAAAAAATTAATTTCCAAACTCGAAATTTTGAAATTTTTTTGTTCAAGTATTTTAGCGTATTCTAAAGGGTGATTTTTTTGAGGTTAGGATTTTCATGCATTAGTATTTGACAGATCACGCGGGATTTCAGACATGGTGTCAAAGAGAAAGATGCTCAGTATGCTTTGACATTTCATCATGAATAGACTTACTAACGAGCAACGCTTGCAAATCATTGAATTTTATTACCAAAATCAGTGTTCGGTTCGAAATGTGTTTCGCGCTTTACGTCCGATTTATGGTCTACATAATCGACCAAGTGAGCAAACAATTAATGCGATTGTGACCAAGTTTCGCACTCAGTTTACTTTATTGGACATCAAACCAACCACACGAATGCGTACAGTGCGTACAGAAGAGAATATTGCGTCTGTTTCTGAGAGTGTTGCTGAAGACCGTGAAATGTCGATTCGTCGCCGTTCGCAGCAATTGGGTTTGTGTTATTCGACCACATGGAAGATTTGGTGTAAAACCGTATAAAATACAGCTCGTGCAAGAACTGAAGCCGAACGATCTGCCACAACGTCGAATTTTCAGTGAATGGGCCCTAGAAAAGTTGGCAGAAAATCCGTTTTTTTATCGACAAATTTTGTTCAGCGATGAGGCTCATTTCTGGTTGAATGGCTACGTAAATAAGCAAAATTGCCGCATTTGGAGTGAAGAGCAACCAGAAGCCGTTCAAGAACTGCCCATGCATCCCGAAAAATGCACTGTTTGGTGTGGTTTGTACGCTGGTGGAATCATTGGACCGTATTTTTTCAAAGATGTTGTTGGACGCAACGTTACGGTGAATGGCGATCGCTATCGTTCAATGCTAACAAACTTTTTGTTGCCAAAAATGGAAGAACTGAACTTGGTTGACATGTGGTTTCAACAAGATGGCGCTACATGCCACACAGCTCGCGATTCTATGGCCATTTTGAGGGAAAACTTCGGAGAACAATTCATCTCAAGGAATGGACCGGTAAGTTGGCCACCAAGATCATGCGATTTGACGCCTTTAGACTATTTTTTGTGGGGCTACGTCAAGTCTAAAGTCTACACAAATAAGCCAGCAACTATTCCAGCTTTGGAAGACAACATTTCCGAAGAAATTCGGGCTATTCCGGCCGAAATGCTCGAAAAAGTTACCCAAAATTGGACTTTCCGAATGGACCACCTAAGACGCAGCCGCGGTCAACATTTAAATGAAATTATCTTCAAAAAGTAAATGTCATGGACCAATCTAACGTTTCAAATAAAGAATCGATGAGATTTTGCAAATTTTATGCGTTTTTTTTTTTTTTAAAAAGTTCTCAAGCTCTTAAAAAATCACCCTTTATTAGAGTCATAGATCATAGAGTACACTTTAATGAAATAAAGTACAATACTCTATTTTGGAGAACGGTTGGCAATCCTAGTACGCAGGTCAATTTTGTTCAATTGAATACAAGCCTCAATAAAAAATTAAGAAATCTAATTATTCCAGTTTTTTTTTATTATTTCCTTAAAATTGGATGATGCAGTAAAAATAAAACTTGAAAACTTCTTGAAAAAAAAACATTTTTCTTTTTTATTTTTTAAAAAGTAAGACAAGTACATTTTAGCATCAGGTTTTCTGTTTTTTTATTAAAAATTAACAAGAGCATTGAAATATGAAAACAATAATTATACTTAAATACATAAAATTTCGAAAAACATTAGTTTTAAGTTTTTTTAATTTATTTAAAAATTTCAAGTTTGAAAATTAATTTTTCAAAAAACTATTCACTTATACAATTTTATTTTTAAGGAAAATTAAGAAGAGATTTCTGGCTTTCCACAAAGGTAAAGCACGGCATTGTAAAATTTACCGTTGTTTTTAAATATTTTTTTTTCTCTTTTAAGTCAATCTTTTCGAAAATTGTCCCTTTCGCCCTAACGACGGGAAATAGACCCCCCTACCATACGATTTATTTCTTATCTTATACGACTCAACCTTAATGTATGTATATTAAGTTGGTCCTTTTTTGGTTTTTTGTTTTAGTTTGGAGATGGGTAGGCATCAAATGGCTCTACATACATGAAAAACAAATTTCCTAAATTTTTCAAATTTTGATTTCACCTCCCTGGTCTCCCTATTTTCACTTTTTAAAAATAAACAATCTGAAGGTATAGATTAGACGAGAAAAAAGTTATTTTGGAGGAGGGGTCTATTTTCCCCCGTTTAGGCGGAAGGGGAAATTTTCTAAAAAATTGGGTCAAAAAATAAAAAATTATTTAAAAAATGGAAGAAACTTACAATGCTACACTTTAGAATTTTTTAAGCCACAATTCCATTCTATAATAATGCGCTCTAATTAAAGTTTTTATTTTAAATGTTTTTTTGAAGAAATAATCCACTGTTTATTCACAAAGGCCCCACTTGTGGACTGCAAATTGTCAAATTTATGTCCCAATAATCATTTGATTTAAGTATTCGGTTCATAGGAAACTGGTTATGACAATAATCTGTTTCGAATTAATCCTAGAATTGTCGTGAATTGTTTGAAAAATTTGTATTGACAATTTTTTGTGAGACCGAAAAAAATATACAATTTAAATATCTGTCAGTATTTAATTGAGAATTATGACAGGCAATTCAGTAAAGATCAAGTGTTTTTCACCTCACTAGCTATATATCTAGTGAAGTGAAAAATCGAATTAAAACGATAAATAATATTTTTTTAAGTGAAAGTGATGAAGGATTTATATTAAAATTTTGGCAACGCGCACTGATCTTAGTGCATTACATAATTGTCAATTTAAAGGATTTTTTACCATTAAGCAAATTTATCAGCAATTCACAACATATTGCATAACAACTTTCACTTTGAAATTTCAATTTTCCAAGCTATTCATATGTACTTAAATAATATTAAATAGGGCCACACACATTTTTTCTAAAATGAAATACGACGGAAAAATTGTCACGACTAGTTTGTCAAAATCTGACAATAACATGACTGTGAACACAGTTTTGTCATTGTATTTCACTGACAATTATGTCACTCACTTGTCAATATTTTATGAACTGAAAAATTGTCAGATAAGTGTGAAAAATTTGTTGAATTGTCACCTGTCAATTTTTATGACTTAAACATTTCGTTTGTATTTTTCGCACTAAAAAATCCAAATCTAACAGTCAGGTAAATTTTTCAGTTCTTAGCTAAAAAATAATTAATCAGAATCAAAGAATAATGTTAAATTTGTTTTGCTAAGTGCGCCTATGTAATGTACATAGTTTAAGAAGTCACATAATAGAGCAACAAAAAATAGATGTGAAATATTTCCTTACATCTCCTGTCTCCAAGAAACTTATCTGATATATCTTTAATGCAAAGTCACAGTATATATAGCTCTGATCAACAAAAGAAGGTTCAAGTCGTGTATTTTATTTTTGATGTGCCTAATCAGAGTCCTCACAAAATCTTGATTACCTATTCATTTCCCTTTATACTGCAAAATATATTAAACTAGAAAAAGGAAATATATGTATGTAGATATGAGCTATACGCAACTGTGTTTCCTGTAAAAGTTATAATGAAATTCCTTTGGTAATGAATATTGTTTAAATTAAACCTTTTTGGGAGATCATAGATAAGGAATTAAGGATATAATAAAAACACACAACCCACCCACACAACCTAACAAAAAAAAAAGTCAAATCAAAAGTTTTCCCCAGTATTTATAATGACTTCCTGAATACCAATTATATCAGATATGGTCTTAAGAGTGCAATTATTAATTGTCGGGAACAATTTAAGACCATAAACGTTCACTCATTAATCCCCACTAATAACATCAGCACTCGGCATATCGTGCACTTGGTTGTGGGTGTTTGCTATGCTCATTCGGGAATGAAGTTTTAATGAACAACCCGAACACTCAACACAGAATATACACACACAAGACTCGATACATGAATGAGTTTATAATGATTTTGAAGTTTCATACAGCAATGTTTTATTTTTTTTTTTGCATTTTTGTCAAATTGACATGACAACGGCGTATACCTAGTACTTACTTATGTACTTACTAGATATTGAACCAGCGTCACCCATGACATATAACGGAGGATGTCGAGGATTTCCACAGAAATTATATTGTTTCTCTGCATTCGCGTAGGTTGTTGCAGAAAAAACACAATCAAATGACAAAACACACGCCAACACCAATAATGACAACATGTTAACTTGCATATTTCGCTTTTAACCATTTTGGCGCATTTATGCAAATTCTATTATCACAAAAACCATTGTAAGCCACTCTATTACACCAATGAAAAGTGACATTGATATAGCTTCAATGACGACAATGCCATGGCCAGCTGGCAACACCCTTTTCGAATATTACTAGCTTACCCTACACATCACAGATTTTATTACTGCTCTTCCATATAACTAGACCTCCTCTAATCTAAATCGAGTCCTTTTCGCCGCTTGTCGGTTTCGACTGCTCGCGACCTTAAAAATGCAAATTTTTCTCAATCCTATGGATGAGATGAGATATGAAATGTGTACATTTTGTTTTTTTTTTGCAGGAAACTCAAATCAAATGCGGAGGAATGTAGGGATGGAAACAGATTTGAAAATTATTTAAAAATCCCCCTAGCATATTGTGTACTTTTTATAATAACGAAAACAGTATGTTATACAAGAAAAAGATTGTAAATAAGCAGAAATATAGAGGGGACCTACAATTTTTATGGGGTCAGAACTAGCTAAGCTATAAGCCACTTTTTCATGACCAGAGGATTTGTAAGACGATTTTGTTTTTGAGTGATTTTGACATACACGACATATTCTATTCGAACATCTAGGGTTTTTAATTTTGTGAATCATAATAAACTTATTAACACATTAGGATGGTCATTTCATAAAGGTTATTGTTAGTTTTAAGTTGATAGACAAACTAAAATTTTTGTCTTTTATGACTACATCCAAGATTCGGTACAAAACTCATAAAAATCGAAAAAGAATATCTCCTCAATTTGAGATTCATAGAGGAAAATTGAAAAAAGGTCAACATTTCCGTTAAGTCTATTAGTTAGTCAATAATTGCGAAAAAAAATCAAGGTAACGATCAAACAAACAAGACATTACGATGATAGGGAACACGAAAAAAGTGGGTGACTTAATTCTGTCTGTCTGTCCGTATATTGAACTACAGCCTAAGTTACTGCAACAATTTTCTTCAAATTTTGAACTTAAAGTTTTTTTGTAACTGTCAAAGGGAAAATTGAAATTTTCTTAGCACCAAAAATAACGGTACTTGCCCTATAACCGTTAATGAAAAGATTATTTATCTCAAAATAAGATGTAACGATTTTGATGAAAAAAAATCGGTGTAATACTACCTACCTACAGTACTTTCTGAAAAGAAAAAAAAAATTACCGGAAACCGTTATTAACGGTACCTGCCATATAACGGTTTTCTTAGTTTTCAATTTTCTCATTAACGGCTCAAACGATTTCAATCAAATTTTTTATGCAAAAGCTCTTTTAAAATGTTAATAATATTGCATGTCAAAATTTAAAAAAAAAATAAATTTTGGATTTTAAAAAAATATTGAAATTTTTTTTTTTGAAAATTCAATTTTTCAAAAATGTGTAAATGAATTTAACTAGGTTTAAAAATATATTTTAATTCATACTCAGAATTGGCACACCAAAATTTTTTTTAATTTTTCTATTAGAAAACCACTCCAACGATTAAAATTTTTTTTGCATATATTCATATTTTTTTCAAGTAATCAAATAGCATACTTGTTTGTGGGCTCTAATTTTAAATAACAGTGGTGGTCCAGTATAACGAATGCCGATATAACAAATTATCGATATTACGAACACTTTTTAGAAACCCATTAGGTATTCTATATAACAAACACATAGCGAATTTCACAAAATAAAACAACAAATTTTTAAGAATAATTATTTTTTAAATTATGGACACGAATTAAGAAAAGAAATTTATGTAAGCCGACTCTTGATTTGGATCCTTGTATCCTTATTTCATGAACTTTGTTTTGTTTTGCTCAATTTGTGCTCTCATCTTGGCTTATTTAAAGTAAGAAAATGATAAAATTTGTATTATTTTCACCGATTTAATGATAAAATTTGGTTGTATTGAAAAAGCAACCAGATAAAGTGTTCAAAAATAAATAATTGCTACTTTTTTGTAGTTAAGACGTATTCAGTATAATGAAATTTCGATATAACGAATGGATCCTGGAAATTATATCATTCGTAATACTGGACCATCACTGTAGTTGTTTATTTATACAATTAAAAGAACGATTGAAATGCTTTCTCTATATTTTTATATTTTCTTATAATTTCTTTCATATTAATAAAAGTTCTCAATTCCAAGTAACTTGATCATAATAGCAAGTACGCGCGATCCAGTCGTGCATTTTATTTAAATTATACAGGGTGATTGGTATTAGGTACACGGAAAAGCTGCAGCGAGCAGGTTGGACTAAGACAAGAATAAAATCGTACAGAAAGGGGAGTCTATTTCCCCCCGTTTGGGCAGGAAAAACAACAGTATAACTTACAATAGCATGCTATACTATTTTATAAAGCTAGAAATCTCTTCTTTTATTCTCATTCTAAATAAAGTTGTGTTAGTGAACAATTTTTGAAAAATTAATTTTCAAACTCGAAATTTTGAAAAAAAAAATATAAATTTTATGTAATGAAGTATAGTTTTAATTTTCAAAATTTTATACCCTTATTAATTTTTAATAAAAAACAGAAATCCGGATGTTAAAATGCATCTTAGTTTTTGAGAAATTAAAAAGAAATGAAAAGTACTTTTTTTCAAGGAAAACACTTTTTGGGACTTCCCAAGTTTGATCTGCTCAGGTCAATTATTAAATTAACGGATTATTTTTTATTGCATACCATCTAGTTTTGAGCAAATAATAAAAAAATAAACTGGAATAATTAGACTTCACCTCTTTTTATTGAGACATGTGTTCAATTGTTCAATTTAACAAAATTCACCTGCACGTCTACCTGTTACCCAAATAAAAAGGATTGCCTATACCAAATAAAAAAAAAACATATAAGTTTTACCTAACCACAAATAAATATGGAAGGACATTCTATTTCTTCTATTTTCTAAATTGCAAATCAAATCGTCAATGTAAAACGATGGTAAATTACTCTCGGGAAGAATTGACAGATTAACTTCAAGAAATGAAGTTGCTGGAGTAAAGTTGCAGGAGAATTTGGTAGCTCTGGCACCTCATGTATGGAAAATTGAATATTTTAGAATGTCATCTAATTGGTCAGGAAAGGTCAACTAGTCCTAGAAATTGGTCAGCCCTTGATAACTAGTTATAAAATCTTAAAGTTTCTCAAGGTCACTCAAGGCCACGCGCGATATTTTTCTCCTCATTTATGGGAAATTTACAAAAAAAAGATGCCATCTGAAAGATTTGTAGATAGTGATAAAAGGTCAACTATTTTCAGTAATTGGTCAGCTATAGTTTTTTTTCTATAAATTTTCAAAATTCGTTTCAAGGTCACAAAAAAACTTTTGGCACTTCATTTGGGCCATTTCAAGAAAAGAAGTATGCCATTTGAAAGGCCATTTCACGGTCATAAAAGGTCAGCTATTATCAGAAATTGGTCAGGCATAGTTTTTTTTATGAATTTTTAATTTGTTTAAAAAAAAATTCAAGGTCATAACGATTTTTGGCATCTCATTTGGGTTATTTTCCAAAAAAAAATATACTACGTGATAGGTTACTCGGTCATCATAAAAGGTCAGTTAGATTCAGTAATGGCTCAGTTATATTTTTTTTAATGAATTTTTTAATCTGTCTTAAAATGACAGAAATCGTTGAAACTAAAAATATCCTTCCACCAGAACAGTTCGGTTTTAGGAAAGAACATTCTTCGACTCATCAGGTATTAAGACTTACCAAAGATTTAAAAAAAGCACTAAGACATAAAAAATCCATTGGAATGGTTTCCTTTGATATTGAGAAAGCTTTTGACAGCGTCTGGCATGACGGTCTTGTCCATAAGCTTCTTATAAACGGTCTTCCAATGTATATTATAAAGATTATTAAAAGTTTCTTAAAGGAAAGAAAGTTCTTCGTTGAAATTTCACAACATAAATCTCCGTTGTACGTTATTAAAGCGGGTGTCCCCCAGGGCTCAACCCTCTCCCCCCTTCTTTACAATATTTATGTGTCCGACTTCCCTGCCTTAAATCACTGCAAGAAATCATTTTTTGCTGATGATACATGTATTTATAGTATTTCCGATAGTTGCCAACAAGTTTTACTCAACCTTCAAAATGCTCTTGATGCGGTTCAAATCTATTTTTATAGCTGGAAAATCAAAATAAATCCTTTAAAGACACAAGCTTGCTTTTTTACAAAGAAACGTAAGCAAAGCAACTTGCCACAAATAAATCTTTCAGTGTGTAATGCTCCAGTCCAATGGGAACAAAGTATCAAATATCTGGGTGTTATTCTTGACAAAAGCTTAACTTACTCACATCAAACTTCCGAAAGCGTTAAGAAAGGTCAATTTTTAATCAAAGTCTTGTTTCCACTTTTAAACAGAAACTCCCACCTAAGCCTTGAAAATAAATTATTAATTTACAAAGTTATTTTCCTACCTGCTATGTTATATGCATCTCCATGTTGGTACTATTGTGCTGAGTGCCACTACAAAAAAATTCAGATTTGTCAAAATAAGATTTTGAAAACAATTTTAGACCTTCCTTGGCATTTCTCAACTATTGGGTTGCATGAAATCGCAAAAATTCCTACTATAAAAGAAAATTGCTCAAAAATTTACGAGCAGCTTATGTATAAATGTTCAATAAATGAAAATTCAATATTAAAAAATATTGCCGCTTAGTTTGCATCTTTTTTATCTTAGTTTTAAGTATTTATATTAGTTTAAGTAAAATTGCCAATGAGTTTTTGTAAAATTTTTCTCAAAACGAATACCTACCAATAAATTAAATATCCTTCCCTATTATAAAATTTATAGTTGCTAAGAATGTATATATTATTCTCATCTCTATGTACTAATTATCCAAATGTATTATAAATAGGTTGACACTAAATGAATAAATAAATGAATAATGAATTTTTAAAGTATTTGTATGTAAGTCACAGTATAGATAGTTGGCATCTCATTCGGGTACTTTGAAAAAAAAAGAAAACAATTTTAAAGGTAACTTAACGTTAATAAAAGGTCAACTACTTTCAGTAATTGGTCAGTCATGGACTTTTTTGCATGAGTTTTCGAATTTTCATCAGTAGTATAAGAGAATGTTAGTAGCCAATTTTGAGCATTGAATTTTGAAAATAAAAATTATACTTCATTACATAAAATTTTGAAGAAAAAATAAATTGAAAGTTTTTTTAAAATTTTTTTTTCTTCAAAATTTCGAGTTTGAAAATTAGTTTTTCAAAAACTGTTCACTAAGCAAAATGAAAATCAAGGAAGAGATTATTGGCTTTCCAAAAAGGAATAGCATAATATTGTAAATTGTATACCATTGTTTTTAAATTTTTTTTCTCTTTTAAGTCAGTTTTTTAGAAAATTGCCCCTCCTGCCTAAACGGGGGGGAATAGACCCCCCCTCCAATACGATTAATTTCTTGCGTTAACCCAACCTCTCGCTCCAGTTTTTTTTCACCTTATACCGATCACCCTGTATATCATATTCTTCTTTTAAGGAAAAATTTTGGTAGCAACTCTTAAGTATTCGTTTATATGCACATAAAAATAAAACTTTCACGATAAGTTGTCAACCCGTTTTTGGGAAATTAATCTAAATTTTAAAAACTCTAGAAACATTGTTTTGTTAAATTTTGAAATGCAAATTTTTTTAATCTTTTTGGAAATTTGTATAAAAGGAATTACTAATCATAATCTGTTCAAGCGATAATGAGAAACATCAAAATTTAAAATAAATTCTATGAGAGGAATTATTAATATTCGATATTTCCAAATTTTTATAATTTTTGATAGTATATCGCACTAATTTTAGCATACTAAAAAAGTTTTATAAAAATCGTAAAAGCCGTTTTTAAGAAATAAAAAAATATCTTCATTAACGATTATTTTAGCATTTGTATGACAGGAACCATTAAATTCTTAAAAGTAAGTTTTTTTTCTTAAAATAATAAAAATTTCAAAATATTTGATTTTATATAGTTTTAATAGTCTTATATAGTTTTGAAAAATCCCAAAAATATTTGTTTGAAAATTTTTTAAACAAAATATTTGAAGCTTTTGTACAAAACAAGATTATTGAAATGAGAATAAAGGCCACTTTACACGATAATATAAGTCATATGACCTGTCATTATATTTTCTGTATGATTTCTCATATGAGCTGTCATTTCAAGTCAAGTCATACGGTTATAATTTTTTTATGTTTACATGTCTTTACTTCGCATTTGATTTTTCGTATGGTTATCTGTCAAAACCAAAATAAAAGAAAAAAAGTCATAAACAAATTAATTTTTGTGGAGCAAAACTACTTTTTATGAATTATCCATTGTTGTTTTCATTCAAAATAAATTTTTTTTGTAGAAATATTTTTATTTTCAATACTCTGAATTCACTACTTTCCATGAAAATAAAAAATCTCGTTTGACTTCTCAAATGGAATTAGGTGCAGTTCTAATGTCAAAAAAGTCATATGCTTTTTGCTTTTGAGAAGTCATATGAGATATATGAGTGTGTTCAGACGATATGGTATGAATTTTTTTACAGGTCATACGAGAAGTCATATGACTTCTATAATCGTGTAAAGTGGCCTTAACCATTTTAAGGAAAATCGAGAATAGTAAAAAATGGTTCTTTGGCTTGGTATCATTGATGCCAATTTATTGAAAAGTGGTTGCCCATCCAAAAGTAGCTTTTACTAAATGAAATTTACTGATTTTTCTTAAGAAAAGTTGTGAAGTCGCTTTAGAGAAAAATTATATTTTGTAAAATTACTTAAAATTGTATGGTAGGTTCCGTTATTTTTAGTTCTAAAAAAAATGAAAAAAATGTGTGGCCTAAATTACCTCTTAGCCGCGTTCGAGAGAAAAGTCTTACGGAGAATTGTTGGCCCCATATGTGAGGAAGGACGATTCCGGAGACGGTACAACCATGAGTTGTACGCAATCTACCTTGAAGCAGACATAGTGACAAAAATTAAGCTCGGTAGACTCCGGTGGGCAGGGCACCTAGCTCGAATGAGCGAAGAGGAACCTGCTCGGAAAGTCTTTTGTGGTACATTCTATGGTAGACGACAGCGTGGTAGACCATGCTTGCGCTGGAGAGATGGCGTAGACCAGGACGCCCGAAGCCTTGGGGTGCGCAACTGGATGGCGTCGGCTCGAGACCGGGATAGGTGGAGAGACTTGTTGAAAGAGGCCAGGACCGGACCCCGGTTGTCGAGCCGATGATGATGATGATGAAATTACCAAAAATCAAGTTCAATAAATCGATATAGCCGCTAAGGCTGCATTTAAACGGACCAGACAAACAGACATAATATGTGAGATCCACTTTTTTTCGTCTTGCATAATGACAAGTCTATCTCGATTTAAATCTCAAGTAAAAATGAATTTTCACCCTCCGTAATCGCCATTTAAGGTTTGATTAAAACCCTACCTGATTTCCTTACCCAAAATTAATCATATAATAAAAAAAAAGAAGATGGTCACCATAATGTAGGTATTTAGTCAATCAATATTGTGTTTGCTAAATTGCTTGCACTTTCACCGATACCTATACCTACCTTAATTTTGCCGCCCTTAGTATAAATGCCAAAGCTCTTTCGCTAAAGTTGAGTCCTTAAATGGCTGACATAATCTCGAACTCAAAATGTTGATATTATATTGTTAAAGTGACTATAAATAAGCTGTTTCCTTTATTAATAATATATGTGTATCCTGTAGATAGGTTAGCTAGGTATATCAACACCACATAACGCTTGTGTATCTAATCTTCTTTTTGTTGTGAGCAATCATGTGGATAACAAAAAAAAAAACTCATTCAACAGGACCTATTAGAAGTAAAGCCATGTGATGAGCGAGAGGGGGTCTTAGGAGGTGGGTTTTAATATAAATCCTTCAGACCAACACATTAACGTATAATAAATTTACGTTATACAAGAAAGGCCGAGATATTATAGAGACTTTATAGAGCATGACAATCTACTAAGGAAAAGACGACGATTGACGATGAAGTCACGGTATCACAACATTTTATCACAACCAAATAAATTTTTATTTTTTTTATATTTTTTCTCTATGGAGGAAGGATAAGTGGATGATATTTTTTTGTAGCCGTTGCCATATCAAAATGATAAAACTAATTTGGACTTTCTGAAGTGTGCAAACAGATAGTATAGGAAATTAATGGAAATCAACGATTTGAAATAGAAAATCTTCAGAGTAAATAGACCGAAAGGACTTTTAAACAAAATAACGAATTAGCAAGGATTGGAAAAGGTATTTACTACCTCTGTAGTTCCAGGAATCTATTCCCAGATTATCTAAAAGAGTTATTGTAGTAAAAAAGTATATTTTGTAGAATTCATTTGGAAAGAAAGATTAAAATAGGAAATTTGTAAATTTATATTGAAGTTAAGGCTAGCGTGCTTAGTTTTCATTTGAATTAAATATAATCGAGATCTTATCAGTTGTAGGTTTACCTTTTCTGATGGTGAAGGTTTTTGATAGGATTTTCAAACGTGCGATTTATATTTCAAATTGACTATGAGTGCTGTGGTATTATTTCTGAAGGTATTTAAAAAGAAGGATATGAAGCAAGCATCATTCTGGGGGAGGGACTTTAAACCTACATGCCCTGAATTTGTTGGCAGATTTTACACGAATAACTTATGTATTAGATTATTACTTATCCGGCTCCCGATCCATGAAGGGCCTCTGCTTGAGATATTGCGGTCTTCCATCGGTTGTGCTCCGTTGCACGCTCCCTCCAGTCATGGGGACCAAGCGCTCTTGTGTCTGAAACTGCCTAGTCCCTGTAGCGGAGGTTCGGTCTTCCTGGTCGTCTTGAATCTGGCGGCTGGGATTCGAAGATTTTCTTGGCTGGAGCGTTGTTATCTATTCGCCAAGCCGGTGTAGTCGACGTGTTTTTGACAACATCCACATCATGGTACAGCTCGTACAATTCATGATTGAATCTTCTCGTCCATTCGCCCTCCTCGTATATTGGACCAAATATCCGCCGAAGAATTAGTGTCCACTATTAATTCCCCCTTTTTACTTAAAGCCCAGCAATTGGTACCGCAGTAGAGTAGAACTGGTAAAATTAGCGTTTTGCATAGCGTGCACTCTGTCTTTTGGGAAAGGAGTTTTGAACCCATTTGTTTGGCCAAACCAAAGTAGCAGCAGTTAGCTGGGGTAATTCTTCGTCGGATTTTCACTAAGGTGTCATTCGTAGCATTGATGTTTGTTCCGAGGTAGGTGAACTCCTTGAGTACCTCAAAATTACTGCTACCAACAGTGACGTTTTGCCCTAGGCGATGAACAGATGAAGCTGTGCTTGTTGATAGCATTTACATTGTGTTGTTCTCATTCACTTCAAGACCGACCCATTTCGCCTTATCATTAATAGCTCTGAATGCTTCTAGAATAGCTCAATTGGAGCGGCCGATGATGTTGATGTCGTCCGCCTAGCTAAGCAGTTAAAAACATCGGTTGAAGATAGTGCCTTCCAGGTTAACACCACCCTTGCAACCTTCCTGCTACAGGACTAGGTTGAAGAAATCACATGATAGTGATTCTCCTTGTCTGAAACCTGTACATGTCTCGAATAGCTCGGATGGATGTTACCCCTTTGCACCTTGCACCGCGTATTTTGTAACTTTATGCGGCATAGCTTGATCAGTTTTTCTTGGAGATCCCGAGTTCCAACATCGCTAATAGGAGCTCTTGGTGACTTATGCTATCATATGCGGTTTCGAAGTCGATGAAAATATGATGGGTCTCGACTTGAAATTCGTCGGTCTTTTCCAGGATTTGCTTCAATGTGAATATTTGGTCTAGCGTTGATCTGCCTGACCTAAAACCACTCTAGAACGTGCCGATCATAGTGCGGCAAAAAGGTTTAAGACGCTCACATAGTACGTTGGATAGGATCTTGTAAGCAAAATTAAGCAGGGATATACCTCTGTAGTTTTTGCAAGACATAGGATCGCCTTTTTTGAAAATTGGGCATATGGAGCTATTTGACGAGTCGCCGGGCATACTTTCATCTTCCCACACTTGGTTGACGAGATGGTGTACGCACCCTTCCAGGACATCGCTTCCAAACTTGAAGAGTTCCGTAGGTAGGCCTTCGGAGCTGAGGGATTTGTTGTTCTTAAGCTTGGATGTCTTTTTTTATCTCTTCAGTACTGGGCACTGGAACTGGATCTTCATTGACTGGTCGCATGCTTCTTTATTCTCCAATCGCTTCCTTAACAGAATGCCCATTAAATATCTGCTGGAAATGCTGCTTAAACACGTCTACAATTCCCTGTGCTTCAGTGACTAGCTTCCCTTCGCTGTTTCAAAGAGCTTCCGTGCCGGTTTTATATCCTCATGCTAGTTGTTTGGCTATTGTAGAACCGGCGGATGTTGGTGGCGGTGCTTGACTCCTCGAGATACCTGAGCTAAGTGCGGAGCAGCGGAAGCTCTTTTCTTTCTACGAAGGATTTTTTCTCTTTCCTTCTTTTTTTACGTAATTGCTCTCTTGCTCTCAATACCACACATTCCTCATCATACCACGGCCTCTTTGTTCTGGGTGGTTGATAGCCCGCCCATGGTGGTCTTGGCTGTCTCCTTAATGATGTCACAATCAGTGGCGGCTGTACCTTAAGTGCACTCGTGCGCTGAACCACCGATTCAAAAGATTAAAAAATTACAAAATATAACTTCATCTTTATTTTTAGACTACCATATTATTATTTATATATTAAACATACAAACACATATAACAAATACAATATCCAATTATGACTAAGCAATTTCAGGCGTTGCTAGACTATTATGACTTATTTTCCCTGTAAAGAAAAATTCTCGTGCGCTTCGGCGAGTGCACGAGGACTGCTAATATAACTTGTATGAGTTTCAAACTAATATGCCTGACGCGTGAAGCAAAATATATTTCATTGAAATGTACCGAATAATAAGTCTGTTCTCGTGCGCCGCACGAGCGAACGGAAGATTACCGAGGGGACCCGATGTTTGACAAAATTCATCGACCGGCATGGGCGGCGATGCGTTGCGTTGCGACGGTGGTGGCCATGATGGATGACTTCTTATTATCATTTTGAAGTTTCGCTGTATTTGTGACGCGTTAAATATTGTTTGTTTATGTTTAGTAATTGTTTTTTTATTTTGTTTTTGGTTCGATTATATACTGTGAGTAGTGTGAGTTAAAATGAATATTGATTATATTAAAGACAATAACAAAAATTTTCAAAATAAAGTTGATATAAAATTGGCCGGACCGCCAAGGCCCTTTTTAAACTTAAAACAAGAATGCAAATCGAAAAATAAAGCATTTACGCGAAGTTTTAAATGTGAAATGTATAATAGAAAGAAATGGTTGTGTGGATGTGAACGTCTTAATGCATTCTTTTGTTATCCTTGCATTATTTTTGGTGGAGAATCGATTTGGACAGAAACTGGAATCAAGGATTTGACGCATTTGAGTGAAAAAATAAAAAACATGATTCTTCGCAAGTACACCTACAAAATGTAATGAGTTTGTCTGTGTTAGGCACGGTCGACATTCGTAATCAGCTAGATTCTGTGTATAGAAGCAATATCCAAAAGTATAACGAACAAGTGGATAAAAACAGGTATATTTTATCACGTCTTATCGATTGTGTCAAGTTTTGTGGTGCATTTGAGTTAGCTTTGCGAGGTCACGATGAAACAATTGAGTCAAGAAATGCTGGGGTGTTTCGTGGATTAATAGACTTTGTATCAGAGTTGGATACAGTCATGAAGGAGCACCTCACATCGTCTACAGTCTTCAAAGGTACGTCAAAAACTATTCAGAACGATATTTTGGACTCAATTTTATGTGTTTACCACCATGAACTGTCGGATATTATAAAAAAAAGTGAATACGTAGCAGTTCAAGCTGATGAAACTACCGATGTCTCGACTACTATGCAGATGGTTATGATTTTGAGATACGAAGAAAACGGACAGGTTCATGAACGGTTTTGGAAATATCTAACGCCGCATACCCATACTGCTGAAGGGCTTAGTTCTGTTATTATAACAGAATTACGGGCACTCCAAATAACTCCGCAGCAATTAATAGCACAATGTTACGATGGCGCCTCTGTAATGAGCGGGAATGTTGGTGGAGTACAGGCTAAAGTAAAAACCGTCTATCCAAATGCTTCATTCGTTCATTGTTACGCCCACCAACTAAATTTAATAATAGAAAAAAGTGTAAGCCAAAACAAAACTATACAGAAATTTTTTGCAAACCTTCAAGCTTTTCCAAAATTTTTTTCACGATCACCGAAGCGTACAGAGATTTTGAAAACTGTTGTATCAAAGAAGATTCCAGCTGCTCCACAAACGAGATGGAACTTTAATTCTCGGACGGTTGACTCAGTACATAGATACAAGGAGCCTTTAAAAGAATGCATGACCACCATTATAGAAACGGAAAATGATACCAATTCTATAAATCAGGCTGACATGCTTCAAAGATATTTGAACGACAGTACTTTTTTATATTGGCTTGATTTTTTTCAATCTATTCTGCCACATAGTGAAATTTTATTCAAACAGATGCAAAAAAGGAATATTGATTTGGTTCATATAAAAAACTGTATTAATGATTTTGAAATAAGTATACAGAATGTACGTAACACCATTGATCAACTTGAAGAACCTCCTCAAAAAAGGTTTAAATCCTCTAGCTCTGTCATAGCAAAAGAAGTGTGCGATATAATTATAACTCAAGTGAAAGACAGATTCAATTTTTGTAATCATTTGATAGCAGCCAAATTATTTTACTGCGAGAGCTTTACCACATACCGTTCTACTTTTCCCGATAATGATTTCACGATCACAGTTTCCACTTACGCTGCTTTGGACAAATACAAATTGAAAAACGAACTCTCTGCAATATACAATCGCGACGATTTCATCAATGCAAATAGTGCAGTTGCAATTTTACAATTGTTCTATAATAATGACCTCACTGAATCATTTTCTGAGTCAATGAAACTACTGCGAATTCTGTGCACTATACCAATGACTTCGGTAGAGAGCGAGCGATGTTTTTCGACGCTGAAAAGAATCAAAACTTTTCTACGAAACACCATGTCTCAGGATCGGCTAAATGCACTTTCTGTGCTCAGTATTGAAAAAAAATTTATACAAACGATACCCGATTTTAATAAAAAGGTGATTGAACATTTCGCTTCAGAAAAATGTCGTCGCATTGATTTAATGTATAAAAAATAATAAAAAAATCTACATATTTTATGTAATTTGTTGTTTTGTTTCAATTTCTAATTTTAATACTTAGTGAGCAAGTAAAGTGCACTACCTGTTTGATAACCCACCAGCCGCCACTGGTCACAATACAGGTTCAACTGGTTGTTACCGCTTGTGGCTGAAGGTGCGGCAGAGAGTTTCCCGGTTAATTGCTCCCTGTAGTCTCTGGTTTTTTCAGATGTGCTAGGGCATGCAATTTTGAAATTCTTCCTTTGAGCGGTCTTCCCTTTTCTTTTCGTTGGACGGTCAGGCTCTAAACTTTGTCACAACATGAAAGTGGTCAGATTCCACGCTTGCACCTCGGAAAGTTCGCACGTCCAAGATGTTCGATGCGTGCCTTCTGGCAATTAGCGCATGGTTGATTTGGTTGGTGGTTTGACCACTTGGAGATCGCTAGGTTGCTGTGTGTTTCCTTTGCCTGGGGAGCTTAGTACTACTTATCACAGAGCTGCAGCAAAGTCGATTAGCCGGAAGCCATTGCCTGTTGTCGTTTTGTAGAGGCTGTACTTTCTAAATAATCCGCCAAAGATATTTTCCTTCCCGACTTTAGCATTGAAGTCTCCGAGCACAACCTTGACATTGTACTTCAGACAGGCTCCCTAGGCTCCGTCTAGGAGGTCGTAAGACTCCTCCCTATTAGATTCCTCAGCTTCATCGGTAGGGTCGTGTGCACATATTAGGCTGATGTTTAGGAAAGTAGCTTTGATGCGGATCACAGCCAGGCGATCGCTGATCGGCTTAAGATCGATGACTCTCGATCTGAGTCGATTTCCCACGACAAATCCGCATCCTAGCATGTGCAATCTTTGATGATAGCTGTAATAAATGTCGCAATCTTTTCTTTTCAAAATCCCTGATCCTATCCATTGTATGTCCTGGATCGCGTTAACATCTGCCTTTTACCGCTTGAGGACAGATTCAAATTTTTGAGTAGCACTTGTCATATAGAGTGTCCTTACATTTCAGGTGCATACTCGTAGGTCATAGCCCATCTTCCTTCCAGGTCTGGTTGCCATTTAAGGAGGGTCGTTATCCGAGGCTTCTCGCGTCTCTTTCATGACAATTGGTTTTTTTCCTGTGGCCGGATCGTTAGCCCAATGCACTAACCTCCAGTCAGTAGGGCCATGGGTTTGGTGTTGCAATTTTTTCCTTGATTAACACTCGCACTTAAAAGTTTAGCAAGTCATGACATAAAGCCAAGACCAGCGGTTACCAACTTGGAGGTAATATAAACTCTTTATGGGTAGGAAAAGAGGCTCGAGGCCCCCAGGTCCTACAGCATCCAACAATCCCAACAGTGACTTTAGGGAATTAAAATAAAACTCTGAACAAATAAGGGAGCTTGTTTTCCTTAAAAAAAAGCACTTAGAATCTTTCAAAATTCTACAATGTCTTTGAACAAAGGAATATTTAAGTGGTATTTAAAATATTGAATAGATTTCTATTCACCGTATAAAATGTCCTTGAATGCACCAAATGAATTACTTTCTCTCGTCCGCACACGTCATTTAGCGGGTATCTCTCTGTTCTACGTGAGCATCCTGCATTATTAACTTTTCAATATTAAATTGTAATTAACTCATCCTCCTTCGCGTGAAAGCTTACAAGTTTGCATTTATAATAAAATTATTCTTTAAATTCTCTCATTTTTATAAATATTATTTTTATTTATCTCTTTTCAGAAATTGAAGCTGTCGAAGCTTGTAAATGGCTCCGTGCTGCTGGTTTCCCACAGTATGCCCAAATGTATGAAGGTAAGTTAAAAAAAAAACACACCCAACATCCACCTACAAGAGTAATTTGAGGAAGTAAGAAAAAGCTATGTAAGTACGTCAGAGCATACAAAGAGGTTGTCCATCCATCCACCCTTACTTATAAACCTGACATTTTAATCAGAGATTTTTGTTGTTTTTTCTTTCATTTCAAAAATTAAATAAAAAAACACATACATACTCGTATCTCTTACAAAAAAAAAAGGAAAGATAATTGAATTCATGTTTTAAATTGCGAAAGTTAATTTTGTTTTAAAATCTAATGAAGGATCCTTCGGCTTCGAGTGTCCTTGTTCAACACTATCACTGGATGATGCACGTGTGCAGTGTGTACCTACTTACAATCATTTGCAGTCTATCAGAGGTAATCATTGAAAATAGAAACTTACATTTCAGTTGCACACTGCACAGCACAGGTACATATCCTTGGCTCCATTTTGCATTGTATTGCAGCCGTAGGTAACTCCCTTAGTTCCAAATAATACATCTAGGTGGCAGATAGAATATGAAATGTCATTTCAGTCCTTTTGTTGTTGTGCGCTGTTAATAGAGAATAGAAAAAAAAAAACTGTAGATTGAAATAGAAAGTATTTAAAAATGCCGACGAGTATAGCGAGGGAATGTTGAAAAAGACTACTTGTGGGAAGCAATCATTTACAATTGACTGAGTCAAGACACCCAAACCACCCACAAAATGGCCGATTTCAACAGAACAAAATGGATCGATGTCGATGGAAATCGTGAATGGTGCGATGATGGTGTATTATGAAGTGGGTTCTAAAAATAAGTTCTGCTTTTATAGAGTGACACAAACATGCTTGCTCCTTTCATTGTCTATTCTCAACTTTACGAAAGCCTTTTTGCTGAATGAAAGTAGATTTTTTTCTTTTTTATCGTTTTCACTCTCATGAGTTTGTGTTACATGTTTGTGTTGTGTGGTGTGACCCTCACCCTTATGCATTTTTTGTTAAGTTAACATGAGCACTCGTGTGTTCTCTTGGAAAAAATTAAGTACTTTCGGGTTGCAATTCGGTTGGCCTTATTAATATTTTAAAAGCTGTTTGTATATCACCATTGAAATTTTCGTGGAAAAATGATGTTTGAAAATACGTTAATACTCGTAATGATTGTAGTACATACGAAGATATTTTTTGTCTCACACCTTCGAAAAATCTGGAAGCACCTAATTTCTTAAGAGTAGCGGATATTAAAAGCAAAAAAATAAGTTGAAAATGTATAAGTGGTTGCTTTGATCAATTTTTAGTTAAAATACACATCAGTCATGAAGACTAAAGCACATTAAATTGGACTTGTTGTATAAATTATTCAAAAATTAGTTTTTCTTGAATTCAAGTTGGAAACAAAATCTTGTAAATTATAGAATATCGCACTACGAAATTTCGAAATTAAAAAATCTCACTTTTCATAATCTCGTAATTAAAAAATCTTGCAATTTCGCAATCACAAAATCCCTCAAACTAAAATAACTCGCAAATATAAATCTCGCCAAATATAATAGCACGGTCGCACGTACTTGCTCTTATGTTCAAGACGCTGTGGACTTAAGAGGATTATTATGTGTAAAAACATGGAAATTATGAGAGAAAAATGTTTAAAGTCATTAAGTACGATATTTAAATTAGTTAAGAAACTTCTTGGAGAGTCTTAAATGAAAAAAAGAACAAAAGATCACTATCTTTTTTTTTTATTGAATATGATTGTAATGAAAAATAATTAAAATCATTGGAACGGTTTTCATAAAAATAATTTCTTATATATCAAATTCTTAAAACATTTTTGAAGATAATTTTTGGTATGCAAATTGTAAGTATTTATATATGTGAATATAAAAATTAAAACAAAAAATGTCAACTCATTTTTGAGGTATCAAATATTCCAAAAAAAAATTTAAACTTTTTTCAAAAATTAAAAATACATTTTTTTTTGAAAAATTTGATTTGTAGTATTTTTTAATCTTGTTTAAAATTAGTGTACACAAAAATAACCGCAATATGTTCAGCTAATAATGAGAAAATTAAAACTTAAAAAATCGTTCTGTAAGAAATACTATTAATAGTTGCTATTTTTCGCACTAATTTAAGCATTGAGAAAAAGTTAAATAAAAATCATAGTAACCATTTTAAGAAGAAAAATATTTTCCTCAACGGATTCTTTAAATTTGTATGGAAAACACCGTTACATTTTCCTTTTTTTTCCTTCAAATACCTTACAAAGTGTTAAAAAACCCTTATATATCAAATTTAATAAAAATTAAAAATTCATAAAATGTATTTGACTTAAAAAAAATTGAAAATTTTTCTTAAAAATCCAAATTTTTTTTTTTTTAATTTTCTAAAAAAATATATTGACATTGCTTCTGTATACAAATAAAATGGCACGACTGGATCACACGTACTTGTTCTAAGGTTCAAAATGCTTGAAGTTTTAAAATATGAAAGGCTCCACAATTTTCTTTAAAAAAGTCCATACATTTCTTTTGGTAACAAAAGAAATCCATCTACCGTTGGATGGGAAACCATTTTTCAGAAAATGGTTATTGTTGAGAAGTACTATGACTGAAAATAAAAGTGGTAACCTCGACACAAGGTTAAAATCTAAATAAAAAACGAAATGTCAAAAGCTTCTATAACAAAACTCTCTTCTTAATAAAACGTGGTTTAATGAAGTTGGTCTTTTCTCTTTTATAGATCACTGAAGTGCACCTCCGTGCATTATAGTTCTAGCTTAAGGCTTCCTGCTAAAAATACTTTTCGATTTCCCTTGATTTTTGTTTTATACAAACAAGCTCTGATAGTTTCATCCCTATCGCTTGAGCTGTTCTCGAGAAATCCTTAAGTTTTTGAAAGTTTTTGATTAAATTCTTTTCGTTGTTGTTTCGCTCATAAGAAAACTCAAACTTCATACTTCTATCTTTTAATAAATTAAATAAGTTATAGTTTTCAATTAAAAATATTCCTTTTTAATTTTGTTTCTATAATTAAGAGCCACTTTACAAAATTTGGATAGTTTGGATACGTTTACTTCATTAAGGAGGTTTAAAGTTTCATCATCCGTAAAAAAGTCGGTACCCAATATATATCTTCTGGTTTCCCTTAATACCGGACACCTTCCAACAAAACGTAAAATATCCTCACGCTCTACTATAATGAACATGCTGCAAAGTAGTGCTAATTCTTCATGATGCGGTATAAAATTCAGGATTAGAACTTCACCTCGTAGCCGGAACAATCATACTTGAAATTTGATCGATGGTGTAATCATCTCGAAAATAGTTACGTTCGCTAAGGTTATAACTTAGTTTACTGTACTCGGTGTACTCGGTGTACTCAGTGTAATGAACTTGATGCCACTTCTATGTCTAAACGAGAAATAATTTTATATTACGTAGATTTCCAAGAACTCCATTTTCTAGTGATTAATTCAACACCAGCATCTTTAGAAAGTTCCATCCAGCCCTTAAACCATCATGTTTTGGAGTGTATAGCATGAAGAGCCACTTTTTTTGGACGACGATTATTTGGCATTTTAAGAACTTTACCAATGTATTGGCCTTGAAGTTTAAACGTTTTGATAGATAATAGCATTATATTCGTTTAATATAGTACCTGAGGAGTTTTTCCACTGGTTCATATATTTTACCACCCCACACTTGAGCAGCATAGAAAAGAACCGATTGAGATACTGCCTCGAAAACTTGTCTGCATTGTTGTTGAAACACTTCCGCCATGCTACATTAATAGCTGTCTTAGCTTTCGAAAGCTTATCGGTGAAATGCCTATCCATGTTGGGATTTTTGGTGAAATGGACTCCCAAATATTTGTACTATTTCACAATTTCAATTTATTCATTATTCAAAGACCAATGCTCTTTGGCACTGGACCTTCCTCCACCTTTTTTAAATATCATAACTTTCGACTTGTTTAGGTTGATCAACAAACTCCATCGCATGCAATATTCAGCCAGTCTAATTATCATTATCTGGAGGGATTCTGCTGAGCTAGCAAGAAGTAAAATGTCGTCTGCAAAAAGCTGAACTCTTATGATGACTCCAGCGTACTCAACACCTCCTGGTAATGCTTTAGTAAGATCTTCTATGAATAACGCAAACAAACTTGGACTCAGCGCACAACCTTGTCTTACTCCAGACTCCGTCGAAAACCAATCAGATACAGTTTTGCCATTCCAAACCGCTACTCTGGTGTCCATGTACAAGTTTAGTAACACTCGACAGCACTAAAGCGACATTCCGAATCCGTATAGCTTGAACATCAATGCATTTCTGTCCACAGTATCGAAGGCTGCTTTTAGATCGACAAAAAATGTAGAAAGTTTTGTACTTTTCGAAAGAAACCAGTCTGCGATACAATTGAGGTCAAATGTCTATCGTGGAGTAAACTGTTCTGAACCCTGCTTAAAACTCACTTAGTAGCTTATTTGAATCAATCCAAACGTTTAATATTTTAAGTAGTATGTTGGTAAGAATTTTATAAGATAAGTTCAAAAAGGAGATACCACTATAATTTGACGGATCCTCTATGTTGCCTTTTTTGTGAATCAGAAAGGTGAAAGGATCTTTGAATTGTGGAGGAATCACTCCATGTTCTAAAATTTCATTGAATACCCTTGTGAATTATTTAATCAGATCTTCTGTTCCATATCTATAGAACTCTGATGGTATTCTATCGGAGCCTGCTGCCTTTTCATCGGATAGTGAATTTACAGATACTTTAACATCTTCTTGGGATATTGACTTGTCCAAAATGTCTTCATGGAAGCCAGGTGAAACGTTTTGTATCATGCATGGGCTTATAACGTCTGGGTTAAGCAGTTGATTGAAATGATTTTGCAATCTACCAGAGTCTAGCTTATGAATGATTATGTATTTAGTTCCATTAACTTTCCTGACTAAGTTCCAAAAATCAGATGGATTATTAAACATAACTTAATTTGCGCTTCAGCTTCATAATAAATTTGTTTCTTATCCTTTCAAAGACTTTTTAATCTTTGATAATATTCCATATACAAGTTTTTAGCGGAGGACTGATTACATCGCCTATACTCATTAAGCCAGGCATAATATAGGTTCCTTGCCTGCATACACTCTCTGTCAAACCATGGTTCGCTATACGTTTTCTTTCTCTGGAAACTATTATTTACTGTGATGTGCCTCTTTAATACTGATCTCGATCTTAGATAGGCTACTTTCATATTCATGGCCCAGCAGAAGTGTATCCAACTGTCTTCTATACATCGGGTCACTTGAGTTTGAGCAATTCAGCTTAGGCATCAGTTCCAAATCTTGACTTTCTTCAAATCGATGAAGTAATCTCTGGGATATCTAATTATTGTATCAAAAGTGGGTGTGGCAGTAGGTGAATTTTAATAAAGTAACTTTTCAAATTTGGTTCTTACATATTCCGAGAAACATAAAAATTATAAAAGTGGTCGTGGTAATGGCTGGTTTTAACTAAAACCACTTCGTAAGTTATTTTTTGGTCATTGTAACGAACTGTGAAAATGAAAAAAAAAATTTGAAGAATGAGCGTTGCAAGAGGTGAATTTTTCTTCAATCATTTCCTTAAATTTTATATGCTCATACAAGCAAACTCTAAAAATGTATTCAAATCTGATAAACCAATAAATAATTAAAGTGGGCGTGGCTGTATGTGGATTCAGGTAGGTAGATAGTAACGGTGGTACGGGCTTAACACTCGCCCAACTCGTTTGACTTGATTCCTTCGGGGGTCTTCCAGATACATGATTGAATGCGAGATTTTCACCTGGGCCTCCGTATGTCCACTCGGCATGACCGGTGGTTTACAGTAGAGATCAGCATCCACCATGAGCACAGAGTTCTTTGATTTGAATTAGAACGGATTTGGAATATGGTTTTAGTATATTTTGGGCTAGCACCAACTTTAAGATCCGGGACTTAAGACACTCAGTCGATTGGATCGCATCTCGCCCAAAGCCAGCTGCGATATGCCGAGCTCAGCAGATAGCAGAACGACTGGAGCGTGAAGGATCCAACCGATGATCGCTGTCATTGAGCATCATGAAACCCAGCAGAAGTCTGTATTCCGATTGCTCACGGTCTTGGGGTTTTGGGGGGCAACATGATACAGAATCAACCGATTTTGTCTTAGATGCATTTCGTCGCGTTAAGAAATGAACTCAAGTTTTTGATTTTCATTTCAGAAAGTTCGTTGAGGTCGTCAAAAAATGCCACCCCAAACGATTGTGCTCTCATTCTAGCCAGAGCAGGACATTTACAAAGAAAGTGAAGGACTGTTACCTTTTCTTGCTGAACATTGCAGCTACGGCAGTGAGTATTGTAAGGAATACCCAGTCTAGCGCTGCATGTTTCCTTACTGGCCAGTGTCCAGTACAGGTTGCATCGACCCTAGCTGTATCTCGCCTGGGTCTACCATAACAGATCAATTGTTCGGGATTTATTATAGGCGGGCAAGATCTTTCTTGAAATTTTGCATTCGGTCGAACTATTCTACTTACGATTGGACTCACTAAGGAAGATTGACAGTAAATTGCCCTTCACAACTCCCAGAGGAATGTTGACTCTTTGTGGATTCAACTGAAATAATTTTTTAATTTTGTTTTTCATTTTATAAGAATACATTTTGAAGAAATGCCTTTCAAATTGATCAGACCAGATTTAAATAGAATCTGTTTGATTGCATCCGAAAAACCTAAGCTATGTTCATACCTATTTCTACGCGATCTTTCAAGACTGTCAAAGGGCCAAGGAATTTCTCCATACACTACGTCATATTCATAGTGACAAACATATTGGTTGGTCGCAATCACATTGCTTTATTTATTCAATTTCTTAAAATCTAATGTCGGTCTAAGAACCTTCACCTCATAACTTTTGTTCCAGGTTCGTACATTAAAATTAATTGGCATTTCCACCAGAATACCATGTTAATAAAACCCTCTGTACGTATCAGTGGAGTTATTGACGAACAAATCCATCGCAGTAAACCAACATAACAATTTTAATGATTGTAATATTTTTCATAAAGCCTTAAAAAAAACATTGCTTCCAGGAACTCTGCAATAACTTCTCCTTCGAAATTCCCAAAAGTTCAATGTCACAGCTCTACCTCCAGAGTTTATTGACTTTAAACGCCTTCGAAGGTGCAGCTCTCTTGTACACAAAACACAGAAAAAAAAGCCCAAAAAAATGCCAAAGCAACATCCTTAGCGGACCATCAGAATCATGAAAAAAAAGAGCCCACTTTCATTTTGCCCGATGCCACATCCCAGCGAATTCATTTCATTTTCACTAAGCATTTGTCTTTGGCGTTCCCTCCCAAAAAAAAATAAAAGGAACACACACACACTGCGAGCGAGGCCGATGGAATCAATTTGATTGCCAAAAAAGTTGTTAATTTCTGGTCCTTAATCTTTGTCCATATATAAACAGACCATGAAGAAACATGAACGGGTGAGCCCACCAAATGCCAATCGAAATCTCACATAACTTGCGATTGACTTTACGCCTGACGCAATCTTTGGCCTCCCGTGAGTAATTAATTCCTCTTTTAACATAAAATTTCATGCTTCTTAACCTTGCTCTCTCGTAGTGTGGTAGAGTCTGCTCTGCTGGATTGGGTGAGGCCGAAAGTGATCATTTGAAACCCGCAGTTGTGTTTTGTTAGTCTCTTGGTCTTGACTTCCGACCACAAACATGGGCTTGTGCGACGCAACATAACATTGGTGTTGATAGCTTCTTATGGGTCTCTTTTGGTTTTGTGGTGGAAGCAGAAGAAATTCACAGGAAACTCGCAATATTGTGATTTATTAATTTGCCTGCGTCTGCACGTTTGTCTCTCTGGGTACTGAACTGACTGGGAAGACCTTTAGTTTTAAAGAATCACAGGAATAAACACTTTACATGGAAATATGCGTGCGCGCATTTTGAATATGTGCAACTTACGACCGCACGTATCATTCAACATTATCCAGAGAAGAGGGATCGGCTTTTTATGTGACATAACTACTCTGAAGCCCGCACGCTCACTGGCTGGTTGACTGTGGCTGGGTTTAAAGAAACCAATGTTTCGCCCGAGGGAATTCCAGATTGATTGCATGGATTAAGCAAATGATGTCTATCCTCGACCAGGTTCGGTTCTTCGCGTGGCGTTGAGGCACAAATTATTACAAAAAATAGCCTCACCCGCAAGGAGGCAACGCGTGACGATGTGACGGTGGTGGTGGAAGTAGTTAAAGGTTTGCCCAGGGTAAGGCCTGTTCAATGACGACCTTGAAATCATGCTAGGCTTCCTAATTTGCGAGCTCGCAAACAAAGCCTGCAACAGTGCATTCAACTCTTTACCTCGCTCCACAAAATGATGAATCTGTACCTTAATTAACCAATGTGGAACCAGTCGACAACCACTCATATGTTTGGGTTAACATTTCCTGATGTAAGGCAATGAGGAGGCGGTGGCTAGCTTTATGAGCCACATCAATCTGCATCACTTGTTGTTATTGGCTTGCAACTCAAATGCACGGTAGGATTTCATGAAATTCTACTTTTGGCCTTCCGTAGTGATGAGTTTGGTGTTTTGGTCTATGGTAGATGATGATGACGACGCGACGCGACGGTCTGGCTGCCATCATTGCTCAAAACTGGGTGTGCAACAGCATATATAGAGACATGATGATGAATAAGTTAGTTAAAATGTTCGCCTCTATACGGCCAAACAATATGTATCTATCTGCATTATGTGGAAATTAAAACTAGTTATTGACATTTTTTTATAGTTTTTTGTTAATTCTCAGAATGTGTGTGTGTGTGATGATAAAATGGGTGTGAGGAATGACAGATTAATCAATTCATATTCATTTATATTGATGATGTTTAGGGAAATGTTTGCGAAAAAGCAATTTTACTTTTTCAATAGAATCATGCTTTCAAAAAGAAAAGTTATCATGTCTTGGCTTTCTTATAAGACCTACAAAATTATTATATGTTGCAGGTATAAGAAATAGATACAAACGAGGGGGGTCAATAAGTCCCGGTATATTAAAAGAAGGGACGCTTTTTTGGAAAAAAACTTTTTTCTTCTCTTAGCTCAATACACTTCATCCAAGGTTTTTCTATTTTTGTATTCCTTTCAAAATATTGTTTTTTTTCGAAAGCCTTCGAAATATTCACTTGTTTCTTTAATAACCTTAGCATTTAAGCCAAATTTTTTTCCAACCCAGCCATTTTATCATATTGAGAAATAAGAATTAGTCGCAGGGGCCAAACCTGGAGAATAAGCTGGATAGAGTGAAAATTCGTATCATTATTTAAACAATTTTGCCATTGCGACTGCTGCCTGATATCGTTTTTTTCCTTTAAATCAACCTCAAATCGCTTTAACCGGTCAGCATAATGAGCGCCGGTAATCTTCTTAATTTTTCAAGCAATTCGATATGAATGACACCTCCCGCACTTCAAAAATATGTCACCATCACCGTGTTTAGTGGAGAAGTTCACTGTTGAGACTGTTTCTCTGATGTGATGTGATGAATCCATGTTTCATCCACAGGCACAAATTGGCGCAAAAACTCGCTTGGGTTACGGTTGAAGATGACCAATTATTCCATTGAATTATTTAAACGGTTTTGTTTGTTATCGATCGAAAGCAAACCCGCCGGCACCCATTTTGCAGAAATCTTTTTGATGCCCAAATATTTATGCAAAATGGAAATTACAGAGCCATGTATCAAGCTTGTAGTATTTACGAGCTCTCTCACCATCGCTTATTCCAACCCCAAAGGTAGGCTATACCAACCATAAGGTAGGCTATTTCAACCAAAAAGTAGGCTATATCACCCAAAAGGTTGGCTTCACCAACCTAAAAGTAGGCTATACCAGCCGAAAAGGTAGGCTTTACCAAAGCAGGTTATACCAACTTTGAAATTTATAAGAAAGTGAACATAAGCATTTTGTTCAGATTTTTTTGCTGCGCTGCTAATAATTTTCACCAAAACGTGGCTTATGTCTTTCAACTGTCAAAAATCTTAGGCTATCGATGTGCGACACAATGGATACCACCCTTCTACACCTAAACCGCATCAGAATAGAGATGGCGTCACAATGGAGTTGCACTGACCATAACTTTCACTATCGAAATCAAGATGGTGCCACAGCTAGGGTTGCCAACCGTACTCTAAAATAGAGTATAGTACTCTATTTCATGAAAGTGTACTCTATAATCTATGACCTGAATAGAGTACGCTAAAATACTCTATTTTTAAATTTACTAATTTTGTTCCCAATTATCTTTTTTCTTCCAATATTTTATTAAAGTGTTAGTATTTTCAAGTCCATTTTATGAAATCTATATTTCCTCACGATCGATCTGCCTGTGTACACAAAATGATACAATTTTTGTTTCTCCATTGTATAAGTACCTATAGTAAAAACCTATTAATGTGAACCATTCCTAACTTAAATTTTTCTGAACGTACCCAAAATTGTCTGATTGAAATGTCAACAGCTGTGTGTGTTTTAATAGGTTTGTTCGTGAACTTGCTGGGCTAAATTTGGCAGAATTTCTACCACTTTTGGAATGTCAACAAAAAGTAAACATTTTAACTAGAAAATAGTCTTTTGCTATGAAATATCAGTTTTTTTCTAACCAAAAAGCACTTCACAATAAACAAAAACACGAGACATTCACAATTAAGTCACATTTTCTGTTTTAAAAATTGATCCGTAAATTTATTTAATACAAAAGAAATGAACAGACAAGAAAAGAAAAGCACTTTTACCAACATAAAAAAACTTAACTAAAAGTAAACAACAGCCATTTTATTTTTTGGTGTTGTTCTCAACTCAGAACAAAAAAGAGACAATTTCTGCTCAAAGAAATTTCTTGGGCAGAATTTTGCAAAAATTGTCAGAAAGGATAAATTTTTTTCTCTCTCGCTAGCGTTCTCTTCTGGCAAAAACTACACAATTTTTGAGTACGCAAACAGCTTTGGGCTAAATTTGGTAGATTTGGGTAGAATTGGATTTTAATTTACTGAAAAAACCCGTTTCTGGAGTTAACTCAGGCTTAAACCCCAGGCATAATGATAAAAATTCATAACAACAAATCTATGGCTGACCAATTACTGAAACTAACTGACCTTTTATATATCTTGATGCCTTTCAGGTGGTATTAGTATTTTGCAAATTTCCCATAAATGAGGTGCCAAAATCGCAATGGCCATGAATTTTTGTATACAATCATTCAAAATATGTTGGTTGACAAATAACTGAAAATAGCTGACCTTTTATGACCATGAAGTGGCCTTTCAAATGGAATACTTAATTTTTTCGATTGACCCAAATGAGGTACCAAATTTTTTTTTATGGCTGACCAATTTCTGGAAATCGTTCACGATAAAGATATTTCGAATGACCTAGAGAAACTTTAAGCCTTTATTACAAGTTATCTAGGGCTTACAAGTTTCTAGGACCTTTTCTGACCAATTACTGACCAATAAGATGGGATTCTAAAATATCAAATTTCCCATATATGAGGTGCCAAAGGTCCAGAGCCAAAAATTGGCCCAGAAATATTTTTTGTTCTGGGACATATTCCAAAATTGAATTGTGAGACCACGCGGCCGTTTTTAATTTAAAAAAAAAAACAAAAATCCGAAAAAGTGGTCAGAAAATCATTTAAATTTCCGTCAATATCTGGTACAATTCTTACTTATTATGATTTATTTTGCTTTCTTAACTTATTGGTATTGACTGAATATCAATTAAAGTATGCTGTATTGTATAATATTGTTGGGCTAATTTGACCATTCCATTTAGAAAAAATAATTGAATGGAGCCAGAAAATCGATAAATTTTTTGGGGGCTTTCTTGAAGGGTTTACCTAAGAAATGTCTTAAAGTCTATTTACTTAGAAGCAGGTAAAAAAGCAAAAAACGCAGATTTAAATGGTTTTTTTTGACAACTTCTTTGAACTGTGTGGTGTTTTACCAAAAAACGACCACGGGGTCTCAGAATTTAATTCAGTACCCTAGTACTGGAACATAAAAAATTAAAGTAAGTAGCAGTATTTTCAAAGTATTTGGATATAAGAGTAGCAAGTACTCAAGTGTTGCAGTACTTTCAAGTTCTTGACAAATACTTGGCCAGTACTTTTTAGTCTATTGAGTAGGTAATTTTAGCTTCAACATCAATTTATACCGCAATTTTACTATATTTATGTATTAAGTGTATTTAAGAAAGTATAAGTTTGGTCAAAAGACTAGAAAATGGAAGTCAAATTGTTATTACCGAAAAATAATATATTCTTAAGTTTGAAACTGTTGACATGGCAAGCGAAATAAAGGTTACCCATTTACTGATCCAAAACATCTTTGGTGATGGATCAAATAACTGATAAATTACTCTTAAGAACTGCCTAAATACTTTGATACCTAAGTACTTGATGCTTGTTACTTAAACACTAGTTTGGGATTCCATTTCTTAAAGCTCCAATACCACGGTTATAAAGACCTGTAGTAATGGTCAAGAAGTTGGAAGAACTAAACAATTAATTTGATACATACATCATTTTTTATTCCTGTGATGAAAAGTACTGTTACTTGGTTTTTTGAGTACCAATATCAGTGGTACTAGTACCTACTTGAATTTTAAAAGCTCTGGTGTTTTCAATGAAAGTACCATCGAAAACTAAAATTGAAAACCTATCGAAAATTGATTGAAAAACTGTGTAGAAGAAGTTCGTAGAAAACAATTTTGGACAAAAGATATATAATTTGTTCTTTTCATAGCCCAAACCACATTGAATGTTTTCTCTACATCCAATGGGGTTTAAGAGCTCTGATGTCGGCACAAGATGACTCTGTCCTTCAAGAGAGAAAGAATTCTTTTCTTATTTTCATAACAACCAATTCTTTCAAGAGCTTGTTTAACTGTTTGAGGAGAGATATCGACTTGAGGACCGAGTTGGACACGCCAGTTGATTATTTCGATATTTCTTGTTGCCAATTGACGTTTGGCAACAGGGTCTGTCAGCTCGATATTCCTCAAATTCATCAAGGAGGATTGGAACTGGATTATTTTGTGAACGAGGCGAGTAGTTTGTATTGATATTTCTGGAATTGGCGACCCAATCAGTCTATTGATATTCTCTACTGGAATGGGTTATTGTTGTGGTATCGGATAATTTTCTGGACATTAATGAGAAACCACAAATTTTTTTCTAAATTGTTTTTCGTTGCCTATTTGGGCATACAAGCTTTTCATTTTCTGGGCGATCTGCTGTTTCTGTCTATTTTAGAATATTCAATGTGTTAACCACGGCTATATCCAAACAATCTGTCAATTCTGTGTTCCGCAGGATGCTGTTTGGGTTAAAAGAAATATGTTACCTTCAACTTCTCTTTGAAAGCTGTTTATTCTTCTAAAGTCAAATGTAATGTTCTACTTGGCTCTGTCACTAGGAAGATGGGTTGTTGGACTTTGATGCCTAAGTTGAATAGCTTAAATGACCGATTTTCATTTTCTAGGGACTATTGAATAAGTTTCTGATTCGTGGAAGAATATAAATTAAATTAGATGAAGAAAGAAAGAAATTTAATATGCAAATTGTGTCTTGGAAAAAAGTTTATGTCTCGAAATAACCAACCAACAATTAAAATGAGATGAATGGAGGTCGTTTTTCCTAACCAGCAATCACCCTAGTTATTAGATGCTTCCTTATATCTAGAGGTAAAGATTGAGACAGTACCTAAAAAAAAAAATTGTTAAGAGTATTGCGTATGTCTCTAATTGAGTATTAAAATGAGAGAGTCAATCGTGTTATGGCGGAATCTTCTTCTATAAAGGTAGGTTTCTTAAATCATAATTGTTTCCCGAGATGAATAATTTTTATATTCAATCGTAGCATTATTTAAGGGGCATTGAAACTTCACGTCTCCCAGTCTCTGTGACCTAATTTTTGTATTGAGGGACTTCTTTCAAAAACCTAACCTCGTGGCATAATGGTTAATGCATTGAACTGTCATGCCATTGGTCTAGGTCTGGGTTTGATTTCCAGCCACTGCCACTTAAAACAGAAATATATTTTCCGAGGTACTGATGCCTCTTGCGAGGAACTGACAAATTCTCTTAGAATATACTTGTCATAAAATGTTTGAGATTTGTTAGACCAAATGTTTGTTTGTCTTTCGAAAAAAATGCCAAATTCTTCGAGTATAATGTTGCCATGCTTCTAATCTAACACGTTTGGATCTCTCAAAAAAACTGTTGATTTCCTCCATTTCTGTCAACAACATGCACATTGCAAATGTTGAGAGTTGTAACTCACTAGGCATTGGAGCTTCACGGCGCTGCATCACTCAATTAATTATGAACTTTCAGCCATAAAAACGAATAACATTCATTGTCATCGAATGTAGAAAATCAGGCCTAGGCTTCACCCTTCTATAACTCCCAATATTTCCCTGATAAATATTGAAATAAAATTTGTATCCTGAATAAAAATAACGAAATTCCTTGCATAAATTTGCGTAGGTAAAATTAAATTTGGTGGCGCAACAGCTCGTGGAGAACCAAGGCCTAGTGACTTACAACACTCAACCATTCCTGTGTGCGTGTTGTTGGCAGGAATGGAAGGAACCTACAATTTTTTGCCAGATCCGAATGGCTAGATGAGAAGCACTTATTCATGCCAAGTATAGTCTTGAAGGATTTGTCAGTCCCTCGCCAGAGGCAGTATCTCGGTGGCAGCGGCTGGGAATCGAACCCAGACCTTCGGTATGACAGTCCAGCGTACTAACCAATTCCACGAGGCACTACATTTGCGTAGGTAACTTACAACCAAATTTAAAAATCGAAAAACTTCAACAGTGTCGCGCTATATTCTTTAACTAAATCATAATTCATATTTCATAAACGCTTACAATCAGAATTCAACTTGAAATCATTATAAAATCTGTCTCAAATAATAATTGGATTACCTCAGATCAAAAAAATTATCATCAATAAATAAAATCCTTCTGACATCGGGCTTCCAAAGTCAATTTATCTTTCATACAACATCGTCTGAATTAAAAAAAAAAATTGTCTGGTGGACAAAAAAAAAAAACAATGCTTATCTGACCACAAATTCAAATCTTTTTTATTTTCACGGTCAAGTGGATTAGAGAGTCTGATGCGTTAGCATGTCCGTCCAGCTTCATCCGGAGTAAGCAAGACTATAAGACAATCTCTTTTAACACTACCCACACTCGATATAGACTCTAAGTCGTCCTCCTTGTCTGATGCTGCTCTGAGGTCTGACTCGACATCGGCACACTCGAAATACGCACGCATCTTTCGCATTAACCCCCTCGCTCAAGGCGTTTTATTCGCTGCGAACGTCATACGTATACCGAATTCTATGGCCCAAATCTGACGTAAATGCACATACGAACACCGACCGGACTTAGCTACACCGAATCGCACGTCTAGAGATATGAGAAATTATTGGTATAGTGCCACAAAGCTCTATACACACATTCACGCAGCTCTGTGATTGCGCTGCACTATCATCTCTCCGATGATGCATATACACAATAAAAATAATGTTATTTCCACTTCTTGCCCAACTTTAAGTCCATTTCACTGGAAATGGAAAAATTGCTATTTTTACTTTACATATTATATTGATATCCCATCTAACCGGCCCGCCCTTCTTAATCCAGCGAATCTTGATCCAATAAATTTGTTGTTTGATTTTTTTTTTTTTTGGTGGGGCTTTGGTGTTGTTGTAGTAGGTCTGTTCATTTCTTTTGATCTGACTTTGCTGGAGATTTTTTGTGTTTTTTGTTTTCATCTCGAGAGATATTTGCAGTCATAAATTATTAGTTTTTCGTACCGAAATCACGGATTCGTCTGTCTGTGCGATTGATCGCCGCAGGATCAGCAAATTATCGCGCGCTAGTTCGAAAATTAGTTAAAGTGTGTCCTGAATTTTAATTTATTACCAAATAACTACAAGAATATATATTTTCTTCGTCCTTTTGAATAGTCGGCGGGCGTGATTTGTTTTTTTTTTGGCAACTTGATCATAATTATAGAATTCGATGTAAATATTTATTGGAATAGTATCCGCCAACGTTTAGGTCATTCATCTCGAGAATAGTGCTGGGTGTAAAATTTCTATCTTTTTTTTTATTTTTATTTTGTTTCTCCTCCTTTGTTGATTTAAAGAAAACACACAGAGTGTTCCAATCGATGCGGTGAAACAAGATTTCCTACATGCAAATTGTCTTAGATACGCGGATACCACATCAAGACACTGCATCCGAAAGAAGGTGTAGCTTTTTGCCAGACTTTTGATGCGTTTGAGTGCGTTGAATAGTTTAAACGAGTGCACACTGCACATTATAGTGTTGTTTTAACGCGTGAATTCAAATCAGTTTTTTTTTTTGTGTATTTTCTTCTCAAATCTAACAAGGAAAATAATTAACCATTCGTGACAGTTATGATGAAAAATGTGAGTAAGAATTTTATTAATGGAGTTTGTGTGACTTCAGTTTTTTTGTTAAGTGTTAAACCCACTCAACATCCCTGTTATATAATTAATTAACAAAAACCCAAAAATAAAAAATAATTTGTAATTGGAATATTTACTGAAACTTTATCAAAACCCCCCCAGCTGTTTTCTCATATTTTAAGCAATATTTTTTAAAGAACACCAATTTTTTAGTTTTATTTTAATGTGGCTGCTTATATTTAAAAACTTGTGTCGTGCAACTCTTACCAAATTTTTTGAAAATAAAATATAATTTTATACACAGACATGTAGATCAACGGCGTATACAAGGGGGGGGTCACGGGGTCATGACCCCCCCCGAGAACTCAAAAGATATACGCAAAAAATAATAAGAAAAGCAAAAATATTTGCAACCTTAAAATACAATTTCAAAAAAAAAATTTTTTTTATAGCTTTGGAGTAGGCTACCTACTCATTATTGGTAAAGTTTATTTACCTTCTCCTATCAACATTTACAAGCCATTGCTCGAATAATACTATTGGGGTTTTATTGTCGAAATTAATTTTTTTTTTTTTTTGGTTAAGATTTATCAAATAGACGATTTTAACCACTTTAATTCAGAACATTTTAGCATTGATGTATTTTTTGATTCAAAAAGTATTTTCAATATTGTTTTTGATCGGTTTAACTTACTTATGTTGTGAGAATTTCGTTCAAAATATCAAGGAAATCATCTTCGATAAAAAAAAATAAATGAATGAATGGATAAAAAAAACTAACAGACGATATTATACGAATATTACAATGAAAAACAAAAATTTTACTTTAAACCGTATTCCGTTCCGACTCAAACCCAGTACCAACATGTTTCAGTATAGGTTTTGCACGAATTACCATCAAAAAAGGCAATTTAACTAGTTGAAATGTCGGTATATATCGACTTTTTTGCATGTAAGAATACCTATTTTGGTTACTAGTTCATAAAATTTTTAGCTTCGAACTTAGACAAAAAGTCAGCAGCCTAAAAAGAAAGTCGAGAAAAGGATCGACTTTTATCGAATTTTCGATATTTCTTCCCAATATTTAGTACATAGAAAAAAAGTTGATATAAATTGATTTTTTAACCTGTCGACATTTTTATTTTTAGTTCGATATTTTTTCTATCGTTAATTCATTCCAACGCAACGTAACTTAAAATACATCGCTCTGCTTGGAATGTTTGAAAGAAATCAACAAAAACTCTAATCATACATTCTTGTCTGACTTTTAAACACGAATTTAACAGTTACTATTAATTTTGGATTATGTTTAAAATACATTTTCTTTTGATCGTATCGATCGTATATTCGATTGATGACAATCCAACGCAAGTTTAGCGTGCTTTTAAACATTATTCCCTAAACTATGAATTGATCATAGAATCAGTCAGTCAAGGTCAATTTGTTCGTGAAATGATCGTCGTTTTTTTGACGCAGAAAGCGTCATGACAAATAGTATGTAACCGTCCTGTTTGTTGAAAATTTGTTTTAATCAACGCCAGTCAATTTACTTGCTAAGGCTTTTGACGTTTACAAACATGCTCTCTGCTTTTTCAATAATCATCTACTCGATTTTTGTACTGCTCAGTTGCACCGTAGATGTATTCAAATTCGTGACTTTAGCGAACTTGACTATTGAACACAATACTAACGCAGTAAAATTTGTATTTGCATTTTTTAAGAGAAGACTTTTGAAGTTTGCGTTAACGAATATTCCGCAAACACATTTCATGGCACCATTCATGGAACGTGGCGAGCCCAGTACGGCATGGCCCCCTTCATTGGAAGGCACCTGGGACATTTGCTCCAGTGCCCCACCCTTAGACACAGCCCTGTCATACACCCTAAAAACATTTTTTGATTGAGATCTGAATTTATTAAAGGATTTTTGGCTCATCTACGAATTAACTTTTAGGGATTCCAAAAATGTTATCAATTTTTTTGTATGCAGATTTCTAAAAGTAGTCAATCAATGCATCAATTTTATTCAAATAAATATTAATACATATATATACATTGGTAGGTAATGGTTTTTCAGAATTATTTTGTATGTTTCAATTATCAAGAGAAAACCCATTGAGAAGGTAGTTTTAAATTTACACATATTTTAAACATTTTTGAAAGTTCGAAGACCATATTGGGTTTGCATTCAATTTTTTGATCTGCGGCCAATACTTCACATGTTCATTTTCAGTCTTCAATAAAAACAAATTGTGGAAGCTAAGAACTTTTGTCTTCAATAAAAGAGTGGTTCTAACTTTATTGATAAATGAGAAAATTATCCCCTCATTATTATTCCCTTATCAGATTAAAACAAAATTAATGCAAACTGTCGCTTAAAACTGTCTTCAAACGTAAGATATTAAGAAAAATATCAAAAAATATTAATATTAAGTAAAATATTAAGATTAACATCTCCAAAACCTACATAAAAAATCCATACGAAATATTTTTGGTACACAACCTCAAGATCATATTAAAATTCGGGAGTGGATCAAAATTTTGTTTCCAAGACTGAGCTCTACAAAATTTGTGTTTTACACCGAAAATAATAAGGGTATTCATGCAACGTCGTAAGTTTACAAATTGTGTAAAAAGTTTGCATGGACGACCTTTGTTATACATTTGATTAAATGCTAGGTAATTCAATCAGAGTAAGAGTCACAATGACGTTTAGATAAGTTTAACCAGTTTGGTTAATTTTACGAATAAAATCCCTTGATAACTTTAACAAAATTGTGTGAATCATTTCCCATACAAAATTTGACAGTTCATTAACCAAAAGATAAATTTAAGAAATTTGTAAACTTATCTACGGTTTTACGAAGTTGCATGAATACCCTTAATATGAAAATGTTTAAGCTTTGTCAGCAAATAATAATACAGTAGACGCTCGATTTAGTAAATCTAAAAAAATTAACTATATTAAACACACAAAATTATATATAAGAACATATTTTTTGTTTTACAAAAATGACCCGAAAGAATTTAACATTGCTTGAGGACACTAAACAAGTGTTTCTTTTTTTTAAACCTCATTGGAAGCTTGCGAAAAAGTAAACAATTTCGAAAGAGTGAACAAGCTGGTTTTATTACCTCACTATATCGAGCGTCTACTGTATTTTATTTTAAGATGATTAAAAGGTAATTGAAAAAAGTAGAAATATTACGCCCTTTTTACAATTTCCAAACTTCTCTTTATTTTGTCAAAATTATGTAACCGAAATTTGGAGAATATTGAGAAACAAAATTTCTAAAGAAAAGATTTGCAAAACGAATTTCGACCTTGCTAAAATTTCGACCCCAACTCTTTATAGTTAAAAAAAAATGATAACATTTGTGGGACCAGCAGAAATTAATTCCAAAAAAAGCACAAAAAGCGAACAAAATGGAAACCGTGGATCAGTCTTTTAATTAATAAATTTATAAGAACTGAATTGGGTTTTTGTTTTGGTATGACCCCCCCCAAGAAATGGAGCTGTATACGCCGCTGATGTAGATTATTGTCTTAATAAAATATATAAACACATAATTTATTTAATTAAATCAATCATTAAAATTAATGCCTAAATACAAGATGTTGTTTTGCAAAACTTCCGAAATAATAATAGACCGAGATTTTCAGCGGACTATAAATGTATACCTTACCCCATTTTAGACAAATACTGCTCTGCCCATCATGGGATGTTTTCTAGAGCATTACCAATAATATTTTAAAATCCAAAACTTGGTATTACTTAAATCTTTCATAGTAAAAGAATTATTGGTTAGTTCAATATTGGTTATAAATTTGTTAACTTCTTAAACAATTTGCTCAACAAAAATAATAAACAGCAAATACATACATTTTCTTTTTGCATATTATTGACAAAATGTGCACAATTTTGAAACATAAAGTGGAAAATTTATTTGATCATTGAATCGAAATTAACTTCACTTTCAAATGTACAAAGGTAAATTATTGAAAAGAAGCAAAGTGATGCGTGATTAGTGAAATAGAGCCCAGGTTCAGGCCCTAACATGTACTTTAGGGTAGGCATTAAAAAAAAGTCATGTTGTATGGGCTATATACTTTTAAAGAAGAAAACAAATTCCCTTGTGTTTTCAAATTTTTATTTTCATCCCCCCTTCTTGCTGGATGGGTAAATTTTACTAAATCCTAAAAAATCCTATCGGGCAATTTTATAAATAATAATACTTTAAATGGAAATAAAAAAACAACTGCAACACTAACATTCAGTGTTAAACCACTTTAAATTTTGGTATAGGTACTAGATTGCTCGAAACGTGGCTGGGCCATACTCATTTAATTCAGTAACGTATTGCTAGATAACTGATTTGTTTTCAAACACAAAATTTAAAAAGAATAGTTGAAAAAATAGTATTTTTCAAAATCGAAAACATAAAACCATTTAGCGTTCGGGACGAAATAAAAAATTTCGCGCGAAAACATAAAAACTGACTATTGGAACACGCTATTTATTAATTATTGACATTCTTGACGAGGCGAATAAAGTCCGCCGTCTGAGAAGAACAAAACCTTTCGACTTGGTGCGGTGAACAGAAACAGTTTTAAAATCGCGTGGTAAGGAAGAATTTTCACCTGCAACACGTTACTTAACTTCGTTAAAAATAAATAGCTAGATAAGTTTCAACTTAGTTGCAACCGGGAAGTGGAGGTCGTTTTAGTGTAGTAAGAATCTCACACACCTATGAGCACGCGTTTTTCGGTCCTCATAGAGGCTTATTGCACCTACCCACGGAAAAAAAAATTAGCATTCGAATTAGAACTAGCATAGCATTAAAAACTTAAAACTTAATCAAAACTAAATCGAGTACAATTTTTTTTTTTATTTTTCTTCAAAATTTTTAGTTAGAAAACAATTTTTGCCAAAAACTTAATCTGAAAATCAACCATAAAAATGGACTTCTGGCTTTTCAAAAAGCTTACAAAAACGGTAGTGTTTCCAATATTTTGTTCTATTTCGTGCAATTTTTTTTATAAGATTGCCCCTCCTGTCCAAGATGGGAAAATATTACCCCCCATCCACATGATTTTTCTAGACATCTTCCAACTTACGTGCTATGGATTTTTTGGCAGACTCGAATTACCTAGAATGCAAAAAACAAATTTACTCCTAAAGCCTAGTACGCTGCTGATGCTAAACAAAAAATCCCATACAAAAATGACACAACGAAATCATAAACGAAAAATTTAGTTCGACTTTTCGTTCAGCAGTACGCTGAACAATACGTTGAAATTGATTATTGTAGCAGATTATTTGGAGGAGTCTACACTCTTTTTTCCTACACAATTAACCCAGACCATTTATTGTGTGCGAAAAATTGACGTTTGTGTTTTTTGGTATTGATTTTTATTATTTCTTTCATTACAGCATGGCTGTCTGTGATTTTTTTTTTTTTTGGTTCAAAATAGCTTTTTATGGCCTTTAGTCTCATAGTTTTGGGCTCATCAGTGGCGTAGTGAGGGCCTTGTCATACGCAATTCGTATTAAGTTCAGTTCAACTTACATGAATTCTTTTACAAAAATCCACTGTAAACTATATCCAACAAGATTATAATTCCAAATCATTAAGCTGGAAATTTTTTTGCCCGGGGCCAGGCATAGTTTCTATTAGAAGGTTTTTTTATAATACAAATTCCATATACAGGGTGGCGCACCAATTGTGCTACAATAAGAAATTCAAATAACTTTTTTTTTAATCGATGTATTTCATTTATTTTTTTTTTTATTGGTTAGAAAACTAAATTTTATTTTATATAGTTAGTTGTTTTTAAAGATTATAGACCGCAAATGACCTCCACGCTCTCCCACGCATATGCGGCACCTGATCAAAAAATTATTCATTGCGGCCTGAAGAGTTCAAGTTGGGATCGTCTCAATGATTGTCGTTATGGACTGCTTTAATTCAGTTAAATTCCTGGGCTTCGTTTTATACGCCTCTTGCTTGACATAACCCCATAAAAAGAAGTCTGGTGTAGTCAGGTCAGGTGACCTTGGGGGCCAGCGAAGAGTGGAGTTCCTAGAAATTAATTTGTTTGCGAATTTTTTGTTTAGCTCCGCCATAACTGGTCTGGCGGTCTATTGATTCAAAATTGCTTTTTATGGCCTTTAGTCATACAAATCGGCGTTTCGTCCGGCTTACTCACTTGGACTCATCAGTGACGTAGTGAGGGCCTTGTCATACGCAATTTGTATTAAGTTCAGTTCAACTTACATGAAGTCTTCTACTTGGCTGATTTATTTCAGTAGTATATAGAAATGTATTATAAAAAAACCTTCTAATTATTCTTTTGATTTTTTGAATTTGTGCAACTGTTAACTAATATTTTTTCGCTTCATTTCTCGCAAGCATTTCGTTGTCTTGTTGAAGACCAACTTAATATTTCGTTTCGTATCAGCAGCGTACTAAACTTAACGCTGTTTCTTCATTTAGGATTTTGTCCCATTTAAATATTAAAATTAAAAAAAAAAAAACATATAAGGAACATATAAAGTTGCGAACATACGAAAATAGCAGTTGGTTGAAAATAAACGAAAATTTGTGTATATTTAACCGTTCTTTTAGTACGCTGGGTTAAAGGTTTAGTGTTAGGAGGACCTTCACACCTACTGGTAGGATGAAATACCGCGATAAAAATAACATTTGACTCACCTGTCCGTAAAAATATTACGCCATTTTTCACACAAAAAATTCCACATTTGATTTCTTGCCAATTGCATCCGTTTCTCTTTATGTTTTTTGGTGAGAGGTGGCTTTTCTTCAAATCTACAAATTTTCTTCTAGATGTCTTCTTCTCTAGGTCATATCACTCATAGGCAGATTGAGTTTTTAACAAATCCTTATAAAAACAAAACTATAAATTTCCTAAACGGATTTTCACATTTAAATGGAAGGTACCACTTTTTTTCATAAAAGTTAAATATTTTCTTTAGATATTCAAAACATTGTAAAAAAAACCTTAACTTAAGAAAAATTAACGTCTGTGAAGTTAGCAGAACAATTTTAAGCTAGACCAATGGGACCATGGCATGCATTTCTTTTCCGGATTTTCATGCTCACCAAAGAGTCGTTGTAACCCACTGCACTGTTAGCTTCACTGTGAAGTTAGCAGTGAAAAATTAACTTATTCTTATTTTCGTCTTCAAATTCAGGCTTCAAAATTTGGACCTTAATTTTTTTTGAAATGCAAATTAAACTGCAAATTCGGTGACTAAGTGCAGTTTTTTCTCAGCAATAGAGCTAAATAAAAATTTGCAATGAGGCTCCAGCTTTGCAGTTTTTTATGCACTTCAAGAAAAAACTCAGCTCAAATTTGAAGTTCAAATTTGGAAAAAAAAAAACAAAAAATTCATTTTGCATTGTTAAATTCACTCTACAATTAGCAGAACAGTCCTTTTCTCGTTAATGGAGCTAGCTAGAAACTTGTAATGGGGCTCAAAATTTGCAGTTTCTTATATACTTCAAGGAAAAACTAGGTTTAAATGTTGAAGTCCAAATTTGACAAAAAATCGAAAAATTCATTTTGCACTGTTAACTTCACTGTGAATTTCTGTAGTTTTCTCAGTAACGCAGTTAGCTGGAAAATTCCAGTTACGTCCCAAATTAGCCGCTTTTTATGCACTTAAAGAAAAAACTCAGTTCAAAATTAATTTTGGACTTCAAGCTGAATTTTTTCTTGAAGTGTATAAAATACTTCAGATTTGGGACACAGCTGCAATTTTAAGCTATCTCTGTTACTGAGAAAAGGACAATTCTGCTAACTTCATAGTGAATTTTTCTATTTTTTTTTTTTTTGTCAAATTTGGACTTCAAAATTTTAACAGAGTTTTTTCTTGAAGTGCTTAAAAAACTATTAATTTGGAGCATCATTGCAAATTTTTCTCTTAGTCTTTTACGGAGAAAAGGACTGTTTTGCTAACTTTACAGTGAAGTTAACAGTGAAAAATTTATTTATTCGATTTCTTTTTTCAAATGAGGACTTAAAGATTTGGACCCTAAATTTTCTTGAAATGCAAATTAAACTAAAAATTTAGAGTCTTAGCTTAGATTCCTAGCTAGCCTGGTTTCTAAGAAATGGATATAAACTGCTAACTGCAAAGTGAAGTAAGCAGTGTAGTGGGTTACACCCACTATTTGGTGAACTGCAAAATTGAAATGCATAAAAAATGCAAACAAAATTTAAGAATTTACTTGTTTTTTTTTAATTTAAATTGCTTTTCAAAAAACAAAAATTAAAATATTTTGTTTAATCCAAAAAAAATTGTTTGAATACTTTGGAATACAATACTTTTTTTATTTTTGAAAAAAGCATGAAATACGATATTTAAAGCAGCTAAAACAACTTCTCTGAGAGTTTGAAATGCAGAAAAAATAACGCCATCTTTATTGTTGAGTGGATTGTATAGAAAAAAAAAGTAATTCGTTGGAGAGTTTTTCTTTAAATATATTTTTTTATACTTAAATCAAATTCTTAACACAATTTTTAGAACAGTTTTTGGGCTCTGGACCTTTGGCACCTCATATATGAGAAACTTAGTATTTGAAAATGCCATCTAATTGGTCTAACTAGTCCTAAAATTTTTTGTAATAAAGGCTTAAATTTTCTCAATCCTCAGTTCCCAAACTGTGTTCCCCGGAACCCTACGGTTCCGCCAAACAATCTCCAGGGTTCCATGAATTTCCTGAAGTAGAAACAAAAAATAATTTTCTTGAGTAGTTACAAAAAAAAACTTTAAATTCACTTTTGGTGAAAATTCCTACGTTCCTTTTTTATTATTGAAACACATTTTAAAAGTTACAGAAGCCAATGCATTTTATATTGGTATATGCACTTCTTGTTTTTGAAGAGCCTGTAAAGACTTTAAATTTCGTGAAAATGGGGTCCTCTTCAGTAGATTTGTTAAGGAAAGTGTGCAAAAATATGGTAGGGACCTAGGTTAGTATGAAATCCGATGGCTGTCTTGAGGAAAAGCTTTATCCAGGTAAATTGAACTTCGTGATAAGCTGAAAGTTCTTCAACTGGAGAAAAATATATCTCTATCTGAAAATCTTTTCTATGTATTGTCTTATGCAATATGAACGAGTATGAGATGAGAAACAAACAACAATAATAGCTAATCTTTCAGAAATCTTTAGAAAAATTCCACAAAATGCTACCAGAAATTGCAAACAAAATCCACAAAAATATTTTTCACAAGAGACAAAGTTGCAGCTTTAAAACAAATTCTGGTTTACATGTGCACCTACAGAAGGACAATATTGAATATTGTCCAAGTTCAAATCAATGTTTGCAAGGAAACATGTTTGAGCTCCGAGCTGATATTCGCATAAGTCTTGGCAACATTATTTTCCAGGAACTAATTATGAAAATTTTTGAGTGCTTAATCCATTTATAATGAAAACTCAGCTTATGACGCTAAGAATGCAGAATAACGCATCTCTGAAAGATCTGCAAAGTTCTTCTTAATTAAAATAAGTTTTTTGTTCTCTCAACTTAATAAAGATCGAGATTGGTCACTCCCCAGATCTTCAAATACAGTTTTCGGGCAAAAAACTTAATTTTTAACAATTTTTAATCAAGCACTGAAACTCTTTCATAGCTTTGATAGAAAATCTTGAATAAAAAATAAACAGATTTTCATATTTTTAGCTTTCGTTAGTATTGGAGTTCCAAAATATGTTCTGACCATGTTTAGTGTTCCACAGCTAAAATAGTTTAGGAATCGCTGCTCTAGATCGTGATAAAAGGTCAACTTTTTACAGTAATTGGTCAGCCATATTTTTTTTTTCTATGAATTTTCAAAATTCGTTTCAAGGTCAAAAAAAACTTTTGGCACCTCGTTTGAGTCTTTTCAAAAAATTAAGTATACCTTTTAAAAGGCCACTTCATATTCATAAAAGGTCAGCTATTTTCAGAAATTGGTCAAGTTAAATAAAAATGGATTATATAATTATATAATTATATAATTATAATAAAAATTAAATTTTAAAATTTTTTTAAAAATCAAAAAAAAATTAAATATTCGTAAAAAAAGTATTTATACTGCTCAGAAGCTATTGTTTAAAAAAATCAAAATAACCGTTTTGAAATAAATCGAAAGAAAAGTCGGAGGTACAATTAATAACATTTTTTTGTTGAAAAATGGTTGCCCCTCCGAAAAGTAGCTTTTACCAAACGAAATTCATTGATTTTTTTAAGAAAAGTTGTTGAGACGTTTTTGAGAAATAAAAGGTTTTGTAAATTTGCTAATAAAAATCGTATGGCAGGAACCGTTATTTAAAATTCTAAAAAAAAATAAAAAATCGTAAGAGCAGAATCACCAAAAACAGATATGTACGTAAGTTTTGAGAAAATCGATCCAGCCGTTTAGGCTGTAGCCGAACGCAAGTATCGCAAGTAAAAATAATTCATATGTATGTATGAAGGTCTCGTTTACAAAATGTTAATTTTTTTACAAATTGTAAATGAACTCATGAATTTATTAAATGCTTTCCATCCATCAGTGCTCTGCCGAAGGTATGATACACAGACACTACCGAAAATGATACTTCTTAAAAACCGCTTTTTCGGAAAGTATGTATACAAATCAATGAAAGACTGCTAAATTCCACTAAAGCTTTGAAATGTTTTCTTATTTTTGTTAAATTTCTATAGCGTGGCCCTTGAGAATTTTTTTCTTATATTTTACTTCAAGCAGCAATTAAATTAGTACGTAGATTTAAAGATTTGTTCATTTATACCTCGCGTTATTCTCCCTTAGCCATTTACATTTTAATACAAAATAAAAATATATGCCTAGACATAAGTATGGCAAAGCCATACGCATACGATACGTCTTCTCCCTAGTTTTTCTGTTTGTTGACCTATTACAAAACTGATTCATCACTATCATGATGATGAGCTAAAAAGTATTTAAAATTATTTATGATCTGTGACGTACATGTATGCTATACAAGACATTCTAAGATACCTACGTCACAATAATAACATAATAATTTCAACATTGTACAAGAGAATGCTGTGATTTGTTTTTTTTTTTTTTTTTTGTATGCTGAACTGATCAAATAAATATTTATAGTTTCATTGCAATTTCAATTTCAAATAACCAACGTCATAGATAGATCTCTCTGAACTCTGGAATACATACCTCTTTAAATTTCATTGGAGAAACCATTTCAATCATTTGTTTGTTTTCACGTTAATTTATTTGGGAATTCAGAAAAAAAAAATACTTTTCTTACAAATTTCAAATTTCAAAGTGCTTCCGTTTGTTTATGGATAACAGAAAACAAACATATTCCAAAGTCTTAAAAAAAAAGTAAATTTTTAAAAACGTGCACAATTTTATCTAAGTAGTTGCATTTTTAGTGTGATGCTTAGTTGGTTTGGGCTTCTTAGAATTGTTAAATGTATTTTATAGGTAACGTAGAATTTTATTTTTAAGTTTCATACCTAATTTTCTAAGAAGTACTGATCAGACCTGAAAGCTTTTAAATTCAAGTACCCTTCAAGTACCCAGTACCTTGTACTTGTACTTGTACTTGTACTTGTTCTTGTACTTGTACTTGTATTTGTATTTGTATTTGTACTTGTACTTGTACCTGTACTTGTACTTGTACTTGTACTTGTACTTGTACTTGTACTTGTACTTGTACTTGTACTTGTACTCGAACTTGTACTTGTACTTTTACTTGTACTTGAAAAAATAAGTACCATGTACTTGGTACTTGAAAAACACCAAGTACAAGTATTTTGTCAAGTAATTTGGTTTAAGTACATGTATTTGGTGCTTTTATACTACCCAGTACATTTTCAAGTACTTTTTAAGTACAAGTTCATTTCAAGTACTTTTAAAGTAGGTGCAAGTCCATTTCAATTTTTTTTTTTTTCAAGTAAAATTCATTGAGTAGTCTGGTTGAGCTTTCAAATAATGACTAATTTAACTCAAAACACAGATCACGACGGCTGATGGGGTCTCGTTGTCTTGGCGTCATTTCGCTAAAGTTTTCCAATGGTCATCATTATTCGTTAGCTGAAACAGATTACTCAACGAATTGTACTTGAAAAGTATTTTAAATTGACTTGTACTTGAAATGGACTTGTACTTAAAAAGTACTTGAAATGGGCTTGTAACTGAAAAGTACTTGAAATGGAATAGTACTTAAAAGTACTTGAGAATGTACTAATTAGTATTAAAGAACCAAGCACAAATACTTGAACCATAGTATTTGACAAAGTGCTTGTACTTTGTGTTTTTCAAGTACCAAGTACATGGTACTCATTTTTATTCAAGCACAAGTTCAAGTGCAAGGTACTGGAAACTTAGAAAAAACTTAAGTTCAAATATTATTAAGTACTTTTACAACTCTGGTACTAATACCTTAAATACTACGACTATTCACACCGTTAAGTAAACACCAGTTTTTGGAATAAAATTTATGAAGACAAATCAATTCATATCTGGAAGCTTTTGGGAGTTGGGACATCATGAATCTGGAAAAAATTGGCATTGAAAGACATGGATTATTTTTACTTCCAAGACTATTGTTTCAAGCGGTTAAGTTTTAAATACCAAAGTTGTATAGACCAGGTATTTCATTTTGCACAGGCAATAAATAATTTTTGAGGTTATGTTAATTGAGATTTTACTTTTTCAAATTATTTTCATTCCCCAAGTAGCTTTGAAAAATCTCCACTGACAAATCGTTGTTTGCAAAAGACAAGCATTGCCTTTTACCTTAGAAACTCATGAATAATTACAATAAAAACAAATATAGCTGCTTAACCTATACTTCCTTCTGGATTTTCCCATTCTTCCCTTACACTTTCTCATAAACCATCAAACAAACAGTTTTTCAACTCCAAAACGTCAGCAAAACTAATTGACCATTTAATCAATAGACAAACAAACATTCAGTTTGACTAGTAAATGACCTCCTTCATTCCCTTTTCAAATTAAATACAAAAATACTTCTAAAACCAGAAGCCATTTCAAATATTTATATTTTTTTTTCATGATCACTTGAGATCATGATGAATTCCAAATTAGAATGCTTTTTATTAAACAAATATTTATGTATCTTGATTTTAATATTAATTTTTTCTCTTGTTTTTTTTTTCACTTTCAGATCATCAATTTCCTATCGATCTGACGAATGTTGCCAAAGATCATACAAATTTGGAGAATGATCCATTGCAGTCGCTGTATCGGCGCCTATGTATATTAAATCGGTGTGCCAATATGCGATTGGACAATAGTCATAAATCACATACTCCACAGGTAAGCAAAGTTCTTCGGACCAAAACAACAGTAACAATGTTAAATACTTTCAACCATAAACTTTGAATTTAATTCCCATTATTACTTGACATAAACTTAATTTAAAATAATGCTTTTGAAGATTTTGAAGCTTTAATAAAGCTTTTTTGAGCTTTACCTACATGATCATATAGATGAATATGCAGCATCACTTTTCACTGTTTGATACAATGATCTCAGGAATAACAAAATATTCAAAAGCTCTATTAGAAGGACATTAAAAGCTTTAAAATTTTATTTAAAGCTTTAAGGCATTGAATAACATATTATCCGTTTAAATATGTATAGCATCTTAATGCTTGATACAAGTATCTCAGTAAGTAATGATAGTAAAAAGTCCAAAAGCTCTTTTATAGAATATTGAAAGCTTTTCAAATTTAAACAAAAGTTTTAAAGCGTTAGTTATGATACATAGTAAAATATGTATAGCTTTTTTTCTGTTTGACACAGTGAAGTCAATAGTAATAAAAATATTCAAAAACTGTAAAGAATATCTAAAGCTTTTTAAAATTTTAGCAAAAGCTCTCAGATGTTCATTGAGGTCAACTATGACCTTAGGTTTATTGTGACATTTATTATAACTTGGTTCAGTTAATCTTAAGCATCGCATACAAATTTGACTTTAAAAAGCTTTCGAAAAGAGCTTTTTTTATCTTTCAAGTTTTCCATTACCCTGTACGCAATTAACTATTCAACAGATCAGGGTTTTATAAAGAATAGCAATGCTTTTGATTCCAAATCGAGAATTTTGTCCTTGTATTACAATGAATTTGAGCTGCTTTAGGGGCTTTAAAAAAAGCTCAAAATCCTTTTTTTGACTTTCTACTTGATCGGTATTAAGACTCTGTTGGATTCTTTCTCAACATTTTGGGTACATTAACATTTTGTAACTTAAAGCTTTTAAAAGCTTTTTCACTTTTTATTAAGGAACCCGTCTCATTACTTTCCCCTTCTTTCCCTTTTTAGAAAGAAGATTCAGATGATGAAAACTGTGCTTTAAGTGAAAATTGGACATTCCAGCCACACATCCGACGTTGGTCTCGCATCGGCGAAATGGGTCTCGAACTGCCCACCAAATTAACTTCACAAGATAAAAACGAAAGTTCTTCTAAGGAATCCAGTCCCGATCGATTCGAGGATGACGATACCTATGACATATCTGGTGAAACTCTTAATCTCTCTGTGCCAAATGAAAACGAACAGGCTGATGGAACGGCACAAAATGATTCCGATTCATCGGCAGTTCGTCTGCGGCGTACTGGTAGTGAACGTTTGAAAGATGGTGCCAAGGCTCTGCTGCGACGAGTAGAGTCAATCAAATCACGTCGAAGGAAACGTCAGAATCGGGAAGGTATTGTTATAAGTGGACCCCAAGCACTGGATTTATCTCAGCTGGGCCAGAGAATCGTTCGTAAGCCCGATGCAGTCTATTCAACACCACCCTCGCCTTCAGCCGTTAGCCCAATGCATTTGTATCCAAAGACTCCATTGTTCTATCATCATCATTTAAACCAACATGACTTGAAGGTTCCATCACAGAGTGAAAACTTTCTCAGCCCCAATCGGATAGCTAGTCCTAAGAGGACACCTACGACACCACGGTCAATGCGAGCCAGTCCATTGCCATTTTTCGGTGGACCTCCAATGCCCAACCTGAGGGAGGGTAAATCTGATGATTCGTCATCGTATTACAGTGATAGTCAGGAGTCTTCGTCGACTGGGGGAGGAAAGCTTACGCTATCTTTGCGAAAAGCTCCATCGAAGTCAAGAAGATTCCTCCAGAGAACTGGTAAGGTCGATGACATTGGTACACATTCCGATTCTGAATGCCATCAAGGCAGGAAGTTCGTCTTTAAGGATTCCAATTCTCACACTACAGAGGTGAGTTTGTACATCAAAGCTTATATCAAAAGCTTTTTTAACAAAAAAAATCCTTTTTATCTTAGATGAAAGTGAAAAAGCTTACTCGTGGTGGATCATTGAATTTGGGTAAAGATTCAAAGAAACGAGATGGCTTCAGATCATCGAGTTTTCGGACCCGATCAACGGTGCGGAAAGATCACAAAACCTCTGAGAGTGACACTGAAAACGTCAAAATAGTCAAGTAAGCTTTATTTTACCGTTTTTTTTTTTGTAATTGAACTTCCATAACAATTTTTTCGTTTTAGTAAAAGTCCAGTTGTCCGATGGCATAGTTTTCAAGAAGAAGAACGTCCACAAATGATCTTTAAAAAGTGCTTTACACGCAAAGTTGAAACAGAGAAGACAGAAGGAACTTCATTTGCAGCAATGTCTTGTGGTCAGTTGCAGATCATTCGGAAACTAGCTCTGGCAATCTTAACCGGCCATATGGAGCGATACTGCCCCACACACCGTTCAGGATGGAATTGGGAACTTCCAAAGTTTATAAAGAAGATCAAAATGCCCGACTATAAGGACAAAAAGGTTTTTGGAGTCCCACTTCTGCTTACTCTGCAGAGAACCGGACAAACACTCCCGATGCCAGTGAGAGCCGCTTTTCGGTGGCTGCAGCTAAACGCACTTGATCAGATTGGTTTGTTCCGTAAATCTGGAGTGAAGTCTAGGATATTCAAGCTTAAGGAGCGTGTTGAGATGGCAGAAACTTCTACGGAATGCATGGATGTCTTTGACACCCAGCAAGCCTATGACGTTGCTGATATGGTGAAACAGTATTTCCGGGATCTCCCAGAGTCTTTATTGACAACAAAAATGTCAGAAACATTTGCTGCGATATTTCAACGTAAGTTCTCGATCATTTATCTTGAAATTGAAAATAAATGTCGCTTGTTCCACGTTTTAGATCTCCCGTTGGATGTTCGTCTAGATGCAGTGCAATGTGCTGTATTACTACTGCCCGATGAGAACCGTGAGATTCTCTATGCTCTCCTTGAGTTCCTTACATTGGTGGCTGATAACTCGCAATATAATCAAATGACAGCTAACAATCTGGCCGTATGTTTAGCGCCATCTCTGTTTCATAATAGTCTCTCTGTTGGCAGTACATCAGTTGCGGCTTCTCCAAGGCGAAAAAAGAACGCTGGAATTCCAGATGCAAAAGAACTCTCCGAAGCAAAAGCATCACATGAGTGTCTGTCGTTTATGATCGACAACTACAGGCAAATCTTCACAGCTTCTCGGGAACGCATTTCCAAGTGTAATTTTGGATATATGGAAGAGTCAAAGCCAGTTCCACTGGAAGCCCTAGGCGAGGGTATGCAGTTTCACAATTGGCGGGGATATCTGTATGAATGTACAAATGCCACCATTAAGGAAGGCAGAGAAAAGTAGAATTTAAATGAATCTTAAAAAATAAGATCAGTTATGACGATAGCTTAAATTTTACTTATAGGTCTCGTGGATGGTTCAGTACTGGATCTTTGGATCCAAATGTTGACATTGCTTATAAGAAGGTTGGCGATGGACATCCATTGCGCTTATGGCGGTGTACAACAGAGGTGGAGGGCCCACCACGTGAGGTGCTGGAATATATCCTTAAGCAAAGAGCTTCATGGGATCCTAATCTCTTGCAGAGCCAAACTATTAAGAAATTAGATGAGAGAACTGAAATATTTCAGTATGTCTTCGATGGACAAATTTGGACGGACTTTTGTGTGCTAAGGTAAGTTAAATCACCACCATTGGATTGTGGTTTTCAGTTTATTTGAGGTTAAATGAGAAAAGAGAATAACCTTTATAACTAACCTTAACCCAAAGTGTAACTTCGATAGAACTTTTTCTTTTGATTTTCGACTTTCTTAATATCCATTTAACTTATTTGAGATTTATACACCGAACAATTTTCAATATATGTTTGAACTTTTTTTGAAAATTCGATATTTCAATAATGGATTGATGATTTTTGTTTTATAGAATCAAGAAAATTGTTTAATAAATTTTCTGTTAATGTCGTATTTTGTTTAAATTTTATAAGCAGGTCATTGCTTTGCAAAATTATTCAAAACGTTATTTTTATAAATAAAACGTGTTGGTATCTGTTTAACATTTAAATTTAACCTTCGAGCAATTTTTGTAAAGTTGTCGCTTGGTTTCCATTTTTAAAAATGATTTGGAAAAAAACTATTGATATCATAAAAGAGAGGCATTGAAGGTGCCTCTACCTTCGTGTACAATGTCGGTGTTGCCACTCTTCAGAAACACACTTTTCTTCTTATTTTAACGGGTGGAACTTCTACTTGTTTTGTAATTTTTAATATTTTGAACATGGAAAAGGTTATAGTAATGCCTCGAGTTTTGTTAACATTATGGAAACTTGCTCAAAATATTAAAAAAAAAAAAACTACAAGAAAAAAGTGGATGCGCTACCCTTTAATATCAAAAAGAGTGTTTCCGAAAAGTGGCAACACTGACATTTTAACAAAAGGTACATCTAATGAACTCTATCTTTAATAATATCTGGAGGCATTTCGTTCCGTTTTTCATGTTCAAAATATTAAAAATTATCAAAAATAAAATGCACAACTGAGTCGTACGTACTTGCTCTTATGTTCAAGACGCTGAGAGCTTAAGAAAATTACACGTTAAGACATTGAAATAGTTAGACATAAATGTTTAAAAACATGAAATACGGTATTTAATTTTGCTAAAAAAACTTCTTTGAGGGTTTTAATTTAAAAAAAAATAACTGTCAACCCGTTTTTGACACATCGAATTTAAAAAAAAAATTGAAACTTTTTTTTTAAATTCAAAAACTTTTGAAAATTTTGCTATGCAATATTTTCTTATATTATTTAAAATTGGTTTAAAAAAAATAATCTAAATCTATTGAGCCGATAGTGAGAACATTAAAAAATAAAAAAACATGTTTAATGAGAAGCGCATGTTAATAGTTGCAATTTGTAAATTTTTATAAATTTCGGTAGTATATGGCTCTAATTTGAGCACATTGAAAAAAATTTTATAGAAATTTTTGGAGCGGTAACGGTTTTTTAACATTTGTATGGAAGGGACCGTTTTTTTTATAAAAGTAAAACTTTTTCTTAAGATAATTTCAAAAGTGTGAAAACAACCCTATGACACAAGTTTTTGAGGAAAATAAGATTTTGGAAAATTTGCTTAACCATTATTTTTAGGTCCAAAAAATAAATTTAAAAACTATTGGGCAAAATCCCCAAAAACCTCTATGTACCAAGTTTTGAGAAAATCCATCTCATCAAAATCTCGAGCTCAGTTTTTTTTTATATGAGAGCATAACTTGCCATAAAGTAACTATAAATTGTAATTAAAAATGGCGGTTCCACTCTTTGAAACCAGCATGTATGATACCGAAAAGTGGTAAGGCAGAACTATCTATGGTTATCTATCCAAGACACCGGTTTTAGGTGTCTTTTCTTGTTGACAGCAAAATATATACTAAGACTTTCAAAAGGCTGTGCCTCTAGTCTTGACGTGAGAGTTTTGCACTATTCTTTCAAGAATGACGTTGAAAAAGTCGCATGACAGCTAAAACGTTTTTTGACATCAAACGTAGACTAGCTCGTCTGTGTAGATGCAGTCATTCCCAGCCTTGAAATTGATTAAAAGGTGCTTGGTATCCATTTGAAACTCCTAGGTTTTTTTTTTCCCAGATCTGCCTAGTGCAAATATTTGGTCAATGCTGGACTTTCCTGGCCTTAAGCCAAATTGATATGGACCTATTAGTTATTGACGAAAGCCTTCAGACGTTCACAAAGTACGGCATAGAAGATCTTGTACACGATGCTAGGCAGACTGATGCTGACTGTAGTTGGTAAAGTCCAGAGAATCGCCTTTTTTGGAGATCGGGCAAACAATGCTGGGATTCCATTCATTGGGCACCCTTTCCTCCCACCATATTTTACAGATGAGCTGGTGCACATTCCTAAGCAATTCACCGTCAACCACTTTTGAAAGCTCTGCCACAAGGCCATCACCTTCAGCAACTTTGTTGGCCTTAAGTTTAAATATAACCATCTTCTCTTTGTCGAGATCGGTTGTATGGAATTGTTGACCTTTCCTGTCGTCCAGGTTGAATAGTGCAATCTACATGATACCAGAATTCGGTTCTTGATCGCTGATATACAGTTTTCAGAGATGATTTTTCCATATACCCAGAACAGACTGTGAATCTTTGCTGGCTTTGGTTAGAAGCTTGTAACCCTAGGAGCTTCTTTTTACCTTTTAGGTTGGTTGAAAAAACTTCATTCCTGCAAAGGAATCGCTTTATTTCCTCGATCGAGCATTTTTCATGTTTTTTTTTTTCTTCCTGTATCCCTTTCTCCTCTTTGGTCCGTCTATCCAGTGCTGCTTTGTATGCCTGTTGCTGGCTGCATGTTCTTGCTGGCATTCTTCATCGAACCAAGTGTTTCACTGTGGTGGTCGTGTGAGTCCCAGCTCGTCAAATGCAGCATCTCCGATTGCTTCCTGGCAATTCTTCCACTATGGTTTTTGATACTTGAAGGCACTAAAAACTCGATTGGGAAAGGACCTGGTGATTTCAAGCGACTGTAGCCTTCCGATGTCGAACTTCCTGACAGTATTTCCCTGTTTTGACTTTGGTCTGGATATTTATAGCATAACCTTAGCCAAAGTTGTCTTGTTAGAACGCTTGAATATCCTTGATACTGGAGGAGTGCCTTTCACCGATTACAATATCTGATTGAAGGTTGATTGACAAGGAATTCGCCAGGTCCCCTTGTACGTATATCGAGATATGGGAACTGCGTGCTAGCTACCACAACGTTTCACCGTGCAGGAAAGTCTATCAACCTGTGTCTGTTATTGAAGAGATGGTGTCATGCAGGCTATATCTTCCAATTGTACCATCAAAGACGTTTTCCCTTTCTAGTTTGGAATTGAAATAACCCAAGACAATTTCAATATCACAGCTAAGGCATTGCTCATAGGCCTTGTTAAGCAGCTCGTCAAACTCGTCCTTGGTGTCATCATCTTTCTCGTCTGTAAGGGCTTGCCCGCATATAAAGCTGATGTTGGCAAATTTAGCCTTAATGTGGATTGTCATGAGGCGGTCATCTACATTATTGAAACTCAAGATTTCTTGCCTTAGATTAGGTAGAAGTTGCTGCCAGTAACTAGAACGATGAATTCACAACAATCAAAAAGACCCTGCCTTTGTTGTTGGTACCAGTCACTGTCACAGTCACCAGTCTTTCATTTTCCTTTTTCCCAGCCCATACTTTCCCATCATATTTCTTGGATCGCTAAATATTTGGCTGCACGTGGTCTAAAGGAGCCAAAACATTCCACGTGCAGATCTGAAGTTCGTTGTTGTTATTTTTTTACCCCGATGGCACGACATCCAACCTGGTGAACCAGACTCTTGTTATGACTCCAATGGCGAGAAGCCGGATTACCCGCTTCCTATAGGCCTGAGCTCTGAATATATCCTTATAGCCCGAATAAACTAACTAAGTAGTTCAACCTGGCTGGAACTTTAGACGCCACCATTCCACCTGAAAAATTCTTCCGCTGTCACCTTGATGAGAGGAGAAGTACCTTAGTGGAAGCACTAGTCCATCTCCCGATTTCACTGCCCCCAACATCCATCCATAAGGATAGAAAAGGCATCTCGGATTGAAAAACTAGACAACTACCACGGGGAGGTGAGAGTAGGAGTAGATGAACATAGGTTAATTTTACCAAATACCTGTGGATGTGGATGCAGGTCTGATCCCTCGGGAATTTTGGGCAAAAATTTTCAAGGAATTTTCAATTAAAAACGACTGTTACTTTTTTTACACACTAAAAATTATCCTTAAACCATGTATCATATCGGCTCCCCTCATGCCAGAGGCATGAATGGCAAATTAAAATTGTTTGTTCAAAGCGGTTAATCAATTTCATAAATTTATTGATATCCATGACATTACCGTCTTGTTAATGAGCGTATATCGAAGAAAATATAATATTTTAAAATATCACTAAGCCATTCATTGACTTAAGACTTTGTTTTAATTTAAAAAAAACTTTCAAAATCGATGTTCTAATATTTTTGTACATTCATTATTAAAACAGATTCCCGAACAGGAAAACTGAAAAACAAGCATTTTAAAGTATAAAGTTGAGCCTTCCCAAATATTTACTTCAAGTTTCTTAGCCAAAAAGTTCAAAAAGTTACAACATAGTTGAATTTACCTAAAGATTGACTTGAATTTGTTTTTATATAAGTTTCACTTAGAAAAACTAACATGGCCTCAAAAAATTGTATTTTTATTTATTTTAGATCATGGCAAACCGATCTGCCTCGTGGAGCTTGTGTAATAGTGGAAACTTCAATTGATCACCCGAAGGCAAAATCAGTATTTGGTAGCGTGCGTGGAGTTGTCCTTGCCTCGAGATACCTTATCGAACCATGTGGTAGTGGCCGATCGCGAGTCATGCATTTGGCCAGGGTCGATATAAAGTAAGTTGTTAAAATAACTCACAAGTAAAAATTAATTATTTTTTTTCTATTTTCCACTTTCAGAGGTAAAACACCAGAATGGTATAATAAGAGCTATGGACATATTTGCTCGCATTACCTGTCAAAGATTAAATTGGCCTTTAGGCATATAGCTGAAGGTCCTGAAAGTAAAGTGTGATTGTAATTTAATTAATTAAGTCTAACTAAACATCACTAAAATAAAACAAAAAATTAACTTACATACGTATAGAATTTATATATATAAATAAAAATGTACAATGCGTTTCAAAATGACAACTTAAGTCTCAAAATGGCATTTACTTTGGACTTTTGTCCTTCAAATTAAATTTTAAAAAATTATAATCCCATAAAAAAAAACCAAATTAAAAAAAAAACACAAAATTTATGAGGACCAATGTTAAAGAGCTCTGTCATTTTTGACATCTTAAAGAATTTCTTAAACAATTGATTTTATTTGCTGTTAAGTAAAAAAAAAAATGTTATTTCTGATAAAATATTCAAATGAAAAGTATTTTACTTGTAAATATTCAATTTTTAAGTATTGAAAAAAAAATATATTCTTTAATTTTATTATTTTTGTAAAAATCTTTTTTTATTATTATTTTTATTGCTATAGAAAATATTGTTTACAAAACCCAAATACTCAAATTAAAAATATCACAAATAAAACAAATTTATGCCGGTGAAATAATAATTTACATAAATATTTTTATTAAAATTTATTTAATAATTTAAGTCCTTAAAAATTAAACATAATAACAAATATTAAATAGATAAAAATTTATATTAACAATTTAACAATACAAAAAATCTTGTTAGTTTGTAGATAAAATTAAAATTTTAAATATACAAACAAATATATATATATATTTGTAATTATTATTGTAATTCACATTCTAAATATTATTAATTGTTAACAGAAAAGCAAATAAATGGTTTATAATATTAAATAACATTAACTAATACAAAGGTAAAATTAAAAATGAAAACTAGTCAAATTGTTGAAATGTCAAGAGAATAAAATAATAAAACTACTAATTCTATATTTTAAGAAACAAGAAATTAAAATAACAAAAACTGTGTAATGATTTATGTATAATTTTATGGAAAAGAAAGCGTTAATCAAAGCATTATAATTATAATAAAATAACAACATTATGTAAATGTATATAGTTATATAATTAATTATTTAGTTGTATTAAGATGTGTCTTAAATGAAATACAGGGCGATTTTTGAACAAACATTTTAAGTTATTTTTCTTTTTTTTATTCTTTTTTGAAACAACCAGTAAGGTTGATTACATTTTTTGAAAAATCTCGAAAAGATAAATTGTTATTGGACTGCTTAGTTTACTTGAAGTTGTTAAATATACCTTAAAGTAGGAGCTTATTTAATTTGAAGAATGTTATAAGTTTTTCGACCGTGTACCTTTACACACCTTCAAGATTATAGGTGGAAGCGGTAAGCGTAGGTAGGGTAGGTGTGGATTTGGAAAAATTTCTGAAATCATTCATTGATGGTAAACCTAGCATTCGAATTTGATAGCCATTAAATTCCGTTAACTAGGCTAACCACCACAATTTTTGAAGATGAACTGTCAAAATCTGTATTCAATTAGAGAGAGTAATGCAACCCACATTCTCCTTTATAAAAAAACCAACTGTCTTTCGATAATCATCAAAATCAAATGTGCCACACTGCCTAAAGTTCCCCACCCTACCCTACAATACAATTTAAATAAATTGCAGGAGGATCGTTTTTATTGCAAAACTGAGTATATTAAAAAATATTTAATGACTTATCAATGAGTGAGATTGGACGGGAATGATTTTTCTCTCAATATGTAATGATCAGTATGTAGCATCAATGCCTCAACGACAACATAATGATTTTCAAAAATTGTGTAGATTATATTTTTCTAAAAAATTAACAAAAAAGCAATGTTTTTGGAAGTTATATTAATATATATGTTGTAAGACCAACGATTAATTAATTTAAGGCACTCGTTTTAGAATCTAACATATTTTATTAAAATTATTTAATGAACATAATATTCGAAGAAAAGTTAAATATAGAATGAAAAATTATTTTCTAGTCAGATAAAAAAAGTAAAACAAAAGTCTGAGGTACATACAAATCTCAGAAAATAATACAGAAGAAGCTGCTTACACTTAATACAAAGTGTAGCTTTTATGCTCTCCAACAATACACCAAACAAAAAAGGAAGTCATTGAGTTATATTGGTGAGATAGGATTAAAGCCACACTATGAACAAATTAGGATATCCAATTTGATCAAAACTTAGTTAATAAGGTGGCATGGTTAACACGGTCAAAAGCTTTTGAGAAATCCGAATAGATGACATCCATTTGAAATCCTTCCTGGTTCTTACAAATAGTTTCCGAGCAGAAGTTCATTAAATTAGTAGCTGTAGATTTTCCTTCTGTGAAGCCATGCTGATATGGGGAAATCAATTGATTCCAATTATTCATAATAGAGTCACATACGATGTTTTCGAACATTTTTGGAATACAGGACAGCTTGGCAATGAATCTATAGTTTTCAATTTTTGCACTTGTTTCGTTTCTTATGTAGGGGTACAATAAATGATGATTTCCATTGGCCATTGGGTACCTGGTCACGTTGGTGTCCAGGGTAATGAAGAAGCAGATTCCTTATCAAAAATAGGGGCAAAGACTCTCTTAATGGGGCCTGAACCATATTGTAGCTTAGGAGAAAATGTGATAAAACACAAAATTTAAAGAACTGGAGAAGGCAAAAAGATCCAAAAACTGGAAAGAACTCCACAAGCTAAGGCAGGCAAAATTATTACTTGGTAGTTACAACCGAGCACGATTTAAAGACTGCATCAACCTAACTAGGAACAACCTTAGGATAATATCTGGTCTCCTCACCGGGCACTGTAAACTTAAAAGACACCTAAATAGCCTTGGTGTAGTTAGCAGTCCAACTGCTGCACATATGAGGAAACACCAGACCATATACTAGGAAAATGCGATGCAATTATGAACCAAAGGAAAAAACACCTGAGGAACTACCTCTCTAAAAGTCCTCCAAATACTTAAATTTCTTAGAAAAATAAAATTTTAGGAAGAACTGTAGAATGAGCAACCTCATCCAGTCTAAGGTGGGGGCACAATAGATCTTAAAGTCGCAGTGCAACAACCCCCAAAAATCTCTTTCATTCGTCATTCATATGATAAATTAAATAAATAACACAATGGACGTATTAGGACAAACATAAATTGCTTGACGATACATGATGGAATTTCGTCAGGTCCATACAAATTTGAGTCTTTCGGTCTTAATATATATTTTTTTATAATATTTATGTGACCAATTATTTTCACACTATATGATTAATTTTTTGTTTAGGCTCTTTTGGTCTATTTTTGTTTTGAATGCAAATAAAAATCTTATTCCATTCTTCTCCCAACGTTTCGTAAGAATTCCTTACTTCTTCAGGGGATTTTTTTTTTTTATTGAATCTATTAATTATAAACTAACAATGTAGTAACTTTCTTCAATTAAATCAATTAAAAATCTTTTCTTACTTTTGTACTAATTCACATTATACTCGTCAAATATTTCCTTCCACTATTGCATCATCCCTTCGACGGCACTGACACAAAGTTGAAAATAGTTTAACAAATAAAAACAAAATAAATAGAAACAAGAAAACTTTCAAATAGAACAAAATGACATTTAAATTATCACAGTTTCAGCAGGTACTTTTGACTATAGTGCTACAGCATAGCTTTGTTTTATATTGTCGGTGTCTTCTTTTGTGTTCATTGTCCGATTTATTTTTTGCTGGATACGAAGGCTCTCCAATGTAAGCCGGGTGTTCAGCTTCCTCTCTCTATCCAGTATTTTTACACCTTCGAAGTCCACCGAGTGTCCACTTTGTGCTATGTGTTGCGAAAGCCCTGTTGTCTCTTTTTTCTTTCTTACGTCTGCTTCATGTTCCGCTACTCTTGTCCCTAAATTTCTCTTTGTTTGCCCTATGTATACTAGATCACATTCTTCGTTCTCTTTTCCTTTGCATTTAATTTCATAAACTACGTTGTGTTGTTGTTGTTTTTGTATTTTAGATTTGGTATTTGTAAAAATTGATTTAAGCGTTAGGTTTGATTTATGTGCAAATGATACATTCTCTTTTTTAATCATTCTATGTAAATTTTTGTTGTCTGTTAGATTTGGAATATATGGTATAGAGAAAAACTTTTTGTCCCTTTTATCAACTTTAGCTCCTGAATATTTGATATTGTCATGATTTGTTTTTAAGTTTTCTGTTCTTTTTCTTAGTAGGTTGTTTATTATATAGTATGGGTAGTTATTCGTTTTTAGTATTGTTTTTATTTTTCTTATATTTTCTATTTCATATATCTTGTCACTGAGGTCCAAGACTTTATTTATGAAATTAAATGCAGTGTTTATTTTTTGTTTAATTGGTTGGGTGGAATGAAAGTTGATCATGCGTCCTGATGAAGTTGGTTTAGAATACCAATTGTATATGATTTGTTTGTTTTCTCTGTGTAATAGTAGGTCTAAATGAAGAAGTTTAGTTTTAGTTTGAAGTTTTCATAGCCATTTTGCAGTTTTCTAAATAATAGAAGAACTCAGAAGTCAGTGAATAATAAGTCTAACGTTCTTCCATTTACGTGTATTACATTATTTATTTGAACAATACCACTAACACAACATTCATCAACAAACGAATAACTGTCATCATTAAGAGTTTCAGGAAGAACCGGTACCAAAATCGATCCGGCTTCAGGGTCTGGAATCCAGCTTACTTTCGGAAGGTTAAAGTCACCCATTATGAACAGTCTAGCATTAGGACATTGTTTGATAGCATGTGAAATTGATTCGGCATGTTTCTTATATATTTCATTTGATGATTTAGGGGGAACGTAGGAACAAGAAAATATAAAAAGTTTTGTCACAGATAACAGACTCAACGTATATGAATTCAATATCAGAATGAAGACCGATTACTTCTTTCGAATGAAAAGTTGATTTTAAGGCAATGAGAACACTACCGCCTACAGATTTGTTCTTTGCGAAACACATTGAAATCGCACCACAAAATGATTTAAGGTGTAATTCTCTTTATTTAATTTTCATTCCACTTGTGTTGTGGTAAAAAATAGATAAAGTGTTGAGACTAGTTAGTTTTTTGAATCTTTTACTGCAGCACGGAGTTTAGGGGTTCTACGGGTTCTACAGAGATACGGGGGGTACGCGGACGGGATTCGAACTCCCGTACAACTGTGTTATCAGGCCATTTTCTGGGGTTAACAATTATGTCAAACAGATTAGGAGGGACCGTAACTTTAAATGATGCGATTTCTCTTACATTTTTAAATTTAAATTTTGTACACTGTATTGCCATCAGATTTTCGAGATTAAATATGGTTAGGTTAGGTTAGGTTAAGGTGGCTGTCAGGAAAACTGCTGACACACTTAGGCCAGAATAGGCCCATTGTGATACCACATAAAGAATGCGAGGTAATCCTCGTTAATTAAACCAGTTGGAGCTTTTAATAAAGCGATGGAGACTCTGAATGTCGATTTTATTTAAGTCACTGGGATCATTGAAGAAAAGATTTCCTAAGTGTGTTTTGCGTCTTTGAGAAAGAGCAGGGCATGAGCAAAGAAGGTGTGGGATAGTTTCTTCCTCCTCCTCGTCCATGCAGCTTCTGCAGAAATCATTTGAAAAGACACCAAGTCTATTGGCGTGTTTACCTATGAGGCAGTGTCCAGTAATGACACCAATTGTAGAGGTAAAATGCAATCTGCTCAGAGATAACAAACATTTCGATCGCTTCGGATCCAGTGTTGGCCAGATCTGTTTTGTCGCCAGACAAGTAGTGATACCTGTCCATCTGCTGTTTGTCATCATCATAGAATCTTGCTTAAGCATAAGTTTACATGTAGCGATCGGTATTCCAATATTCATCTTGCAAGGTGATATTGGTGTACTAGTTCCTATCCTGGCGAGTTCATCGGCTTTACAGTTTCCTGGAATATCTCTGTGTCCCGGCACCCAGAAAAGGTGAATGTTGAACTGTTCTGCCATCTCCATTAGAGACGATCGACAGTTTCAGGCAGTTACGGAGTTTGTAGAAACAGATCCTAATGATTTAAGGGCAGCTTGGCTATCTGAGAAGATACGGATATTCAAAGTAGATATTACGTTTTCTTTGAGCCAAGATAAAACTTCTTTTATCGCCAGAATTTCCGCTTGGAACACGCTACAATGATCGGGGAGACGGAAGAAGAGACTAATGTTTAGTCGTTCTGAGTACACGCCACCACCTACCCCCTCTTCGGTTTTTGAGCCGTCCGTGTAGAAGTGAATTGCTTCATCTCTCAGGAATTCATTATCTTCCCAAGTGGACCTTGTTGGAATTGTTATTTGAAAATTTTTGCCAAAAACCGGCTGAGGGATGGTGTAGTCGGAGTGTTTAGGGATTGATTCGAATTTGTTCAGAATGATAGTGTGTCCAATAGAGTTATTGGACCATTGAGAAATGGCTCTGAGACGAATAGCTGTGTTCGCCGCCACTTGTTTAGTGTATATATAGATTAAATATGGCTTTTATATAATTTGTCATCGAAGCAAAAAAATTATTTTAGGTTTGGGTATAAGCTTTAAGGTAGGGAGTATTGAAGCAGCATTATTTTCGATTTCCATCTAAGTGCTTATAGGTTCACATCCCTATATCCACATACAAAAGTATAAATATCGGGTTGTTCAATAAGAGCACTACAAAAGTTTTTTTAAATAAAACAAAAACGGTTTTGGACATCAATGAAATTCTTTATTATTGTGAAAGAATGTTCGATGCCATTATGTATGGAACTCGATTTCTTTTGCCTGGCCACCACGGGCACGCTTGCAGAAGTCCAGACGCTGAACCTAATTTTCGACGGTTTTCAAGTATAAATCGGCCAATCGTCGCTGGCTTGTTGGCATAGACCATAGACTTGACGTAGCCCTACAGGAAATAGTCTAACGGCATCAAATCGCACGACCGAGGTGGCCAAGCGACTGGACCATTTCGTGGGATAACACGTTCTCCAAACTTGGTTTCCAATAAATTGATTGTGACATTCGCTGTGTGGCTTTTGGCGCCGTTCTGTTGGAACCACATGTCCTCCAAGTCCATATCATCCAATTGGGGCCAAAAATATTCGGTTATAATTGAACGGTAGCGATCCTCATTCACAGTAATGTGCAGGTCTTGATCATCACGGAAGAAGTACGACCCAATAACGCCGCCGGCCCATAAACCACACCAAACCGTAATTTTTTCGGGGTACAATGATGATGATACAAAGATGGAGTACGTGTGGATTGCTGCCTAACCAATACCGCATATTTTGTTTATTGACGAAGCCATTCAGCCAAAAATGAGCCTCATCGCTGAAGATGATTTTTCGATGAAAATCCGAATCATTTTCAAGTTGTTGCTCAGCCCAATTCACGAACATACGACGCTTCTGGTGGTCAAGCGGCTTCAGTTCTTGCGTCAGTTTAATCTTGTAAGGATGTAAGCCAAGATCTTTTCGCAAAATTCGCCACAACGACGTCACAGAGATGCCCAACGCTTGAGAACGACGTGTGAGAAATGCATATGGGCTTTCTGCAACTGAAGCATCAGCGGGAGCAATATTCTCAACACTACAGGCACTTCTTTGTCTCACTGGCACGGGAACATTTTGTACTGTGCCTGTGAATTCAAATTTTTTAACTAGACGCTCAATTGTTGACTATGACGATCATAAATTGGACGTAGCGCTCTTAACGTTGAGGCCACTGACTCCGAATTTCGGTAGTAAATTTTAATATTTCCGACTCGTTGTTGGCTCGTATATCTTTCCATCATGAAGTGGAAAACCTTACGGAAGAGAAATGTCAAAAGATCGGCAAGAAATATGGCGTCGTTTGCTGTCCCTGTTGCTCTACTTTTGTAGCGTCCCTGGTGAAAAACCAATTAAATGCAAGTTTTAGTAGCATAATAATAGCGCCAATTAGATTTCTACCACTTTTTCTAGTTTTTTCGAAGAATTAAGTTTTATAAATGTATTAAATTCTTTTTCCCATTTATTCGTCGTTCGTTGGTCGCTCTCATGTGGATAGTCCTTTAGTTATTCTTATTTTCACCTTTTTTCAAACATTGGAAAAAAACTGCTGGTCATAGACAGTCAAAGTGGGAACATTGATGAGGTAAGAATTCAAAGAAGAGTTGCCTACTTTTTGGGGCTCTACCCGATATGGAACCATCATGAGTTTTAAATAATATTGCATATTTTGCGGCGTTAGCAATAACTATTCTCAGTAACATTAAGTATTGCATAGTTTCAGGCCTTCAAGGAATATAAATTTTTGATTTCAAATTGTTTCTCATTTTGATGCGTTGGACTTTTACAGAGAAAGATCAGTTATAGCCGTTTAACTTTGGAGGTGGCAAAGTTACACATGAAACTGCTTGCTTCCCCATGTAGAATGTATGTGTCTACTTGCACCTGAGAGCGTGTGCAGTTGATAGTACTAGATTGGGGTTTTCATCAACTCATAAATACTTTGTCACTTCCAAAAGTAAACGGCTAATAATTCAAGGTATGCAATCGACTAAGTTACTCAAATCCGTCATCACAGGAGAAATACTCGTTTAAAACTCAAAACTGGATTGATAATAAGTCCCATTGTGAAATTACCTTCTTCTGAGTAGTTAGTTGGTAAAGTCAGTTCACTTATCTCAACGGAAACATTAAATTTCAAATAAAAGAAAAAAAAACACGTACAAATATTTCACCAGTAATTAAATCCTGCTTCAATCAAAGGATTCCCCGGGTGTTGTTTGCATAATTGGAATCGCACCGTGTGTCCTCGTCGTGGTCGTGGTCCCTTTAATTAGGCCCTCTCCGCCATCATGACTGTGACTATAAACGCGTTCTTCTGGTCAAGTTACCATTAAGTACCTACTACCTACCTGTCCACACTATGTGGACGTTCGACGTTATTTTGCGTGCTCTTGGTCTTTGCCCAGTCCAATTGTTGCTCCTTAGCAGCACACACCGCACCGACACGACACCGGGGCCAGGTAAGTCATGTTTTCGGTATGCGTGAGCTTGTAGTGGCTTGCTATAGTGCAACAACTCTGCCACTGTCTCCAGCTTCATCATTGCCGGTGCATCTCGATCTCTGTACGGCATGTTGCCATGTTGCGAGGTTTGTTTATTGCAATATTTAAATTGTCGAATTCCGCGCTCACAACCAAAAAGGCCAACACTAATGGCTTTCTTGTGTTTCTGGGGGGCCGAAGGCATTTTGGCAATAGGAACGACTACATATACTACTACAACTGAACCGAAGACGATGTCACTGCGATGATTTTAGTTGACAACGGTGTTTCTGTTTGTGCTATACCTATGGACCTATCGAGTGAGTGTGGCCTGAATCCTTCTAAGGGATTCCGGGGTGAAAATTGAAAATGTAAAAGCTGCTAATGGGTTGGCGGTGGCGGTTTTGTTTTCAGTTGTGTGTTGTGTGACAATTTTTGTTCATGTTTGTCCAGGGGACATATTGGGAACATACCTTTGTGACTAATAGAAGTGTGACTTTAATTTAATCTATAGGGGATCGTATAGGTATTTATTTGCTTATTACATTTGTACTGAAGGAAAAATAATTTTATGGATAGGAACTTTAAGATATTTACGTATGCGTAAGTTCAAATAAACCTAATTTCTTAAACTAAAAATAGAAAGTTTCAAGCAAACGATAAAGGACATAGTAAATGAAAGAATGAATCCTCTCCGAATCTAATCGTTGGATTCAGATTTGAAGAGTAGAAGTTAATAGCTACGAATAAACACATAGGTACCTTATATTCTTTGGTAACAGGCAACCTAATGCGAAGTCACACATAAAAATTGGTAAGTGATATCGTTGCTAGAAGGGGAACTTGGGACACTTACCAACATAATTATGTAAGATATTTTGACCTTTTTATATATTTCTATGTAACTTTCTCTTCTCTGATATCAATGAGAACCCAAGTATACAAAAAAATAAAATCTAGAACCTTTTGGGTTTTTATTACATATACTCAAAAATAATTTTAAGAAACAAATGTTTTCATAATTTTATCACCAACTTTCCCAAACATCAGCCTAATATGTGCACACGCCCCTGCTGATGATGTCGAGAAGTCTAGCAAGGAAGAGTCTTGCGACCTTGGACGAAGGCTACGGAGCATGTCCGAAGTACGATGTGAAAGTCGTGCTAGAAGACATCAATATTTGGAAGATTAGTTGAGAATTAACGTCAACAGATAACGGCTTCAAACTTTGTTGTAGCTCATAATAGGTGATAAGTAGCACAAAGTTTGCCAGGCGAAGGATACACACAGCAACCTGGCGATCTCTAGATGTAGATGCCGCCAACCTAATCGACCACGTGTTAATTGGTGCCGCATCGAACATCTTATGCGCGCGAACTTCCTTCCCGAGGTGACAACGTGGCCTCTGACCACTTTTTTGTTGTGACAAAGTTCAGAGCCCGACTGTCTAAGGAAAAGAAAATGAAGACCGCCCAAAGGAAAAAATTCAACATTACATGCCCTAGCACATCTGAGAAAGTCAGAGAGTATAGAGAGGATTTGACCAGAAAACTCTTACCGCATCCCCAGCCACAAGCGTCAAAACCAGTGGATTTTGTATCGCAACATCATTAAAGAGACAGCCGAGACCACCATAGGCTTTCAACCACCCAGAAAAAAGAACCCGTGTGCAGGTATCTCGAGGAATCTAGCACAGCCGCCAACTCCCGCCGGTTCTACAAAAGAGCCAAGCAACTGGCATCTGGTTGTAAGACCGGCACACAAGCTCTTTGAAACAGCAAAGGGAACCTAGTCACCGAAGTACAGGGAACTGTAGACGTGTTTAAGCAGCGTTTTCAGCAACTACTTAATGAACATTATGTAATAGAAGCGACAAAAGCACAGGGAAGCATGAGACTAACCAATGAAGACCCAGTCCCAGCGTTAAGTATTGATGGCATACCTGTGGAACTCTTCAAGTATGGAGGAGATGTCCAGATAGGAGGAGGAAAGTATGCCTGACGACTGGTCAAATAGCTCCATATGCCCAATCTACAAAAAAGGCAATCTGATGTTGCCTACATCCAACGTAATATTTGAACGTCTTAAACCTTTCTGCCACACTATGATCGGCACGTACTAGTGTGGCTTCAGGCCAAGCATATCAACGATTGATCACATCTTCACATTTAGGCAAATCCTGGAATAAACCAACTAATTTCCAGTTGAGACCCACTATCTTTTCATCGACTTCAAAGCTGCATATGATAATATAAATCGCCAAGAGCTTCTATTGGCAATGCCGGAACTCGGGATTCCGAAAAAAACTGATCCAACCATGCCACATGACGTTACAAAATACGCGGTTCAACGTGCAAGTGGAAACAGCTCAAGCCTGATTCACAATGCGACAAAGAAATGAGACGAGAGCATGACGTGAAACGCTGTCATCTTTTTCTAGTTATAAATCGTTCCCTTATTCACAATGCGACGGGATTTTTAGCGACGAGAGCTTATTTTCTGTAGGAAAAAATATCAAAAAATTTAAATGAAAAATACTCCAGATAACAGATTATCAATTGCTTTATCTATTTATCTGAATTTATTGTATTTTTTCTTGCAAATTTTATTTCCATTATATAAATTACTTGTCAACAAATAAAATCGTCGCCACGTCACGTATTTTTTTCAATTTTTTGAATCCATAGCGTGACGTGACGGCGAGAAACGCTGCATTGTGTATACTCTCGTATGTTTGAAAGTCGTTTAACATAAACGATGAGGACACGTCACGTTCACGTCTCGTCTCTCGTCGCATTGTGAATCAGGCTTCATCGGAGTTATTTCAGACGTGTACAGGGTTCAGACAGGAAGATGCGCTATCATGCGACTTTTTCAACCTGGTCCTGGAGCAGATAGTGTGCAAGAGTGGTGTTAACCAGGAAAGCTACATCTTCAACAGATCTTCTCAACTGCTTCGCTATGCGGACGACATCGAAATCATCGGCCGCTTCAAGCAAGCCTTACTAGAAACACTCACAGCTATTGATGATGGGCGAAACGAGTTGGTCTTTAAGTGAATGAGGACAAAATAAACTTGCTATCAACAAACACAGCTTCATCTGTCCATCGCCTAGGACAAAACGTGACTGTTGGTATCAGTAATTTTGAGGTAGTCAAGGGGTTGACCTACCTCGGAACAAACATCAACCCCACGAATGACACTTTAGTGAAAATCTGACGAAGAATTACCTTAGCCAACCGCTACTACTTCGGTTTGGCCAAACAAATGGGTTAAAAACTCTTTTCCCGAAAGACAAACTGTACAAAACGCTAATCTGACCAGTTCTTCTCTACGGCACCGAGTGCTAAACGATAAGTAAAATAGGGGAATTGTTACGGGGCACTTTCGAGACAAAAATTCTTCCCCAGATATTTGGTCCTACGAGTATATGCGAAGAGGGCGAATGGTGGAGAAGATTCAATCTGGAATTGTCCGAGCTGTACTAAGATGTGTATGTAGTCCAAAGAGCCAAAACACGTCAACTACACTAATGGCTTGGCCATATCGAACAAATGGAAAATCTTTAAATCCCAGCCCCCAGATTCGAGACGACCAGAAAGACCGAACCTCTGCTTCAGGGATCACCCGGTTTCAGACTCAAGAATTCTTGGAATCAACGACTGGACGGAGCGTGCAAAAGACGGCAACCTATGGAAGACTGCAATATCACAGGCAGAGGCCCTCTACGGATCTAGAGCCAGATAAGTAAGTGAGTAAGTAGTAAGATCCTGCGCATAAGTATTGACTTGGATTAATTTTGCTTGATATGTGACATGCAGCTTATTTTTCTTTGTCTGATCCAGGAATTGTTTATTTGTACTCACTGCGATTTATGGGTTCAACTTTCAAGATCACATATCCTAAGTCACAAAACTTGAGTGGTTAATAAGCTCCAATGGATTTTAAACAATTTTTTTTACATCTTTTGAAAATGGAACATCAGACTTTGTAAATCAAAAAGTGAAAAAATTGCATAGCTTAAAGAAAATTCAAACAAAAACGAATTTGTTATTTGCGTTAAAACTAAACGCTATATAAAATCATTTAGTATAACCGTACTTAATGTATAATGAGTTTATTTTTACTTCATTATTAAAATAAAAGTCAATTGCTCAATATTGAATAGCCACAAAAGTTTCATTGGTCGAATTTTAGTTCACATTTATGCAAATGAGAAGTGAAACCAAATATTTTTTCCGTCTCAATGGGGACTTAAGCTAATAAAACGCTATCCATTAGCATTTTTTTGGAAGCATATTGTCAAACCTCAAACGCACACATTGAATAATGTGTGTGCGAGATTAAAAATACCCAAATCAATCATAAAAAGTCCCAACTGTCTGTTCGGTATTAAGTGATGGTGTGTTCTTTTATGACCCCTGGATGGCTTTTTATGTTTATGTTTGTTTTCAGAATTTCTCAGAATTTTTATTTTAAATTGGCTTGCTTTTTTTGGTTAGATTTTTGGATGGATGGTTGATTTTTAATTAAAACTTATTTAAACTTAAAAATATGCTTTGAGAAGAGTTGCAGAATAGTTTAAATGAAAGTTTATAATGATTACAAGAAAATTAAGATTTTATTACTAAGAGATATTTGAAATATTTTCAATACTTTACAGAAACTCTTGCTTTCCATATATAGGGCAAAATTTGAATTTATTATTTTATCGAAAAAAAACTTTGTCCTCAAGATATCCTCCACATTAATTAATGAATAAAAATATACATACCTTTAGCATACAAATTCATAAGTATTCAAATTTGAATACTTTATTGCTGGTTTATAGAATAAAAAGTGTCTCATTTCAAGAAAGAGTTTAGCTTTTCTTCATAAATGTTTTCTCTAGAACTCTAAACTTGCATAAAATGCAATATCAAAGTACAAAAAAAAGTCCACAAAAAAAGTATAAATATTTCTAAAACCTTATATCTAATTTCAATGCTAATCCAAAATAACAATAATTAAATAATTTCATAATTTTTATATTATTTGATTGGTCTGTGATGTGGGGCTGATTCTTTTGAATTCATTCATTGTTTTAATAATATCCGCTTATGCAGTGTGCTTTGATAAGCTTATTTTCTTTAATGAACTTGATACCAACTTTGTAAAATTATTGAGAAAAACACTAAATAATGCTTTCCATTTAGGAAAAGATATCAACTAAAACTTAGTATCGGGTTTTTCAATAAGAGCGCTACAAAAGTTTTTTCAAATAAAACAAAAACGGTTTTGGATACTAATGAAATTCCTTATTCCTGTGAAAGTACGTTTGATGCCATTATGTATGGAACTCGATTTCTTTTGCATAACCACCACGAGCACGCTTCCAGAAGTCCAGACTCTGAACCCAATATTCGACGGTTTTCAAGTATAAATCGGCCGATACTGCTGCAATTTGACGTTCGATATTCGTACGAGGTTCATCAATCATCGCTGGCTTGTTTGCATCCACCATAGACTTGACGTAGCCCCACAGGAAATAGTCTAACGGCGTCAAATCGCACGACCGAGGCGGCCAAGCAACTGGACCATTTCGTGAGATAACATGTTCTCCAAACTTCTATAAATTTCCAATAAATTGAATGTGACATTCGCTGTGTGGCCTGTGGTGCCGTCCTGTTAGAATCACATGTCCTCCAAGTCCATATCATCCAATTGGGGCTAAAAATATTCGGTTATCATTGAACGGTAGCGATCCCCATTCACAGTAACGTGCCGGTCTTGATCATCACGGAAGAAGTACGGCCCAATGACGCCGCCGCGCCGGCCCATAAACCACACCAAACCGTAATTTTTTCGGGATGCAATGATGAGTCATGGAGTACATGTGGATTGCTGCCTAACCAATACCGCATATTTTGTTTATTGACGAAGCCATTAAGCCAGAAATGAGCCTCATCGCTGAAGATGATTTTTCGATAAATCCGAATCATTTTCAAGTTGTTGCTCAGCCCAATTCACGAACATACAACGCTTCTGGTGGTCAAGCGACTTCAGTTCTTGCGTCAATTTAATCTTGTAAGGATGTAGGCCAAAATCTTTTCGCAAAATTCGCCACAACAGCGTCAAAGAGATGCCCACCGCTTGAGAACGACGTGTGAGAGACACATTTGGGCTTTCTGCAACTGAAGCCTCAGTGGCAGCAATATTCTCAACACTACGGGCACTTCTTTGTCTCGCTGGCACGGGAACATTTTGTACTGTGCCTGTGGATTCAAATTTTTCCACTAGACGCTCAATTGTTGATCTGCTAGACGACCATAAATTGGACGTAGCGCTCTTAACGTTGAGGCCACTGACTCCAAATTTCGGTAGTAAATTTTAATAATTTTGACTCGTTGTTGGCTCGTATATCTTTCCATCATGAAATGGCAAACCTTACTGAAGAGAAATGTCAAAAGAGCGGCAAGAAATATGGCGTCGTTTGCTGTTCCTGTCGCTCTACTTTTGTAGCGTCTCTGTTGAAAAACCCTTTACTTACCTACCATTCCATTTTACCAAGTTTGCTCTTTGACAACAATCCCAAATTAAATACCTTTTCAAAACTATTTGAAATCCAAATAACTTCTGTCTTTGGGGAGTATAAATTGTTATACAACCATTTATACCTCCAAATAGGGTAAAAGTAAAGTTATTGGCAATTTCCTTGAATTTTCTTACCAAAGACGGGCTAAGGTGGTAAGCAGAAAAACTTGAACTGGTCAAAAACTACAAGTAGCTATTTCAAAAAAATTCGATAACTTAAAAAACTCAAAAAAAAAGACAGTAAAGATGAAAATGAATATTATTAGTTACACTCTATACAGTATCCTGTTTTCTGTATTAAAATATTAAATTTTCCCTGAAAAAACTACCGCAGTTCTTAGTAAATTTGCATCATTTATATAACATTGAGCTCTACCAAAAATTGCAAAGCTGAATAACACAGTTTTTTAATTTTCGATTTCTTTCAAAACAATTTTTTTTTTATTTCAATAATTTTTTTTCATGCAGGAGTTTCTAAATAATGCAAATATTTTTTCTTACTAAAATTAGAAAAAAAATATTTTTAAAACATGTCCAAAAATTGTTTTTTTTTTTGAAAATGAAATATTAATGTAATGTAGTATTTTAAGAAAAAAAATAATTTTTAAGGAAAAATAATGGTACCTTCCATACATATGTTAAAAAACCGTTAAGGATAATATTTTTCAATAATTTTTATAATTCTTAATTTTCTCATTTTTATTTTGTATATACAAATTTCAAATAACATTTAAAATAGTACACATGAAAATCTTCAAAAAAAGTTTTTTTTTTAATTTTTTAAAAAAGGTAAAATTTTTTTTATGAAAATTCGATATCTCAAAAACGAGTTCACAATTTTTTTTTTTTAATTTTTAAAGAATTTAATATATAAAAATTATTTTTAAGAAAACGGCCCCAAATATTTTTGTTTGTCATAAAATCAAATTCAATCAAAAATTAAGATAACGTTACTTTTTTTCATATACAAATTTTCAAAAAAAGTTGTTGTACTTACTAACTTATCCGGCTCCCATGGAGGGTGAAATATTGCGGTGTTCCATCGGTTGCGGTTCCTCTCACGCGCTTTCCAGTCATTGAGTACAGCTCGTACAATTTACAATTAAACCTTCCCCTCCATTCGCCCTCTTCGCATATACTCGTAGGACCAAATATCTGGTGAAAAATGTTTGCTCGAAAGTGCCCAGTGTCAATTTCCCTTTTTTACCTATCCATCACTAGGCGCCTTAGAGTAGAACTGGTAAAATTAGCATTTAGCATAGCGGGAAAGGAGTTTTGAACCCATTTGTTTTCCCAAACCGAAGTAGCAGTGGTTCACTAGGGTAATTCTTCGTTGGATTTCCATTAAAATGTCTTTCGTTGGATTAATGTTTGTTGCGAAGTAGAAAATTACTGCTATTAACAGTGAAGTTTTGTCCTAGGCGAAGGCGATGGAAGGATGAAGCTTTGTTTTTTGAAAGCATATGCTTATCTTTGTGCTTATTCACTTTAAGAACAACGCATTTCCCTTCAATGCCTGTCCTTCAATTGCTGTGAATAATTCAAGTACAGCTCCCTTGGAGCGGTCGATAATGTCAATGTCGTCCGCATAGCGAAGCAGATATGTTGAAGAAATTGCCTTTAAGGTAAACACCACTCTTGCGACCTATCTGCTCCAGGACTAGGTTGAAGAAGTCACATAATAGGGCATCTCATGGTCTGAACCCTGTACATGCCTGGAATAGCTCAGATGAGCAATTACCTATTTGCACGTTGCACCACGTATTTTGTAACGTCATGCGGCATAGCTGGATCAATTTTTTCGGGATCTCGAGTTCCGATATCGCCAATAAAAGCTCTTGGTGACGTATACTACCATATGCGGCTTTAAAGTCGATGAAAAAATGGTGGGTCTCGACTTGAAATTCGTTGATCTTTTCCAGGATTTGCCTAAAAGTGATGATTTGGTCTATCGTTAATCTGTCTAGCCTGAAGCTACACTGGTACGTGCCGATCATAGTGTTGGAGAAAGGTTTGAAACGCTCTCATAGTACGTTGGATGGGATCTTGTATGCAACATTCAGCAGGGATATACCTCTGTAGTTTTTGCAGGACACAGGATCCCCTTTTTTGTAGATTGGGCATATGAAGCTAACTTACCAGTCATCAGGTATACTTTCCTACTTCCGCACTTCGTTGATGAACTGGTGCATGCACCCTACCAGGACATCTCCTCCATACTTGAAGAGTTTCACAGGTAGGTCATCCGAGTTGGCGGATTTGTTTTTCTTTAGCTTGTGGATGGCTTTCTTAATCTCTTCAAAACTGTGCGCAGGGACTGGATATTCATTGACTGGTCGCGTGCTTCTTTCTTCTCCCATCGCTTCCTAGAACCGAATGTCCATTGGTACTGGAAATGCTGCTTAAACACGTCTACAATTCCCTGTGTTTCAGTGACTAGGTTCCCTTTGCTGTTTCAAATAGCTTGCGTGCCGGTTTTATATTCACACTGCAGTTGCTTGGATGTTTTGTTGAAGCGGTGGGTGTTGGGTGGAGTGCTAGACTCCTCAAGATAACTGAACTGAGAGGCTTTGGATGCTTTTTTCTTTCTACGCAGGGTTTTTTTATCTTTGTTTCTCTTTTCACGGAGCTCCTCCCTTGCGGCTCTTGTTTTCCTTTGCAGAATTTGCATTCGTGCATTTTTCGTCTTCTGTTTCAATACCGCGCATTTTTTATCATACCACGGGTTCTTTTTTCTGGGTGGTTGAAACCCCATAGTGGTCTTGGCTGTCTCCTTAATGATGTCACGATACAGGTTCCATTCGTTGTTGACGCTTTTAAGATGTGCTAAGGTATGCTATGTTGAATTTCTTCCTTTGGGTGGTCTTCGCTTTCTTTTCATTGGACAGTCGGGCTCTGAACTTTGTCACAACAAGAAAGTTGTCAGAGTCCACATTTGCGCCTCGGAAAGTTCACTCGTCCAAAATGTTCGATGCGTGCCTTGCGCCAATTAGCACATGTTCGATTTGGTTGACGGTTCAACCACCTGGAGATTTCCAGGTTATTGTGTAAATCCTTCGCCTAGGGAACTTTGTGCTACTTATCACCGTATTACGAGCTTCAGTAAAGTCGATTAGTCGAAAACCGTTGTGTGTTGTCGTTTCGTAGAGGCTGTGCTTTCTAACTTATCCGCCAAAGATGTTTTCCTTCCCGACTTTAGCATTGAATTCTCCGAGCACAACTTTGACATCACACTCCGGACAGCCTTCCTAGGCTCCGTCCAAGAGGTCGTAAAACTCTTCCTGGTTAGACTCCTCGGCTCCATCGGTAAGAGCGTGTGCAGAAGTTATTCTAGTTATTTTAAATATCGTATAACATGCTTTTAAACATTTTTCTCTGATAATTTTCTTTACATATATAATGTTCTTAAGACCTCAGCATCTTGAACATAAGAGCAAGTACGTGCGACCCAGTCGTGAAATTTTTTGTTTTATTTTCAAAAATAAGTCAAGTGTACACAAAATTGGACATGTGAAAAAAACTGCATATAATATATAACAAATGAGTTAACCTCGTTCTAGCACTAAAGCCCCCCTCCCCTCCCAGCTTTATAACACGTTTGTGTAAGTACCTGGGAAAAGTAAATTAAACGCCAAAATCGGCAATTAAAACTCCTTCACATGATCTTCTTGTATTATTTTTTTGTTTTCTTTCGACCACTTAAGGTCACCTCCAAGACCTATTTTTCTATTTTAGAACATCTGATAAATTAGAAAGTTTGAAACTGATAAAGCACCTAATTAAGTGTTGCCAACTATCCAAAAATCCATGATCAAATTTTCTCTTGATAACATTATTCACATATTCTTGGTTAAGTATCGCTTATAATTTGACGAGTTACCCTAATAAACTTATAAGCAAATGTAGGTTAGTAAGTACATTTTTACTTAAACAAAAATGTTTCTCTTTGTTTTCAAAACAAAGTTTCCAATAACGTCAAGAGAAGGAATTTAAATTAAACATTTAAATCTAAAACTGCATCAGCTCTATTCTAAATGACATGCGACTGAATTGCTGGTAATTTATTTAAAAACAAAAACAAAAATACCCATGAGCACCCATGTGCCTCCATACTTACCTAATAATAATTATAATAATGTCCCCACGACAAAAAAAAATCTTTTTTTCCCCAAATTGCAACAAAAGCAAAACAATTTTACGACCAATTGGAAAAATTACCTTACCAAATGCTTATAATTTTCCGGAATCCCACACAAAAAAAAAAAACGTTTGTCACTCAATACCATTCTGCTGCCATACAATCCCCACATCCCCCACAGGTAAGTAGAAGCTACTAATAAGCCATGCGCTGCTGCTAATCACAAGAAATTCGACGACACGTCCGTTCTTTTTTTACGCCAAACCGATTACAAAATATTCCCATAGCTTCTTGGGTGATGTGATGACGAACATACGAGTATTGTTGATTATAACTTGGGTTTTTGTTTGTTTTATTTTTAGCTCACCGAGGCATTTGATCCATCCGCCTTGCCCTACCCCAGAGTCTGCCTTGAAATGAACTAATAAAAATGATTTACCTACGTACAAACATTTCGGTGCAATTTGTAATTTGCATCGTGAAAACGTTTTTCTTCGGAGTAATTTAAGTAATTTGATGAAAATTGTTCTCTTTCTGTCAACTTGTTTGTAAGGAAAATAGCGCAGTTGTTCTATTTATTTTTTGTTGCTGTGGTATTTTTTTAATTTTATTTTAGCGGCATTTTAGCACTTATTTTACCGCCACATAAAACTATCATGAGTGTGAAATTGAAATTGTCGCGACTAAAAATATATTTAAAGAAGGCTTTTAAAAAGTAACAAACTATACCTACCGACCAAGACCGCATTTTACAAACAGATAAAGGTGAATATTTTCAGTATCGTTGTATGCAAAATCGGAGCTGATTCGTTATTCTGTCTTAAAGAATCTTTTATTTCCGGAAGCAATATTTAAGCCCGAATTGACACCGAGAACCAGAAACAAAAAATGGCTGGAGATACACACTCAAATGTAGAGTGGGTTAAGACAAGAAAGAAATCATTTGGTAGAAATATGTGTCTATTTCCCCCCTTTAACAGGAAGGGAAAAAACAACGACAACACTTACAATACTATGCTGTCTTTTTTTGGTTATTTTAGTGGGCGTGTCAAAAGATGGTTGGTTTTGAGAAAACCTTGAATATTAATAGCAGATGCAAGTTAGGTAATGTAAGTTAAGGTAAGGTTAGGAGGGGCGTGCACAGATTGGTTCGAATAAATTGGTTCGTTTGTTAACCAGCCTGTACTTTCTATGAATTTTTCTCATATTTGCCATTTATACCAGCGCTAGATCATCCAGTTCTCTAGCAAATCTGTTTCCAAAATAACGGAGGCAGTTTGTTTCGAGCAGCAGAGCAGGTGTTTAATTGTTTCTATTTCTTCGACATCCTGACAGCTCACACAGAAATTGGGTGCAAATACAACCAGTCTAGTGGCCATTGTGCCAATGTGCAGGTGCAGTGACCCGTTAGTACAGCTCAGATTTCAATATTCTTTTTACTCAGCTGCTATAAAATGTACTGAGTTTTTTTCTTATTAATTCTAGGCCATAAGCTTCTAGAGATAAAGCAGTCGTTCTTGGTCGTTCTTTTAATCACGCCGATGGGGATGTTTGGGGCTCTGCACCATTGACACTTCATCTATGGGAAATTTGATATTTGAGAATGCCATCTAATTGGTCAGTAATTGGTCAGGAAAGGTCAACTGGTCCTAGAAATTGGTCAGCCCTAGATAACTTGTAATAAAGGCTTAAAGTTTCTTAAGGTCACTCAAGGCAACGCGTGATTTTTGGCACCTCATTTGAAGGAAATTTACAAGAAAAAGTAAACTATCCGAAAGATCTCTAGATCGTGATAAAAGGTCAACTATTTTCAGAAATTGGTCAGCCATAGCTTTTTTTCTATGAATTTTCAAAATTCGTTTCAAGGTCACAAAAAAAACCCATGGGCACCTCATTTGGGTCATTCTAAAAAATAAAGTATGCCATATGATAGGCCACTTCACAGTCACACAAATTTTTTAATGATTTTTTTATAAATAAAAAAAAATCAAGGTCTTTAAGGCCTTTCAGGTGGCATTAATTTTTTGCAAATTTGCCATAAAAGAGATGCCAAAAATTAATACCACCTGAAAGGCCTTAGGATCAATGTCAGCTAGTTTCAGTAATTGGTCAGCCATAGATTTGTTGTTATGAATTTTTATCATTATGCCAAAAAACGTTCGTGAACTTGAAAAAAAACTTTAAAAAATCGTTAAAAAGAATCCATTGCTGACCAATTACTGAAACAAGCAGACCTTTTATATAAATATAGAGATCTTTCGCGCGTGACCTTGAGTGACCTTCGGAAACTTTAAGCCTTTATTACAAGTTATCTAGGTCTGACTAATTTCTAGGACTAGTTGACCTTTTCTGACCAATTACTGACCAATTAGATGGCATTCTCAAATATCAAATTTCCCATAAATTAGGTGCCAAAGGTCCAGAGCCGAAGTTTGGGCCCTTATCCAATTGGATACTACTGTTTTTATTTTATATTGACCCTTTCTTGCCAGTTAATCTGCTATTTTATTTTCTTCTATATTGTTATGTCCAGGAAGTCAGCAGAGTTTGACTTGATGGTAAGTGCTACAAATATTATTCAGTTTGGCTCGGTATTTTTCTACTGCCTTGGACTTTAGAGTCTCACTGGCTTTGATACGAGTAGCAGCTTGGCTGTCCACGAAAATATATTTTTTGTGTAACATATCTGCCTGAAAGACACTACATTCATCTGGGAGATTACATGATTCTTCAATATTAAGAGCTTCACAGAACACCCTAACTCATTTACCTTCTTCCATTTTTAACCCATTGGTGTAGAAGGGGATACCCTGTTCACTGAACAGTGATTTGGGTTCCCATTCATTCCTTTTGGATATTAAATTAGAGAAACATTTTTTAAATCTTTAATAGGTCGTGTATAGTCAGTCGTTACATCAAACCTGGCCAATGTGTCAGACCTTTGCAAGATAGACCAATGAGGCCATGACCATAGGTGATGTGCTTCCAAGAACCTATTTTTTTGAGTCGAAGTGTGCTTTTGTTTGGTGTGCATCTTATATGCTCGTCCTGGCCTGGAAGATTTAGAATAATTTCCAGCCCTGGTTTCGGTGTAGACCTCTGTGCCCCCGTCATTTCTATACAGGCTAGTCTCTGTACCTTATTCAGGTTTTTGAGATAACTACATTTTTTCAACAGCCTTCCACCACTCGATAGAACCATAGGTAAGAACAATTACCGTGTATATCCACTAGATGACTTGCGGTCGTATGCCCCACCTTTTACCGATAGTTTTTATGCATGTGTAGAAAGCACAGAGTGCTCTTTCCGTTTCCATGTAAGCTTGGAATCAATCAATGATGACTGAAAGACAAAAAGCTTCTTTGGATAGTATCAGAAGAATGTCATTAAGCCTGGGGAGGGGTTTAAGTAATCTGCTTTTTTTATTCGTAAACAGAACTAGTTTGGTTTTTGTAAGGTTAACCCCAAGACTGTGTTAAACTGTCCAAGAAAATAGTTCTTCTTCTCAACTGTGGATTCCTCAATATCTTTAATGGTGGAAAGATACTTTTCCGATATCAAAATTACAGTGCTATGCCAAATAGGCCACAATTTTAATTCCCTGATTCCTTAATGCTTTTAAAATTTTGTTAACTATAACAGCCCAAATGAAACTTATCAGTCTGTAAGCTTTTGTAGACGAATTTGTCGATTCTCCAGCTTTTTGAATAAAAACCCCTTTAACCTTCCTCCAGCTGCTAGGGACTTTTGAAAACTACCCCAAGCCATGGGGTGATTATCTGTAGAGCAATTTTGAGTAAAAGATGGAAAAATCTCGCCTGTCACAGCTGATTTAAAGAGTTTGAGGAAGTTTATTTTCCACGTAATCTACTTCTGTCTTCCTTTAGTTACGTTTTGAGTAATAGTGTGCATACGCCAAAGTGTAATATTTTTATAAAAACTCTTTTGTTTAAACAACAAAGAGACGGTAGTTCAAATGTCATTTGACAGTTATTAATCTGTTTGGATACACCTCTTGATAATACAATTTTTGGTGTTAGAGAAGAGCCGCCATCTTGAAAAAGAGATTAGTTTGGATTTTATTTAACAACTCTTTCAAATTCGATCTTACAACAAAATGTCCAAGCAAGATCTTGTACAAGATTGAGTTATCTTAAAAACAAGCCATTAACGACCACTAACAGTTATTCCATCTTTAAGTTATAGTGGGTCAAAGTTCACCTTTGAGTCATGTGTTGGAGGTGGTATGACGTTTCTTATGATATCTCGATTTTCGTTGCCTTTTTTGGAAATTGCCGACAGAATAATTTGTCATTTTAACTACCTATGAAATGAGGCTTTGAGTGATGTTATTGGCCACATATTGTTTGTTCAATCAAAGGCTAGAGTAAATTTTACAACTGTTAGAAGTCGTTAATGGCATATTTTGAAGATAGTTTTATCTTGTATAAGATCTTGGTTGCACATTTTGTTGTAAAATCAAACTTGAAAGAATTTGTTAAATAAAAACCAAACCAATCTCTTTTTCAAGATGGTGGCTCTTCTCTTACCTCAAAATCCCAAAAAACTCGATTTACTAATCAGGAGGTGTACTCAAACAGATTTGGCAGATAATTGTGGCCCCCCCCCCTCCATTCTTTCTGACTAACAACACGTAACTTGTCAGGCCCTATATCTTCACGAGCTGTTTGGGTCACCGAATATAATCTTTTCTATTAAAATCTCTTCATACTTTTTATCAAGATCTCAAAAAGCGAAGAGAAAGTATTCCTGGTGAAATTCTCCATGTAATCATCATTTAAATATGCGCGCGATATGTAAACAATTTGTTTCTCTGTTTTTTTTTCAGTTTTCATTTCAACAAAGTGGCTTTTCTAAGCCCCAAGACCGACCAACAGACGGTGATGATGATGATGATGATAAAAAAAAAATGATTACAAAGAGACGAGAGGACCCCTCCTGTGCGACAGCCTTAAATGTTGGCAATTAGGATGCTGCATCATGTCTACTGTTTGGCTTGTCGCGCACTTGAGTTCAACCAAGTGCATTTGGCTTCGGCAAAAATGTGCAACAAACTGCTGCTGCATGCAGTCTACACACAGCATCTGCCGAAATAACAATGCAACAAAAGAAACCCTGAAACTGAGGAGCAAGAATCTCCAATACGAGTACTTGCAGATCCACATAAATGTATCCTCACTTCTTCTCACATATGGATGTATGTACCTACAAAGTATTAAGTCGGTTTCGGTTAGCAGACGTCTTCTAGGGACCAAAAGGGGGCTCCATAAATGACTCTGACATTCCTCGGTGACGTCGAGGTAATTAAAATTCAATTGAAATGAATAAAATGCCATCAATTAAAAGGATGCGCGTCGTGTTAAATACTCGTACTCCCTGGGGGAATTAGTTTCCATTTCCATTTGCTTCTGCCGCCAACAATCCGCACATCCCGCCATTGCTGGTATGTCCTGATGGTTTGGGTGGTGCTCGGGCCTAGCCTTCCCTCCCACTGTTCTACTGTGCTCCCCCCATCACAACTATGGCTACAGCGCGACTTTGGGCGTGTTTGTTTTATTTTTGACAAGTGGCTTGTTATTAAAATCTTTTAGAGGATGTGACGGAAACTTCTTCGTTTTTTCTTCATCTGCTTCTTTCTGAACTTGTGAGCCTTTTTAGTATGTGAGTTTAATTTATTGCGATGATGAGCGAATAAATTATAATTATATATGTATAAGATCCATTAAATTGCATATTTAAAAAAAAATAACTTTGAAAACAACAATATTTATAGAACGCTTAAGCATTTTCGAATTGAAAACATTTTTTGCGGTTGATCTGTGCCATGGGAATTTGTTTTAAATATCAATTCCAGAGATTTTGATTTTATTAAAAAAGTATTTCGCTTCATAAAGAATTTTTTGCTTCGATGATTTATAGAGAAAGCTAAAAGCTGCAGTTTAATAGCCAATTTATTAAAATAAAAATTATAGTTTCAAAAGAAAATTTATTCATGATTTAAATTCTTGGAAAATGGAAATATTATTAGGTTTTTTTTTTTTATTTGAGTCTGGGGGTTTGACTTTGTCAACTGATCCATTAAAAAGTGATTAAGTGATTATTAGGTAGGTATGTAAAAGGTGTTTGATTTTCTTAACTGAACGTAGGTGTGGTTTTATTAAAAATCACACAAGAAACAGGAATTCACGTAATCGTCTTAGACGATATTATTTGTCTAAGCTGTCTACGATTTTAATTAAAGATTTTTTTTTTAAATTGGTTTCTTTTGACAATTTTCACGTGAAATTTCTTAAACATAAAACTTGGTATTTATACAACAACAAATGTTGGAGCTATTCTTAGAAATATTTCACGGTTCTTAATAACGTTTAAGACACACGAAGATGTATTAATACAAAAAAAAATAGAATATGCCATGTTTTTTTTTTTAAAGCACTAAAAATTATTTAAAATAAATTTATATTTCAAGCGGAAAATGTGGGTTGCACACATGTTACTTCCTACATTCCTTAGATATTGTTATCTTTTGCATGGACCGAAGGCTTTTCTATTTTAATGCATGGGATGCATAAAAAAACAGTCAAAGAAAATTCAAAGCTGAAATACAACGAGCAAAACGCAGCTCGTGGTAAACCTTCTGCCACCAAATTGAAGGAACTAATGACTAAGCGGGAGGTAGGAAACTTTTAGCAAAAGAATCAGTCCCCCAAAGGTCTCTTAAAGATCCTATTGATCAATGGACAGAATCATGGGGAGAATTGCTGGAGCTCCTTGTCAAAACTCATTTTCCAGATTGTTACTTTGACGTTAATAACTTATAACAAGCAGTTCAAATAGAGGACACGGTGCGGTGGTGCCACACAAGATCCAGGAATAGATGGCATCTTCCCATGATGCTACAGAAGAACATTAAACACGTCATCCAACATCCCAAGAGCTTCTTTCTAAGCACTCTTTAAAAAATAAATAAATTAAATTTGGTGGCGCAACAGCTCATGGAGAACCAAGGCCTAGTGACTTACAACTCTCAACCATTCCTGTCTGCGTGTTATTAGCAGGAACGGAGGGAACCTACAATTGTTTGCAGAGTCCTAACGGCTAGATGAGAAGCACTTATTCATGGCAAGTATACTTTTGGAGGATTTAGCAGTTCCTCGCAAGAGGCATTACCACGGGAAAAACATTTCTGTTTATAGGTGGCAGCGGCTGGGTATCGAACCTTTGGCATGACAGTCTAACGCACTAACCATCATGCCACGAGGTACTGCTACAGCCTTTAGTGGGGATATATTCCTTTGGCATGGTGTGGAAGTAATAGTAGAATTCATACCGAAAGCTGGGACCAAGCCCCACGGATGCTAAAGACTATAGACTCATTAGCCGAACTTTCGAAGGGCTAATAGGTAACACATACGAAAAACTCTAAAACCGAATGTGTTGTCACCTGCCCAACACGCTTACACGAAAGAAAAAGGTGTTGAAACAGCCCTTCACAGCTTAGTAAACATAACATAACATAACATAAACAACGCAGTCAATACACAATGAAGATATCTGTTACATCAAGGTATCGTTTAACGGTGTGTCTCACTTCACTTATGAAGGTTCTCACTACAGGGTTTGGATGATTGCTTAGGTTGCTCGTCAGTATTTTGGCAGCACTGATCATGTATCTGTCAAGGGGTGTGTTATTCCGGATGCCTCGTAGAGTCGGTTGTTGCTGAAATGTTTTCGTCGCCGTTGGTCAAAGTGGAATCCCATGCAGATCCACAAGATCTTCCTCTTGAACATTACCAGTTTTTTCATCCTGGTTTTGGAAATAGTAAACCTGACGGGCAGTATGTGCGATGATCGGTCTGAGAATTGATTATAAAGAAGTAACTTTGTCCTTTGGCTGAGTCCATTCCTTTTCCGCATTAATGGATGGATGTGGTGGAAAGCTTAGTTTCCTTTTATCAGAGTAGCTGTTACATCCGGAGCGTAGCCTAAATTCCCCAAAATTGACACCCAGATATTTCACCCATAGTTTGGTTATGATCCATCAGGCATATTGATGATAATGCTGCGGCAACTTTAAGCTGAGGATGTACTTTGCAGTCTCACTGGTCTTCTGAAACAAGCATACTTGGATCTAGCTTTGATGCCCAATGTTGAATAGAACTTCCCCAGCCATCTCACGTGTTCTTCTACTCTTTGGGCTGCAATGACTAGTCAAATAGATTTGGCGTATGATGTAAGTGAATCTTCCACATAGAGCAAATTCACAACGTTGTTGGGCTGAGGTTGGTCTAACGTGAATATGTTGTAGAGGTACGTTTCCAAATTTGATTCTTGAGGGCTGTAATGGTCTTGGTTATTTATTGGAATTGAGGAATTCTTTTTATTAGTGTACCTGGAAAACTAAAAGTGGTTAGCTTATGAATTAGCCCCTGTATCCAGATTCCGTCGAATTCTTTCTCTATATCCAGAAAGTGTCCAACAACAACCTGATAGCTATTAAGGCTGCTAACAACGTCGTTATATGGAATCACAAGAGCGGATGTTAGGTTAAGTGTTTCTCCCGAAATCGAAACAACATATCCGAAACAATTTTGTTAGTAATGCAGCCTTCAATCTCCGAGAACAGTACTTCTAGGATTTTGCTGGTGTTGTTAAGCAGAGATATGGGACAATTCCCAGAGACGGTATTTCTGTCAGCTTTCTTCGGTATCAATTCCATTTTAGCTGTCTTCCATCTATTCGGAAAGTAGCAATTATTGACACAGCTGTTGAACATGATCTTGAGAAACAGCACCATGACTTCGGGAAACTTCCTTATGATGTAGCTAAAAATCATATCAGGTCCGGATGATTTCTTGGTTCGTCCAATTTGGATAAGCTCAGCAACTTTTTCAGGGTTGGTGAAGCCTCCGTTTAGCTCGGGATCACTAGCAGGATATTCATTGTTAAAAATGATAATTTCAGCGTCCGTCTGCTGCAGCTGCTCAATTGTTGTCTCAACTTTCTTTAAGAGTGAAGGATCGCTGGATGGGTTTGGCACAAAATTTCCTTCAAAATATTCGCCAAATTCTTCCGCTTTATCCTGAGTCGTCTTAACTTTCCCTTGTCTGGAGCTGATTTTTTCTGGCATTTGTGGTCTTTTGCCGATGATTTATTTTCTTGAACGCATCGGGTCCTGGTTTAATGGATTGTAGCTTTTTTTGGAACTGGTTGTTATTGAAATGTTGAAGAACATTTCTCAACATAATTTGCGTACATTGAAATTCACTCTTCACCATTTGGTAATTTCCGTTGACCGTGTTCCAATCCTTATGTTGGATCTTTTGCAGTCGCTTCTGCAATCGCTGTCGATGATCATATAGTCGAACAATTCTTTCTGGAAGATGCTGGTATCTATCCCTGAGGTCTTCTATCTCTTTTGCTCGTCAAGGGTGTTGTTTACAGTGAGCTCCATTGCTTCGATGGCTTCCTTGATTTCATTATTGGAAAGATTTCTGTTGGCATCCAACATCATTACGGTTTCCTTAATCGTTCGTTGCTTGTAGTTGATGTATTCCTCATTTTGGGCATCTGTTGTTAGGATTTGCTGGCCCAGTTGATGTGAAGTTCCACTAACTCGTGGTCCACATCTCCCATAAGGGTCCACCATGAGTAGTTCGGTAGCTCGAGTTTGAGGAAACCAGGTAGAAGTCCAGCCAGGATGGTATTCTGCGGAACGTTGGCTTTGGTTGAGAGACCACGAGGAATGAACGATGCTCGAAGTTTTCATCCAACCACTTCACCAAGAAGTTTCCAGCGTCAGATATAGTTGTATCGTACCATCGTGGATGTCATGCATCGAAATTTCCTCCAATCAGTCCATAGATGTGCTGGGTGGCTAGGTTGCTGAAAAAAAAAATGATTGTGATTAAAATCAATTTGTCTGGCACAGCATTTGTTGTAAATGCTAAAGATATGAATCAACAATTTCGAAAAGGTCACATCTCGAATTTTTTCACAAATACATTTTTTCATACCAAAATGATCTTAATGCTTCTCTGCACCTATTGTGCTCAAAAAAGGGACATAGTATATTTATTGCTATGCTTTGTAACTCAAAAGTTATTTTTTTTTTTTCAATTTTAAATTATTCTTTTGAAAATAAATAGTTCTTTGTATTGCCTGAACATTTTAAATTTTCAGAGATGTGACCTTTTCGAAACTGACCATTCTGTTAGTGTTGCTTCAATTTCGCTTCGACTTCTATAACGACAGCCGTGACTTCAAACGATCTTAGACTGGGGATCAAGACTTGAGGGGCTTTAATATTCTTCCTAACGAAGAGCACTTTACCTTGATTCTTTTCTGTTCTTGCTAACGATCGGAAAATTCATTTCAATGAACAGCAAACAGCTTAAGGTGCCAGCTATTGCTATCATTAAATGTCTGTTCGCATACCTCCTAAAACTACGAATTTCTACGAATTTAGCCCAAAGTTCTGTCAAGCTCATATAAAAAAATAAAATTCGTAGAAATTCGTAGTTATGGGAAGTACACGAACAGACCTTAAAATTCATCATTGAAAATTTTAATGATTAATATTAGACATTTAGGAATCAAAATCACTAATTGTTTTGATGGACAAATAAAGCTCAAGACTTGGTTGATATTTCTTGTCAAAATTTTAAAATAGGCCCAACTTTCCACATCAAATGACTGTTTAAGATTTCAATGATCATTGGTAAGGGAGTTCAATCTTTGAAATAAAAAAGTCTTAGTGCCCTATTACACGACGACTTATGAGTCATGACTTTTTTCGAAATTAAATGAGTGCGAAGGTGAGATCAGATGTTTTTACTCGTTCGCACTCATTGAATTTCGAAAAAAGTCGTAACTCTATAGTCGTCGTCAAATAGGGCACTTATTATGTGAAAAGTAGGCCCTATTTGAAATTTTTTTATTTGACTAAAAATATTAACTTAGTCCTTAGCTTTATCTGTCCATCAAGAAATAAATGATTTTGCTTTCAAAATGTCTCATAATCAATTAACCTTACTACGCTTTGCCGAAAGTTTATAGCTGGAGGAGACTTTTGGTCAGCCCGCAAAAAACCGAAGTAGTACTTTCTACCAAAAAAAGGAAATACCTGGGGTCCAAACCCCAAAAATTATAATGTGGATGTACACGGCCATTATAAGACTTTATCTTTACATATGGTAGCCTGGTTTGTTGGAGCGCGATGGATAAAGAATCTAATTATAAAACGCTCAAAAAAATTCACAAACAAGCATACATAGGTATCACAAGGGCAATGAGGTCCACTACTACTACTAGAATGGAAACTATACTCAATCGTAGACCACTGGATCTATTAGTACAAGGATCTCCAGCCTACATTACACAACACCCCGTATAAATTTTGAAAAACCGTTTTCTGTCGCCATCCTCATAAGAGAAGAATGGAATGCTGGTTTTCAGCAATCAGATAAACCGATGGTGGTAGAAATATACACCGACGATGGATCGAAGATAGATACGGGTGTAGGTGCGGGAATGTTTTCCGACTACGGAACTTTCAGACTCCCTGATTTCAGCAGTGTCCAAGCAGAGGTTCTAGTAGTGATCAAGGCTGCCGAACAGATCTCAATGATCATGATGGCAATACCACGGGCTGATATCATCTTTTACATTGATATCCAAGCACCGATAAAAACCTATCTCTGCTACAGAAATAAAATCTAAATTGGTTTCATGCTGCCCTGAAGAGCTAAGAGTTCCTGCCATGCAGCACAATATAAAACTCTGCTGGGTCTCTGGGCACTGTAAAATTTTTGGGAAATGAAAAAACAGATGAACTACCAAGGACTGGTTCCAGCGTTAGATCTAAGCTCAACAGAATCACGAGTTAAAATTCCACCCAGTGCCATTAAATAGACAATTGGTAAGAAATTAGTGGAACTTACCAATGACAGATGGAACTCACTCGTTACCTTCACCACCACAAAGAATCCGTGGCCTAGCTACAGTAAGAAAAAAACGGACAATATCCTAAACTTGAACAAGAGATCTCTGAATCTATTGATAGGGATTATCACAGGACATAAACTTTTACCCTAAGCCGAGGCCACAAGAGCAAGTTGGCTACATGCACAGCCTGTAATTTGCATTCCACTTGCCTTCCACTTGCTTTCCATTAACATTCCACTTGCTTGTCCCTACTTGCTCCTCAACTTGCTTCATTACTGGCCTCAAAAATTCCATGCCAGCTGATAAGTAAGTTGCTTGGGTCTTGTATTGCAACTTGCTTTCTAGTACTTGTTCTTGTGGCCTCGGGCTTAGAGTATCATAAAAAGAAAATGAGACTAAATACTTTACACCAAAGGATGCGGAAACGAAGAAGTAGAGGAAGACACCCTTCACTACCTAGGTTACTGTCCGGCCCTCTGCAATATAAGGAACACATTTTTGTGTAGCTATTTCTTTAACGATCTAACAGAAATCTCGAAGTCAACAGATGATAACATCTCAAAGTTAATGAACAACTTGAACAACGCCTCAAAATTGTTCGATACTCCATAGGATTTCATAGGTTATCACTTTAAAGGGGTGGTCTTATCCATAAGGGTACCACAATGGATCAACATTGGTCTAAGTGTGACGGGTACAAGATCAACCGTCAGCCCATCTACCTAACCTAACCTAACCATGTCTTATCTTTGAAATTTTTTAGTTTTTGAAAACATTGGGTCCCGGTTATAAGGGACCCAATGTTTTCAAAAACTTTTCTTAGATCTATTTTCTTCCAATTAAAAGTCAACCCACACGATATAAGTAAACATTTTTGTTCGACTTTTACCGATCGCTTTCAGCTTCCATAGATATACTTTTGCGGACGCCACTAACCTTAATCAGAGAATGACATCGACATGGAAATTATATAAAGCAACAAAAAATATACATATACATTTATATTTCGCTCGTACGTCGTACTTATCCTCTTTCCAATAAATGTATAGCATTGATTTAATTAGGAAATTAATTTAACTTAATTGAAGCCCCATTTAACAGATTGCCGAGTGCATCTCATTGCCATTGCAAAAAATCATTCATAATTAATTGAAATTTAATGGCGCATTATATTAAACAAAATTTTATTTGCACTACGACTGCTATACGATGATATAATGGGTTTTAATGTTTTATCTTTTAATTTTATATTACGAGTATTATTATAACAAATAATATGCTCTTGCTCTGCTGCATTCAACCAAATTATTTTAATCATCGACAATTATATGTTTCCATATTTTGTGATTTTGATTATATATACATACATACATTCATACATACATACATTATGATAACTGAATAAAATGTTTGACACATAAATAACAATTGCATATATGTAATAATAAAATCAAACCAAAACGATGTATCTGCTGCAAGTACTTTTAAATTAATGTGTGTTTCCTGGGAACTAGCTTGAATAAATTAATTTGTAAATATTGTTTATTGATTTATGGTTTGTCCAGGGTCAATTTAAAGGCTAAATGCCACCCAGAATAGGTAGAAAAACGTATTGTATTTTGTTTGCTGGTTGAAATGTTGTTAAAAACAAAATAGATTTTTTGATCCAATAACATCGAATGGTTATTTCTTGAAAATGAGCTTCTTTTTTTTGGTTATTTCTTAAATTTTTTTCTAAAAACACTGCATGCAATTTATTCGTGCATAAAAGCTGAGAATAAAATTTGTTTTCATTTTGATAAAGATTATGAGATTTTAAGGGAAAAAAAACCATATTTTTTTTTATTTTTAATTCAATAGAATAAAACAAAAAAACGGCTACTTATAGGCAGATTAAATTAAAACTCTGTACGGTTTATTAAAATATAAAAGCGTATGTACTTAAAATAAGTGTTTTCTTCCATATTTTTTATTTAGGGTGTGATTTATTAAAAAAACCATCAATCAAAAATTTTATTTTCCTAGGTTTTTCAAATTCATGTAAGGTATGGAAAACATTTTTTTTAGAAAAAACAATTACATTAACAATGGTTACTAAAATATCGATGATCAATGTCAAAACGATCTTTTCAAATTAAAGCCCGATATGACAGTGTTCCAGTCAAGGTGTATGAAAAAAAAAAACAATTGAAGCTAAAAAAAAAAAAAAAACAAGTTAGCCTGTAGACAAAAAAATAGAAACGACAAAAATTTTTAAATTATTTAAGAAAATACTAGATCTGAAATTTGGAGACAAGCTTCAAATTGCATTTTTTTCGACAAAAACAAAACATCAAAATTACGGTCTTTTGAAAAATTTCAAAATGTTTCGTGTATTGTACTCAGCCACTCCAAAAAATTAGAAACCAAGCAACTTAATTTCAAATTATGGAAAAAAAATTTATTGAGATTAACCAATATTGATATTATAATAAGTGTTAACGAAACAACTATAGATACAAAATTCTACTTCTTGTTGTTGTAAATTATGATAAATGATACAAAAAAATCATACATTATCTTCCGTAAATATGCATTTTCCTGTATTTTTAAATTGTGATGCGCATCGCAATGAGCAGTTAAATTTTCAAAAGTACTTTCAATACACGTAATTTCAGGGCAGGTTTCCTTAGAGGAGTGCTTTCATGTCTTCTCCGTTTCTGAAAAATGACATAAGTTGGTATAAAGAGTGCGAACTATATTAGTATTTCTAATATTGTTCCGCATACAAAGCAAGACTTCAAAAAGAGTTATTGTGGAATTTTTATAGATTTTAATATCATGTCTAACTAACTGAAACACGGTGACGGATATATTTTAACACTGAATTCTGGTAAACATGAAATTTTGACAAGAATACAGCGCTAATTTTGCCTGAGATCCGGTTTTAACACTGCTTGTTATTAATTTCTATTTACCACAAATCAGGTTGAAGTAACATTTTATATGGTTATTTTTACAATGTTTACCCGTTGAATTTAACCTGGCCTAATCTTAAAGAAACACTCTGTGAGTTAATTTTAACCTGACACCAGTGTTAAAATACACACAGACCATCCGAATAAGATTATTTGAATTTAACCTGGCCGCCTGTCAAACTAACCCTCTACCAGTGTTGAAACACACTCACAAGCCATGGTTAAGGAAACACTTTGCCAGGTAATTTCAACGTGGCACCAGTTTTAAAGCACATCCATACGCAAGCCATCCAAACAAAAAATTTGGCACAAGTTTTTTTTGCAGCGAAGTGGCCCAGGGGATGCGTACTATCTTCAAGTGTGAGAGGTTCCCAGTTCAAAACTAAGTAAGTATCACTTATTTATCAAAGTATTTTTAAAATAAAATAATACGCATAATAATAAATTTCTATACTTTCAGAATAATGCAAAATGAATTGGACGGTAAGCAGTATTACAGATAGGACCTATAATTACCGGATATAGGGTTGTTTCAACATTGAATTAAATTAACTAGATCTTCATTTTAAATTAACAGGGCGTTGAACATTTTATTCATGTTTTTGAACTAGATTTTCATGTAAAATTAACAAGATTTACAGGTAAAAATAGCAAGATTCTCAAGTAAAATTAACAGTTTTACTCTTTGAAGGCAGAGTTAATTTTAACTGAAACCAACGTTGATTTAACACGACATTTAAATCAGGTATCAGGTTAAGCCAATAACCTGATCTACCGAGTTGAAAAATAACAACCTGAAAATCAAATTGGTTGATTGTACCAGCTTTTTTCTCTGAGTGTACTTGACTTTAGAACTGAAGAGAAATTACACTATCTCCCATAAATCAGATGTTTTTTTTATAATGTTTATCATAAGAACTGTGAGATTTTTGAAATTAACGTAAAGTAATTTTCTTAAAACAACGGTTTAGCGAAAATTAGTGAAAGCTAAAATTATAAAGAATAAGAAAATTTAAGAGGAATAAGCACAACAATTTTGTTTTTTTTTTCATTTCAACCTAATCTAAGAGGCTTCTATTCTTTATATCATCCATGTTTTTCAAACATCAATAAAAACAATTAATGTGATAGAATTTTTCTGAAACTAGATTTAAACTTACAAAAATCAAGTCTGTCCTTATTTCAAAAAATGATTTAAATTATAAAAAAAAATTTTTGGGGACCAGTGTAATTATAGCTAATTATTTGGTGAAACTAGAAACGAGAACAAAATATTTTAGAGGGGGTTGTTCGTCTTTTCATTAAGGTGAGGGCTACGATTTAAAAAAAAAGCGATTTAAAATAGAAAAAAAAAAACTTAAAAATTTTGTGTTCCTTTGAAGGCCTTTTTTCAAAAAATTACCATAAAATGTATTGTTTTTTTTTTTTAATTTTTTACTGCCATCTTTCAGCTATGTGAAAAGACGTTCTAATGCTTAGCTGTAGTGAGTTTTAACATTTTTGTTTGCTTCTAAAAACGTTATGCCTTTATCTCATCTTGTGACCGTAGGCTTTCATTAAAAAAAGCCTAAATCCGTTGATTTTAATAAAAAAAAAATATAAGTGAAGCTATCCAAATGTTTTTTTTTTGTAAAACAACAGTTACTCCATTAAAAAAGCAACTAATGCACAAAATAACGATATTTAATGTTACTTTAAATGGGGTAAATATTAAAGAAAAACATTTAATTGAAAATAATTTGCGTTAAAATTCCGTTACTTTGGAATAGCCGTAGTGCAGTTTGAGGTGAACAAAATTGTTATTTCTAATTTTAGAAGTCCTTTAGACATTTTCAAGGAAAGCTTGGGTATTCAAATCTTAAGTACATATTGGTTAAAATGCAAAATAAAAATAATATATGCAAAAAAAAAATGTTCGATGTCTCAAACATCGAATTTTCAAACGAAAAATTGAATATCTTTTTTTTTAAATTTAGAAATTGTTTTTGAAAATTTTGCAATGCAATAAAGTTGGTGTAAATGTAAATAAACTTACTTAAAATGTTTAGTTAAAAATTTATCTAAATCGGTTCAGTGAGAAATGATTTAAAAAATTGGAATTGAAATAATTTTGATAAAAGACCCATGTGATTGAGCGACTATTTCCCGCCCGGTTTTTTATAAAAACTTTTTTTTAATGAATTATTTTTAAAGAAAATTTAATCATCTAATTGCTGGTACCTTTCTCTGTTCCAAATAGTTATAGACAAAAATGATAAAAATGTAATTTTTCACATTTTTTTAAAAAAGCTTAATTTTATTTTAAATCTTCTGAATAATGCATTTTGATAATAAATTTAGTTTCATCATTAATTTTAATTCCGAAGTATTTGTCAAAACTGTTCGTTACAACTAACGTCGAAATTATTATCCAGACCAGTTTGGCAGAATGATGCAGAAAATATTAAACTGATTTTAACGATAAATCGTTCTGATTGACTCTGACTGACTGACTGACTGATTCTTGCTACTTGGGAAGAAGCGCAAGTCTAAATGTTTTGCAGCAAATCGCACTGATTTTAGAAAACTGAATAAAAATTGATCAAAATTGTAAGAGTCATTCTCAAGAAACTAAAATATATCCTTTAACGGTTTTTTAGTATCTTTATGGAAGGTTTCATAAGTTTTTCGTAAAAGAAAAAAAAAATTAATACGTAGTGTACAAAACTCTATAGCTTACCAAGTATCGAACAACGTTTTAGTGATAAGAAAAATTGACTAACTACTTTTCTACTTAAAAAGCAAAAGTATCTATTTTTTTTTTGTAGGTGACTATTTAAATGATCACTTTTGACCACCCTTTAACTTTTCGAGAAACATTTTCCCAGAAAATCGATTTTTTTTTTTCAAATTAGATTTAGATTAAATTAGACAATCTTTATTTATAATTGAAAATAATAAAACATAATTACAATTTTTATACAGATTTTAAAGCATGGCTATTAAGCCATCTGCCACTTTCTTAATTATTTTACTTTAAGAGATTACAAAAACTAACCAAATACATTTTTCTTATGAGTACAATATTTTAAGTTCTTTCTGTTTTTAAAGAAAAAACAAAAAAGGAAGAAAACTGCATAGTGTATAAACAAATTAATTTCAAAATATTCGTTTTTGAAATAATATAAAAATTAAAAGACAATGTATTACTAATATTAACTAACAAACATTTTGGGAGTGAATGGGAAATGAGTATTCCACTTCGGACAAGTTAAAAGAAGTGCATTATCTCCAATAAGTAGATATAATTTAAAAAAAAGATCTAGTAACTTATTTCATTAGCAAAAATGGGCTTTTAGTTTAGCTAAAACAAAAATTATAAATAGTGTGTGTATTACTCACAACAAATTCAAATATGTATTTCGGTAGTTATTTGCATAGGATATATATACTGTACTAACAACTTCCATCCACTTTCACCATTCAGAATACTCACACATTCCTCCAATGTCAGAAAACTCTTGCTAAAATAAAGTCTACGAATTTTTTGCAAAATGGGGCAAACTGCTAAGAAGTGAAGGACGTCTTCATTTTGGTTTAAATTGCACAAAGAACAAATTGGGTTAATGTCTCTTCGATGTGGCCTAAAATTAAGTTCAAGTTAGACTTCAGCCTATCTTTGCTCCACCAAAGTTGTTTGCAATTTAGAAAAAAATTGATAATTTTTTTTTTGTGTTTGTTAACTTTTCTTACTTAAATTCTTTTATAAAAAATTTTAAACCATACATTTCGATTGAAAATTTAATGCTGAACAAAAATTCTTATGAGTTAAAATGTTATATTGGAATGAGTTTTCGAGTTACCAAACCAGTTTAAAAATGGCCAGTGTGACCATTCTCTTTTAGAAGCATTTTTGGTTTTAAGCATGCTTATAGGCTTATACACATTTTCAATATAATAACCCCTCCACTAAATTATTGTTCCTTTTAAGAATTCTATTCAATAGCTTAAATAAATTAAATTTGATGGCGCAACAGCTCGTGGAGAACCCGGGCCTTGTCGCTTAAAACTCAGTCATTCCTGGGTAGATGTTGTTGGCAGGATGGAGGGAACCTACAATTTGCTGAGTCCGAACGGCTTGAAGAGAAACACTTATTCCTGAAAAGTATGCTCTTGGAGGATTTGTTAGTTCCTCGCAAAAAGCAGTAGCTTAGACAAACGTTTCTGTTTTAAGTGGCAGCGGCCAGGAATAGTTGTTCTCTAATTACCTAATAGGGTTTTAATTTTTTTGAATAAAAAAACTTTGATTTTGTTTGTTTGTTTTGTTGTTTGTTAAATTTTGTTTCCATTTAGTCGAGAAAATGATTTTGGTAAAATGGGAATCCTCTGAACTGATAACCAGTTGGACATTTACATGGGGCAATTGGGCTGGTCGATACTCAGGGGTCCTCTGCCACATTTTCAGCCACAAAGCTGGGATATTCTCTACAAAAAAAGCTTCTCTTAAGAGGTCATGTCATCGCGGATGCCAAAATTATTGGTCTATATGGAAGGTGACTGGAAGCAGGGAGCTTGGAACCGTACAAAATGGAAGGCATCTTCATTTCTCAGTCTGCGACCCTTCACAGTTTGAAGGTGGGAAAACAAACAAGGAAAAAAAAGTCTCCCAAAAAAGTAAAAACAAAAAACGCAATGTGGCAAAAGTCTAGTTTTACTTTCTTTTAAATAAAGTTTCATTTTGATACAAAATGGAAATAATAATTTAATCCAATTTTTTCTCTATTTAGTTGAAAACAATTTATAAATCTATCCTACTATACACATATACCTTAACACAAAGATCAACCCCATTCAATTTACCTCTTTCTCACTAAAAGGAATTCAAATAAATTACACTCATCATAAAATAGCATACAGATGAACTCTAAAATCACCCAAATTAACATTTGAATTAGTTAAGATAATCCAATCAATCTCTAAGAAAACCCCAATTTATCTCAACCATACATATACCGATATAAATATTTTTCTTTTTTTTAAAGCCAATCTATTCCAGATACTTAAGTTATGATCTCATAAAACCAAATAAAAATCAAATATACTCGTATACTTCCCTGTCTCAATCCCTTTTTTTTCTGTTTCTTTCTATTATAGATCGTCTAATAAAATTGAAAAATAAGAAACCTCAAAAGATTAAGGGGCGCGATGGGCGTACAAAATTAATTAGAACTTTAAAAATATACTTTGACATGAAAATCCATTAAGAGGTCTTCCCATTGGCATCGAGAGGAAATAATTTGAACAAACAACATTCATTTTATAGATTGACGCGAGTACTCGTTATACTCTACCGACTACCGCATGTAAAATTTAAAAATAACTCCATTTTGTTTGTCATGTATACATTTTTTTCGAATTAGCGCAACGCGCATTATAACAACGGCAACGGCAGAAGAAGAACCCAAGAATAAGAATCTTCTATGAAGACAGTGATGCTGAAGGCTTATGAATGTATATATATACGAGAACACAACGTCGTTGTCGAATTATGTTTGTTTGCCACTTAAGAAAACAATTAAAATTCTCAAACTACATTATTAATAGTCCGGGATGTTGAGTTGCACCTGAATGGCCATATTTATAGGCTTTTAAAGGATGAGCGTCAAATTAACAAAGCAAATGACGAATCAAATAGGTGGATAATTTTTCGTTTGTAAGCTTTTGATTAGTTATGACAGTTTCGTATTTGTCGTTCAATGTTTTCTATGTTTTTTTCTGTGTGGATGCTTTGCTAACTTGATATTGTAACAGGCCAAGTATATGTCAATACAAATAAAAATAAAAAAACAAAGGCGAAGAAGAAAAAAAGTAATAAGAAGAAGAACTACCGGTGAGCGAAAAAAAACATGTAAAGAGTTTCAGTTTGATGTTACACTTAAGACGATTCGGTCGTGTTTGCTAAATAAAGAAACTTAAAATAATAGAAAACTATAACTGAGTGTTAATTTATTTAATTGAGCCTTCCCCCCTTTCACAATATCAATTTAAAAATGGGAAGGTGCATAATCTGAAGCTAATTAGTTGTTAAATATTTGTGATGGTTTCAAATTTGTCGTTCTGTGTGTTCTATGTTTTTTTTAAGTGGTAAAAACTTCTTAAATATAATATTTTAGTGCAAAGTAATTTTTGGTTTATTAGTTGTAAATTTGTTGAAAAGAGATTTATTTTATAATATTGTGTTTTCTATGTGTTTTGGTTTATTTTGTTTATTTTTAATCGTGCAATGTTTTCTATGTTTTTTAGGGTCCTTTGCTCTTATATTAAGTTAGCAAAGCATCACCTAAAGAAGGGGTTAAAACTGCTTGTACTGAAGCATCATTTTGTCATTTAGTTAGTCTTTAACTAGTGGCGACACTGTCAATTTTTGTCTTGCAATGTTTTCTACGTTTTCTGGATTTCTTGCTAACTAGACATAAAGTTAACATAGCACCACCCCAAAAAGGGGTAAAAATAGATTAAGTCGAATGGAAAGAGGTTAAGTAATTCATGCCTACCAGGTCACTAGTAAATTTTGACAATTTCTAATTTGGCATTCTATGTTTTCTATGTTTTCTTCAAAAAGACCGAAGAACTTCTAGAACATAACATTTTTTAACATAGTAATTTGTCTTTTATTAGTCGTTAATTAGTTGTGAAAAAAAATATATTTTTTCCTGCGATGTTTTCTATTTTTCTTTTAACAAAACCTCATTTCACCGATATAATCAATGTTGAACCGTTTTTAAATGTCACTTCATATGAATCAAGAAGATAAAAATAGACAGAAAACATTGCATGATGATGATAAATTTTGTTTTATATCGTCGGCTATGTGCCAGAACCTTGTAGGACTTATATTACCATTTTATGTATTTCAGATCAAAACAAATCACTTTATTCATATAAAATTGAATTACGGTTCCTATTGTATCTATCAACCAGTTTTAAAACCTTTTTCGATCTAAAATCTCATTTTATTACCTTTTAAATCGATTTTTTGTGTCTTCTAAGCAATTTTTCAAAACAGACTTACGAGGTTTAGACTTCAAAGAAAACTATCAAATAATTAAAATTTCAATAAATGTAATAGGTTCTACAATTTTTTTCGGATCTCTTTGCTGATTTCATATGAATTTAGGGTAATATAACAAAAAACATAGAAAACTTTGCACGAAAAAAATGATTTTGTCACAATTAATTAACGACTAATTAAAGGCAAATTATAAACTAGAAAAATTAAGTGTTCTTACCACTTTCCGAAAAAAAAAAATAGAAAACATAGAACAACAAATTCGAAATTATCAAAACTTGTAACGAATTAGTCATATTATAAATAAATTATTCAGCCAGTCGACTAAAACATAGTTTTTACCACTTTCAAAAGTGGTGCTATGCTATTTTGATGTTCAGTTAAAAATTAAATTGAAAGAGGTAGAAAGCATTGCCCGACAAACTCGAAACTTTCACAAATAATTAAAGACTAATAAACAATAAATTATTAAGCCATAAACCATTTGGTATTTGCAGTTTTTACCCCTTTTTTGGTGGTACTTTGCTAAATTGATATGAAGCTTGCAAGGGAGTTGAAAAAACATAGAAAACGTTGCGCGATTAAATTCACTTTTTCCATACTAATTATAGACTAACTAATGGCAAATTTAGTAGCCATAAGACATGAAGTATAAGAAGTTTTTTTGTCAAGTTAACAAAGTACATAAAAAAACATAGAAAACACTGAACGAAAAATTCAAAAACTCCACAATTGATTCATGACTAATTAACGGCAAATTATCTACCTATTAATTTTTCGATTCGTCAAATTTTGTTTGCTAATTTGACTCCCATTCTTAAAGCTTTTGACAAGTTATATAAGGAGAAGTTAAATTCCAGGCATTTTCACTACTTGCTGTGGGAAAACGAACGATGGAATGTATATACAACACCCCCTCTCTGACTATTCTACAGCCAAGCATGTACGGCATCAAACACTTCAATTTAAGAGCAGTTCGGCGAGAGTATCTTCAAGTGCCTTGCCGCGAGTCTATTAATTCGATTTGCCTGTTGAACATAAATCACTTCATTCCTATTTTCTAGTCTAAAATCCAAATTAGGTGGAAGTCCGCTATATTAGTACGCAATGTAAGCAGGGGTGCCTCTGCATGAGGCTCCCTCTTGATGCAGTTTTTAAAATATACTCGCAGTCATCAATCTTAGCGGGTGATTGAAATCAATCTAAAAAGTGATCTTTGTCATCTTCATCTTCATATCTGGCAATGTTGATGAAGATGACGCGATCTCTGCAGATCGTGATCACTGAGACTTTGCCGGCATCGAAAGCGAAACAGCCAACGACTCTCCGGTCTCCGCCATTCTATATCGTAAAGTTTACAATGTGTTAACAAAAATGATTTATTTCCCGTTTGATTACTTCGGAAATTGAAATAATGCACGATGCACTGCTGTGACGCTTATAAACGATCATATGGGGAACGGGGACTGTAGTTTCCTCCAAACAGCAACCCAGGCACGCACATTTAGCCATCATCATGATGATCGGGCAAATGCACATATCTCAAAGATACGCGACAGTATCGTAAACCATGCAGGATGTTAAATATATTCATTTTAATGGCGGTTTATTGTTGGGTTTGATAGACAAAGCGGCCAGCACGGTGTGGAGCTTGGTGATGTGACGTTCGATGTGGGGTACTGGCTGCTCGTAAAATAAGATTCCTGGACTCTCAATATGCGACTTCTTCTGTTCCACCAATTCAACTTTTATATTACTAAAAGTGAAATTCTACTTTGAATTCTTATTTAATTGGACATTGCTATAGCTGGAGATAGCATTTCGAAAAAAGATGAAGAGCCCAATAAAAACTATTAACAACATGTTCGAAAACAACATTAGGCCAACGCACGACGCACGGTGGGTGCCTCAAGTGACTTCTGTTTTGTTTCTTTCTGATGGGGGGAGATGAGTAAAAAATAATGTCTCCATGGAAATAAATGAATGGATAGATATCGCTACCTTTGCCTTTTAGCTTCAATTTTTATTAAGTTTGAGATATTTTTATTGGGAATATTTTTGTATGTGTTCAAAGAAGAAGATTATTATTGATAGTTAGATTTGAAAACATGGAACCCGTTGATAGCTTCATTTTATGATTTATGAACTCAGCAGGTGCAATAGGATGACAGAGGATTCACAAAACTGGAACGCGCACTTTTGATGTGTTTTAACAACGACTGTTATTTCATTAAAAACCATCATGTTACGATGATGATGTCTCTTGCTTTAAGTGGAATAAATCATAAAATTTTAATCTGACTGAGTGAATTATATTGAATTTTGATGGAAAGTTTTTAAAAAAAAAAGCACGTGAATGTACCATTAGGACGATAAATGTTTTGTAGGTGATATTAAAATATTAAATCTGAGTAGGTAATTAATGGCATTTATATGCAGGTGTGTGTTACACGTTCTCTGTGATAGATTTTTAATTTTTTGATATAAATAAACTAACGTCGTATTTTATTATACAGGATTTTAAGAAAACTAATAAAAGGTATAAGCACTAAGTATCACAATTATATCAGGGAAGACAATATGAATTAATTTTTACATACTTGTATGAACAGGGCCCTGTCTGGGGGTGGGGCAATGGGGGTAAATGCCCCAGGCACCTTGCAGTAAAGAGCACCACGCCCCGCCAGGTTCCATTAGATGTGCCACCATTCCATGAAGGCTGACACGAGGCAAGCTTACGTTGTAGAAAACATTGAGAAATTATTTTTGATATTATATTGGCCAACAAATAAACTGGATTTGGGTACGATATTACGATAAAGTCGATTTTTATAATCTCAGCAACAAAAATTTCTAGTGGTTGAATTTGCTACAAGACGGTTATGTACTACCTATCATGACGCAATATCTTCTTCAAAAAACAACTATCATTTGACGACCAAATTGACTTTGATTTGCCATTTTCGAAAACTGCCGATATTGTGGTCAGTTTATTGTTTAGGGAATGATGTTTAAAAGCGCGCTTAACTTGCTTTGGGTTTTCATCAATCGAATAAGAAGATCGAGATCGGAAGAAAATGTATTTTAAACATCATCTAAAATTTTCCAAAGCATCAAAGAACTGTTACATTCGGGTTAAAAAGCCAGACAAGAATTTATGATTAGAGTTTTTTGTTGATTCCGTGCAAATATTCCTAGCCGAACGATGTATTTTAAGTTACTTTGCGTTGAAATGAACGACAGATAAAATGTCGACAGGTTAAAAAGTCAATTAATATCGACTTTTTTGTGTGTAACAAGTTGTGAGAAAAAATATCGACAAGTCGATCCATTTCTCGATTTTTTTTCAAGGCAGCTGACTTTTTTCGTTCATCGTTCGTCATTCGTTCGTAACCTAAACTAAAATATGTTGGCACTGGTTTTAAGGTATAAAGACGGTGGAAGTATACGATTGAATATTCGATGTTTTATTAATTCTGAATCGAATTATAAGTAAAGAAAAAGACGTCTTCTTCCCATGTATTCTAAGCGCTAGGATCGGCCCTGAATATGAAAGATGTATTGGCTTATTCTAGCCACCTTCAGTAATTTTAAAGATATTTTGTTTAATGTATGTAATTCCAATTCCACAATAATCGAAATTTAAGTAAAGAAAGATTCAAATCTTTCAAATCCTGCTCAAAAAATTTAACACCATTGAAGAGCTTTTGTAACTTTAAGAAATAAAATGCACGACTTGGTATCACGTACTTGCTCTTATGTTCAAGACGCTGAAGGTTTAAGAATATTTTATGTAAGGCCATGAAAATTACATATGAGAAAAAAATGTTCAAAAACATGATATATGATATTTCAATAAGATAAAACAACTTCTCTACGAGCTTGAAATGAAAAATAAAATGCACAACAGGATTGCACGTACATGCTCTTATGTTCAAGTTGCTTCGCACTAAGATTTTTTTAAATATGAAAGTAATTATAAAAAAAATATATAAAATTAAAAAAAAGCATTTAAATCGTTCTTTTAATTGTATAAACAACTAGTTAAAAAACTTAAAGCTCAAAAACGAGTATGTCATTTGTTAACTTGAAAAATATGAATATGTGCAAGAAAAAATTTGAAATTGTTGTTTTCTTAAAAACTAATTTTGTATATATAAAATTTTAAACACGTTTTTTATAACAAGTTTTGGCATGCCAATTTTGAAAATGTATTAAAATATATTTTTAAACTTAGTTTCAAAAAAATTCACCTCATTTTTGAAATATTGAATTTTGAAAAAAAAAAATCTAATATTTTTTTAAAAATATAAAATTTATTTTTTTTAATTTTGATATGCAATATTAATAACATTTTAAAAGAGCTTTTGCATAACAATTTTGACTATAATCGTTTGATCCGTAAATGAGAAAATCGAAAATTAAAGAAACCGTTATATGGCAGGTAACGTTAATAATGGTTTTTGGTTTTTTTTATCAAAAAGTATACCATATGATAATTCTTTGATTTTTTTAATAAAAATCGTTAGGGTCGTTTTTAGATAACTAAGCTTTTCATTTACGGTTGTAGGGCAAGTACCGTTATTTTTGGTTCTAAAAAAATTTCAATCCCCCTCTGGAGAGTTATAAAAAAACTTTTTGTTCAAAATTTGAAGAAAATTGCTTCAGTTTTATTTTTTTCTTATTTGAAATTTGTATATACATAGCTACAAGAATTAATCCAAATCTGTTCAGCCAGTAATGAGAAAATTCAAAATTAAAAAAAGCTCTATAAGAAGTACTATTAATAGTTGCTATTTGTAAATTTTTATAATATTTTGTTGTATATCGCCCTAATCTGAGCATACAAAAAATGTTTAATAAAAATCGTAAGAGGCGTTTGAAAAAAAAAGCAATATTTTCCTTAACGGTTTTTCAACATTTCTAAAAAAAACTTTACTATCTATCCGGCTCCCGATCCATGGAGGGTCTCTGCCTGAGATATTGCGGTCCCTCGCACGCTCCTTCCAGTCATTGAGATTAAGCGTTCTTGCGTCTGAAACCACCTGGGCCCTGTAGCGGAGGTTCGGTCTTCTTGGTCGTCACAAACCTTGGGGCTGGGACTAAAAGATTTTTTTGGCTGCAGCGTTGTTGTCCATTCGCTCGATGAGGCCGAGCCAGTGTAGTCGACATGTTTTGGTTCTTTGAACTACATCCACATCTTGGTTAAGCTCGCATAATTCGCGATTGAATCTTCTCCTCCACTCGCCCCCCTCGCATATTGGACCAAATATCCGCCGAAGAATTTTTGTCTCGAAAGTGCCCAGTATCAATTTCAATTCCCCTTTTTTACTTATCGTCCAGCACTCGGCGCCGTAGAGTAGAACTGGTAAAATTAGCGTTATGTATAGCCTGCACTTTGTCTTTCGGGAAAGGAGTTTTGAACCCAAGTAGCAGTGGTTCGCTAGGGTAATTCTTCGTCTGATGTACACTAAGTTGTCATTCGTGGGGTTGATGTTTGTTCCGAGGTAGGTGAACTCCTTGACTACCTCGAAATTACTGCTAGCAACAGTGACGTTTTGTCCTACGCGATGGACAGATGAAGCTTTTTTTGTTGATAGCATATACTTTGTTTTGTCCTCATTTACTTCAAGACCAACGCGTTTCGCCTGTTCATCAATAGCTGTGAATGCTTCTAGTACAGCTCGCTTGGAGCGGCCGATGATGTCGATGTCGTCCGCATAGCCAAGCAGTTGCGAAGACCTGTTGAAGATAGTACCTTCCAGGTTAACACCACTCTGGCGAACTATCTGCTCCAGGACTAGGTTGAAGAAGTCACATGATGGGGCATCTCCTCGTCTGAACCCTGTACATGTCGGATGAGCTGTTACCCATTTGCACGTTTAACCGCGTATTTTGTAGCGTCATGCGGCATAGCTGGATCAGTTTTTTCGGGATCCCGAGTTCCAACATCGCCAATAGAAGCTCTTGGCGACTAATGCTCATATGCGGCCTTGAAGTCGATGAAAAAATGGTGGGTCTTGACTTGACATTCGTTGATTTTTTACAGGATTTGCCTCAATGTGAAGATTTGGTCTATCGTTGATCTGCCTGGCCTGAGGCCACACTGGTAGGTGCCAAAGGTACTGAAAGAAATTTATTGATTTTTTTTAAGGAAAAGTTGTGTAGTCGTTTTTGAGAAAAATAAGATTTTGTAAAATTGCTAAGAAAGTAGGAGGTAGCTATGGCAGAGATACCGTTATAAAAAATTAAAAACCTGTGGGCGGAATCACCGAAAACCACAAAGTACGAAGTCTTAAGAAGTTCGAAAATCAAGAAAATCATTATATGGTAGCTACCGTTAATAACAGTTATTTTTTCTTTTTAACAAAAAGTACACTACGCCTACGGTAATCCGACAATTTTTTTTTTTTCAAAATCGTTGGAGATAAATGAGCTTTGCATTAACGAATGTATGGTGCTGTTATTTTTGGACCTCTAGAGAAATACAAATCAAACTTCAGTTTAAAATTTGAAGGAAATCGCTTCAGTGGCTTAGGGTTGAGTTCGAGGTACAGACAGACAAACAGAAATTTGCCACCCACATTTTTGGTGTTCTCTATCATAGTTATGTCATGTTTGACATTTCTATGGGGAAGTTGTGTTATCCTTATCTCTAGTTTTCTTTTATGTACATATAAAAATAAAACTTACAAGAAAAACTGCCAACTTCTTTTTGAAATCTACATATTTTTTTAAAAATTTAAAAAACTTGTTTTTGAAAACTTTAATACCTGCTCGTAAATAATATTGTTAAATACGTATTCTTTGCTGTATTTGACTATTTTTTTGTTTTACTTTTCCACTGTATTTGTTGAGTCTTACTCAGGAAATGTTTTGGAAAATAAATGGAGTAAAAGTACTTTTTATTCACATTTTTATAAATAGACTAAACGAGCTTAAGCAAACTCAACGAAAAAAAAATAATATTAAATTGTATTTGATAAATAAACTGTTGTATAAATATTATAATACTCATACAACAGTGTAAAGCCTTCATAAACGTTCTAAAGTTTCAAACTTCAAAGTTCTATTACAATATGTATGGAATATTTGACGAGTTTACGCAGCTTACAACTTTAAAAAAGTTTTTTACGACCTTACACTATATTATTTACAATGATTACTGATTCACTGACTGACTCACCCACTGAATCCTACTCACTGACTCTGTAATGCTAGAAAATATGATTATGAACAAAATGCGGTAGAGCTTCCAGATGCAAAACAAGTTCTGGGAAAATAACATTCGATGCCTTAAAAAAAAGTAGATAGGTGAAAGGTTTTGAGTAGACACACCTTCGGGTTAAATATCAGTGCTGCCACTTTTCGGGAAAATACTTTTAGTAGGTATGTCAAAGTTAAGCATCCACTTTCTTGTTAAATTTTTGATATAGCACAAGTACGTGTTTAAAGAATAACGGTGGATTTCAAAGGGGTTTTATATATTGATGAGGTGCACCTTTGAGTAAATTCAAAGTGTTTCCACTTTTCACGAACAAAAATTTGTTAATAAAAAAACCAAATGGGCTTTTCTGGTAATTATTAATATTTTGAACATGAAAAAAGTTGAGTAGACACACCTACGGCTAAAATTTCAGTGTTTCTACTTTTCGAAAACATATTTCTTTTTATGTAAGGGTGGCACCCCAACTTTTTTGATATTTTTTTTTAGTATTTAACTTGTCGAAAATTAAGAAAACTCCAGGTGCCAAACACATATTAGAGAAATAAATTAAAAATGTTCTCATGTTTAAATTTGAAATTACCAAAAAAGTGGAGGCCTCAACCTTTTGGCATAAAAAAATTATGTTCCCGAAAAGGCGGAACACTGACATTTTACCCACAGGAATGTCTTTTTTAACACCCATCGTTTAAGAGAACAAAAGTTAAAGTTTTTGTTATTTTAACCATACGGCTAGGATTGGGCGCCATTCATGAAAATGACGTGACAGGAAAACAAAAATGGCTCCTAAGCTTAATTTCATCCTCAAAATGTCAAAAATAAATTACAATTATAAAAAATAAGGTCATCTCAAACAAAAAGAGCCAAGATTTTGATTTCCTGACCGGATGCCTTGGAAGTGATAGGATTATAAACATTAGTTTTATCTTAATTTCATACATTGTGTTTAAGAAACAAAAGGATTTTTAAATGCCTATTTTACACTTTTTTAAAAAGTCCATAAGGATTTATTGGATAAGAATTGTTGAAAAGGAAAACCAGGCTTTATATATATTTTCTTTTTTTTAGTAGAAAATCAAACACTTAATCTTGTATTGATCTGGCAATACCGGCAAAGAATTTAATATGTGTATTGTATCAATTATAATCGCTGACGAACAATTACTGCTTTTCATATGCCTGCCAAACCAAAACGAACGACTAAGCAAACAAATGAAATGTATGAAATGAACCCCTCAAAAAGTCTTCATAATTTTCAACATCTTCATCCCCTATCGGCTTTGACTGCCTCTTCTGCCGCACCGCATGAAGTCATCTACCCTGAATATACCACGTATTCCATAAACATTAATTGCATCATTAAACGGTAGAGAGCACGTAACACATAGAACTAGCATACCGTTATTTTTACCCTCAGCTAAAAGGCATATATGCGGGTGGTGCGGTGAGATAACACACGTCCATATTTCAATGTGTGTGTGTTAAATAGAAGCGCACGACAGCGACAAATGAAATTAGCGAGGGTGGTTGAAGTGGTTCTCTTTTGTACTCCATCAGGTCTGCTGAGGGTATCTTTGTCAAAATGTATAGACACAATGTTGCCAATGAGTTTGTATTTATTTCGTTTAAATTCTTTCTTTCTGCCGCCATATCGTCACAACAGCGCTGACCCTCTTTCTCCAACAACCAGTTCAAAGGCCAACGAACACCCACTCAGCCCCTCAAATAGGCCGGGGGCTATAAGAACGCTGTGGATGGAACAAAACCCATTAATGGCTTTATTTCGGCATTCGTCCCGGTTAAACGGTTCCATTAACAAAGTATAAAAAAAAATCAATTTGAAACGATTTCTTTTATTATATTATTTATTTATTATGATAAACAACCCCTTTGTCTGTCGTGTGCGCGCCCTGGTGGTCTTCTTTCGAACTCCACCGCCCCGTGCACATTGCTGCTATTGCCGAGTGAAGTGAGTTCATAGATCTGGAGTTCTGGATAGGATCCCCTTGATTTTGCCGTTCGCCCATACCATTCCATTCAATTGCGTACAAACGTATTTATTGATTACTATGTACGAGCACATTGTGTACAGTCTGCGCGCCCCTAACGACTTTTCGTGCCATTGTTGCGGACGTATGATTTATTGAGGAAAGATTTCCTCCAGAAGGGAATAGCGTTTATATTGTATAGGTATCTGTAGATTATTTTTGGCGATAGCAGTGTACTTTGTGAGTGCAGAGAGGGTGTCGCAAGGGGGGTGAATTCGTTTGGGGGGTTTGGTTTCGTATTTAAATGGAAAATGTCTTCTATATCTTCAGCTATATCAACACACGGGTCGACGTTTGATTTATAGATAATAATAATTTACTGTGAAATGTTAAGAATAACTGTTTACCTATAGGTATGTATGTCTAATTGGATAGCAATCGTATCGTATTATACTGGTAGGTATATATCCATTTGGTAATTTTGCGGACAAAAAACTGGAAAGAGAAAATTTCAAGCCTACACATCGAATCCATTAATCAATTAGTTTTAGACATGATATTATTAATAAATTGTGCTTGTTATTCAACACAAATATAATATCGATTGAATAAAATGTGGATATTTAAAATAGAACTGTTTCTAGTGTTTTGGTCTGGAAGGTGCATGATATTTTTAATTGGAAGCTAAATTTTAATTTTGGTCAAGCAATTACATAAGTAACTATTGCAAAATGTAAACCCACAAATTTTTCGTTAAAATTCACGAGTATTGTTGCTGTTGGCCAAGTATTTGTGTTGCTGTTAAATTTAGTATTAAGATATTCCTGTTAATATTAAATTACATTGAAGTTGCTTATAGGGTAATTTTACGAAAAATATGGAATGTTATTTTACCAAAATTATTAAATAAGGAAATTAAAATCTACAAGAGATAAATAGCAGCAAGAGTACCTACATAATGTAGACATGAGTAGAATTATCGAATATTTGGATATCTAACTTACTAAGGCCTTCAAACCTGTTACGTCCGCGAGATTCCCCTTGCGGGACATAAGGTATCTATTAATCCAACGTGTCTAGAGAATTACCTGAGCTCTCTCCAGCTTTTCCCCGGTTGTGCTAATTCCTCTTCGACCATTATTTGCCCAGTTTTTGCCGTATTGATCTTAAGACCGACGATTTAAGCTTGACTCTTCACCCTAATTTGTCATTAAATGGAGATCCAGGATTCAATGACAGAGTACCCAACTAACACTTTAACTTGTATAACTTGTTCTATACAAGCTTTTTTCAGACTGCTATAGAAATAGTAAAAGGCCTTATGCAACTCATTTTGGGGCATTTTCCCAAGCTTATTAACTGCCATAAGACTTTTGTTGACAGGTCTTCTAGCAGCAAAAAGCTTCATGAACTGCTATTAGCTTGGCTGAGAAAGCTAAAGCTTGCCTTGCATGTTTATATAAGGCCTTACGGAAGCCATTTTGGTAGCTTGCCTTGGATGTTTGTATAAGGCCTTACCCAAGCCATTTAATGACAGCTATTGCAAATACCTTGCCTTGGAAGTTTATATAAGGCCTTACCCAGATTTATTTTGCATAAGCAATCCATCGAGTGAAAAGTTTTTTAGCAAAGCTGATTCTGAAATAAAAAAAAAATATATTATTTTTATCGGTTTTTTGTTTTATTTTTCTGATGTTGTATTTTTGATTACATTTAATTTTATTGTACTTTTTTTCTACTCAGTCAGCTTCCGAAATCTTTTTTTCTGTATTCTGTAATGAGTCAAATGTCAGTAAAATTATAAAAATGAAAAGTTTTTTTTACCTGGGATTTGAACTCGATTCCTTCCTCGCACCAGTCTAGCACTCTACCAATATGCCAATTTGCTGTTGAGGAAAACATACGAGTAATCAAAAGTGAATAAGTTGATACCATATACTTCACGTTCACGCCGAGGGAACAGTCAATAACTGTGAGCATCTAATATCTGTTCTTCTTGAATGTTTTCTGGGTGTTCAAAGAATTGCTTCCATGTTTTTTTGTCACTTGCCTTTGGTAGGTTCCAGATCGTTTAAATTTTTGCCATGAGTTTTTCATTTTTAAGTTTCGCTAAAAAGTTCAATTGCACTTCTTTTCTGTTTTACGATGTGCAATGGGTACTTACCGTTTTTATTTATTTTAATCTGATATTTTTTATAAGCACAATATTTTATAAGACACACTTGTTTATCTTCACTGACTATTTTTATTTGTATAAGGCCCTTACAAACAAGCCTTATACAAGTTGTTTGCAATGATTTGTCTTGGAGAGCCTTATAGCAGCTATTATTTTAAACATTTTTAGTAAACAACTTTGGAAGGCCTTATACAAGCCATTTATAACTATATTTACAAGCCTTGTGTAGAGCTTATGTAACTCATATTTTAAGAACATATACAAGCTCTATACAAGCTATTACTTGCCAAATTCGAAAAATTTTACCTTATACAAACTAAATTGTTAGTTGGTAAGGCATAGCTACATCGTCCGCGTAATCCTTATGTTTGAGATGTGATTGCAACTTCTACTTCCAATTGATTTTAAGGCTCGTCTTATGCTCAAACGTGGTCCCTCTTAATTTAAAGTTGGTTGGCATTACAAAAATTGACAAATTGTTTGCCATTGTCGTTACGGTTACCATACACCATGTTTTCCCATAATCTACCTAGGGCCATCAATTGATTTCAGTTACGATTTACCTATCCTAGTAGACTAGGCCTAGCGCACTTGTAATTTTAGCCTATTTACGTATAATAAGGAAACAAATAATTCAAGTCCGATCAACCGATAATAATATATTTCATCATAAGGAATTGTTCAATGAAAGGTATGTACTATTAATTGTTGGTAAATGAACATTCTAATAATTTTCGGAGGCAGGTCGTACTAGTTTTCTTTCAGAAAAAAGTTTTTATGTGAAGAATAAAAACGTAAATAATAGAAAATTTATTATTTTTGTTTTTGTGGACTCTGGATTATAAATTCAATTTAAAGTCTTATGTGATCTTTAGGCACCAGTTATAGCTATCATTGAAACCCATCAATGAAGAAAATTTTAATGATTGATTTCGAGACATTGAGGAAGAAAAATCATTTATTATTGTCATGAACAAATAAAGCTCAAGACTCAATTAATATTTCTAATCAAAAAAAATTTCAAATAGGCCCAACTTTAAACATAAAATGACTTTTAAGATTCCAATGATCATTCGTAAGAAAGTTCAGTCATTGAAAAAAAAAGTCTTTTTATGTGGAAAATTTAGCGTATTTGAATTTTTTTTATTAGAATTATTAGTAAAATTATTAATAAGACTAAGTCTTGAGCTTTATCTGTCCTTCAAAATAATAAATGTTTGTTTTCTAAATGTCTCAAAATCAATCATTAAAATTTTCATTGATGGATTTCAATGATAGCTATAACTGGTGCCTTAGTCCAAATGCGTTTCGCCCAGGTACAATAATTGGGCTCATCAGTAAGATGATGTTGTACTATCATCAATTTCTAGTTGTCTGAATTTAACCAAATTCCACTACAAAATATAGTTTACAGTGTATTTGTGCTGTTATTTAATACGTGTCAGTGACTATTGACTAAAATTATGCGTCTTAGAAGGGTTCAACAACACGAAAAAAGTTTTATAAAAATCGTAGCAGCCAGTTTGAAGTTCTATTTTTTTCCAAAAATATTCTATTATATGAGGTTTATATGGAACATTTTGATTTAATTTTTTTTACCAAAAACTGTCATTTACGGTTACTCACATATAACGGTTTTTGATTTTTGATTTTCTCATTATTGGCTTGACCGATTTCAACAATCAAAGTTTTTATGAAAATACTTCTTTAAAATTTCAATAATATTGCTTCTCAAAATATTGAACAAATAAATTTTGGATTTTAAGAAGAAATATGAAATTTTCTTTGAGAAAATCAATATTTCAAAAACGGGTAGGTGAATTTTTTTCAAATTTGGGTTAAGAATTGAGGCCGTGAGTGCAAAATCGGTGAACCCATTTTTTGCAAAATTGATACTTTTGTCTCGTATTTTTAAATGTATGCATCAAAAGACATCTGAGCCAAAATTCTAAATTCTGAAATATATCTCTTAGGTATGGGTCATTCTCCGCAAACTGAAACTTCATTGTCATTCTGTGATTTTAGGTACTTTCTCCAATTTGTATTGGTAAGTTTAATAGCCAGTAGATCATGTGTTCAATGAAAATTGAATTCCGAAAAAATCAATAGAGTAACTTAACTGTATAAAGTTTATTTAAAAAAAAATACATTTAAAATCGATGGAACAGTTTTATTAAAAAATAATTTTTTTATATATCAAATTTTAAAACCATTTTTAAGGAAATTTTTGGCACGCAAATCGTGAGTAATAATTAATGTGCATATGAAAATATAATTTTAATCATTTAATTCAATCCGTTTTTGAGAAATCTTTTTAAAAATTCAAAAACTTCTTTTTTGAAAATTTTCATTTTCATGCAATATTTTTTAATCTTGTTTGAAATTTAGATGTATATAAAAAAATAATCTAAATCTGTTGGGCCGATAATAAGTTCCAAAGGTAAAAATATTTTTTTAAATATCATTTATGAATCTATAATTTGATAAAATTCAAAATAAAAAAAAAACATGAGAAGTGCTATAAATATATGCTATAAATATATTGGTCAGTTTTTAAAACTTTTAGTAGTGTATTGCACTTATTTTAGGATACAAAAAAAATTTTATTAACAATCATTTTAGGAGCCGTTTTTAAGAGCAAAAATAGTTTCCCTAACGATTTTTAGCATTTGCATGGCAGGTACTGTTATTTATTAGAGAATGTAACAAACCCTTAAATACCTACTTTTTAAAAATCGGCTATTACCATAATATTTGATTTTCAAACGAAAATTTTGAAATTTTTTTAAAAATCAAAAAAATATATATTTTTTTTAATATTAGTAAGAAAACTAAACATTGTTTTGAAGCTTCTGTATAAAACAAAATATTGCAATCAAAAGGTTTGGAAGAAAATTTTAAATAAAAAAATGGTTCTTTGAGAGGTACCAATAAAAACCATATTTTGAAAAATGGTTCTCCATCCAAATGTAGCCTTTAATAAAAGAAATTTATTGAATTTTTTTAAAGCAAAGTTGTGGAGCCGTTTTTGAGAAAAATAATATTTTGTAAAATTGCAAAAAAAAAATTGAATAACAGTCTCCTACCATTACTTTTAATTCTAAGAATAAAATTAATTCAATTCAATTCTATTCAATATTTCTTTACTCTCATTAAAACAATTTATTAAATCTTAAAAAATTAAAAAAAAAAACGAGTGGGCAGAATCTCAAAAAAAAAACACTGTGAACTAAGTACGAGTATTAAGGAAATCTATGAAGCTGCTGAGGCTGTAGCCAAACAGACACACAGACAGGCAGACAGAACTGTGAAACCCACTCTTTTCGAATTTCCTATCATCGTAATAACAAGTCTGATCAAAATCTCGTGTTCAATTCTTTGTACTAATGTATAACTTGGCATATAGTACCTATTAACATATTTACATACACATAAATTGCAAGTAAAAAACGGATACCGAAAATCATAGAAGACGATATAAAATGAAAAATTTTTTTAAGCACCTTTTTTTATTTATAAAACTCAAATTAAGGGAATTTCTTTACAAGGTAAAAGTCCAAAAAATAAAAAGTGTTTTTTTTTTTCTTAGGCATTATGTATTTTCAATTATTGATACTGAACAAATTGATCAAAAAAACTATCGCCAATTGGACATTTCGCATAAGTTTGACGACAATCCACTCCTTTTGAGCCCTCGATGTAAGCGTCCTTGTAATATTCTTCGCTTGATTCCTCCGGCCTGAATGTAATTAAATAAATAAAACCAAATAAGTAAATCTCAATTTAAAGCATAAAACTTGTATCTTTTACGTCATTAGTTTCTGATAAATCCTCTCGGCTAAACCTCCTTCATTGTACACTTGTGCATTTTCACAAATAGACCGTTGCATACACTGTCTTCCATTAACTCCACTATTAGTCATGTAATTCTCCAACAAGGCGTAAATATACATTGCTGTTAAATCAACTTCATCCGGTTTCACAAACGATCTTGGCTCACTTGATCTTGACTTATGCCAGTATTTGTAGTTGCCCAACCAATCATGCGCCTTGTGTGGCATTTCGTATTGATATGCAAAGCTGAAAACCATGTTGAAAGTTCGCCATTTTTCCTTATCATACAAATTCACTGGAATTGATACACTAAATCCAAGCTGAAAGTAGTTAAGATGAAAAAATAAATAAAAAAAGGTTAGAAATATTATAAAAAATTCCTACAGTTGTAGATCCTGAAGTTGACCAAATGAGATATCGTTTTTCACGGCTTTTAGTCCAATTTGTTAAATTTTGGTAACCAAACGACAACTGGATTAATGCTAATATGAAAATGAAACAAAGTTTTCTATCTTTTGAGTAGTTTTTTCTTGGGGTAATGGAAGTAGAATAAAAAGTATCCATGACGATGAGACTCCTCTGTCACTGACTTTATCAATTGAAATGAAGCCCAGTGTACAACATGAGATGGCTCAATTTTAGGTTCTAACTGAGGGACTTCAACTGATAAAGTTAACACTTCGAACGTATTGACAATGTTTGACCAAAATAAATATCAAAATGCTGTGCGCTTCAGATTTAAAATTCTTACAAATAAACAGACAGACCTTAATATCTGTCTATAAAATGTTTGCACCATCTTTTAGTGAGCCATCAAGAAAGATCTTTCAAATCAAATGATAATTTAATCAAAACATTCAACACTTTCGTTCGAAGCTTGGGTGGATATGAATATTTGTTTAAATTAATTTTGTAAATCTCACTTGGCGTCAATTCAAGAATCATAATTAGATGCATTGAATATTTTCTCCGTGGGTTTTGTTATTATTTATGTAACGCAATTTGTTGGTTTGAAGGACTTTACTTACTTATCTGGCTCCCGCAATCCATGAAGGGTTTGAGCCTGAGAAACGGCTGGTCGGCAGCCTTCCATTCTCTATGATCCCAAGCATGCTGCTTCCAGTCATCTTAACCCAGCTTTCTGGTATCCGCGATGGATTGTTCGTTACACCGAAGGTTTTTATTTTTTGAGCTACATTCACATCTTGATATATGTCATAGAGTTGGAAGTTGTTCTTCTCCTCAATTCGCCCTTCTCACATATGGGACTAGATTTCTGCTGAAGATCTTTTAACTCGAATGGGCCCAACACTTGGCTCAATTAAATAGGACTGACAGAGAAGTAGCATACTGGTCTGGTTTGCTAGGGTAATTCTTCATCGGATATCCACTTAGAAGTCAATCGGATGATAAATGTTTACCCAAAGGTTAATGACCTCCTTAACTACTTCAAAGTTGTTGCTATAAAAAGTGATAATTTTTCCGAGCTGGTTAACAGATCATTCATTATTTACTAATAGCATGTATTTTGTCTTCTTCCCATTTTCTTGAAGTCCAACAAGTTTCTCATGTTCTTCAAATGCCTTGAAAGACTCTATAACAGCCTGTTGAGAACGGCTGATACCCTAAAAATTGGATAGATCTGTTGAAAATAGTACCTTGAGTGTTAATTTTTGCCCAGCGCACTATTTTCTCCAGAATCAGATTGAAGAAATTACACGATAGATAGGAGTTTTTCCCTAGTTGCACATTTTTTTTGGAGAGGACAATTGGAGCTGATAGAGATGGACCAGTCATCGGGCATACTTCTTTTCACCGAAATTTGGTTAACGAGTTAATGCATATGCTATATTTAAACACCATCTCTTCCATAATTATTGAAGAGCTTCGCTGGCGGACTTGTTGTGAAGGGTTTTCATTAACTGGAGTTGGGTTCGCATCTCGCCCTATTTCTCACTTTATCTGATACCTTTTTAGCTGCTGCTGGAAATGCTGCCAGAAAACATCCACTATTCCCTATGCTCCGGTGATTACAGGTTTCATTTGCTGTTTTGAAATGCCTACGTTCCTCTTTTAAGGCCAGCAATCAGCTGCTTGGCTCACTTATAAAACGTCCGGGTGCTGTTTCGATCACGAGACTATTAGATCTTCTAGAGCTGAGAAACTGCGTGAGTCCTCTTATTTTCTACGCAGGGCATTCTTCTCCTTGCTTGATTATCCTCTCTTGGTGTTCCTGTTTTCTGCTGCAGCATATTCACATGTGCATCTTCTGTTTACACATTCAGCATTAAGCCACGGCTTACAGGATGGATGGTAGCCAATAGTGGACAACTTTTTGCACTTTTTGCGTAGAAATCTAGTAAGCTACCTTACCGTATTACAAGCTTCTGGAATATCTATTAGTATAATACCGTTACCATTTGTCTCTTCATAGAGCCTGTTTCTACAAACTTATCCGCGGAATGTGTCTTCCGTTTAAATTTTAGCATTGAGGACATCGAGCAAATTTTTACTCGTATTCCTGGCTAGCTCCGTAAATTCTATCTAGGTCATAACACTCATCCTTTAAAAAGCTTTCAAATCCATTATGATGGGCGTGTGTTTTTTTCATTTTTAACTTGTATTTTAGAAAGTAGCTTGGATGCGAATCACAGTCAGGCAATCATTTATCTGTTTTAAGTCGATAATTATGCTTCTTTACCGATTTTCCACTACGAATCCGCATACTAAAATGTGTTGTCTTTAATTACAGCTTTAATAAATATCGCAATTCTTTTTTTTCATCCTACCTGATACTATTAATGGCATCTCCTGGATTACGTTAATGTCTGCTTTATATCGCGTGAGAACAGACTCAAGTTTTCTTAGTTTCACCTGGGGTGTAAAATGTTCTCATGTTCCAAGTACCTACTCTCAAGTCGTTTTCCGTTGACGTCCCGGGTCTTGTTGTCATTCGAGGGTTATAATTATCCAAGAAACCTCGTGTCTCACTAATTACCGATTTCCTTTAAGGTGGTTGGAAAGTTATATCTCAATTCCAGACGACCAGGTCCCTGTTAAGCTTTAGAACAGCCGGCTGGAACCGGCTGAGAACTTAAACTATTCTTTTATTTAAACAAAAATCGTGCAAATTTGAAACACGATCACAGCACTATGATTCGTCTCGGAGCTGAGTTAAACCATTTCCAGGCCCCAGCAAAGTTGCTTATTCCCTCAAAATAACGCAGCTTCTTCAATCGTTTGGTTTTTATCTTTTAACTTTAGTTGGTTTCACTGTACATACAATATGCTTATAGGCATCCGCAGTACACATATTGCTAGACTTTTATACTTTTACTAGGTTACTAAAACGTCCAGCCCTCGAAACTCGAGAGCTAATAATACTATTTGTCAATAAAGGCGGTCTTTAGCGTAAAGATAAACTGATACCTTGTTAACATGGAGAATTGAATCAGGATTTATGTCCATGTAGACCTGGATCGGATTGAATCCAAAAAACTCAATCCCATCCATTTCGTTGTCATAAACCGGGGTTGAAGTTTCGATCCGGATTGGATCCGATCCTTCGATCCGCTCATGTTAACGTGGAATGAACAGCTTGTTATTATAATAAACTACTTAAAATTATTTTCTGCAGCACTGAACGCAGCCATCAGACATTCCAATTATCTTTCCAGTCAGGGCTGGAAAATTTGATTGGTTGGTGGGTGGAAAATATCGAAACGTCACTTTTAGGTTACGACAAATTAAAACAAATAACTTCTCGGTCTCGCTCTCGCTCTTGTTCGCACTTATTACGTAATTTTTTGTATTGTTTTTTAGTTTCTGTGACTGTAGACCGCGGCGTGAATTGTACCACAAAATTCGTTTTTGCCGTTTTATATGTTGTATATCATAAGAATTTTGACTCTTGTTCAGTCAATATTTGTTGTTGTGTTTATGTGCATTTTGTCCTCACATTCATAGCCATTTTTTTTATTTCTAACAGTTTCAATTCCAATTTGTTGTTGTATTAACGAGTGTTTTCGTCCTCACGTTCACAGTCATTTTTTTATTTCTGACAATTCCAAATTTGGCAACCTCTGGAATATAATACCTTCTATTTGTGTATTGTGATAGGCATAGGCGTCTCAAACCATCAACAAAATTAAATCAACATCAACACAAGAAAAACTAGGAGGGTTGAATATTTACGGATCTGACATTTTTTAACCAAAGTTGAGACATCTATTCAGATAATCTTGCAGCTAAATTCACTAGAAGTCATATTCTACAATACCAATTTCATTTGACTTTCGGAGTTCTCCATTTTCAGTCTTTTCTAATTCAAAATCCTTTGATGTTTCGGAGTCTTTTTTATTCCCAATTTCAAAAAGAACACATAAATTCAACTAATGTATTTAGTTGAACTACTTGTCAAAAGTGATAAATGCTTCTAGAAGCCATTTTGTATAATGGCGGAATTTGATATTTGTTTGGAGTTGAAAAGGAGTGGAACAACAGAACAAAAAATCAAAAAGAAAACGACATTGAATTAAAATTAAAAAATATCCCTTAAAATCTAAATTTAACTTTGAATCCTGCCTTAAAAGTCAAAGGTACACACACTTGCCTCCTCAACCTTTATAAATCTACTTCAATTAAATCGATGACATTTGTGACAAGGAAAAGAGAAATATTTATAAATCCATACTTTCAAAAATTATTTATCAATAACTCGTTAATGTACGGGTATGTACTTTATCCTCCCTTCTTAAACATATTTCCACCTCTTCAAACCCAACAATTAATGATCAATAAACTTAACCAAGACCAATTTTACCTCTCCTCCGGATTAAAAAAGAATCATTTTATTGAAGCTGATACGATTCAAGCTTGTTTGTATATAGATTAATTGGTAAAATGAAAAAGTAAAAACCCAAACAGATGCCCAATTCAATTTGAGTTCACATTCTCTGATTTATATTCCCCCAACAGACTCTTCCTCTTTGTCGAATTAATTTTAATGCAACGGCGGGCGGCGACGGGTGGCAGACGATTGTGGGTGACGTTTGCAAGCTTGCAAGTTGTGCAGTATTGTAGTTGAAGCACTCAAGGGAAACATGTTGCAATTGGCTAGCTGCAGGCTATTACAGAGCGAGTGGTGTATTTGAATTGAGTTCTTTTTTCACCTCCAGCTCCATCCCCATAATATTGTTGTTATAAGTTCTCTTTCTACAAAATATTGTATGTGCGGCACGGCAACCAACGACTGGCAATGCCAATGTAATGTCAATAGGGTCGCTTTGACGTTTTATAACAGTCGGAGTCCGCAAGGAACACTGAAAGCGTTTCTGTTGCATGAATGGAGTTTTTTGTGCCCAAAAGAAACGAGTACTACTCCACCGCTCTATGCAACAACGATAATGCCGGAATGGCACAGACAGCGGCACACACAATCCGAATTGACAGTGGGTAATTGAAAACATGCTGCTGTTTCTGTTTCTGTTTCTGTTGCTGATGATCCCTTCCTCCCACCACATATAGTGATGGAAGTGGTATGGCGTTGCATGGTGGGGGAGTGTTATATTTAAAGTGCAGACCTGAAACGCTTATCCCCCCGTGTTGCCATTCGTTCGTTCATCAAATGCACATGAATAAGTTTCCAATACAACTTAACCTCGTATACACAACAATTCACCAGGGGAGTAAGATTGCGCCCCAACAAAAACAACGCACAAGTTTTACTCTTAATCCCAACCATCAAATACCCGTCTCCCCTTGTCCCTGTGGGATAACAAGGACAGAGAACAGAACAGACCTTATTTATAAACTGTTTCACGAGAAGTGGCATTGTTAGAAAGTGCACTTTGCAGTGTTGCAGCATTAATATACTCATAGTAGGTGGAAGTAAGTAAATAGGAGGTCTGGTTGGTTGCATGTTGCAGTCAAAGTAGAAGTTGAAGTCGACAGTGCGAAAGACAAACTTATAGGAATTTGCGTTTGAATAGTAAAGTAGTAGGTAAGTAACGCAATCAAATGCGCTATTGCTGTCTCTCGGTAGCCTCGTAAGTCTTAATGTAATTGATGTTGAAATGTATTTGTGTTGTGTGTTCCTGGTTTGTCGATATGGTGACCAGAATATGTAAGAAAATTTTTGTTTTTAATTTTAAAACTTCTTTCTTCTTAAAAATGTTTTCCGTTGCAGTCATGAAAAGAATAAGAGAGAAACGAAAATTGCTGACAGAGAAGAGAGACTGAAGGAAATCAAGCTGTAGTTTCGGCCAGCGTTGCCATGTCTAGTTCGATAACCCAATTTGAAAAATTTGTTACCTCAAAATCAGAGCCGAAAAAGTTGCCCAAATATAAATAGTAGCTCAATACAATTATATTTTTCTGATATGAATGGAAATTCTGGGAATAACAGATAAACAGAATGATTTTATTAAACTAAAGAATATTGCGGTTGGTTTGAAATGTCAGAACCAATGATTATGTTCAGTGAATAAAAAGTGGTGCCAAACTGTAGAAACAACAAATGTCACCCAAGACTAGTTTTGGGCTATTTATAGCCCAATTATGATTGGGCTGTCGTACTGAAATTGCTGTCGGCAATTTGGGAAAAAGAAAGCCTGATTTCTGATAAATGGCCCGATCTAGCAAGCCATTTTTCAGCTACTTTCTTGAATGTTTGTTGAGAGTGTGAGTTTGTGTTAAATAATATTACGATTGCTTTATTCTTTAGAGTTTATATTTTTGACAAGAAGATATTAGTACTAAAATAAACTTTAAAATAGTAAAAACATTTCTTAAAATTCAAAATAATCGACGAAATAGAAAAGAACAAAATAACTCTGGTCACCATAATCATTTGCAATTGCATCCCAGTAGCAGCATGGATCATTATGCACATTTATCTTCATTACAAATTGGTGGAGATTGTGTGTGCCATCTGGCAACGCCGACAGCAAATTGTCGAGTGTCTACATACTAATTGCAGGATAATAATGTACCGTATGTGCGATGAAAATCCGATTTATAAACTCTGTATGGCTTTGGCTTTATTGTAGCTCAATGCTGAAGTTTTATAAGTAGCTAAGTTGTAGGTTGTAGGTAGGTAGTTGTGGGTAGAGAAACATCTGCGTGTGTGAGTGTGTGTATATGTGAATTGGAAGAAATATAGATGGGGGAGTTGCACTGTTTTGGGATGTGGTATCAATTAATTTGTGAGATTTTCGCAGAAAACCTAGTAAGGACTGCTTTTCAATTGTTGCTAGTTGAAGTGCAGAGATTTGTTTTGCTATAATTTAGCTGAACTGCAAGATAGCAACGCTTTGGAAATAAACTATAAGAGGGTGGTGTGATATAAAAGGAAGAATGTTCTATAAAGAATTGATTGAAAATAATCAAATAGCGATAGACTGGTTTTAAGAGGTTGGTATAATTGATTTCATATGGCAAATTTATTACAGTTGAACTTCCATATCTTGAACTTTTTTACGAAGAATTTCTGTGTAACTAAAAGCTTTATTGAGAACTTTGGCTTTTCAACCTTATTTTCATGAATTTTGGCCGCCATAATTCGAAATTCTGTAACTCGAATTTCTCTATTTTTCGAAGTTTTTAGATTGCGTTCGATTACGAATTGTCTCTTAAAATCGAAACTGTTCTCTAATTTTTTTTAATTACCAAGTCTGCTATGATTATTTTGGACGTTTGCTCGGACGTTTTGATTCAATTTTTTTAAAAGTACTTGAGTACCTATGCCTACTGTGATACATTTCGGAAGTTTTTTTGAGAAGAGAGATGGCTGCGAGTTCAAAGTGTGTATATTTTGGTTTGGAACGAGTAAAATGTTTGAATGAGCAGATTTTCTTAGTTTATTTCAAATAACCTGGTTGGAGAAGAAGGAATTCACGAAGAAAGTTAAGAAGAAAAATTAAAGTATTTTTCTTTCGAAAAAAAATGAAGATCATCAATGAAGTTGGGAGTGGTGTTAAAAAAATTTGACCGTAAAATTTGGTTTATTTCAAAGTTAATTTCCATACTGAAAAACAGAGAAAATAAAAAAAAAAGAAATAAATTCTAAAAATTAAAAAAATGAAAAATTATAAACAAGAAAAGAACCTCTTTAACATGAAAGTGGTCGCAAGGCTGCCTCAAATGTTTCACGGAAACCAGGATTGAAAACCTCCCAGCTTCAGAGATTTTTTTCTTTCATTTTGAGAATTCGACCTTTGGAAAACAACCCTTGCTTGCTATGCTTAAATGTCGCAGTACCTCGTGGCATGATGGTTAGTGCTTTGGACCGTCATGTTAAAGGTCTGGGTTCGATTCTCAGCCGCTGCCAAATAAAATCACACCGAAGAAATGTTTTTCCTGAGGTATACTGCCTTTTGCAAGGAACTGAAAAATCCTCCAAGAGTATTGAAGCACTAGTAGTCAGCCCCTTAACTTTTTTAATTTTATTGGCATTTAGAAATGAGTTATTTATGTTTTGAATAGAGTTATCAGTTTCTATGATAAGTTAAAATTTGTAGATTGGGAAATTCCGAGAGAATTAAGTTAATTTACTACCTAAAATAAATTATTTAATATTATTTTGATGAAAAAGTGATTTTTGAGTAGTTGGCCCTTTTATCTCCAGAAGTCAGCTGCTTGAGTATCAAATTGTGGGCCAAAATTTTAAAAATTATATTTTCAATTGATAGAAAGTATCTAGGACCCCATTTAAAAATTAATTAATTAGCAAGACACAATTTAAATTAAGAAGAACATGTATTCAGTCAAATGTTTTCATTTTCAGTGCTTACAGCTATTAATTACAAAAATGTTTCATCTTGAATTTTTTTAAAAAGCTTTCCTGCAAATTTGGTACATTTTAAGCAGGAGTCACAACCAACATTTTTTTAATCATTGTCTTTAAAATGTGACACTAACTCCTCTTCTTCACAATTTGAACACTTTATTATTTTCTTTGTGTTTATTTTTTATTTTCCCTACCAGCCCTATTAATTTTTCAGCTTCCAATCGCTTCTCTTCCCCGAAAAAGTAGCCCAAATAGTAGCCACACATTTTTCTTATAAAAATAGTAATTCTGGAAACTAAATATAAACTGAATGATATTATCAAAGTAAAGATTATTGCGGATGGTTTGAAATTAAAAAAAAACAATTAGTATGTTTACTATTCAGTAAATAAAAAGTGGTGCCAAATTCTGGAACGCTTTAAGGATATTTTAAGGGGAAGAAAAAAATGTGTTATATGTTTTAGTCACAAAAAAATAAATATCGCCCAAGATTAGGTTTGGGCTATTTATAACCCAATTATGATTGAATCTTCATACTGAAATTGTTGTTGGCAATTTTGAAAAAGATAACCCAATCTGGCAAGGCTGGTTAATAACAGGGTCAAAGGTAGTGTCAAACGTTTCATTGAAGAGAACTTAATGAACAATTGCATTCAAAGGAACTATACCTCTCCGTCTGACATTTTGATTTACATTATTGAAATGGCCAGACCACCACATTCTCGATAGGGTCTGAACTGGTTTTATTTAAAAAATTGATTATTGCGAAATTTCAGATAATTTCCAGAACTTACTTACTTACTTTAAGTTTTTCCAGTCGGCTTGTTCTATAACTAGTTGCCCAAATTTTCGCAAACCCAATTTGAGGTCTTTTTCCACCTTCAGTCGGTTGAGGGCCTCTTTTATGTTTTCTCTGCCTTCCTCAACTACGCTACCATCCCACGGGGTTGGCTTCAAAGACTTTCCAGTCCGTTGTATTAAAGCCTTTTCACTAGCTCAATAGTTGATTTTTCCATTTCCTATCTATGCAGCCGGGACCACAAATCTACCGGAGAACTTTCCTCTCAAAACAGCCTAAAGCGTTCTCATTCACCCATTCACCGTTAGCAGGATCCATACCTTTGCACCATATATGATATAAGGACCGGTATGATAAGCGTCTTTAACAAAGAAACTTTAGTTGCTCGGGAGAGGGCTTTGCTCTTCAATCGCATTCATAGCCCAAAGAAGAAGCGATTTGCGAGAATAGTTCTTCGTTTGATCTGACTACTGGTATTGTTCCATACGTCTACAGAGGAACCTAGATAGACAAAGTTTCATACCACTTCAAAATTAAAGCTGTCAATACTGACGTTCAGTTCCAGACATCGGCGTTAGGTGTCCTTTCTTGTTGACAGCATATACTTTGTCTTTCCTTCTTTTACCGTTAAACCCATCTTCTTTGTTTCTTTCTCAGTAAGCACCACAAACATCATTTTTTCTCTGATTATATCAACATTGTCAGCTTTATGGAGTAATCGCACAGATTTTTGATAGACTGTAACTCAAGTTTTCTTTTCAAGAAAGATGTTGAAAAAGTCGCATGACAGCACCTCACGTCACCTTTCCTTAAATATGTTGTTTTCACAAAAAGTATCGGTATGGTCTTTGTCGACTTGGATGCAGCAGCGCTTATCCATCATCCTCCTCCTGGATTTTCTCTAAGATACGCCGTAGTCCTTAGGTTTGGTCATGCCGAAGATCTGGGTTACATTCCCAGCCGCTGACACCTAAAACAGATATTTTTTTTTCCAAAGTACTACCTCTTGCGAGGAACTGACAAATCCTCCAAGAGTAAACTTTTCATTAATAAGTGCTTCTCATCTAGCTGTTCGGACTCGGCAAAAAATTCCATTCCTGTCAACAACAAGCACACATGAAATATTGAGAGTTGTAAATCACTAGGCGCTGTTACTCCACGAGCTGTTGCACCACCAAATTTTTTTGTATGCCATAGTGCGGATGTACATATGGTCGATGATTCACTTATCTGGCTTAAAGCCACACACTGATGTAGACCTAGATACTAGGTTATTCTTCATACGCTCACAAACTGCAGCAGGAAAGATCTTATACGCAATGTTAAGGTGATTGATGCCTCTGAAGATAGTTCAGTCCAGAGGATCGCGTTTTTGAGGTTGGTATGATGAGATTCCATTCATCGGGCATGCTTTCTTCTGACCATATTTTGCAGAAAAGGTAGCGCATATTCCTAACGAATTCATTACCAGACACCCTGAACAGCTCGGCTGTAAGGCTATCAGCTCTAAGTGCTTAATTAGACTTTAGTTGAGAAATAAACAGCTATGTTCACTTTGTTGATATCGGATGGACAAAATTCGTAGCCTACATCGGCTACTAGTTTTAATGGTACAAACAGAATTCGGTTCACCTTTATACAATTTGCGGAAATACTACTACTGATCGTTCTAACAGGCTACGGTTCAGTTACGGTGGTAAATCAGCGTTAAAACAGTGGTAAACGGTGGTAAAACTTCCCAACTTTATTTCTGCCAAAGCATCCCTCTATTTCCTCGATCGCTTGCTTCCCATGCTCCTGATATGTTCATATGTTCTTCTGAGAAGCCGGTGTTCCTCTCTCCTTTTCTGTCCAAAAAGCTCACGAGCAGCTTTGGTCCTTCTATTGTTGATTGGCTACTTGTACATGCCGTTGAACAAAGGGCTTTGGTGTGATTTCCTTGCAAGGCCCAGCACATCAAAACCGGCATCTCTGATGGTTTTCCGGCAGTTCGTCTTCTTGTTCTCCATGCTTGAAGGTCGCGGAGTCAATTTTAATACATTTTGAAGTATTAAAAATACTAGTCCAAGAGAGGTCAAAACCAAAAAAAAAAAAAACACGAATGAAATAATAATGGCTAGTTTTTTTCATGGATGATTCTAGCAAAGCTTTTCTTTGACAATCTGTGGGCAAGTAAGTTTAAACTCATTGACTTGAATTTCATGTAATAGAATACATAAAAGCAATAACAAAAATAATGTATTTTCTACTTACCCAATATTTGCCTTTTTTCTTCACCAATGTCTTAATTTAGTGGTTAATTGATTGTTTTGTGCTTTTTTGTAAGACCAGCTTTTAATTAAGTCAGCTTAGTTTTGTCCCCAGCATAAGGAATAGCTGTATTTTCGTTCTTATTATGTGCATCATAAGCAAAGATCACATGAACTTTACTTCTTACTATTGAACCTTTATAACAGCCTCCTAAATATAAATATATTTACAAGAAATCAGCGCATCAACGTACCTTTCATATATTCAATTAATTTAATATACGAGCTTCCTATGAATCCTTACATATAGCCACATCAATATCCCAAAAACAGATCCTTGCAAAACATAATGCTTATAGCATTTTAATTATCAAACTTCCGGCCACTATACTCGGCGTACAATAATTAAACGATTGATGTATCAATTTGTTCTGGGTCACCTCAGTATGCATCATTATCCATTTGGCATAAACGATGGCCATGGCATACTCATAATTACCCAACATCAATGATGGTTGTCCTATAAATACACCCACACGCATCGCCCGCATCCAACCAGCGAACTGCTGTAAGAACGAACAAACAAGCATATGTAGGTAGGTTTACATGTATATTCTCTTGCCAAACCAAACCCAACGAAGCCATATCATCCAAAAACTATATACAAAACTCTTTTAACATGATTTCAATGATTTCAGAATAACAACCAAACCAACAACAGCCAACTCAATGAATAACTCGAAGCAATTTAGCCAACATACCAACCGTCTCGCTGATGATATGCCACCACCACACCATCACCATATAACCACTCCACCCGCTATATATTCAAATGAAAACGTCAAGCAAATTAATTACCACGTCATCTATATATCCAGCTATCCAGCATCCATACCTCATCATCCTTAGCAGCCTCTTCCTCTTCCAAAGAGAATTTGCCACTGGCAGTGGACACGGGGCTTGAGGCAACGAGACCCAAGCAGACCCAACCCTCCCTGTCCCAACCTATAAATACAAAAAAAAAGAACCTCCAAAAACCCGTATAAATAATAATTTCAATTTGGAAAATCGAAAATGCAAATAAAACTTAATGTGCCGCCTCATCAACGACAGGACGTAGCAATTATCCATTCACCGACCGCACTACACAATCCTCTTTTTTGGCCTGACCTCGTCTTCGGCCACTTCGTCCCTGAATGCCCTGAAACCCCAAATACAAACAAACCCATACAAAGATACAAAATTTGCCCCATAAGTTCCGTGTTCCGTATACTCTGAGTCCAAGAGTCCCGAGTACCTCTCTCGTCCCGATCTCATCCACAGCAATCCAAACCAACCAACGCAGAACACGAAAAACAAAAATTAAATGAAAATCTCACTATAATCGGAAATTAAATGGCTGCATGCCGAAAACGAGGATAAATTGTTTAACGGCCAGGCCCAGCCAAACCAAGTCAAGCCAAGAGAGTGTATATTCTGAGTTCTGGTCTGGCCCAACCATCACTCTGATGGTCTCATTGCCATTCCCTACCCAATTTTCAGTTATATCCACTCTTTACCCTCTAGCCATCACTTTCAAAGGCATTGCCATCACGACCCAAGTTCCATTTATATTTGACAGATGCACAGACTCTGCTGGCATCGGATTACCCACCAACTCGCTTTATTCAGAGTTTTAGTTTGTCGAAAAAGAAGGACGGGGCGCGGTATGGGGTTTCTTGGTTTGACATCATTTAGGGACTGGGAGGGAGCGCGGGTGGATGGGACAGAGGAGCTAGCAGGACTGGCAAACAGCACTTTAACGACACTAATTACACTTAGACTGAGAGGAGAAGTCAGAATCAGCAGCAGCATCATCAACAGCCAGAAAAATAACACAGCGATTCCGGTAGAAACAGTGAAAAGGCATTAAATGCGATGCTTTACCACTTATAACGGGAGAAGGTGATGGAATCCTCTAAAGTCGTATTGGGTTGGTAGCGGCATGCGTTTATTGCCATGCCAACCAACCTTATGATGCTGGCTGGGACCATTTGATGCTGGCGCAATTGGCCTTCAATGAAACACGAAATAAGGCAACTTTTATGTGCGTTGGTGTGCGTTAGGCTGAGAGTAAAGAGAGAGAGAACATGCAACCCAAGGCGCAGTATCCATATCCGTATTTGTTTTTTTTTTATTATCTACTAACGAGCCAGAGTCGGTAGTGACGGAAGATTGTTTTGTAATTTCATTTTGGTTGACAGTTGATGTTCTTTGGTGCTATGCGTGTGGCCCTATTTTGTTGGGGAGTAATCTTTTTTATTGGATGAAGAAGCTTTTGTCTCATTCTTTTAAAGCGAGCTAATTTTAAGAACTCTTTAATATAACGATGGCATTTAAATGTAAATTTGTTATTTAAAATGGATTCATCTGTAAAACAAGAGCTAAGCACCCTTCGACAACAATTTCAATTTGTTGGAGGATACCTTTTGTAAATTCCTTTTCAAATCTCACTGTTTGATCCTTTTCCCAATTTTGGAAGACGTCTTTGTAGAAATCTCTGAGGAAATAAAAGAAAGAAGTTAATTAAAATTGTTTATTTCACACTGAACAATCAGCGGCGTAGCTAACTTGGGAAAAAATGGGTTGAAGGGAGGCAAGGGGTGCCCCAAGGCCCCAAGGGTTTTGAGGCATATATGTGGGTGTGCCATTTGAAAGGTTACGACAAGGCAAACATATCGTCTTTCTTTTTTTTTAAATCAAACATTTTCAAATTCTTCTCATTGTGATTGTGTTTGCCTCACTGTGGTTTTGTAGTGCCCGTTTACACGGGAATCTGCGTGGTGATTTTCACCTTTTTTTCTCACTTTGAACTCGCCATGTCATTTACACAAGAGGTTTTTGCCATTTAAAATAATTTGACATCAACTCGCTTTGAACTCACTCGTGTGGTGCATTGACGTGTAATCCAGGGCTTACGCCAACAAGCTGTAGTGAGAAGATCTCACTGATTTGGTTACGAGCACGCTTGGAATGTTCTAAAGCGTTTTCAATTTTGTTGCTTTTTTGAAAAAAGAAACTTTGGCGAGACTAGTGAAACAAAAAAAAACATTCTTAATGCCAAAAACCACGTCCAAATGTCACGACGAGACCAAGGCGAGACTATAGCGAGAAAACAATGATACAGATCTCCCCGAAAACGGGCTTGGTGAGACCACTGCATGAAGAACACAATGATGAACACACTGAACACCACGTTTGGTCTTTTAACCACGTTTTGCATCTCTTGCATAAAGAGCTCTTAGAATATTGATAATTGTTAAAGGTGTCCCGATATTTAACAGTTTGAGAAATAATGCTTCTCTATTTACACTCTCAAACGGTGTCTTAAAAACACAAACAGTTTTTTTTCCCACGTAAAGGAAAGATTCCGAGCATTTTCACACTCCTTGTCAAACCAGATTCGCTTGAATTTTCGAACTTTAATAGAATTTGACTGGTGAGGAGGATAAGCTTTCTTTATTACACCCATACAGAGAGGAAGAGAAAGTTCCGTATCTAGGCTTTGATGGTAGTCGCAAGATAGTGAAAAGAAGGCTTATTAATTTGAGAGATTTTTTAAAAATGAGAAATTTGGTTATTTGAGATTTTATTTTTCGAAATTTTGTGCCACTCCCGGCTTTAAATATCACACCATTTGGTTTCGATTTGGCAGAGGCTGTAATTCTTAGCAGCTTGGCAACCCTGGGAAAACATCTAAATTTTTACCCCTGTGGGCATCTCCAATCACCGTAAGATGGCTTTATATAATCCTCACAATATTGTTGACTTTGTAATAACTTCTCCAAAAGCTCTGGTTAAATAGAGCTAATCAACCAATGTTGGTCAGTTAGCGATTTCGATATTTAAGAATTCAGATTATGGATTCATTGGCTCCGGACCTTTGACACCTTATTTATGGAAAATTTTATATTTGAGAATGCCATCTAATTGGTTATAATTTGGTCAGAAAAGGTCAGCTAGTCCTAGAAATTGGTCAGCCCTGGATAACTTGTAATAAGGGTTTAAAGTTTCGAAGGGTCACTCAAGGTCACCAAGGATTTTTGGCACCTCATTTAAGGAAATTTACAAAAAAAAGTGTATTAATTAAAAGATCTCTAGATCGTGATAAAAGGTCAGCTATGGTCAGCTATAGATTTTCTTTTAATGACTTTTTAAATTTCGGTTCAAGGCCATTTAAATGTTTGGCACCTTATTTATGGGAAATTTGGAAAGAAAAATGAATACCACCTGAAAGGCCCTAAGATCTTTATAAAAAGTCAGCTAGTTTCAATAATTGGTCTACTTTAGATTCTTTTTACTATTATTTAAAGTCTTTTTTTGACGTCAATTACCAATTACATTCTCAAATATCAAATTTCCAATTAATGAGGTGCCAAAGGTCCAGAGCCGGATCCATTGGCTAAATGTATGGTTGCGATCTACATTAACAGATTAACCAGTCACAATAATCATTGAGATTACTTGTTGTGAATAAACTGCCCCTCAATTTCCATAAAAGCTCAGCTAGAGTTTCAGTAATTTGTCTTTACAGCCATAGGGAATTGATTTTTAATGAATTTCTAAAACGAACAGTTTCCAGATCATAAAAATTTTAATTCGAACTTGAAAACAAATCATGAAACTCATAAAAAAATCTATTGCTGACCAACCACCAAAATCAGCTGACCTTTTGTGGCAATCATATGAAATTGTATACGCAATATCACAAATTAAAAACTCACATTCGAGATCTTTTATTACCAAATTTTTTTTTTTCATAATCTCGGAATTACAAAATTTCATATTTAAAAATCTTGCACATTAAAATCGTGTAAATTAATCAAACCCTACCAGTTTCAAATCTTATGCGAGATGATTAAAAAAAATTACGTGTTGCAATTTGTAATTTTGCGAGATTTTCTTTATTTTTTGCAAAATAAATTCATTACTAACATAACATAACATAACTATTGTAAATATTTCAAGTCCATTTTAGATAGATTCAGTCTTATGTTTTTCTTCAAGGATTCTACATCTACCTTCAACTTTACAGGATATTGCAGCCTGTTTTTCAATAAACTGAAAGCAACCCAAGTGGACAAAACCAATCTAGTTTTTAGCGGAGCGCTAGAAAGTTTGACATTCCCCCTAACATAGGTCTAGCATGGGTAGCTTTCGATTCTGAATCGGGCCTCACCCATTAAGAGCCAGTTTTTCAGTTCAAAGTTAGCTCCGAGTTAGATCAGAATTAGCTAATCCTGAAATTAAATTAATGGAGTTAACTAACCAAAGTAGCTGAGTTAACTCCGAGTTAACTTAGAATTTCGATTCGAAAAACTCGTTTCTGGAGTTAACTCATGTTTAACCCCGAGACTAGGATGATCTCGCACTGAAAAACTGGACCTAAGTAACCTTGTGCCTCGACAGACAAAAAAATAAAAAGCTGTCTAGGTTAGGATTTTATACTACGATCTCCAGTCCAATAAGCTGCCCATCACCTGGAAAATAATCAAGTTTTAAACGAGGCCCTAAAAAGTTTAAAATTAATGCTAGCAAAGGTCTAGCAAGGATAATTATCGATTTTCTCTAGGGCTTTCACCATTAGCTAACCTTTTGCCTTGAGACAGAAAAAAAATAAAAAGTTGTCTTTGGACTGGGGAACGACGATCCTTCGATCTTCTGATACGCTAGCTACTCAGCTATTTCGCAATACAATACATAATTTTTGTTTTGTTTTTTGTTATATATGTTTTTATATGTTATCTAACAAGTTTTTTTCAGTGAGGGCCTCACTAGCCACTAGCCACTAGGGCCAATCTAGAAAAGGAAAACTTGTCAAATAAGTTTTCCTTTTCTAGATTGGCCCTACCGAAGCCTTTTCAGGGGCTAGACTTAACTTGACAAAAACTTGTCATTTTTCAAAGATGGAACTGAGAGCCCTGATATAAATATTTATAGTATTTCTTTGGTAAAGAATTTTTTTCAATACTTAAAGGTCTAAGGATTGTTATAAGAGGATCAATAACTACATATTTAAAATAACTGTGTTAAAAACCATCCTCAAAATTTTTTTGAAAAAGTTGAATGTAAATTAATTGTTACGGGCGTTTGTCAGCTATAAATATATTATAAATATCAGTTTGTCTGACACTACATGTGTTGTTTAAGCTTAGCAATCTCCAACCTCCTCAGGGATGGCTGAAACTTTGAACGATTTTAGAACTTGGGATCATGATCTCCTGCTTTGTTCGTCTAATGTAGAGCTTTAAGCCTATTTTGTCTCGATCTTTGCCTGAGATAATTCTGATGTCTTCTTTTGTCCCCTTAATGATATCTTTCGCCAAAAACCCGAAACTGGATGAAAATTGAGAAATAGCAATGTAAAAAATTGTATGGAATTTTATATTTTATTTAAACTAATTAAAATTCATTAGGTATAGATTTTTTGAACAATTTGTTTGCAATCTAAACTTGTGAGGGTCTGATATCTTTTTTTTTAACATTTAGCGTTGTTTGACTGTATGTACCTTTTCTGATCTTTGTCTGTTCATAGAAATTTTTGCTGTCATCTTTGGGTCCCCTTTAAATTATTTTTCACAGAAATGCTGAAACTGAATGTGAACTGAGAAACCTCGATATGGAAAATTGTATGTGATTTATTGGTTTAAAACTAAAAATCAATAACTGTGGTCAAATGAAGATGTGTGGTAATGCTTGGTTACAAGAGCAAGCCTTTTATGTTCTAGAAGTGGACCCCAAAAAATTTAACGAGCAAAACTCCAGACAATAACACAGTTAAAGAAATCTTCAATTTTTCAACTTTTCAACAGACTTACCTACCTACTTTCTCGTATTCATCTAAAAACAATATTTGGTCTCATTTGAATGGGTCGTTAAATATTTACAAACACTTTACATCCTTTTTATTTTACCTACTTCTGAGATCAATTTTATTCAAAATACCCATATTTTGTATTCACCAGGAAAATCAATTACCTACCTACTTACAAAACATTTAAAATTCCAATACACTTGACCACAATAACAATAAATTAAAATAACCTGACAATATTTCGTTAATTTATTAAAATACATCCTTTGTCAATGTCAATATACCTACAAAGCCCACCATCTCCTCTTACAGCCACCCACCCATCCAGAAATCTAGCAACTTTGCGCTAACGACCGGCCCGGCTGGCAGCCATTAAAATAATATAATGCAATCAGCAACATTGCATTTGAAATAAAAACCGCAACGATAAAATGGCACAATGGATGTACATTGTACAAAGTATGAAGTGTGCCAGAAAACCAACCAACAACAACCCTCTTCGTTGCGAATTTGTTGAGGAAAAACAGGGTCGGTGGGTTTGGAAAATTCTGATTTCCATCCACCCTCTCTATATTCCTACGCACACAAATAAACATTAACTGATGTATAATTCCTCATAGCACTTCTTCTTCATCAAAGTCGCTTAGTGGTAGTAAAAAATAATTCATGGCTTCTTAAATACTTCGTTCATGCTTCAATTTGAATTATGATGTTCCAAGCTTGCAAAGCTACAAGCTGAAGCTACATTGAAATTGAAACAGAAGCCCTTCTGCTCCTGTGTTGGAAAAAGCAAATAACGGTAATAACTGTAAGAACAGCACTTGTTCCCATTCCTTTAACCATCATAATCCACTCTCTGTCTCTCTATATTTCTCTCTCTCTCTCTCTCTATGTTCTCATACACATTTAAATAAAGAAACATTGACATGAAAGGGAAATACGATGAACTCGAATGAAAATTGCTGCGGGAAACGATTAACTTTGTGCTCGCTAAACTGTATTATGTTCACTCAGGAATATGAAAAGATATATTCTCCTGATTTTTGTTAAGTGGGTTTAAAGTTCACAGTGGGGTTTTATAATTTTCAGGGATCATAGACTTTTCTGCATGTGGAAAACAAGTGGATTGGGAATTGGTTCAGTGATTCTTTGAAAAACTTTAGAGACAAAAAGTAATACATTTATGATGTTACTTTACTAACTTATTATTATTTATAGACATATTTATTTACTTAAATTTACTTTTTAAAAGCTATGCTTCCATCGTCAGTAAGCTCTTTTTGACTATAAAAGCATTTATAAATGTTCAATTTAAAAAAAATACTCTTATAGGTCAAGACCCAAAAGTAAGGATGGACAAGAAAAACTTCCCTTACGTCATTAAAATAATATACAAAGAGTTTTTAAGAAAGTCTTAAGTCTTCTAGAATGCACCTAAGCACAGTAAGAATTTACATCTCAAAACTGGAAGCTTAAAAATTAAAAATCCAATATAGCCCAGGAAAATAAGACAAAAAAATGGCAAAACTACGAAAAAATTCTGACAAAGCTGAACTCCGGTGTGAAGCTATATTTTGACGTCATAAGAATTTCCTGAAAAGATCCATAAATTTAGGCTGGGACTTAATTTTTTAGGGGGGTTAAAGGGAGTGAAACTAAGTTTTTTCTTAATTTCTCGAAAACTAAGTTTTTATTGAAAAAATGTGAACAGTAAATTGTAGCTTATGTTATTCTTCACAGAAAATATAAACATGCTTTTTTCATACAAGCAAAATTCTAAGAAAATCATGCAAGAACTTCACGGTTTGTTAAATTCTGTCAAAAAAATTATTAAAATTTTAATAATTTTAATTTTAAATAATATTGTTTCTAAATATGATGTTTTCATAATTTTGTTGTAAAAAGAAATTTCATCGAGTTGTTAAAAAAAAACCATATCATTTTCTTTTTCAAGATGGCGGTCTTCCCCTTTTCTCGGGTGCCCCTAGAACTTGGTTTTATAAAGGGAAAATGGAACCAAACTCAAATCGTACAAAAAATTTTGCTCATCGTTTAATGGAATATAGATAAATTTTTGACAGTATTTACTTCACTGTGAAGTTTTTGCATGATTATCTCACAATCAATAATTGCTTGTATGAAAAGAAGTATGATAATTTTTTTTGTGTAGAATAACATAAGCTACAATTTGTAACTTCACATTTTTTCAATGAAAAGTAATAGTTTTCGAGAAATTAAGAAAAAACTGAATTTCACCCCCTTTACCCCCCCCTAAAAAATAAAGTCCCGGCCCGAATTTATTGAACTTTTCAGGAAATACTTAAGACGTCAAAACAAGATAATTGTAACTCTCCAGAGGGGGAATTGAATTTTTGTCAGCGATAAAAAAAACGGTATTTTCCCTACAACCGTAATTCAAAAGCTTATTTATCTCAAAAACAGCTCTACCGATTTTGATAAATAATTCAGTGCATTACCGTAGGTATGATTTTTTTTTTTTTGATACGAACAAAATTTAGGGAAAACCGTTTTTAACGGTACCTGCCATATGACGGTTTTTTTAATTTTTGATTTTCTCTTTAACGACTTGAACGATTTCAGTCAAAATATTTATGCAATAGCTCTTTTAAAATGTTCATAATATTGCATACCAAAATTTTGAAAAAAAAAATAATTTTGGATTTTTAAAAAAATACAAAAATTTTTTTTTTGAAAATTCAATATTTTGAAAATGAGTTGATGAATTTGTTTGAAACTAGTTTCAAATGTATTTAATACATACTAAAAATTTGAATACCAAATCTTTTTTTTAAAATTATATTAAAATTTTATATTAAAAAAAAAAAATAATTGCTCTAACGATTTAAAATTTCATATTTTTTCAAGAAAATAAATGGCATACTTGTTTTTGAGCTCTAAGCATTTTAACTAGTTGCTTATACCGTTAAAAGAACGATTTAAATGCTTTTTTATATTTTTTTATAATTACTTTTATATTTTAAAAGTTCTTAATTCCAAGCAACTTGAACATAAAAGCAAGTACGTGCAATCTAGTCGTGCATTTTATTATATTATTTAATAGGTACTCAGTGAGTTACAAAGATTCATTTATTTTCTTAATAATTTTACGAAAGTAAAAAAAATATATTTATTTTGTACACACTTAAAAACCATAAAGAAGGTTATCTTAAATTTACTCATATTAACCACATTTTTGAACAATCGAAGACCTTTTTTAGTCTGCATTATTGTTTTTGACATGCGGTCAATAGGAACTGTTTACTTTTCGTGCTTCATTAACAAAAAACTAATCGTGGAAGCTATGAATTTGTGTCTAACATTAGAGCTAAGTTAATTTTAACTACAACAATTTTTGATCAATTAAGAAGAAAATTATTAAAAATTTAATGTTTTTATTTTTATTGATTATTTTGAAAAAAAAGTAATTTCATATTTTAATTTTAGGAAGATGCAAAGGTACCTAATTGAAAAGGAAAGAAACAAGAACGCCCTTTTAACATTTTCCAAACCTTCTTTTTATTAATGTCGGAAATATGTACACTGAATTTGGAAAATCAAAATTTTGAGAACCAGAATTTTAAAAGTAAAATTTTGCAAAACGAATTTTGACTTTAACTCTTTGAAATCTAAAAAAAAATTACACCTAGTTGTGGGACCAGCAGAACTTAATTCCAAGAAAAGCCCGAAATCGAAAAAGAAAAAACTCTTTTATGTAATACTGAGTTGGGTATTTTTTTTAATGGTATGACATCCAAATCCCCCCCCCCCCAAGGAGTGAAGCTGTATACGCCATTGCTCCCACAAAAAAACATCTGAATTTTTTGGCAAACTGATGTCGAAATTTTGCGCTTGATATCATACACAAAAATTAAGAGGGAGTCGTTTTGTATTTTGAACATGAAAAAACTTGCGGAAACAACTCCAGATGAAAAATGCGAGTTAAAAAATAAGAATTTATGTCTTAGAAAATATATGTTGAGCCCTTTGGTTATATTTTCAATATGGCCATTTTTCAGAAACGCACTTTTTTATGTCAAAGGGCGGGATTTCACCTTTCTTCGGTAATTTTAAATATTTTTAATTAGAAAAAAAGTTACGGAAACACCTTCAGACGCCAAATGTGTATTGTTAAAATAATGGTTAATGTCTTCAAAGAAAGGTGTTAAGTAGCCGCACCTAATGCCAGTATTTCCACTTTTTGTTTATGTCTAAAGGTGGCACCTTCACTTTTGTTGGTAATTTTTAATATTTTTAACATCAAAAAAGTCGCGGCAACGCTTACAAATCAAAACGCGTATTGGAAAAAACAGTTGCTTTCTTCAAAAATAAGTGTTGACTAGAAGTATACTTATGGTTAAAATAGCAGTACTGCCACTTTTCGGGAACATACTTTTTTTGATGCCAAAGGGTAGGACTTCAACTTTTTTTTTGCAATTTTCAATACTTTTATAACGCAAGTGTGTCTAATCAACTCGATGATAGAATCAACAATAAATAACTCCTGATGAATATAGAACTAACTAGCTGACTATTTCCTGTTAAAGAACATTTTGTATAACAAAGCTTGTGGTAGAAGTTACATTGCCACTTTTGACAAAACAAAATCTTTCTATTATTTAATGCACTTCTTAAGGCATACTTATACTGTAGTAATAAACTAATGCTAAGTCTTGGTTAGATTCCTTCTCTAAATCAAGCAGATAATAGCACCCGTACACTGAATTTCGAGTGCTTTCATTAAAAATCACAGACAAGCTTAAAAGAAGCTTGGAAGCGGCATGAATAGTGTCATATTCTGCCATAAAATTAAACTGAATATCTATCCGATATGATATTGTTATCCTTCGTTCACTTGAAAAGAGCCCTGCTATTAATAACTTTTTAGAAAACCTTTCCAATACTCAAAAGAAGACTTATCTACTACAGATCCAACCAATTGAAGCTGTCCAGAGTAATTTATACATGTTCCACAAAAAGCATTGTTAAAAGTGTGGTCCAGATGTCAACCAGCTTCCCGAGGATTATATTGTAATACAACGTTACATAAACCTTCGACTCCATCAGATAACTTCTTTTTCTTTAGTGAATCGAAGATGAGCTGAAGCTCCATCCAAGGGCTTTTGCAGAATTTCGATTGAGGGGGCAAACTGATCCATGATTTCGGTTAGGGGGACAACCTGATTCAAAAAAACGTTTTAGTACAGAAATCCTGCTTTAAAATGCTTTCAAAAGTAGATAACTTCCCTAATGTATGAAATATATTGTTATTGGGGCAAGCGTACCTATTTGCCTCCCCTTTTTGCATCCGCCCTTGGCTCCATCTTCTTTGCCACTTTTATAAAGGTTTTTGAAAAGATACTTTATTACCTTAGCACCTAGCGTTCATCTGGATTAAGTGCTGAAAAAAATTGTCAGCACAAAAACTGTCGACGACTGTTTCTCTGTATTTGTACCCAATTTTAATATTTGGCTAGTAAAATAAAGTATAATTTACCTTAAATAAAATATTCTATACACATTGCAACAATATATTCGATGCTTACTTACTGTTTGGCCCCACAGTACAAATCCTATCATAATAAACCCAAACAGCAGACAACAACTCCTTTTAGCATATTTAAAATGATATTCGGAAAATATATACAAACATAAGTATACAATGTAGGAACCTACAACGTAATAAAAATTAAACGAACAATAACTATTGTGTACATATACATATGTCGGTTGACTCGGTTGCTTCTTAAACGTTCATTCGCCTTCGTCCCCCTTTTTTTAAGTTCTCAATCTTAGCTCAGCTACAAAATAAATCTTCTTCTGCTGCGCTAAATTGCTTGCTCTCTTTAGCTCTCACGCCCTACCTCGCTCTTTTATTATTTTACTTAAACATTTGCATTCCTCATTCATCCAGCCAAATAAATAACAAAACAAATACCGTCAACAAAAAAAACCCTTAAATGCCTTGACATGGCAATGCTCTCCAATCATTTTCAATTCTTCCACCGCCGCCGCACCCCACTGTTTTCCTTCTCAGAACAACACGGACTCAATAATAATAATGATAATTGTATCTAGATACATCATGCAGGAATGGAAAATGGAATACCCTCTGCTGTGTGTTATTATTATATAAACATTCAACATACTAAGTATCTCTCTCGTGTCGGGTTGGTTTCAATTAAATCAAGAGGATGAAGCAGGGCACGATACGACAACGACTATAAAAAACAACAACAACAACATGACGCAGCAAGTCGAAGACGATGGACGATTATGGGGCAATAATAATAATGATGATGATGAAGTTGTAGCAGAGGACGAGAAGACAAGGACAAGAAGGGAAGCAGAACGCAGCAACTTACACACTATAAAACACACAAAATTGAACGATCCCCAACCCCAAAACTGAATCCCAATTCCCATCCCAACCCGAATCCCAAGCAAAGCAACAAAAACCCAAACCAAATGGAAATGGAATACTGCTTTTGCTTGTTGTTCGACTATACACTACGACTGGGTCTTCCCATGCTTCTTTCGATTTCGTCTGCCATTGCCAGAGTCACTTCTGCCACATTTCTACTGCTGCTTGCTACTTTCTGCTGTCTCGCAACCCAACTGTGTATGAGTAATCAATTTATACAGAGTAGATGAGATACATCATACATCCACGGTACAAACACACCCTTACAATATGAATCCATAAGATATTTTAACAGCAATAATAATAGGCCGTATATTATGTTTGCTTTCCGAATGAGCAGGCAAATCGTTTCAGTTGTAAATTGACGTTTGAGTTAGCTGCCAGTTCGGTTCATATTTATAGTCATTCAGTTAGTCAGTCAAGCCAGCCGATACCGATAGGCGATAGAGACTGGGACTTATTTCCGAGCGGGGGAAATTGCCATTGCCATAAGAGACACAGAAGAGATAAGTGGATAAAGGTAGTTAAGGAGAAATTCATCTTCTGCAACAGCAAGAACAACCCAGGGAAGGGAATCAAAGCAGAAAGTGGAGAAACTATTAAGAGGGCACTCAAATCCACCCCCAACCTCTACCTCACCCCAACAGAACCAAATAACAGAACAGAAAGCCCCCCCCCCCACCCATTTTCAAAAGTATCTTTTAGTGTTTTGTATTTTGTATCTTGTATCTGCCTGCTGCAATGCACATTTATGTGGGGATACATGCGAGTGTACAACACAAATCAGCTGTGTGTTTTGAAAATGCTCTTTTAGTGAGCTGGTATTAGTGATTGACTCCGTTTATTCACTGTTTTTGTAGTATCTTCCAGATACATTTTATTAGATGAATTTCCCATTCAGATTCGGCCCGGTCTCCGTCCCCGGTCGACTCCGAGAGTGAATGAATCAGTGTGTATGTTGTGTCTCGCTCGCAAAGAGATACTTTATGATATTCGAATTTAATAGTCGTGCGCCAACATAATCGCTAATAGTCTGTCGCTTGGAGTAATTGGTGTAATAAGTGGACGGTTCGGGTTCGCTTTCGACTTCGGGGCTTGCCTTAACAGAGTGTAGTATAGCTGTGTTGTATTTTTTCATCAGAGATATACTATCTATCAAGTGTATTTTATTTGAAGATTGTTTTGTGTTCGTATCGTGCAGCCTGGCAACACTTGCATCATTTTGTTGATAATGTAAAATGTTGCCGAGATATTTATAATGTTGATGGTTGGTAACGTTTGTTTGTGTTATAAATGTTGATGTCGTTGGTTGATGATGATGATTGTGCGACGATGATGATGATGATTATATTTCGTTTTATTATTATTACGGTTTTGTGAGACGAAACAGCGGGTGTCAATTGTGTGCTAATTGCATGTGAGAGATTGTTTTTTGATCTCATTTCGTGTCTAGTGGTGCTACCGTCGTTGTTGGTCGATGGAGTCGGACGGACAGACAAAACGGTTGTTTGGATTTAGATAAATGTTCGTTTTTGGTGAAAGATAGATATCTATATTATAGTGAGAGAGAGAGAGAGAGAGTGGTTCTTCTGATAGTTGGTTTTTGTTTGCGGTGTGTTGTCTCTTGGTGTTCTCGTCATCGTTATTATTATTGCGTGTTGTTCGTAGTTCGTCATCCTCATCACAATCTATCTGGAAGATTTTAGATACCAACATACCTACAACAACAAAAAGAATTTTTAAGAACCACGGTGTGGGGTTTTTGTCCCCTAGAATTTAGATTTGAGAAGAATATTGTGTGTGCTCAATCAATCTTGTGTGTTTTTTTTTTTTTTTTTTATTTGTTACTCTTTCGGGTTCACACTTTTTTTGTGTGTCGTTTTGTGATTCGTGTGTTTGTTAATCAACCCATCAGGAGTTGAGATACAATAATAAATTAATCCGATGAATCGTTATATTTTTTTTTTTGTATGTTAAACTGTTTGTACAATATAGAAACAGCGACGGCGGCGCCGGGAATTAATGAATAATTATATTGTTATTTTCCCTCTTCACGGGTAATTGATTGTGCCGATAAAATATAAATAAAAAATATACAAAATTAAGTGAAGTAGGTATAAATATAGCACATAATACCTACCTAGCTGTGGTGAGAAATTAATTTTCGAAAAATATTTTAAATATACATAATTTAATTGTATTTGCGGTTAAATAGTTGATTCCTTGTTTTTTGTTGTGTGGCTTTACAAACCTACATAACCTACCTTCCAACTTATGCCTACCTACCTACCTGCATAAACATTGAATTGAATTGGTGCTTGGATATTAATTTAAAATCAATAAAAAGATTTATGTTTGCCCAAAAGAGGATTAATAAAACGCAAACATATTTTTAAAAAATAAGAATCAACGGAAAACCTACATAATTGGATAGTCAATTTTTTTTTTGATTTAAGTGGTCTTTGACTGTTGCCCATTTGGTTTTGGATTTATTAAAGGTGAGTTTTTTTATTATTATAACTTTATTACAATAGATACTTTTAGGTACCTAACTGTGTGATTTTTGATTATTTATTTAGGTAACTAGAAGCTTCATACCTACGTGCACCTCTGTTTGGAAATAAATTGTTAAGTGTATCTTGATAAGTGTGTCGTTAATAATTTCTTTTGGGATTTCGCATTCTTAGTAGGTAGGTATTCCGACGGCAAAATCTTGGTCGGCCATAATTTAAAATCATGTACTTAGAAATGTCAAGTTAAGTTAAATTTCTTCAGGACACCTAGTAAGGATATAATAGTGTCCATGTCCATCCATGAAATAAAAAAAGAAACTAAAAGAATAAATGATAAACAAAAATAAGATAATGAAAATTAATGCTTTATAAATGCATAAAATACATATTTCTCAAACGGTATACCTATATAGTTTATAGGTACGTACCAGGCAAATTTAAAGATTGTTAGTGGCTTCTTTAGATTTAATGGCCCCTTCACTCAGAACTTACTTGATACCGTCATTTTGACGTATCGTGTTGGTTTAATATAGGTATCACTTGTATGTTCTTTTATGCTGAAAAATGTAGGTACTACACACAGACATCCAGTCATCCAGTGCTACAACAAACATTTAATTTCAATGCAACAATTATGAAAATTACTAGACAGGTAGGTACCTAAGTCATGATCATGAAGCCTGCGCATAACCAAAAGAGCTGCAGCTTTAGAGTTATTTCTTTTCAATTGATTTCTTCCTGAGAACGTAACTACGGTCAATGCGTAATAGCTCCTGGATCTATTCTAAAGGATTCAACAGTGGTCCTTAGTTAATATTTTGGATATCCACTGAGGAACCAACCCAATATTACAGAAGGTGATGAAATAATTTTAAAGACGATCCAAATTAAAGGTGATTATTATTGTGACTATTCACAAACTACGGAGCCATTAGTCTTTCACGCATCGCATGTAGGTATAGCTCAGTCAGTTAAGTTTTTTAACTTAAAATAAACCCAAGAGTTCTTAAACTCGGGACACTTATTAAAAAGAGATCATCTAGTAATAAAGTGAATAAAATTTCCTATGAATCTAAGGCGAACTCAAGTGGCAGGAATGAGCAATATGATTATTTTTCAGCTTTTTATTTTTATATACCTACATACATACATAGGTACATCCTTATTAGAAATTATTTGTCTAGAACAAAAAATAATAGCTTATGAAATTCTCTACAATAATGGTTTTGCTACTATGACCAAATTTTTATTTTTTTATCCTTAAAAGCTTTGCATTTTATATTCAAAAGTTTAATGTGATCCTGATTCCAGGAAGATCTTATTTATGTAAATGACAAGTCGATAGAAATTATTTTCAAGACATTAAACTTCTGTATATGAATAAGATCGTTAATCGTTTCTTATCCACCGTTCGGCTGTCCTTTTTCTCGTAGAGTCTAGTATAGATTGATAGACTTTAGTAAAGCATTCTTTAGGTTCTTATAAAATTTTTCATTATAAATTCTTTTCTCACTTTTAATTATTTAATCATGAAGAATATAAAATCATAAACTAATTCTAGCTTATAAGATTTATCTTACTGTGCCAGCTTTTATACCAAATAAACTAAAACTAAAACTAAAACTAAAAAAATTGACAAACTTTCACAAAAAGTTTTGTTATACAAAATGTGCAAGCTTGTGGTTAGGGTTAAGTTAATTGCTTGGCTTAAATCATAGTTACTGGATAGATCGTATACCGTGAAATTTAATGGCTGTCATTCAAAATATTTTGTGATTAATTCCGGCGTTACTCAGGGCAGCCATTTAGGGCCAATTTATTTTGTATTATTTATGAACGATTAACCATCAATTCTTAAGTACTCAAATTCTCTTATCTATGCTGATGATGTAACTATTTTTAAAACTTTTTCTAACAGTTTTTATTGTGAAAAAGCTTCAAATTAATTTGATTCTCAAAAATTCGAATTCACGAACCATATTATTGTGTCATGTAAAAAGGTCAATTCAAGATTAAGCTGGATATTAAAAGGAAATCTCACCTGTTCTCGGACCCATACGTTAAAAGAAAATTGTTTACCTTATTTGTCAGACCCATCATGGAATATCCTTGCCAAATGTGGGCCCCCTATTACAGCTGTCATAAAACACAAATAGAAAAGATTCAAGAAAGGTTCATTAGATTTGCTCTCAAAGGCTTAGGTATACTACGTTTTCACCAAAAAATAATCTGAGGTATAAGGCATAAGATTTAGAATTAATCTTTGAGTGTTTTTACCAAAAAAAATTAGTTTTATTTTACATTTTCTTTCTAAATGACATTATTGACAAACAAAAGTAAATGATATTAGGTATTTGTTTTCAAACTGCAGTTTTAATTTTATCTCTTCTATTCCTTATCCCTTATATTCATGCGAATTTTTTCTTGGGCCGCTTAAGGGCTCTCCCAAACCAACGCGAATTCGCGGCGACGGCGAATTTTTGTTGTTGTTTAGCGTTGTGTATTTGTAATATTTTGCACTATTGGGACAGACTTAAGTCTGCCTGCTTGTCGTCCTACAACTCCACCAACAACGCTTCGTCCTCCGCCACCCAGGTTTTTCGGTGTTTTTTTTTTTTTCGTTTTTTGTTGTTGTTCCATTTTCTGCAAGTTAACACAAATTTATTCGTAAAGTTTTATATTTATTATTTATTTGTACTTACATTTTAATTCACGCCGTTGTGTGTCGTATAGTGGAAAACAAAAACAATTTGAAAAATTTTGTCTGTTGATTGTCATTTTCATTTGTTAATATGACGTTTAATTGGATCCGTTCTATAAAACTGAATGGTATAAAGTTTAGTTTGATTTGATTAATCACTGCTCATAAGAGATTTATTTTGGGATTTATTTTTAATCTTCATTTGAGGAAATTAAAATTTTTATTGTAAATCACGATTTGAAATCATCAAATCAAATCATGATTTGAAGAAGATTTATTTGTGCTGGGTGAAAACGTAGTATTTGACTGGCAGGACCCTTTAAAACTTCCTTCCCTTCAGATAATAGCCTCAAACTTATTGATCCACCTAGTACCAAGCCTTGAAAGTAGATGTTCTTATTTGTGTTTTGTTTTTATTGTTAAATTTATTGATGTTTTGAACCTTTTGTCTAGCGGTAATTTTAATAATTCATAACCTATTTTAATTTTTTTTCTGATCCCTTGAGTTAAACTCATTATCGTACCAACAACGAGTGGACTTCCCCTTTAAATAATATGTTGAAATATAATAACGTAAATCATAATTTATTGATAAATTCTTCTGATTTATATCAATTTTTGACTTTAAAAGAGCATTTAATAATTTATATTTTTTTTTCTACTATTAAATTTAAGTGAAATGTGACTGTGACACTTGTTGTAGATTGAAGATGAAATTTTAAAATTAAAACAATTCTAAGGTGCCAGTTATAGCTATCATTGAATCTCATAATTGAAAATTTGAATGATGGATTTTGAGGCGTTTAAGAAGTAAAACCATTTATTTTTTTGGTGAACAAATAAAGCTCAAGACCTTATTAATATTTCTAGTCAAAAACAAAATTCAAATAGGCCCAACTTTCCACATAAAAAGACTTTTCTTTTTTCAATGATTAAACTACCTTACCAATGATCATTGGAATCTTAAAAGTCATTTTATGTGGAAAGTTAAGCCTATTTGAAAATTTTGTTTGATTAGAAATATTAATTAAGTCTTAAGCTTTATTTTTTCATCAAAATAATAAATGATTTTGCTTTATAAATATCTCAAAATCAATCATTGAAGTTTACAATGATGAGTTTCAATGATAGCTATAACTGGCACCTAAACATCGTAGTTAAGATAAAACCTTTAAGAAAGAGCACAAGGTTTGTTCCTCAGTGTAAGCGCTGCCAAAAATTTAATCACACCCAAAATAATTGCAAAACGTAGCCAAGTTGTGTAAAATGCGCCGGAAAAAAATCGGAAAATGTGAAAGTCCAACAATATGCAATAATTATTAAGGAAATCACCCGTCAAACTATAGGGACTATGAAGTAGCTAAAGAACTACAAAATTGACGATGAAAATCTGCTCAGACACAAAGAAAACCGACGAAGGGAAATAGAAACAGTTATTCCCAAGCCTTCCAAGTTTTGGAGAGCTCAAAAACCTAGTATCGGTAAGGAAAAGAAAACAGTGTCAATACCTTCGGAGAAAATATCAAATCTGCGGTCATACTCACTATGAGCGAAAGCCTTGTAAAAATTGAAAAACCACCTCGTTAAAAAATATCGTTTCCGTGCTCCTTAGCTCTTTTAAATCACTTGAGTAATATGTAAAAAATGGCGATATCGGATTTCAAAAACTTTGAAGCTTAAAATTACCTTGAAGGCCTGACAGCGGGGAATGAATCCAACTATACTCACTTCTGAAATCTATAAAAACAACTTAAAAACCAAAGCTTCCAGTGACCCCGATTAAGAAAAGCCAAAACAAATGCGCTAAAAGACAAAGAAAAAGCTGCGCGACGGTGTCCGATTACCTGGAAGAAACATTTAAACCTTTTGAGGGCAAGCACTTAATGGAAATATTAAAAGAAGTTTTAGCTCACGTGAAAGCTACGTATAACTAGAAATGCTACGCTTGCTGAGAAATAAAGAAACTAAAGTCTAACAAGGCTAAGAGTTATGACTTAATAACAGCAAAAACATTGAAAATGCTTCATTATAAGGGATTGATTAACCTCCTTTATACAAAAAATGCCGCTTTTAGACGAGAATATGTTCCGAGTCAATGGAAAATTGCAGAAGTTAAAACCTGGAGAACCATCACACGAAAAAAATTCTTACAAACAAATTTCGCTTCTTCCTATAATCTCAAAAGTTTTTGAGATAATATAGCATCTGCACATACAGCAAATAACAAAATAAAAACACCTGAACAGCAGGTCGGATCTATGAGCAAGCTTTGAAAAATTCATCAAGTACACAAAATTACTGACGTAATCGAGAGAGATCTTGAAGATAAGAAAATTTATTTGACGGTCTTTTTTGGATTTGCCACAAGCGTTCCACAAGGTGCGGCGATGTTCTCAAATTCAAATTAAGACAAATTCTGTCTGAAAGACTATTTAATATTCTAAACGAATACTTATAAAACAGACTTTTTCGTGTAAGACACAGAAATGAATTTTGAAATTTCAATCAATAGTGGCTAGGGTACCACAAGGAAGTGTATTAGGTCCAGTTCTGTTTCTTTTATTTACGCGTGATATACCTTAAACCGAAGATACTTTCAAAGCCACGTTTGCTGATGATATTGCAATACTAGCAGTAGGGAAAACGGTTAGCGAAGCTTCAATTGAATTACAAATTCGTGGACAAAAACATGGCGAACAGCGCTCAGTGAGCAAAAGTCAGTCCACGGGAACTTTACGCATTAGAAAATAAATAGATTTCCCTTTATTCTTAATACCGCTCGTGTTCCATTTGCGAATGAGGGAAAGTATCGGGGAAAGAAAATAAGTTGATTTTAAACAGACAGGTATTTAAACCTGTTTCGACTTATGATATACAACTCTGGGCTGTATCTGCGATACAAACTTAAACATTTAGCTAAGCAAATAATGTCCTCTACTAAAGATGTCACAAGCAGTGGCAGTGGCCGTCCCTTGATTCACTCGTTCTAACGAGGATACCACTGCTGTGGCCGAAGACATACGAAAAAGTCCACAACTATAAAAGAAACAAAAATATCAGCAGAAATTCGTTTCTTTGAATTTTAGTAAAAGACTTGAGGTTGTTTCCTTATCAAGAGCAAACCGTTCAATAATTGCTGCCTTCTGACTGTGAAGCGATGTTAACTAAGTTCACTCTAAAGCTCATTTAAACCTGGTTCAAGAAGAAGTTGATTTTTTATCGAAATTCATATTTTGCGACTAAGCCCATTTTCACTTAAGTGGTTATGTGAATGTTCAACATTTAATTTTATGTAACACGGAGAATCCATATTAAATGCACAAAGAGCCGTTGCATCCCCTCAAAGTGACTATTTTGTGCAGCATTTGTAATGGAAAAGTGAATAGTCTTTGTTTTTCTAAGGACGCCGCCGGCGGCACTATTGTAACCGTAATTGGTGGGTACTTCTATAGATGGATGTTATAAACAAAATTTTGCTGAATTAGGTCTTTAGCATTTTTGTTTGCAGCAGGATGGAACAATAGAGATTTTGGAACATTAATTTCCAAGCCAAATCTAACTCTCCAGAGGGAAAATTGAATTTTTTATGTCAAAAAATAACTGTAGTAAAAATTTTGTGCATCTCAAAAACGGCTCCAACGATTTTGATAAAAAAAATTTCTTATTGTAAGTATGATAAACTTCAATTATTTTTACCAAAAACTGTTTCTAGCGGGACCTGCCATATCACGATTTTTTCAATTTAAGATTTGCCCATTGATAAGTCAACCGATTGCAACAAAACTTTTTATTCAAAAGAGTATCTTAAATGTGAATAAAATTGTAAACCAGAATTTTGAAAAAAATAAATTTTGTTCTTTCAATATTTCGAGAACGAGTACTGAAATTTTTGAAACTAGGTTTATATCAATAAAAACTCAAAATTGGCGTACCAACTTGAACATAAGAGCAAGTACGTGCAATCCAGTCGTACATTTTATTAGTTACAAAGGGAGGGAATTAGAATCACGTTTTTGTGTTCAAAATCTCCTATGATGATCAATTTGAGCACCGACTTATCACTCCCCTTCAAATATTGTACAAATTGCAGCAAAATCTGAATAAAGCCTTAAATCCCTGTTTTAAAAAAGTAAAACCTACACAAAGAAGATGACAAAATTGCCTCCACTAATTGCCAACTTCCAATTCATACAAATTAGTTTCCGTTAAAAATGACAAAGAAAGAAGAAAATCAAAATTAATAAACAGATTGAACTATTCAACTGACTCAACCTCATATACCTAATCATTGCTGTGATTGTATGCAAATCTATTTGAGACTCTATAACAGAATTGTTTTGGTTATACCGCAATGAATTCTCCATCATAGCCTCCGCACACACAGTTAGATTTAATAATCGATTCCATAGAAAACAGCCTCCCCCTTTTGTCATAGCCCCCACCATCAGTGCCACATCGATCGGTCCATATGAGATAATCACTAGCTGCACTCCCTAATCACATTCACGATACAAAATTTACAACCTCAATTACTCCAGTGTAATCGAATTGACAAATGCCATTTATTTGTCAACCAACCACACAACCACAAAAGGTACACGACAACACTCAATCCCACAATCGCAACGCATCTATATACTTTGCACAAAATTCGAGTGGCGAATTAATCCGTGACTCTTGAAAAAGTATCTACGACACAACCAGGAGCGTTCGTCTTAATGTGAGCAAGCAGTAGGCAAAGCAAGAAGAGATACGCACACACTCACGAGAAACGTAATCGCCAACACAACGATAGTCGTGCCGAAGTGGAAGTCAAAGTCTCTCAACTTGTCCCGCCACCACTGCCTTCTATATGCTGCCTGGCCTGTCAGTCTTTAAGACGCTTCGCCGACAAAATGCAATGAGCAATCAACGGCGAACGACTTAAGAAGTCTTACGGCTTAAACGGTCAAAGACAAGACGCAAACCAAACGACGACGATCACGACGATAGCATTTGGAATCGCAGAACCTACATTCCCTGCCTCAGATATTATCTGCCTAGCTAACAAGATAACTAGTTCCAGTGCGCTGCGCTCTTCTAGCTAGCCCGCTCCTTGTTCCCGCATCTCTGCTGCCCGCCATCGCAGACATTTCGCTAAGTGACTTCATTCAGTATCAATTAACTTTTGCGGCAGAAATAGAAATACTCTTTCCGCACAGCACCACACCGTGCCGCCTCGCCGAGCAACGTGAATCGCATGCCTCATAATGCAAATCACGGGACAACACGGTGCGTGGGGCGGTCGGTCGGTCGGTGGCGGCTGGCGAAGCGAATTGGGTATGGGTAATGCGGGGTGACAAGGGCACAAATAAATCAACATGCATATTTCATTAGGTAAATTGTCGGTCTGTTGGAATCCATTAAGCGAGAGCAACAAAGCCAAAGTAAAATAAAAAAAAAAAAATAACAACAACAACAACAACAAATTGAAATAAAATCGAACGGCAAAGTTATATTACACGCCATCAATCAAAAGCGTTTTTATTGTGGGAATTTAAGCATTTTTTCCTTCGTCCTTCCCTTTTATTGGGTCTTTTTTTGTTGTTGTTGTTAGTTGTATCAGTCACGATGACGCGCTCTCTCTCTCTCTCTCAATATACGACTCAATCCGGTGCAATTAATCTACGTGCTATTAACTATTCGCTTGAAGAAAAAAAAAGGTGGGACACAAGACGTTCGGAGATTGAGGATGGGGAAGCTGCAGATTCCAAGGCAAGGCAAGGTAAGACTGTCGCCTTTCTTGGGAGTATTGATTTTTTATTTTATTCTTTTTTTTGTTTTGTTTTTGTTGAGAGTCAGATTCCTTGGGAGCACAGTGGGGTCATGGGGAAAAGAAGTAGATTTATAACGCGCATTGGGAAAGTGATAATTATGCTACTGGTTTTGAGGGAACTACTGGAATTGACGAAACCCATTAGTGCCATTGAAAGATACACAAACAAGGCGAGCTATTAGGGTAGTGGTGCTTTAAATTTAAAGTACATCGATGCCTAAGGGCTTAAAAGAATCACTCTTCTTTATTAAATGTCCAAATAAATATAACTGTGGTTATTATTTTTATTTTTGTGTGCCCAAAAAAAATTTGAAAATCTTCCAAAGAGCTTTAACATCTATTAAACATTGCTTTATCAACAAAAACGAAAGCCATACATTGCAAGGGAACAGTTTCAGAACAAACTTTGTATTAAGTTGAAAACATAATCTGGGATCATTATACGAGCATCTTGTCTTCGCAGTTAAAGGTATCTGCATGATCCACGTCAACCTCCTACAATCTACAATTCCTAAAATGCTGCTTCCAGTCATTAAGACCAAGTACTCTATTATCCTCAATGCTAGATGGCTAAACTTAAGGTTTGGGTCTTGCTTAACGCATCAAATTTCGGGACTTGGATTCTAAGACTCTCTTCGTTGTAACATTACTGTCCATTGGTTTTTCATTTTGAGAACGTGACAATACTACAGATTTTAGTACCGCCCATTTGGGTCGCAGTTGTCTGTAATCATTTGATCTGCTTGTACGCAGGATCAAACATCAGTCGAGGAATTTTTCCTTTGCAACTCTTATCATGTTTGGAACAGTTCGAAGGATCTATTTTTAAGTTGCAAAATGCTCCGTATTTTTTTTTTTTAAGAAACTCGACACAGTTAGATTAGTCTTCCTGCGAGACTCCAATTCCGGCCATCACCGTATGGAGTTCCTCAAGATTAATATTCTGCTTTGAATTCCTTGAAAAGATGATTTTGGTGTGACTTGACATGGAATTTGTTGGTCTTTTCGTGAGTTTGCCTGAGTGACATTATTTGGTTCTGATCATTCGTGCAGACCAGAAGCCACACTAGTATTTTCCGGTTGTTGCAAAATGGCTTACGATGCTCACAAAGTACATTGGGTAGGATCTTATATGTAAATATTGGACAGGAATAAGAAAAAATTGTTATATTTGCCCTTTTTGTAAGTGAGATACTTGGTTAATCTAAATAAAAATGTATTTAATTTAAAATTCCTTCCAGAATCCCAAAAAAGATAACACTCTAAGAATACTTTTCCATCCATCAAACAAGATAGATAGTACAAAAAGTGTCATTCAATAATTTACCTTTTCCATGGTCTTTTAGTTGTACCTCCATAATATTAATAAAACAAAATTACCATACATGGCATACAAATATGTTCAAAATTTGGATATGATCTACCTTATTTCTGGTACATAACTGCTTCTTCATGGTCTGGTTTAATGGCAAAGAGCAGTATATCTTCATTTTTTCAATCTAGCAATAGTTTTTTCGGAGTTCGTCTTTTTGACAGCTCTCACTTGGCTTACACTCAGTTTATTTTTACATTTCATAATGCATAATTTTGTTTCTGAACAACTTTTGCAAATCCTACAAATTTATTACCAAAATAATGGTTGGGTTCGCATGACGCATCGCGAAACAATCAAATAATTGATGGAAATTTTGGTGAGCGTATTATCTGGCGTCGTGGGGTTTCTACGCAGATAAGCTCAAGAAGATTGACGCCTTGGAAGAAAATATTCGGTGCCTCACTAAAAGCTTCCTTCAAAAAATTGATTGTTTCGCGATGCGTCGCGCAAAAAGAACCATTATTTTGGTAATAAATTTGCACGATTTGCAAACGTTGTTTAATCGTTAGTCTATTTATTATGAAATGACAAACCAAACTGAGCGGAAAACAAGTGACAGCTGTCAAAAAGACCAACTCCGAAAAAAGTATTGCCAGATTGAAAACCACACGTCTAAATAGAAACACCCCTTATTTAAACTCATCATCATCATCATCATCATCGGCTCGACAACCGGGGTCCGGTCCTGGCCTCTTTCAACAAGTCTCTCCACCTATCCCGGTCTCGAGCCGACGCCATCCAGTTGCGCACCCCAAGGCTTCGGGCGTCCTGGTCTACGCCATCTCTCCAGCGCAAGCATGGTCTACCACGCTGCCGTCTACCATAGAATGTACCACAAAAGACTTTCCGAGCAGGTTCCTCTTCGCTCATTCGAGCTAGGTGCCCTGCCCACCGGAGTCTACCGAGCTTAATTTTTGTCACTATGTCTGCTTCAAGGTAGATTGCGTACAACTCATGGTTGTACCGTCTCCGGAATCGTCCTTCCTCACATATGGGGCCAACAATTCTCCGTAAGACTTTTCTCTCGAACGCGGCTAAGAGGTCACAGTGCCTTTTGCTAAGCACCCAAGTCTCGGATCCATACATGAGTACTGGCAGGACCATGGTCCTGTACAGCAGCAGTTTTGAAGTTATGGTTAGATTTCTAGATTTGAAAAGCTTTGACAGACTGTAGTAGGCTCTGTTGGATTTGAGAAGCCGCCCGCGTATTTCTTCTTCTATATTGTTATCGGCTGCTACTGTTGACCCAAGGTATTTAAAGGATTGCACCACTTCAAATTCGTGCTCCGCTACCTTGATTGTTTGACCAACTGTTCTTCTCGCATTCGACGCCACCATGTACTTTGTTTTACCTTATTTAAACTGCAAGGCAATAAATTTTATGAGTTTTCATATTTTTTCGCAGCATCTACTTTTGTATTGCTTGTAGTGCAACAATTATTAAAGTTTTAATTTTAATTATTTATTTATTTTAATTTTTTAATGTAAATTTTTTGCTAGTATGATTTGTTTTCAAAATGTTTTCACAGCAAAAAACTAAAATAAAATATCGTTTTTTCCTCCCCTAGGCTTAAGCCCCAAGGGCTTGTGCTGGGAATATTATACTTAGGGGTTGCCCATCACCAGCCAAATAGGCTTCAAAACTTTCGCATTTCCCGTTGACCGAACGACCTTTATTTTACGCCAGATATGTATTTATATTTTTCAAGTTATAACTCACTCACAAAATTTGCAGTTTGAATTCAAAATTAGCCAGTTTATATTTCTGAGATCTCAGAGGACTCATAGCGCTCAGAAATATAAACAGGATTCCTCTCTAAAATTCCTCACTTTTCCCCTTAAAAACTGAGACTGAAATTTTTTGGATTCGCTTGCTCAATTATTTCTTGTCGCAGTAAATTACATAAGAAGATAACAAATTGAGGAAAAATACTGAGCGTTCAAGAAATATAAACCGGCCAAATCTGTCTCAGAGTTTAAAAAAAAATAAAATCAAATGATTTGCTTTTATTTTCGATTACGTAAAGCTGTGCTATAAAGTAAGATAAAAGTAATATAGATACATGCATCGATTCTGATCAGCATACATGTCCCTATATTAACACGATAAACAAACGACTCTCTCCAAATTTGTGTATATAATATCAAGCAGTAAAAATTTGACATCAGTCTGACATAATGGTCACATCGTTTCGTTATTTCGAACACCATATACTTTTTTTCATGGATCAAACCATTTGCGAATAGTGTTTTCCAAACTTATCTTTAATTTGTTCGCCGTATAAAATCAATTCCGTAAAAAGTATACGCCTTAGTGTACCACGGTTTGTTTTTGACAACAAAAATCTTTTACATTTTGGTACGGGATATTCTTTTTACTAAAAACCTGAGGCTTATTCTGTTGCAGTTTTACGTGGGAACATATGTACATTTATGTAGAATAAAACATCGAATGAAATGCTTTAATAGCATTTAAGACTTGCAGCCGCATTGCTTCTAAGAAGAAACTATGGCTCAACTTTGAATAAGACCAAGACGTGAGCATCTTGCCACTGCCAAGTACAATGCATGCAGACTACACCATCTATATGGACTTATAAGTGTTCGGAAAGTTTCGATCAATATAACCTTGTTGATTAATTGAAAAAAAGAGATTAAAATCAAATAAGGAAACAAGTATAGTAGTCTACTTCACTCATATTGACAAAATTAATTAATTGAAATTGAGTTTATTTTGAAAATTGAATATGTTTACATGCATCCCAAGATATTTGATGATTTGATAGCAAAGCCATTTTGACGAATCGAAAAACGAACAGGTCTATAATTTTTTGTAGATAGACCAGCAATACAAGCACCAATAAAGCCCTAAACTAACTTTCATATTCAACTGATGTCCAGCGCCATAAAAGTTTAAATTTAACAAAACCTTATCTCAACTTTTATATCTAAGTTTTACTGATAAACTTAAGGACAATTTTGGAATTTTTGTCGTTTACCAAGCGCAATTTTACTGTTCTAGCTATAACTTTTATCAATAAAACAGTACTTATATCGAATTTATCAATTAATGATTTCTATGTTTTTTTAACATTGAAAATGTTTATAGGGTCGTTTTGGATAAATTATGGTGTTACTAAAATGAATAAAGTGAATAAATGTGTATATGAGATGAACGCTAGCGTATACGGGGGGTACGATCGAATTTTTGGTTGGTGTTACCAGAATGAATAAAGTGAACAGATGAACTTTGGCGTATACGGAGGGTACGATTGAATTTTTGGTTGGTGTTACTACTCGTAAAATGAACAATGTGTATGGAGATGAGTGCTAGCGTATAGGAAGGGTACGATTGAATTTTTGGTTGGTATTGAATAAATAATTGAATAAATGAATTTTAATTCTATATTTTTATAATTAAAAATGCGAGAGTCAATGCAGTCAGCAGTTAATTGTGCAGCTTAAACTATAAGTGTTGGCAGTTAAAAAAAACCGTTTGAAAAGAAAATGTATTTAGATGTGCAAAATTATGTTTTTTTTTTAATTCGAACTTTAAGTAGGGCTTTTATGTGAAATGGTCGAAAAACCAAAAATCTAAATGAGTTGTGCTATTTTCTTTATCAATAGTTACGTTTAATTTAACAATTTCGTTTATATTTTTTGAAATTCCAAAAAATCTACAAAATGAGATATTAAAGGTTGTAACTTCAAAATTTAAAAATAGATGGTTCATAAATTATTTACTAGACATTAGGGTTAGATCTAATTGTAATAAATTTTATAGTTTAAGAAAGATAATAAATAACTGATTGCTTTTCGTTTTAGGAAATTCTTATAATATTTTTATTTATATTTTTATATTTTTTTTAAATAAACTAATTTCTATCGATCGATTTTTGGCAGTTATATTTTTTATCTTTTTAACTATTCCAATTAAAAATCGCTTATTCATACAGGTAATAGATTACACAAATCTACATATAATATGTAAAATTTGTAATATTTAAAAGCATCTGAGATGACATAATTACATATTACTGTTCATTAACATACTACCTAATAACTCTTTGGTCTGTGCACCTATACAATTTATTTTTTTTTTTATTCGCACCTTCAATAATTGACAATTAATTTGATATATCATACGTAGCTGTACGTTCTTCATAAGCCTCACAAATCTAAAATACAATTTGATTAAAAAGTGGTACTAATATTCAATCAATATTCCTATAGTTCATCGTCATCGTTGATTTGCAAGTTTGTGTTACGAGAATCAGCCCAAATAAGAAGAACACAAATATTTCCCATAGTGCCACAGTTCATTCAAAATGTCTCTCTCTCTCTGTTCATTATGTTTTTTGATTTGTTTCATTATTTGTCTCTCTGTCAGTGAATTACTGAAGAAGATGACTTTTCATTCAAGTTCAGTATTCATATTCACTCGTTCAATGCTCTTGTTGCTTGTTCACTGTTTGTTCAGTCGTGTAGATGCTTCGATGGGGGTAGTTTGCTCTGCTGCTCGGCAATTCCTTTTTGCCATCTACATACCTACCTACCTATTTAAATTAATAAAATGCAATTTGATGCGTTTGGTTATATTTAGATACTTTAGTAGGCAGAAGGGTAAGATGCCTTATGGGATATGTTTGGTTAGTAGGTAGGTACTTTAGTAAGTTAGGTAGGATGCTTGTGAGATTCGTTGTTTTTGTTTTTATTTTGTTAATTATTTTACTTTTGAGTTTTATTTAGGTATAATTAGACGGATTACCGAAGAAAATAAAGATATGAAATAAAAAAACAAGAGGAAATAAAAATATACATAGGTCAATGAAATCTGAAAACTAAAACGTAAACCGCTTTATTTATTAGATTTTTTATAAGGTTGACTAGTTAGACAGTTTTTTTAGAAGTCCGTAATAGTTGAAAATATGCCTTATGGATATAGTAAAATAAAACGTCAGTTTAGAAAAATCTTAGACAGCCGAAGCCTTTGCCCAAGTTAGACAAATTTAGGACAGCAGTAAACAAAGTTTATTAATAAATTTTTGGAGTTGGACCGTTGTCTATACTTATAGACAAAGCTTATAAATTCGACTGAAAATGTATTTTCTATTTTTGAAAATGCGACAAACGCCCTTATTGGGATAGTTATTCAAAATAGACAGTGAGTAGACTAAAAGTCGATTTATTGTTATTGCAAATTTCAATTGGTAAATACTTTTATATTTGACTATTATGATCGACTTTTGTCCATTCAAATTCTTTGGAATAGACTTGCAAGAAGCCCCAAAATTAAAGAAAAAAACACAAAATTGGGAAAAATAGAATTTTGCGGAGACGTTACACTCACCAGCATTGAATATTTGTTTGTAGGCATATGTAATGGGAAAAATCAATTTATTAGTTAGCGTTGCCTACAACACACGTTATAAGAGCTACGAAAAATAAATTCAAATTCAAGAAAAAAGTAACATCAGCAGAAATATTGAATTTTTGGTTGGTGTTACCACAAAGCTAAATTAAAAACAATACTAAAGTTACCACACAAAGAAAATGAAAATTTAAAGATAAAAGACACGCGAGAAAAATAAAGGTCAGTAAAATGATAAAAGGTGGGAAGTGTACAGCCTCTCTGTTTAAAAGCAGGTTCTCTCTTGTGTTTTTAAAATGAAACAAAATTAAAGACCCACAAAGATAATAAGTTAAATAATATGTTGTGGAGACGTAACAACCCCTAGCATTTAATGTTTGTTTGAAGGCATGTATTTAGAGGAAAATTAAATTTAAGTTAAAGGATTTAGGAAAAATGAATACAGATACAGATAAAAAAAAAACAAGGAATGAGGGTTGAAATTTTGAATTTTTGGTTGGGGTTACAACAAAGCAAAAGAAAAAAGAAAAAGTGTGTTACCAGACAAGGATAATAAATAATATGAAACTAGGAGACAAGTGGCAGAAAATATAGGTCAATACTCGTAAATTGACAAAAGGAAAATATTAAATCTCTTTTGTATTTTTGAAAATGAAACAAAATTTGAAAAAAAAACTAGAAAGGAAATATGACAAATAATATTTTGTTGAGTAACGTCTCAATCCAACCAACATTGAATATTGTATTTTTGGAAAATCAAATTTTAGCTAGTGTTAACAAAAACGAGATATTGAAAAGGAAAAAACCAATACATAACAAAATAACAAAACAAAAAATAGCAATACATGTCAACATCCATTTGTCTGTAGTCAAAATTTTGTTGATGATAGAACAAAGGGAATATGAAATACTTAAACGAATTTTTAAAAGAAAAAGTAAACGAAAATTATGCAATAGTATAAATAAATAAATAAATTTGGTTGCACAACAGCTCGTGAAGAACCAAGGCCTAGTGACTTACAACTCTCAACCATTCCTGTGTGCGTATTTTTGGCAGGAAAGGAAGGGACCTACAATTTCTTGCCGAGTCCGAACGGCTAGATGAGAAGCACTTATTCATGACAAGTATACTCTTGGAGGATTTGTCAGTTCCTCGCAAGAGGCAGTACCTCGGAAAAAAACATTTCTGTTTTTAGGTGGCAGCGGCTGGGAATCGAACCCAGACCTTTGGCCTGACAGTTCTACGCACTAACCATCATGCCACGAGGTACCACTATGCAATAGTATAGCCTTATTTTAAGTTTTGTATCATCTTCGTATATTTGGGTATTTGATAATTTATTTTATTCAGTTTTGTTTGTATGAAGCAATAAAAAGTTCAGATGATAAAATTTTTGTTGAGACAAAGTCTCAAGAATGATCAAAATAGGGAATGATGAAATGGCTTCAAATTCCTTAAGTGTTTTTAAAGCTGTAGAAAAAAAAAATCTATTTATGCGCTACTATGTGCAAGTTAAGGTAGAAATGCGAGTGCAAGTATGCTAATTAAGTTTGGCTAAAAACTTTTTTTAAATTTTTTTTAGTTCAATATAATTTTTAGATTGATCTTGGTAAAAATCATGATTAAAATTGGTATAAATTGGTGTACTTGGAAACCAGTAAAGATAAAATTCAAAATAAAAGAAAGATTAATAATTATAAAGACTAAAGATTTCTCTAGCACAGATAAGTCATTTTCAATGTCCCCATTGTTACTCAAGGAGTGAAATCTGTAAATTTTTCGAAAATCAGTGTGGTTTTTGATTTTCAGTTTATTAGTCATTAATTAGTTGTGACAATCTCAAATTTGTCATTCTATGTTTTTTTATAAATGGGTAAAAACTTCTAATATACATCATTTTTAATTAAATAATTTGCCTCTAATAAGTTGTTTTTTATTTGTGACAGTTTTGAATTTGTCGTTCAATGTTTTCTATGTTTTTTTGTGTGGTGATTTTCTAACTTAACAAATCTCGAAAAGCGGTAAAAACTTCTTACTTTAATGTTTTATGACTCAATAATTTGTCTTTATTTTGTTTTTTATTATTTGAGAAAAATTTTATCTAATTGCTCAGTTTTGTCTATGTTTTTGCGTCCTTTGCTAGATTGATATCAAGTTAGTAAAGCATCACAAACAAAAGGAGTAAAAACTGCTAAAACCGAATGGTTTATGGCTTCATTATTTGTCACTAACTAGTCTTGAATTATTTGTGACAATTTTTAATTTGTCTCGCAATGTTTTCTACATTTTTTGGGTTCTTTGTTAACTTGACATCAAGTAAGGATAGCACCACCTCAAAAAGTGGTAAGAAATGTTTTAATGATTATGGCTAAGTAGTTAATGATAAACAAATCGTTAACTAGTTGTGACAATTTCGAATTTGTCATTTAATGCTTTCTATGTTTTTTTCCGTGCTTGGTTTCAAGTAAGCAAAGCATTACCTAAAAAAGGGCTAAAAACTGCTAATTCCGAATGGTTTATGGCTTAGAAATTTGACGTTAACTAATCTTCAAATAAGTGTGATAACTTCGAATTTGCCATGTAATATTTTATACTTTTTTTTGTTGGTCAAATGGAAAATGGTTAAATAATTCATGCTTACCTAATCGTTAATAAGTTTAATAGGATATATCGAATTTGTCATTCTATGTTTTATATGTTTTTTGGAAAATTATAAAAACTTCTGGAAAAAGTCATACTTAATATTTTGCAATAAGTCTTTAATTAGTTGTGACAGAATCAATTTTTCATGCAATGTTTTTTTGATTTATATTCTTAAATTCATATGAAATCAGCAAAGAGCTCTGGAAAAGTTCTTAGAACCTATTATATTGAAATTTTTATTAATTAATATTTTTTTTCTTTAATAAGGTAGTCATTGATTATGTGCGATAATTTTATCATTGTTGTACAGTGTTTTCTATGTTTTTTGTTTAAGTTTTTTAATTCAAATAAAGTAACAATCGAAAATTAATTGTTTAAAATTGATTATATTGAATTGTTTACTATTTTATCAGGCTTTAACTGGATCAAATGAGTTTTTGTTGAAAAAAAAACATAGAAAATATCACACGAAAAAATTAATTTTGTCACAACTAATAAATGACTTACTTAAGGCGAATTATGAACTAACACAATGTTATGTAAAGAAGTTTTCAAAAAAAAAATCATAGAAAACATAGAACGAAAAATTCGAAATTGTCAAAACTTATCAACGACTAGTCAACCATGAATAATCCAGCCATTTACCCTTCGGTTTAAACATTTTGTACCACTTTTTGAGGTGATGCTTTGCAAACTTGATGTCAAGCTAACAAAAAACATAGAAAACATTGCATGAAAAATTCAAAATTGTCACAACTAATTGAAGACTAACTAAAGGCAAATTAATTATATAAAAAACATAACTACAAGAAGTTGTTACCCCTTTTCGAGATTTGTCAAGATAGCAAAGTACACAAAAAAAACATAGAAAACATAGTACGATCAAATTGAATTTGTCATTTGGTGTTACAGAAAAATCGGAATGGATGAGAAATAAATTGAAATGATCGAGACATGGTACTCTACAACTAATAACACCTGACTAGTATTTTTTGCAGTCTTAGAGCAAGACACTTATTTACCCTTGATATAAACGAAATTAAAATGACGTATAAACTGGCCAAAAGTTGGTCAACCCTTTACCCTCGCTCAAGCAAATCATTGCTACTGATCTCACTACAGGTGCTATACATGATTCAAAAATACAATCAAGTCCTAACTGCCTTAACTTTACTTCATGATGGGAGTCCTAACAGCCTTTTGGCAATCCATATGGGTGTTAGCACGAATACGCAAAAATATTCAAATTTGTCCAGTATAATTGACTCACCCGACAAAAAATTAATTAAAAGAGCTCCTGTCAATTTCTGATGGACTCTGCGATCTCACAAAAATCCACTAGAAGTGATCATCAAAGTAGGTATTGAGAACTCTTCAGGCATCAGCTACTCTCTTTACATTTTTTACTTGCTTTTATGCTGGAGGCTGAAAAACACAATTGACCCTTCGAAATAAGAGTGAGATTATGCGGTTTGGCCTATAATAAGATAACATTACATATCCTTAATCGAAAGAAAAGGAGCGTTAGAAATATTGATCGTTTCTATCAGAGCTTTTGATTGCTCCGATGCTCTTTTACCAACATTAAGCCCATCAATCTCACTTCACATGACTTTAAAGTTAAAAGTCTCGCCTTTTTTGATAAATACAGACTCCACTGTTTCTCTTTTTATTTTTAATCTACCAGAATATCCTTCTATTTTGAGCTTGTTGGTCTTCTATTGTTTGGTTTTTTTTTTCTGCCACAAACGAAGTAGTGTCAAAATTCAAAAAACTTTTAATCCTTCTCTCCATCAAATATTTCGCTATATCCAATATCTTTGAGTTATGTAAATTATCTTAGTGATTCATCATGTCTGGGTGCTCCTTCCCGTTTCTGTTGAACCAGTTCCCAGAAGAGGCTTCTCATTTTCTCATACGACTATCTTAACTTTGTTCAACTAATTTATTCATATCAATGTACTATCTCGTTAATTGAAACTATCTTTTTATAGTTAAATCACTCTGCAAACCAGCACCATACATTCTTAACAATCTGTCACAGCATCAATGTACGTGCTTAGCAGTCAATTGTTGGCCCATTACCAATTATATTGGTATAAATTGCCACCAGAGTCTCCACTGTTTAAAAAAAATGAAATATCATTCAAAGTGCCTGCTCCAAAAACAACTCCTTAAATCTTTTTACACCACTAACGGGAACGAGTTCGCCTTCGCCAAACATCAAGATTATTTTTTTACGCTTTGTTGGCATCTGTATTTTATATTTGTATAGGTATCTGTATCCATGGCGTCATCTCGTCACGAGAGGAGGTTGAGTTTTTATTATGCATTTAACTCGGAAAGTGCCGGTGCCACCAGTGGAATAGATGTAGGAAGGCATAATATTGAAGCACGTTTCGCGGCTTTTTATTTCATCGTCCACCAGTCCCAGTCAGATTGAATTGGATTGCTTTTTTATTATTTAATTTTTGTTTTTATGTCTACTAGTAGGTATGTATATACCTATGCATACCTACCTCGCAATTTAATTTCCTTCGTTGTCCTTTTTCATGTGATTCTTATAGGTTAGGTAGGTATTTTTATTTAAGGGCAAGTTATGGATTTGTTAATAAAAAATGTATTTTAAATACGATTACATTAAGTACATATAAACATATTATACTAGTAATAAAAGTTAAATAAAATATGTACCTACCTAATATGTACAAAAGGTTTACGGTGGTAGCTCTGCGCTGACTCAAGGGATTTCCCATTAGCCTGGTAACTGTTTAGATTTTTATTAAGTTTTATATGAAAGAATTCAAGGATAGTAGATAACAATAAATTTATAAGTGTAAAATATAATTTTTACAACTAGCATTTCAGTTTAAAACAAAATTGTCTTTTTGTTTTCTAAAAAGCTTGGACACTGTCAAAAACGAAACATGTCACTAGGAGAACATGGCATCTATTTCAATGGATACAAAATAGATAAATTTAGTGGCGCAACAGCTCATCGATAACCAGGGCCTAGTGACTAACAACTCTCAACCATTACTGTGTGCGTGTTGTTGGCAGAAATGGAGGGGACCTACAATTTGTTGCCGAGTCCAAACGGCTAGATGAGAAGCACTTATTCTTGACAATTATACTCTTGGAGGATTTGTCAGTCCCTCGCAAGAGGCAGTACTTCGGAAAAAAAACATTTCTGTTTTATTTAGGTGGCAGTGGCCGGGAATCCAATCCAGATTTTGGCATGACAGTCCACTAACTATTATGTCACGAGGTGCTATAATGGATAGTTACATATATTGACCTTGTTTTTTGGGTAGAAATGGAATTGAGTTATTTTTTTTTCTCAGTGTTAACGCTTCAGAAAGTTCAATCACACCCAAACTTATTGCAAAAAAGAGCCAATGTGTGTAAAATGCGCCGGCAAACATCTAAATGTCCACTGACGTGCAGTGATTTTATGGAAATCACGCAGCAACCAATAGGAACTAAAAAGTAAAAAAAGAATTACAAAAGCGACGATCAAAATCTACCCAAACACAAAACAAAAAACTTACTAAAGCAAATAGAAACGGAAATTTCAAAGACTTCCAAATCAAGGAAAGGTCAAAAACCAAGTATCCATAAGGAGAAAAGAAAACTGTGTCAGTACCTTCGGAAAAAATATCAAAGAATGGAAATGCAGAAACATATGCCAAACAGCGCCAGGGGCGAAAAATACTTCTGTAAATAACGACACTGAAACAGAAATCGTCATAATCGTCCTAGCAGATGAACAATTGAGCGTCTAGTGGAAAGATATATCATAGATATATCCAGTGTGCTGTTGTTTTTCCTCCTTATTCGGTTTCTGCGGCTTATTATCGAATCAAATAATGGGTGTCTTATTGGACACCATCCATTTTTGTTTCTCATCAATGGTTGGTGCCAATGAGTTAAATTACAGAGATTCTGCTAACGATTGGAACCATACACGTACAATGTTAAACATAATTTGCACTCAGCGTTCTGGTTTGCAAATATGTCACATAAATGCTCAGAGTTTACTACCCAAGTTTGACGAGTTTCGAAACTTATTTGAAGGTTCAAAAGTTGATGTGGTATGCATTTCTGAATCTTGGCTATATAGTGAATTAAGTGATGATTTTTGCAGTTTGAGCGGTTTTCATAGGCCTTTTCGGTCTGATAGAGTTGGAAGGGTTGGAGGTGGTGCAGCGATTTTTGTTAGTAAGCATTTACAATGTAATCTCATACGTAAGGCTCCGGGGGGTAGTGAAATTGATTATGTTTTCATCTCAATCACGTGTGGGATTAATAAACTTCTACTGGGATCTATATATAGGCCGAATAGGAATATTGATATCTCACCCATAACTTGTGTTATTGACGAGTTATCCTATGTATCTCCTTTGGTTGTTATGGTGGGAGATTTTAACTGCAATATTCTTCAAGATACTAGTTTGGTTCATTGTATGCAATCGCTTAGTTTGTTTCCCGTAAATATATCTTTACCCACCCACTTTACAAAGTCTAATAGTAGCCTACTAGATGTATTTTTCGTTAGTCATTTATATAAAGCTCTTCATTTTAATCAACTCTCAGCTCCATGTTTTTCCCATCATGATCTCATACACTTGACTTTTGAATTTGAACATGCCAATTTTAACAATTCTTTTAGTTTTCGTGATTTCAAAAGTGTCAATCAATCTCAATTGGAGATGGATCTTAGCTCTATCGAATGGTTCCGGGTATATGCTATGACATCAGTTGATGAACAATTATTTTTTATTGAAGATAACATTCGGAACCTTTTCAATATTCATGTACCACTTAAAACCAAATCGGAATTTAGAAGTAATCCAGCGTGGTTTACAAGTAAAGTAAAAAGATTAATTATGGAACGTGACCAGGCTTATCACCGTTGGAAGCGTTTCCGTTTAGATATTTTCCATAACACTTATCGAGCTTTGCGTAACAGAGTCACTTTTGAAATACGTGAAGCAAAACGTCGTTTCTTTGCGCCAAGACTCGATCCCTTTCAAGCCAAACATAAGCTCTGGAAAAACTTGAAAAGCATTGGTATAGGTAAAAATAAATATACTCGTCTCAATACCATAGATCCCAATGAACTCAATAGAACATTTATCTCTCTCCCCTCTCCTATCCCAAATCAACCAGAATTATCTTCAATGTTTCATGATGGTCTTCAAAGTGCAGATCCTACAAATGGTTTTAGCTTCAAAGCTGTTGATGAGGCTGACGTATTAGAAAGTTGTATCTCAATCAGATCCAACTCAGTGGGGTTCGATGAAATTCATCCAATCTTTGCTAAAGCTATCCTCCCCTACATCCTTAAATCAATAACTCACCTTTTCAATACCATTATCATGACTGGGGTATTTCCATCTACTTGGAAACGTGCGAAAATTATGCCTATTCCTAAGAATCAGAATGAGTTCCGGCCGATTGCTATCTTACCATTCTTTTCCAAGGTGCTCGAAAAACTTTTAAATTCCCAGATACAAGAACATCTGACGCGTAATAATCTGCTTTGCGACAACCAGTCGGGTTTTCGCCCAAAACACAGCTGCACTACCGCTTTGATAAATGTTGTTGAAGACTTAAGGCAAGCTGTAGACTGTAACAATGTAACTTTTCTTGTTCTTTTAGATTTCTCGAAAGCGTTCGACACAGTGAACCAACATGTTTTATGTATGAAGCTGAAGAATCAATTTAATTTCTCAAGATCTTCCCTTAATCTGGTTTCATCTTACCTGAACAACAGATCTCAAGCAGTTGTGTCAAACAACAGTGTATCTGAATTCCTTCCACTAACTAGTGGTGTCCCACAAGGCTCAATATTAGGCCCACTCTTCTTTACAATGTTCATAAATGACCTCCCTTTGAGTATTTCAAACTGTTTGGTGGACATGTATGCCGATGATGTTCAAGTTCGTAAAAGCTTTCCTTTAGGCCTTATGGAAAATGCAGCCCATGAAGTTAACGAGGACCTAAACAGAATCTTATGCTGGTCTCGATCTAATGGCTTATATTTGAATCCCTCCAAATCAAAGTGTTTAGTTATCTCAAGAACGAGTACTGATACTTCATATTTCCCTAGCTTATACTTAAACGACTCACCAATTGAGTTTGTTAAATCGGCAAAAAACCTTGGCTTAACATTCAACACGACACTCTCATGGAATGATCACATAAGACTGACAGTAGGAAGGGTTTATGGATGCTTACGCTTACTATGGGCTAGTCAACAAATTACACCACTTAAAACAAGAATCATTCTCGCAAAAACACTTGTTCTACCAATATTGTTATTTGGTTGCGAAATATTTAGTAATTGTGACTCTATTCATAAAAGGAAATTAAATGTTGCTTATAATTGCATTGCGCGGTATATCTATGGGTTAAAAAAATATGACCATGTTTCTCATTTCACTAAACTCATTAATGGGGTTACACTAGAAAATCTCTTTAAGTTTAAAACATTAGTGCTGCTTCATAATGTAATGCAAACACATCAGCCGATTTACTTTCATAATAAGATTTGTATGTCGCGATCCATAAGAACGTTTAATCTGGTACCAATACGGTATGTATACTTAGTATCAAATCGACAATTCTTTGTGTTTTCGGTCCGATTGTGGAATTCTCTTCCCCTTGCACTTCGAATGATAGGTTGTATTAAGCTGTTTAGGTTGAGACCTAAGCAGTACTTGGAGAGTCTTTGATGATGATAGGATTTGTGTAATATATGTGCCCCTTTTTCTTTTACTTTTATTTTATAATATAAACATGTATAAATTTAGAATTTTCTTTTGAATTTTGATGAAATCCTTATAATTACTTATGTAACTGAATAATCACTTAACATGTTTTTGTATATACCTTAAACTAAAATATCAACTTGTAAAAATTTATATTGAAGCTTGCGCTATCTTATAAGATAATGTATCTTAATGTGTAATGCTTTTACCTTTATAATAATAAATAAATAAATAAATAAGATTTGAATCCACAGGCACAGTACAAAATGTTCCCGTGCCAGTTAGACAAAGAAATGCCCGTAGTGTCGAGAATATTGCTGCCACTGAGGCTTCAGTTGCAGAAAGCCCAAATGTGTCTCTCACACGTCGTTTCCAAGCGTTGGGCATCTCTGTGACGTCGTTGTGGTGAATTTTGCGAAAAGATCTTGGCCTACATCCTTACAAGATTAAATTGACGCAAGAACTGAAGCCGCTTGACCACCAGAAGCGTCGTATGTTCGTGAATTGGGCTGAGCAACAACTTGATAATGATTCGGATTTTCATCGAAAAATCATCTTCAGCGATGAGGCTCATTTCTGGCTGAATGGCTTCGTCAATAAACAAAATAAGCGGTATTGGTCAGGCAGCAATCCACACGTTCTCCATGAATCATCATTGCATCCCGAAAAAAATACGGTTTGGTGTGGTTTATGGGCCGGTGGCGTCATTGGGCCGTACTTCTTCCGGGGTGATCAAGACCGGCACGTTACTGTGAATGTGAATTGCTACCGTTCAATGATAACCGAATATTGTTGGCCCCAATTGGACTTGGAGGACATGTGGTTCCAACAGGACGACGCCACAAGCCACACAGCGAATGTCACAATCAATTTATTGGAAACCAAGTTTGGAGAACGTGTTATCTCACGAAATGGTCCAGTCGCTTGGCCACCTTGGGCTCAGCATCTGGACTTCTGCAAGCGTGCCTGTGGTGGCCATGCAAAAGAAATCGAGTTCCATACATAATGGCATCGAACGGACTTTCACAGGAATAAAGAATTTCATTGATATCCAAAACCATTTCCAAAGGGTCGAATGCTTTATGAAGCAGGAATGGAAAATAATTGTGACTTTCATTCCACTGGCAAACCAATTTATTGGCCAACTGATCCGTCAAAAATACTTGACCTAATCGATTTATTTATGTTAAAAGGAATATTTCTTCGACGGTCTTTTTGGATGTGTCGCAAGCGTTTGACAAGGTGTGGTAAAGAGGGCATCAAATTCAAATTAAGACAAGTTCTGCCTGAAGGACTTTAAAATATTCTTGACGAATATTTTGAAAACATAATTTTTCATTAAAGACACGGAAACGCATATTCCAATTTCAAAGAAATTGTAGTGGAGTACCACAAGCAAGTATATTAAGCCCAGTTCTGTACCTTTTATTTACATGTGATATGTCAGAAGACACTACCGTAGTCACGTTTGCTGATGATATTGCAACCTGTAACACGCATAATACTGGACCTGTCACGTCCGTGAGGTTTCCTTCATGTGGCATAGGCAAGGAAGCACAAAGGACTTTGGTTGGGGGAGGGGCAAACTCATTCAGGAACTCGGCTTGAGGGGCAACCTCATTCAAAAAATAGTTTTTGTACAGAAATGCTTTCAAAACAACATAAATTGCCTAATGTATAAAATATAAGCCTTACCTGACCCCCCCTTTTGTACCAACTTTGGGCAAAGGGCCTCAACTACTCCTACGTGCCATCATTTACAGCTTCTTTAGATGTACTTCAGCTCTCTCCAATTCTTCCTCAGTTGTGCTGATTCCTCATAGACCGCTCTACGCCAAGTACTTCTAGGTTGGTCCACTCATCTACCTCACTACGTGAATAGTGTTCCATTGCATCGCTTGACTCGCAATGCACTCTTGACCTTTTCAAAGCGTATGTCTAATCCGCTGCCACTTATTTGTTTGAATTATAGAGTCGATGGTTTCCTGACCTGTCCTCGAATGAAGTTCATCATTGAAGATACGGTTAGGTCAGCATATCCTCCAAATGTTTTGCAGGCATCTATTCACGAACGTTTGCAGCTTCTTTCTTGTGACAGCAGGTGTTTTTTTTACAACTGCTGCACCCATAAAAAAGAACGGATTCAACATTTGAGCAGAACATCAGTGGCAGCTTGGTTGTAGGCTTATAGAGTTGTTTCTCCATATTTTGGACAGCATATTCTGAATGCAACCTTTGCTTTCCTGATCATGTTCCGTCCCGCTATCACTAGAGACAATATTCCCAAGATATTGAAAACTCTCTACCATCTCTAATTTTTTTTTCGAGAAATATCTACTTGGATAGAGATGAGGAAGTTCTAAGGTTGGTCCTTTTTGTTTTTGCCATATTGGTCTTAAGCCCAATGATTTCAGCATCTCTCTCTACCCGTGTTGTCATTTCATGGAGGTCCATGATTCTTTGAGAAAGTAAACATACATCAGCCGCATAGTCGAGATGTTTAAGGTGTGATTGCAGATAAATTCCTCCTTTTACAGTCGACAAAGCTTCTCGCCGCACATCACTTATCGCTAACAAAAACAGTATTGGTGACAGTATACAACCCTGTTGAACCCCACTTTGGATTCAAACTCCTCTAACAACCGTCTTTTATGCAAAACGTGACATTTGGATTCATCCTTTGAAGCCTTAATAATAGCAATCAATTTATATGGGGTGCCCTTCCTGCTCAAAGCAAGCCTGATGAAGATCCAGTACGGAATCAAGCGTGTAAGGCATGCTGCGTGTCTTCCAGGTGGTCTTTTATTCGGTCCAGGACGATTTTTACTATTACGTTGATTCCAAAGGGTATAATTCGCGCTGAAACAAATAGCACGTCAAAGCATTTTGGGATAACATTGCCAAGTAGCGTCATTCGTGTGATTGACGAGCGTGATAAACGTTAAATGAGTTGACAAAATCAATTGACGATGTTTTTGATGACGTAAAGGAATCAATGCGTTGCTTTATAATATAACAATAAAAACGTCTACATAAGCTTACCTGGGTTAATTTATTTGTAGGATTAAATCAAAAAATGAAAAAAACTGTATATTTCTAGATAACCTTGCAACTACTATGTAGATATAAGGGAGGGAGCTGAAACGTTCAACCCATTCATGTGCTTAATTTTGTATTTGCATTTCGAATTTTATTAAATCGAAATTGCCTGTTTAATTAATCGTTATTTAATAATGTTAAATACTTGTTTGTTCTTTCGCATTCGTCGATCTCTTTCCAACTGGATTTATTAGCTACAATCAGGGTTGCTGAATGTTATTGCGATGAAGTAGGTATCACGAAGTTGCACTATGATGAATGCCACAGAAAAAATAAAATAAATAAGCTTCGATTTGCGGTGACGATTGACGGCTGCTTGCTAATATGTCGATTAATTCTCAGATTAAAGATACATGAGTATATATTGCCTGCTTATATACATAATAAAATCTATAAAAGTACATATTGTATGTATGTTGCAGCAAGTATGTATGAATATATCATGGCCTGGCCTATAGTTTTAGTGATGTGGCATGTTGGTAGAATAGAGTGGGTTTGACTATTGATGGAAGCTAATCGGACGACGATGCTATGCGCCGTCGATGACAGACGTAACGTGCTGACACTTGGATGCTTCTGTGATACATCAATTGATTGATGCTGGTAGTTCTGCGGCATTCTTAGTTATACACTATACAAAAGAGAACTTGTTACTTGTTAAGGCGAAGCTTATAACTTATTTCCATGCGTGTTAAGTGGTGTGGCTTGTTTTAACTAAGAGTTAATTAATTTTTCCGTTTGCTATTTTTATACCTATTTTTATCGATGATGTCAATTTGATTGATGGATGGATATTTATGCACATTAGTTCAGGAAAAAGAGAGAAAGTTTGGTATAATATTTTTAAGGATTTCTAAAAATTAAGTGCTTTTTATTGATGTGAATATTTAGTGATTTAAGTAAGGATTTCTTTCTCCTCTATCCAGGCGGCATCGGAAGAATTTCCCAGATGGAATCAACGGTGGAAAATGGGTTACTACGACATATTCGTAGCTCAAGCCTATAAGGAGCGGTTTATCTGGCTCCTGACCCTTGGAGTTATATTAAGGGTCTGGTCTGGTCTGGTGGTTGGGGGTTGTGCATCGGGGTAACTTCCCTACCACGGAAAACAACAAAGGTTCCGAAACAACAACAAGCCTTGGTTATGGATGATCTTAATGTTGACGACCCTAGCAAACGAAACAAAGACAATACATTTTGGATCTGCACGTGCAATGTCCGCACCGTAAATATCAAACGTGCAGCTGAACAATTAGTGGAGAACCTGGATAGGCTAAGGTCTAACAGCCATCCAGGAAGTGCGATGGGATGGAGAGGGCATACGAAGGATGAAGTCGTGTGACATCTACTTCGGTGAGTGCTGCAAGGAGCAGTGTCAACGGCTCTTTGGTTGTGGTTTTGTGGTAAGGAGAAGACTTAGGCAAGAAGTCTTGGGCTTCAGAAATATAAGTGAGCACCTGGTCACAATCCGCATCATAGATAAAATTCAAGAACATCGCGTTCATCTGTGCTCACGCCCCCACGGAAGACAAAGATGACTCAACCAAGGAAGACTTCTATGATCTTCTCCAGAGTACGTATGATAGGTGCCCGTAGTACGACGTCAAGATCAGTCTTGGCCACTTCAACTCCAAAATCAGAAAAGAGGACATCTTTGGTTTGATAGTCGGAGGACACAGCCTGCACGACAACACTTCCGGTAACGGACTAAGGCTGATTGACTTTGTGACGAGGCGTAATGTCATCATAGCTAGCACTCGATTCCCATACCTCAATATACACAAAAGGACCTGGAGGTCTCCAGATCAACGAACCGTCACCCGGATTGATCATATTGCGATAGACGCCAGACCTACTTCCAGTATCCTGAATGTTTGAACTATCCGAGGGGCCAACATTGACTTGGACCATTACTCGGTTGTTGCCAAAGTACGTATGCGGATATTTATGATACCACAACATCGAACGGATGCTGTGAAAAGATTTGATATCGCGAAGTTAAGGTCGCAAAAGATCGCCAGAACCTTTCAATAGCTCCGCCACCACCGCAAACTGCAGAGGACCAGTGGAAGCACGGTCAACAAGCTGCACTAAGTGACCACAACGAAACCCCTGGTTCAATGAAGAATGCCGGCTGGCGCAAGCAGCCAAGACCGAGGCCTACCAGTCAATTCTGCAAAGTAGAACCAGAGCTGCTGAGAGAGCAGCCCGTGAGGCTTACTGGCAAAAACGAAAGAAGGAACGCCGACTTCTCAGGAGGAAATAGAGAGAGCATGCAAAGCGGGCGGTCGAGTCTATTGAGGACTGTAGTGGTAGGGGGATGTTCGAATGTTCTACCGAAAGTTCTGGAAACTACACTTTTTTAGACTGCAAAATGGCGATGATAGCCAAAATTCCACTGTGAGACAGAATAATCCATTCAACCTGGACGACGATGGTCAAAGTCTACGTCCACCCGACCTTAATGAAGTGCGGTTAGTGATAGCTAAGCTTAAAGCGTACAAGGCTGCTGGTGCAGATGGCCTGCCAGCCGAGCTATTCAAAGCAAGGGGAGACGACTTGGTAGGGTGTATATACACCAACTTTTCTTCAAAATTTGGTTGGAAGAAAGTATGCCCGATGAATGGAACCTCGATATAGTCCGCCCCATCCATAAGAAAGGAGATACTCTGAATTGTTCCAGCCACAGAAGTATAAGTCTCCTCAACGTCGCATACAAAATCCTGTCATCAGTACTGTGTAATCGCTTAAAACCGTTTGTCAACGATCTGATTGGCCCCTATCAGTGTGGTTTTAGGTCCGGCAACCGTCGATCAAATGTTCACACTCCGTCAGATTTTGGAAAAAACCCAGGAGTTTCAAATCGATAAACACCATCGATTTCAAAGTCGCGTAAACGGAGACGAGCTGTACAGAGCCATATCTCGATATCCCGCTAGACGCGTACGCTGCCTTTTCAGGATGATGATGGAGAAATCTCGCTGCTCCGTCAAAGTCGGCAAGAACACCACCGAACACCTTGATGTAGAAAAAGGTTTGAGACAAGGTGATGCATTATCATACAGCCTCTCTTATATCGTACTTGAAGCAATTGTACGCAACTCGCAAGTCAACAACAGAGGTACAATTTTTTAAAAGTCCGTTCAGCTACTTGCTTATGCAGATGATATTGACAAACGAAGCAAGCTGTTGCCGACGCGTTTGCAAATATTGAATCGGAGGCGGCGAAATCGGGTTAGGCTGTTAATGAGAACAAGACGAAGTGCTATCATCGAGAAAGGAATCTCATCATCGTCGACTCGGGCAAAATGTCACGATAGATAGGTACAACTTCGAAGTCATCAAGGACTTTGTCTACCTGGGCTCCACTTTTTCATCGCAAAATGACATCAGTCTGTATCGATGGAGTATGGAGGAGAAGATTTAACAACGAGCTCTACAGGCTTTACAGCGACGTTGACCTTTTCAAAAACCTGAAAATACAGCGGCTGGGACACGTGCAGCGTATGGACACCTACGCACCAGCCCGACGAGTCTTCGAATCCATCACTGATGGTCTGCGCAGCAGAGAAAGACCCAATCCAAGGTGGCGCACACAAGTGGAGAGTGACCTCAACCAACTTGGAGTGCGTAACTGGAGGCAGTTACCTAGGGACCGAGCTGGCTGGAGGGGCTTGTTGGTTGAGGCCGTAGTCCATCCTCGATTGTGAGCGCCATCTAGAGTAAAGCAAAGTAATTAAGTAAAGATTTAAAACTTGGGCGTAAAAAAGAAGAATCCAAAAAATTCGAACAAAATTTGTCCATCCAATATTTTACCAACAAAAAATGAAAAACGTATCAAATTGAAGGCACTCTGTTTATTAAAGTTCAACGACAAATTGCCATTTAACCTTATCAACCTAATAACAACAACAACAACCAGATTCCTATTAGGTCCTGAAAAGATTAAATATCTTTATCTGTGTTATAACTTTTACCATCATCACTTTGCCACATCAAAACAAAGTCCTCATAAAATGTATCTATTTTCTTCTTTCACATAACCAACTCCTTTTCGTAATGGGCAAATTTATATCTCTTCTCAGAAAAGGATTTTATAGTGTGTCCTTTAGAAATCGATAAATTGTATCACATCCAAGAAACACGGATGAAGAACTCAGTGTTCATCATAAACATCATCATCATCCTCACAATAATCATGATTACGAAAAATTACTGCCACAACTAATCCAAAGCAATTAACACTCAATTGACATTTTGTATCTTTTTATCTTTTACACATTCAAAAGGTTTTTGAAATAAATTTCAAAATAATTTCTTATATGAGATATATTTTATCGAATGAAATATTTCAAAATTTTTGTGTGTATCTGACATTAATTGGATTTGAATTTCTCAGGAAACAAACTTCTGATATCTATCTATCTACGAGTATCTACTTTTTTTTTTGTTGAGGGGGGATCGGGGACAATCCAGAAAAAGATTTAGAATCAAATTAGAATGGGATTGCGTTGGCTTCATCGAGAATCGAAAGAGGAAGAGCTCAGATAAGGACCTTGGTGAAGCAATGAATCAACTTATAGTACATTAAACATCTATATATAAAGAAAGATAGACGTAACCTAATTGGTAAAACGTTTTCAAAAGCAGACAAAGATGAAGACGATGATGAAGAAGACGATGAGGGGTTGAAGAGCATACATATACTATATACATAAGGGTTGTAAGTCAGACAAGCGAACATTTGAAAACGAATGCTCACTCATCAAAAAAAAAAATAAAGATATACTGGATTCCTGATATTTTAAGGGAAAAAGTTTCAAGTTGGCATTCAGCATTCCTCATGTCCTCTTCTTTTTTCTTCGAAATGAATTTATATATATTTTGCTGTCGTATTTAATCGTTTTATTTGGAATAAAATTGAGATACTTGAATGAGATATTATGTAGGATGAATGACTATCCACACATATACATGTGCGTATACATATACCAGGAGATACTTATACATTTTTGAAAAAGAAGAATATCATCCGGAGCTACTGTATACAATACATGTACATAAGTGAGCTGAGTTTATATTATGTCAGGATTTATTATACACTTGATTGAACTTGATATTTTTTAATGGGAAATTATGGGGTTTTATCTTTTATATATGTCATTATGTCAATGGGTTTTTTATTTGAGCTTTGAAGGTTTTGTGTTTTTTTATCAATAGAAAAGGGTTTTATTTTTGTTAGGTATAGTAAAAATCAATAATGCTAATTATTTTTTATTACTCGTAAACCAAAATAGTTATACTTGAACAGATTTTGGTTTTGTTTTTTTTTTTTTTTTTCATCGGAAGTATTTATTATAGAAAGGTAACGATAGTAGGATATAATCAACAAACTTCATTATTTTTGGACTTTTATGTCATTCCTATAAGGTGAAACAGCCAGATTTAGTCATTTTTAGTGCGAAGTCGTTCCACAAGTTAGGCCTGGCGCACACTAGGCAACTTTTAGTTGCTCGAAGTTGCTCGCGGAATATTTTCCCGGCAACGCCCACTGGGCAACTTTGGATGCCGGCAACTTTATCTGTCAAGGATGGCCATGTTCAACGATACAGTCTTACATATAGATTTTCTGATTTCTGAATTATCTAATCCTCTGATTCTGTTTTATCAAAAATGAGCTATAAACTTCAATGTTTTCATTTGGTATTTATATTTTATTAACGTTGTAATGGTGTCCGTGTCAAAAGTCAACACAACAAATACACAAAAACATGACGTCAAATTTCAAAAAGTTGTTTGGAAGTTGCCTAGTGGGCGATGGCGAGCAACTTAAGTTGCTCGGAGTTGCCGGCAACTTCGAGAAACTAAAAGTTGCCGGCAACTAAGTTGCCCAGTGGGCGCCAGGCCTTAAGGTTTGTACTTTTTCGGACTAAAGAGAGTGCTCATGAGAGAGGAAAAAATTTCCCCTACTTGCCAGATTTGGTCTGAGAAATTTCTGGTGGCTGTTTTGTACTAGATGTCATATTCCAAGTGCTTGTATGTCAAATTTGAAAAAAATGTCAGTTTGAAGATAAAAAACCAAACAGAATACAAAAAGCTAGGGTTACCCAAGTGCTACATTTTTTTTTTTTTTTTGGTAGATGCGCATAATTTATTAATTTATTTATCTTGATGATTTTTTTAAAAAGCATGTGTCGTTTAGGCAAATCTTTTTCCGAAGAAGAAAATTTAATAAAACAAATTTTTGAAACTCTTGTTTACTGTAGTTTTTTGACAAATTGATGTTTTATAATTTAATATGTACTTAAAGGATATTTCTTTTTTAAATTTACTCATTTTTATTCAGAATAAACATTATGCGACTTTAAGTCCAAATGCGTTTTTAGTTGGGCTCATCAGTTAGATGCTGTTGTACCTTTCTAAGACGCATACCGATAACTTATTAAACTTACAGCGCCAAAGCACTGTAAATTACATTATTTTTGTTTTTACTTCATTATTTAATAATTTTTATACATGAAAATTTCATTTTTGTTAACATTTTAATAAAAAAAATTTATTGACTTATGATTGCACTACGGCAGCTCTAGTCAAATATTTCTTTTTACGTGGTGCAAATTTCTTCACTGTGAGAGGATTTCATTCCCACATGTCACAATTTGACATTTAGTCCGAAATAGTGCGAAGAATTTAAGGAACACACCTAAAGTGTCTAGTAAAGGGTTTTTCAACCGGGACGCTACAAGAGTAGAGCGACAGGCAGCAAACGACGCCATATTTCTTGCCGCTCTTTTGACATTTCTCTTCAGTAAGGTTTGCCATTTTATGATAGAAAGATATACGAGCCTACAACGAGTCAAAACTAATAAAAATACTACCGAAATTCGGAGTCAGTGGCCTCAACGTTAAGAGCGCTACGTCCAATTTATGGTCGTCACAATCGTCCTAGCAGATCAACAATTGAACTTCTAGTGGAAAAATTTGAATCCACAGGCACAGTACAAAATGTTCCCGTGCCAGTGAGACAAAGAAGTGCCCGTAGTGTTGAGAATATTGCTGCCGCTGAAGCTTCAGTTGCAGATAGCCCAAAAGTATCTCTCACACGTCGTTCTCAAGAGCGTTGGGCATCTCTGTGACGTTGCTGTGGCGAATTTTGCGAAAAGATCTTGGCCTGCATCCTTACAAGATCAAATTGACGCAAGAGCTGAAGCCGCTTGAACACCAGAAGCGTCGTATGTTCGTGAATTGGGCTGAGCAACAACTTGAAAATTATTCGGATTTTCATCGAAAAATCATCTTCAGCGATGAGACTCATTTCTGGCTGAATGGCTTCGTCAATAAACAAAATATGCGGTATTGGTCAGGCAGCAATCCACACGTACTCCATCATGAGTCATCATTGCATCCCAACAAAATTACGGTTTGGTGTGGTTTATGGGCCGGCGGCGTCATTGGGCCGTACTTCTTCCGTGATGATCAAGACCGGCACGTTACTGTGAATGGGGATCGCTACCGTTCAATGATAACTGAATATTTTTGGCCACAATTGGATGATATGGACTTGGAGGACATGTGGTTCCAACAGGACGGCGCCACAAGCCACACAGCGAATGTCACAATCAATTTATTGGAAACCAAGTTTGGAGAACGTGTTATCTCACGAAATGGTCCAGTTGCTTGGCCGCCTCGGTCGTGCGATTTGACCCCGTTAGACTATTTCCTGTGGGGCTACGTCAATAAGTCTATGGTCTATGCCAGCAAGCCAGCAACGATTGATGACCTTCGTACGAATATTGAACGTGAAATTGCAGCGCTATTGGCCGATTTATGTTTGAAAAACCGTCGAAAATTGGGTTTAGCGTCAGGACTTCTGCAAGCGTGCTCGTGGTGGCCATGCAAAAGAAATCGAGTTCAATACATAATGGCATCGAACGTACTTTCACAGGAATAAAGAATTTCATTGATATCCAAAACCGTTTTTGTTTTATTTAAAAAAAAACTTTTTTAAGCGCTCTTATTCAAAAACCCGATATATTAAAAATTTTAAAGTGGTAACTCTAACTTGACGGACATAAATACTCTTACCTTTAAAGTCAAACAAAAAATATTGCTCTACGTTTAATATAGGAGCCGACACAATTGCATTTAGGTCTTTCAAAGCTTTTTTTTTCAAAGTGGTGGACATTGCATGCACTACTTTTGTTTGAACTTTGTGAACTTAAACTCTCCAAGAAGTTCTCTTTACGAAATAAAAACAAAATTTGACGTAGTATTTTTTGTAGATATTTTGAATTATTTTATTTAATTTTACTGGACTATTTGTATGAAATATTATTCAATCACTTTTACACTTTCAAATTACATATATGCGAAAAACCAATTGTCTCACATTTGACCTTGGGTAACTTCTGATGTACACACGATTTTGCAATTGTTTTTTCAGTGAGCTTTCCCAATTCCAAAATAAAGGCAGTTGCATTTAAAAACATTCACTTGGATTTTGTCCGCTCCTCTTTTTCTGGGCTATATGTGTTATAGTAACTTCCTGGGAAGTTGCATAAAATTCTGTGCATGAATTTACATTATGTAAGCCTTCAGTTTTGTATTATTATATGTTTTATGTAAAGATTATGTTTACTCACATAATATAACAGTATCAAGGCTTATTCAATATTCTGTTCTTGATATAGTGTCTTGTTTCCTGCATTCTTACAAAATATCTTATCTCCTGTTTCTGTTTTTGAGATGGATGCTTACATACATACTTACATATTTATGTTTAATGTTTTCTTATAAATTATCTGTTGGCATATTTTTAAGAAGAAAAAAAAAACAGAATCTTCAATATCAACGCCACGTGAGGAATAAATAGATACATTCGGAAAAGTATTGCAAACTTTTTTTATATGTTTCCCCAAGGAAATCCAAATCCAACGTGACCCATATAGTTCAACAATATTTATACCTTTACTTCATATTTGCAAAAAGTTACAAATTCATAAATATTTCTTACCTACCTGATAGATATTTATAGAAAAAAATACATACTCGTAGTTTCCTGCTGAGTCGTTTTTTTTTGTATATTCTTGCTTGAAATTGCATAAAGTTATAGAAGCAGAGGGAGAGTCCTTCATATTCACGCAACAGTCAACGTGATTATGTTACATATTTGTAGGTATTTTTCACAATCATTTGAATAAGTATATAGGTAGGGTCACCATGAGGTACAAAAGGCTGATGATTTAACTATAAAAAAGGCTAAAGTTTCATAAATGTTTCTTCTTTCCCTAATACACATTTTGTTTGTCAATCAAGAGTAGAAACTTGTTTTTAAACGAGTGTTTTTACATGTTTAATGTCCCTCATGTTTTTAATGGCAAAGAGGGCGCTCTAAAAAAGATTCAAAACAAATTTAGCATAGCTTCTTTTTTAAGCGGCAATTTAAATCTTCTTAAAAAATAACTTTTTTCCCTGAAGACTTTTAATTCTACAAGTTCAAACTTTAAAACCATTTTAAAATTCCTCATTCACGTCAGGTTTTGAAGATATTTGAATCTTTAAGTCAAAAACAGAGTTTTTTAAGATATAACTGTGAACTGGTTGTTCCCCAAGAAAACTTGTTCTCCAAGTTTTTTTTTTTTAAAAGGTCTATTCCTAAACTATGAATATAGTGAAATTCTTATTTGAAGAATTTGCACGCACAATTGATGAGTCACTGGGTTCGCTTCCCAGCGACCTAATAACAGAAATATTTTTCCCGAGGTACTGACTCTTGCGAGGGACTGACAAATACTCCAAGAGTATACTTGTCATGAAAAAGTGCTTCTCATCTAGCCGTTCGGACTCGGCAAAAAATTGTAGAACCCCTCCATTCCTGCCAACAACACGCACACAGGAATAGTTGAGAGTTGTAAGTCACTAGGCCCTAGTTCTCCATGAGCTGCTGCGGCACCAAATTTATTTGTATTTATTTTGATGAGTCACTAAGGAGAAATACGGGAATAATGAAAAATAGTAATAGTAATTTCACAGCCATGTGAGCTATTTTAGTACATTTTCAATTCAATTCACGAAAGTTTTATGATTAATCAAAATTGTTAAAGTCGTTTTTGGAATGATTCATATTAATGTTTTATCTATGTTATTCCTTGAAAACCCATTTGTGTCCAAAAAAATGTCAGAATTAGCTAGGAGTGTCATTGTGTGTGACACATACAAATGTTCCAATTTTTTGTAAAAGTGACTTAATTATATCTCATTTTGCAACAGTTTCAGATCCGGTGAGGTGCAGTGCAGTGTATTACAAGACATTACTCTGTATAATAATGTCAACTTCAATTTAATCTCGATTGTTACAAACATAATTGAACAACTTCAATAAAAAAAAATAAAAACATAAATATCGACCAACATAATATGCTAAAACAAACATCAATTCAATGTATATAGTGAGTTCGCAATAAAATTGTCTATCGACACTGCGCGTTGCATTTATTAGCATTTCACATTGATTCTAGATAAAAATAATATTTATTAATAAGTGTCAACATTTACGGAGTAGATACGCGTGGACAGGTTTATTTGTTTATCAATTCGCATCAGTTTATTCGCCGTAAATTGCCTTGGATTTGTATATTATGTAGGCATAGTTATACTGGCGTGCGCGCTCTTTTACAAGCAATTACATGCTACTTTTAATGTTAAAACATTTTTTACACTCTATAGCATTCGATTAATGCTAGGATTCCAGTGTTAAATTTACAAACGAAGAGAGAACAACTTTGTAATGACAGGGTGGTCGAAAAGAGTTTCATTTGCGCCTACCGTTATTTCTCCTCACCACCCCACACTATCGGTTATGACTTGCTTAAAAGCTTAGTTGATAATTAAGGAATGAGTTGTTAGCGCGCGAATACGCTGAGGTTAATGGATTGCTGTCCAAAGTTCCAAAAGGGGGTAATGGACTTTTCGATTGGTAATTCGGAAGAACTCTCCGATCCGGAACACCAATAAAACAGACAGGCACAAGCAGTTTGATTCTGAAGTTTTCGTATCCCTGTATTTGTGCAACTTCACATGCAAATGCCGAAATAGTTCTTCACGTTTAGAAACTTGGCGAACACAAATATGGACGAGTATTATAATTTGCATATAAGGGAAATGGGAAAATAATATTCTAAACGGAAAGTAATTGTTCTTAGAAGTAAAATATGTAAAATTTACTTATTATTAAGTAAAAATATTCTTTTTGCAATTTTTGACAACACTTTGACAACCATGTATATGAACGAGTGAGTTGTTCTGGTTTCGATTCTGAAATGAAATCCAGAATCGTTTTCTGTTCTTTTCAGGAGAAGAACTTTTATTCTAAATGCATTCCGAACGCTTCTGGATTGCCAATCGAAAAAGCCATTAGTCTTCAGGCAAATTTCCCTACCACTAAATATTAACTAATACTTATAGTAATACTAGTTAATATTCATACAGCTAATTGTTCAACAAGTAAAAATCATTTCTGTAACTCAATAAAAAGCGTAACAAGAAGGTTTTGTTCTGGGCAGACGGCAAACTAAAGTCGACTCGTCAAGAATGTCAATAATCGTTGAAATAACGTGTTCTAATAGCTGAAACTTTAAATTTCGTCCTGAACCGTAGAAATCCCGAGATCCTTTAGTTCTTCGCATTCCTTTTTTACTTGTGGCTTCCATTTCAGTTTCACGTCTAGAGTCATTCCCAGATTCTTTGCCTCATTCGAAAATTGAACACGAGTGTTTTTAATAAAGACGAATAATCTTTTTAATTTTTTAAAACGTAAAGTCCACGTGGACTGATTTTTGTTCATTAAGCGGTATTCACCATGTTTTTGTTCACTCATTGACATTATTAGGAGCATTTTGTAATTTAATTGTAGCTTCGCTAATCGTTTTGCCTACTCCTAGTATTGCAGTATCAACAGCAAACGTGGCTACGATAGTGTCTTCTGTTTGAGGTATATCGCGTGTAAACAAAAGGTACAGAACTGGACCTAATACACTTCCTTGTGGTGCCTCAACCACTATTTCTTTGAAATTAGAATAATCATTCCCGTGTCTTACACGAAAAAGTCTATTATCTAGATGTCCGTTTAGAATGTTATAAAGTCCGTCGGGCAGAACTTGTCTTAATTTTAATTTGAGGCCTTCTCGCCATACCTTGTCAAACGCCTGCGACATGTCCAAAAAGACTGTGGAACAAATTTTCTTTTCTTCAAGAGCTCTCCCAATTACGTCTGAAATTCTATGCACTTGATCAATTGTCGAATGCTTGCTTCTAAATTCGAAATGATGTTCAGGTATTAATTGTGTTTCTTCTATTATCGGCTGCAGATGCAAGGGAAGTATTCTTTCAAAAACGTTTGATATTATAGAAATAAGCGTAATTGACCTGTAATATTTCTTTTCATGAGATGCTTTTGCAGGTTACAAAACCATTATTACTTCCGCAACTTTCCATTTGCTCGGAACATATTCTGACCTAAGAGCAGCATTTATTATGTACACAAGGTTAATAAATCCTTTGTTAGAGCATTTTTAGAATTTTTAAAGTGATTAAGTCATATCCTGGATCTAAGAAAAAAGTAACATATTAAATACAACGACAGTACGGAATTATACGGCGCAGGGTTAAAAGCCCTAAAGCCAAAAGTCCACAATGGGCTTTTGGCTCACTTGGGTGGGTTAGAAGTCCATAAATGCACTATGAACTTACAAACCCACTTAAGTGGGCCAAAAGTCCAGAAAAATTCCTTTGCACTACTGGCTCAGAGTTTATGGAGTTTTGGACCATTAGATGAGCCAAAAGTCCATTACAATATGAAATGGTAAATTTATATTATTAATTGTTGGATGTATGGGAAAAATCCGAAGTTTCTTTAAATCCAGATTCTTTAAATGCAAAAGAAACTTTGTATACACCCAACTTCGCACCTACCCCAAATCCTGTAGTGAGCCCAAACATACCTCACTGTTTATTCGCGTGAGTTATTCATAACTACAGTGCATGCACCCAGGACTACGGCGGAAAACAGTGAAGTGAGCCCCTGCCTGGGCTCACTATAGGATTTGGGGTAGGTGCGAGGTTGGGTGTATGCAAAGTTTCTCTTGCATTATTTGACTAAAGTATGGACTTGTGACCAACTTTCTGAAAAAAAAACTATGAACTTTCGACCCACTTCTCTCTGGGGTTTTGGCTCACTTTAGTGGGTTATTAGTTCATAACTCATCTATGTACTTCTGCGCCAATCATACCAGTTTGTTTTTGTAATTAATATGCTTCCTTTTTTCTAAGCGAAGATAAAAGTGCATTGGCTAATGTCAATATCGCACCAGTTTTTTGAGTACCAATTAAAATCGTATTGCGGTGCCTCAACTCCCTCTACATTTCAAGCAAATGTTAAAAAAATCGTTTAAGAAAATATTTTTTCTCTCATAAATGGCTCGTACGATTTTGATATTACTTTTTTGTATGCTAACATTGGTAGTGTGATCTACTACCTAAAATTAGTTTTTAAAAAAGTTTCAAGTTTTTTTTGCTCAATTCGAGATCAAAAATAATTAATGAAAATATAAATCAGGCTAAGGCTCTTGAACCTGCGACCCAGTCGTGCATTTTAGTTTGCAAGGCATAGCTTACATTTCCATGCGGAAAAAAAATCAAAATTTTCAAAACCCTTCATACATACATTTCGCTTGCTAAATAATTTTTTTTTGGAATTTATCTCCACGTCCTAGATAAATATTGACATGATTTTCATATGCCAAAAAAAAATATAATAAGCTCAATGGTGTGTCCCAGAGTGTAAATGCGGATACTTCGAAGTTTCAGGCAAATTGTCTGTCCAAGCAGATTGGAGCACGGAACACAGTCAATTCAAAGGGGTTGAGCCACACTGAGTGTTGCAAGCAAAAGCAACTCTACTTATCTTTGTCAATTCAAGTCACGAACACCTGACTCTTCAAGTAACTCTCGCACATTGTCGATCGAATTTATATAAATATACTTACTTTTTATATGATTTTTATATACATGAATATCTATCTATATCTACAGAAGAAAATGGCACGGTGCATTGTATAATTTCTTCCAGACATTTCTGGCATATTCGATTGACATCAAACTCCATTCAATGGAAGCTCACTTCCTCGAACAGATTTTTCATTCTGGGCTCGTCCTCTATAATGCAGAGCTGTCTATATTTACGTTGTGATGGTGTTAAAACTCATTCCCTCATTTTCTCACTCACTCAGAGAAACTCATCGATTCGTGGACAATAAAAGGAAGAATCCCAAGGATAGGTGGGTTTATGGAATCATCTTTTTTTCTTGCAATTATTAATCCTTTCGGATCAAATCGCTTTTTGTTAATAATTCCAGCAAAAAACACAAAGATAAATGGAAGGCAAAGAACAATCGAGATAAGAAAAAAAACATTCTCTGATGTATGTATGTATTTTAGAGGGAAAAATCGTTATTATTTCTTAAGTAACATTTTGCCAATTCGTAATCCTTGCAGTATTTGTCGGACTGTAGGATACATACCACCCTAAAGATATAGAAAATTGAAAATAATAAGGCAGGTCAAATGAAAGAATGGGAACTTTTCCTTCTATTTATAGAATGACCCACTGAATGTCCGCGTTGCCACTATATTACATTTTTATTTGAGGTGTTATATGAATTTTCTGTAAGATGAAAATCAAAAAATAGTTTAAACTCCTTAGCTTACGATTTGACGTCTGTGAAGTTAGCAGGGCAACTTTCACCCATGCAATTGGGACCTTGACAGGAATTTGCAGTTTTTTTGCATTTCTATTCCCGATTTTGCAGTTCACCAAATAAGGGTATAATTGAGTGACCTGCCAACTTCACAGTGGAGTTAGCAGGTCGGTATGATTTTTTTTTTTTCAAAAAAAGGACTTCAAAAATGTTAAGTAGCCTATTCTTGAAATTCGAAAAAAAAAAAATGCTAATTTGGAGCTTTACTAAGTTCCTAGCATGCTTGATTCCTGGGATACAAAATATGACCTACTTACTTCATATTGAAGTCAATTTTGGGAAATTTTTCAAATTGGGGACTTCAAATTTTGAACCTAGCCTAGCCGTTGAAATGCAAACAAACTGCAAGGTTTGAAGCCTCAGGTATTGCAAGTTCCTAGCATGCTTGATTAAAGAGATGCAATATGTGACCTGCTTACTTCACTGTGAAGTTGGCAAGTCACTCGATTACACCCTTATTTGGCGTACTGCAAAATCAGGAATAGAAATGAGAAAAAAATTTGTTTATGGAAATTTTGCCAAGAAAAACTTTTTATATTGCTTAGAAGCTTCTGTTTACAAAAAGTGGAATATTTACTATTATGCTCCAAAGCTCTAAGGACGTCATTGTACCATTTCTGGTGGAAATATTCAAAGGATGTTTAAACATCACTAATATTCCATCAAGTTAGAGAGAAGTCAATGTCGTTTTCATTCCGAAAGCTGGCAAGCTCACTCACACTGAACCGAAAGATTTTATGCCAATTAGCCTTTCTTCTCAAAACCTTAGAAAGGCTGATAGAAACGCACATTCGCCTTATGCTTTATGAAAGCGTTCTCTCACAGACCCAACAAGCATACGTAAAGGGCAAATCTGTTGAGACGGCACTTCATGAAGTAGTCGTCACGTTTGAGAAATCAATCCACTTTAAAGAATATACCTTGGGAGCATTCCTTGACATAGAAGGGGCCTTCAACTGAAAATCTTGCAATACGACAAGCCCTAGACCCTTTCAGCATCGAACCGATGCTGTCAAACTGGATTGACTCCATGCTTTAAACTAGAATTGTAATGCAGAAATGGGTGACAGCAAGCTTGAAGTTGGAACATGTAGAGGTACACCACAGGGAGGAGTCTTATCTCCTCTGCTCTGGCTCTTTGTCGTTAACCAGATTTTAGACATATGAGGGCAAAACGGCGTCAAGGTCGTGGCGTACGCAGATGATATAGTTATAATGGCATCAGGAAAATTTGTCCCCACTTTGTGCGAGCTCCTACTAATAGCCCTTAACAAGCTCAGTGAACCCACTGAACCCAGTGAACCCACTGAAAACAGAACTGGTTCGCTAATGACAGATGGTCAACTATTGATACCTGTCGAGTTTCAAGAAGTCTTTGGCCAGATACTTCAATGAAAAAAACAGAATATTTACTGAAGCTTAGCAGACCTCGACTGTCCCTCTTGGTTGAAATCCTTACGGGTAACAACTCGATGAGAACCCACATAAGCAGAATGGATATCAGAGCAGAGGGTGTCAGGGCGAAGAGGTGAAGAAGGGCTCATTATACTTCCCTTGTGAATGCCTCAGCCTAGCTATAAATAGGAAAAATGCCTTCGGAGAATACTTCTTCGACGAATTGGGCGATGTCTCGTCTTTGCCACTAAAAAACATCCTCAACTTCATCCAGAGATCAGAATGATTTAGGGAGGCATCTAAAACCTGAACTTCCACTCTACCTTCCCTCCTAAACTTCCCATTCCTACATTTCCTCCACCCTGGGGAGCGCAATCTATCCACTAACCCCACCTTACCCAAACCTGAACCTAAAAAAATGCATAAAGTGATTGAAATTAGAATATTCATTTTGAAGAACATCAAAAATTAAAAAAATGGTTCTTGTGGAGGTACCATTAATAACCTTTTCTGCAAAATGGTTTCTTTTTAGAAAAGTTGTGGAGCCTTTTTTTTAGAAAATAAGATTTTGTAAAATTGCTAAGAAAAATTGTATGACGCAGCTACCGTTGGTTTTAGTTCTAAAAAAAGTATAAAATACTTGGCAGGATGAAAAAAACCACTATATGTACCAAGTTTTAAGAAAACCGATCCCCCCGTTTAGGCTTGAAACGCTCTTGCGATTTTCTGTCGCGGGATCATTTGCAAAAACAAGAACACATACAATTAAATGAAGTAAGCGCATATCATACCAAGAAATCATACTGGGTTGCGATCAAATTTTTAGTCGCAACGACAGAAAATCGTAAGTGCGGTCCTAGCAGACAGTATGAGAATAGGTTTTACGAGGGCACCTATAGCAACTGAGCTCTTACTAAGTATGAAGGCTTTCCTTGCCAAGTACTAGTGAAAGAACCTACATTTCCGTCTAAGCACCACCATTGGAAGCCTGTTATGTCAACTTTCAATTGGTTTTGCCCTGTGGAGGCAAACTCACCTTGATGAGGTTCTTTTTATCTAATCAAAAATGTCACAATGCACTAATGATTTACCGCGAATTTGGTAGAACCACAGCCACTACGGCATTCCTCCACAAAGGAGCCAACAGCCAACACAAGAGTACTGTGCTGGAATTAGCCGGGTCAATTTGTGATCCCGTAGTACCTTTAATTCACTATTCTCAGTTCTGCTTTGCAAAAGTCAACAATTACTAGAGCTATGGATATTTTCATATCCACTAACTCGCCATGCGCAATCTTGCTTACTACGAGCAACGATTGCAATTTATTGATTAGTCTTCGCTTCATTCTTTCAAACCCACAGTGAAGCAGAAACGATAACCCTTGATATGATTAATAAAACAACTACCAGGATTGATGAAAACAGTTCGCTTAATCTTACCTTCATTAACCTACTGTGATTCACCGCAGCCGCTACGTAAGGTCTAGCCACCAGGCAGATAGTTAAAATCAGTCAAACAAAACAAGCTCATCATGATCTGGGTAATAACCTCATTGATATCAAATAGCTTCTAGTTCCAATTTCACAGCCATCTTTTGAAACACTTTTGATAATAATCAGACTGCATTGGTCCTTCCAAGAAGAAGATCCAATGAGTACCGAACATCACCGTTTCCCAATTCGGTACCTAGACAGACAGACAGAATTGTTAGACCCACTTTTTTCGTCTTCCCTATCATCGTAATATAGTACCTCGTGGCATAATAATTAGTGCGTTGGACTGTCATGCCGAAAGTCTGGGTTTGATTCGAAGCCGCTGTCACCTTAAAACAGAAATATTTTCTTTCGAGGTACTGGCCCTCACAAAGAACTGACAAATCCTCCAAGAGTATACTTGCACTTGTCAAAAAAGTGCTTCTTCTCATCTATCCATTCGGCTCGTCAAAAAATTGTAGGTCTCCTCCATTCCCAAACACAGAAATGGCTGAGAGTTATAAGTCGCTAGGCCCTGGTTCTCCACGAGCTGTTGCGCAACCAAATTTATTTTTTATTTTTTATCATCGTAATGATAAGTCAGATCGAAATTTTGAGCTCAATTTTTTGTTTACGAATGCATAGCTTGCCCTTAAGTCTAAAGCCTAGTACGCAGATCGACCTAAAATTTCGTTCACTCTCTTTTCTCCAAGCAATTATTTTACGCGCTAAATTTTGATTTTGACAGATGATCCCGTACAGTAAGAAACGAAAATTTGTCTTTTAGCTGCAGCTACGTACCTCTCGGCTTAAATTGTAGGCTTAATTTTAGCCTGGCTAAATTTTGGAGAGATTTTTGCTTGGGAGCTCCATCTGCGTACTAGGCTTAAGAACCAACGACATAAAAAGTCAAGTAATTTGCATACTTTTGTAATTCATATCAATAACAAGCTTTGAGGAGTTTTTTAAACGTGAAGTTATCACCGACATTTTTGATTTTCAAAAAAAAAGTAACTTGTGCTGCCTTTTGCCGGAAATTTTAAAGTTTTGCAAAGATTTTAACTTGACATTTCTTAAAGAAAAAAATGTATGGTGGTCAGATTGTGCTGCTAAGCACCAATGTCAAATAAAAACTTTCAGCTTAATGATTAGGAATTGTAATCTTGTTGAATATAGCTTCTAGTGGATTTTTGTTTTGTGTGACTGAAGGCCACTGATGAGTCCAAGTGAGTGTACTGAACGAAAGGCCAATTCGTAGAACTAAAAGTCATAGAAGGTTATTTTGGGTTTAGAGAAAATATCGCATAATTGCAACTTTTATTGCAAAAAGTAAATTCTGCGAAGGACCCTTTTTGAAGTTAGCACCGCTTTTTTCGATTTCCAAAAAAAAAAAGTTGTGTAGTTTATTGTGCTCAACTAGACGGCTTTGTGCCATAAATATCTGAGTAAAAATTCGCAATCTTGCCAATTTCAAGTGCCCATAAGATTTTTGAAAATCTTGCAACTTTGTAAAAATTTATGTTTTGCAATTTTAGGCTCAGTTTGTGCTACCATATGCCGAGGAAAAAAAATCGAATATTTGCTACTTTTGCTGACAAAAAACAAATTTGCGAAGCGGAAGTTTGCACCGTCAATTTGCAAAAATTGTATCCTTTAAAATTTAAAAATGTTTGTACGTTTTTTTTTTTTAATATTTACCGCACACGTTTTCAATTTTTTTATTTGAAAATCGAAAATAGCGGTGTTAACATCATACTTCATACTACATCCCTTCGCAAAGTCTATATTTGGCAATACAATTTGCAATTAAATGAATTTTTGTTAACTCTTTGGCACTTAGTAGCATAATCTTTACAAAAAACAACACAACTTTCTCTTTTAAAAAATATCAATATTTCAAAAAGATTTCACTTTTTATTTTTTTTTTTTATTTTTAAAAACATTTTTTTGCTCAAGTTGGTTAAATGAACTTATTTTTTTGAAAATCGAAAATAGCGTTGTTTACTTCACGCATATCTCTTGTATCCATATCCACACACTAGTATTTTTTTTTTGTTTAATTCATGAAAAGAGGCAACGCTAGTCACTTAAAATACAAAAAGTTGTTGATGTAGCCTTTTAGATGGTAGTCTACTAATTCAATTGAATCAAACGATACGATGACGCTGACGACAATACAAAGAAGGACGATGAGGATGGATGAAAATAAAATTGGAAGTTTTTCTTTTTGTTGTTCTAAAAGTCTGAGTAAAATGTTTTCATTGATGTAGAAAGGAAAGGGCAACCTTAAATAAAATAAAAAATGTTAAAATGACATAAGAGTTGTGGATTCTATTTACAAGGAAAGTTACATTTTTATTTTTGCACTCAGGCTAAGGCAACATGGTTGTCTATAACTGAACTTTTTAATGTGAAAGACATTATTTGACAGTGACGTGAGCAAGTTAAGGTAGAATATTATTTTAAGAAATATTGGAGATCAATTATTCGTAGAAAATGAAACAAGTTTAGGTACAAGTAAATTTCAAAAGGTATTTTTTTTTATTTTCAACGAACAACAGTCATAACCCAGGAAAAATAATCCAGTTTTTAACGGGGCACTAAATACTGAGCAATTTCACAATACAGTTGTGCAATGCTTAAAATTAAAAATTGTGTACTTAAATTTTTCCTACTATTGAACCAGTATGATGGGTAGGAAATATTAAATTTTTTTCTTATACATACAATTTGTGATAGAATAAGAGAACTTATCGAACAAGGTTTTTTCTGGCGAGGGCCTCACCCGTATTTGACTTATCTAGATTGCCCCTACCAAAGCCTTTTTAGAACCTTGACTAAACTTGACAAAAAATTGCCATTTTTCCAATCGGAAAATAGGATAGTTTCTATTTATAAATAAATTTTTCGTAAACTAATAATTAAGTATGCATACCTAAACTGGGTGGTAATTCAAACAGATCATAGGTAACTTCCCCTTTAATGTTTAAATATATCCATCAGATTCCAAACGCTCGACAACCAGAGTGTATCTATTTCTTTTTACTTAAAATTTAACATTTCGAAATGTCTTTCAATTAATTTTAATTACTTTTTGATTTTTTCTGAAATATAAAAGAAAAGAAAAAGTAATTTTGAATGTCTTACCATTTTTCAAACTTAGACTCGAATAATTAAAAATTTGTGTTGCGTTAAATAATAATTTATCTTAATATTTTTTATTTCCCTGCATAAATAATCCTTGATATATGTAAAAAAAAATTGTCAGTCCACTTTTACTGCGTATACTCAATTGAAATTAATGATGCAAAGACAGAAAAAAAAACCTGAATGACATGAGTTTCATTGAAAAGGATTTCACACTTAACATTATATAGGCAAATATGCATACATATTGCATATAACACATATAGCGCCAATTTACTGAATAAGACTATAAAAAGAAAATTCTTTTTAGCAATTTGTCGTAAAAACACTTCTTCTTGACGCAAGCATTTAATGATGCCATCGATTTGTGTCTCTATGTTGTTGTTGACCCAATAAACTGGGTCATCAATTTCTGTTTGTAAGTTAAATTGCAAAACTTTAAATCAATATACTACGAATAACAAGTTTTATTTATAGATAAGAAATATTGTATTAGAAAATAGGATTTGCATGTTTAGCTGTCATATCTACTCATTCTTATGGATTTTTTTTTATCGTTTTTCGGGTTGGTTTGGCTTGTACCTAAGTTTATTGTGTCATCAATTAATAAAATTACAAAAGGGATAGAAGAGTTTTTTTTTGTTTGCTAGATGAACCCTTTGTAGTTGATCGATTAACATTCAGTTATCGCCTATGAGTTAATTGATGCTCCCTATATTAACACTTAAATCGATTGACATGACTATTTAATCGGGTTTTTTAGGTCGTAAAATACTTACTTACTTACTTTAGAGTAAGTAAGCCTCAGATATGGATGATCTTAATGTTTTGACGACCCTAGCAAACGTAAAATAGTCCTATTTTTTTATTTTTTCAGTGCAGGACTGAACCGGATTTAAAGATCTATAAAACTTAAAACAAGGCACTCGAATTAAGATAGGCTTTCGGTTCACTGAGAGGCAAGGTGTACCTGTTCCATTTCAACTTATAGAGAAGAGATGGATTGCTCTTTTCATCTCCCGCAAAAATATTTTAACATCTCAAATAAACGTGCTAACATTGCATTTTGATAACCAACCCACCTTTAAAAATTGCAAGTTTTTATCAAGTTTAATTATGGCACTAAAAAGGCAAGGAAAACTTGTCAAATAGTCGTGAAGCCCTTGCTAGTAAAAGCTTGTAGGAAAAGTCTTGTTATCAAATCACAAATGCCCTCCTGCAATAACAAAAAATAGATCTATAGTTCGGTTGTTGGACTGATAAATCAGAAGACCGCAGGATCTTATCCCAGTTAAGACAACTTTTTTTTTTTTTTTTTTTTGGTTGTCTCTCAAAAGAAAAAGCTACTTAACTGGCAAGGCCCTAGAGAAAATCAATAGTTTTCCTTGTCATAGCTCTGGCTAGGATCAATGTAAAACTTTCTAGGCCCCCCTAAAAACTATATTGTTTTTCGAGGTGGGAACGCACCGTATCCATTTCAGTGCACAAGTTTTTAATAATGTGAGTATTTAGTGCACTTTTTTCCACTGTGAATTGAATTGAATTGAATTGAATTGTTAGCTTCAAGGTTTAACCTAGTTAATCAAAGTTTCTGGTAGAAAATTAAAAAATTAAATTATCCCACGCCCCTTTCGCCCCCAGATACCGCACGCTCCATTTGCACCGAGTACAACGTCAATTTCGATTGCAGGTCATATCGGAACTTATACATTAAAATTAATTAATTTATGGAAAAACAAAATAAGGACATTTATAATGTTATGCTGTTGCCATCATTATAAAATAACTTCCTTTTAAACGTGATACGTAAGATATTTACTAAGAGATGCGAGGTTGGGCCTGCTTAGTGCAAGCAGTTACAAAAAAGGGACAAAGATGTAAATTGAAAAAAAAAAGAATAAATAAAATTAAAATTAGAAAATAAGGATCATGCACAAGCAAATCACTAGTAAAAAAGTCAAAAAAGTAAAATTATAAAATTAAAAAGTTAAAATGAAATAGCATGCTAAGGCATTTGTTAGATTAAGTATGGTTAGTAGTTTCGGTTTCTCTATGTTATAGTTACGATGTTTTCATTACTTTAATTTATTATTCAGACTAGTTAAAAGGAGGAACCATAAAGAAGTTTTTTTTGTGTGATCTTGCTAAAATTATAGTCGAAAAGATTTAGATTAGATAGATTAGATTAAACATTTTATTTCTTAAAATCCAAATAAGTACATTATTTAAGAAAGAAAAGAAATATGTGACAAAAATATTTTAATAAAAAAATAGAGTTATTGCCACTCTCAGAGTAATTTAACATTAATTATTTGAAATGGGTGGGGTGACCCTTAAAAAAGAAATATTAAAGAAAAGTTAAAATATTATTAAATTACATAATGCATACAAAAATTAAATTGAATTAAAGTTAAACGTTTCAAAAAATCATTTAAAAAAAAACATCAGGTAGAACCATTTACAAAAATTTCGATTCACTCATTATCAAAACTGAGGAGCCAGTATTTAACTTGTTTCATAAATGTCAAATGAGAAGTTTGCATTCTAATAGAATGAGGGAGTCTATTAAATATCCGACATGAGGAAACATTATAAAAATTCCGAAATGCGGTTGTTCGAAATACCGGTATAGACACTAAGTTCAAAAAATTTCCACGTAAACTATAACTATCAATTAATCTAAAATTGAGATTGCCTGATCTTTTAAAGAAAATGTTAAGAACTTTATAGCAATACATATGTCGCACTGAAAGAATTTTCAAGTCCCTAAACAGTGGAAAACTAGGAAACAGGCGAGGTTTACCACATATTTTCTTCAGAACACTTTTTTGTAAAACTAATAGAGGCTGTATTTTGTTATAATAGGAGCCTCCCCAACAAGAAATTCCATATTCTAGTTTGGAATGAAAAATTCCATAATAAATCTTAAGTAGCAGTTTGGAGGAGCAAACTTTACGCAAAAAGAAGAAATTTCTAAGAGTACACCTAAAATACTGTCTAAGATTTTCTGTATGGTTATAGAAAATCATTCTAGAATCAATGATTAAACCCAAGTACTTGAATTCATTTACAATTTCTAATTTAAAACATTTATTACTACAGCTCGTAGAATCAGTAAAAGTTGTGGAAGTAACCAAAGGATTACAGGTGCAGCTGAAAAGTTTAAATTTTTGGCACTCAGTAGCATGGAAAAAGAGATCAGCATCAATATTCTGTTGGCCAGACAAACTAAAAAACATTATCTTAGTTTTAGAACTTATTATCAAATTGTGCTCTGCAAACCAGATTCTTAACAAGCTGAGATCCCAATTTATATCAGATATAAGATTAAGACTACTGTCTGTACCATATGAGAAACCCACATCATCTGCAAAAGCTGTCAAAGAACCCCTAAATGGCAATCTGAACAAAGAATTAATATATACCAAAAAAAAGTATTGGTCCCAAAACCGAACCTTGTGGAACTCCTAAATCTAATGTCCTTATATCACTCCTAAAATCATCAACTATCACTCTTTGGGTTCTTTCATTTAAATATGATCTTAACCAATCACTTGAGAAACCTCGAAACCCAGCATTTTCAAGTTTGTTAATCAATATTGCGTGATTAACCATGTCAAAAGCTTTTGAAATGTCAACAAATAATGCGGCTGTATTCTTTTTTCTATCAAGATTTACATATATTTGAGAACAGAAATGTAACAACGCATCTTCGGTTGATTTATTACTTTGAAAACCAAACTGAACATCACTGAAAAATTTCGTTCTCGTTAAATAGCTCACCATTCTATTTTTCACAGCTTTTTCAAAAATCTTACTTATCGAGGGTAAAAGTGATATAGGCCTATAGTTACCCAGATCACTAGTTGCGCCTTTCTTGAAAAGTGGCAAGATATTTGCACATTTAAGAGCAGCCGGAAATACTCCAAAAAAAATACTTTTGTTAAAGATATGTGCCAAAACTTCAATTATAAAACATGCTATATTTTTTAAACAAACATTTGAAAAACCATCATAACCAGAAGAATTTGAAGTTTTCAAAGACCCAATTAATTTTAGAAGCTCTAAACTTGTTATAGGTTCAAACACAAAGCTTTGACTTTGAGAAGATTCATTACTGAAAGGACTACAGAGTGCACAAGATGGAGGACTAGAAGTTGCTTGTAGATTAAGTGAAATCGTTGAAAAATATTCATTGAAAGCATTAGCAATTGCAATTTTATCTGAAATCATACAGTCATTAACGTTGACAGCAGAGGGCTGTTTTTTGCACTGTGATTTATTGAGAATACTATTCACAATTTGCCATTCATTTCTTATATTTCCTTCGGCTTGATTGAACTTGTTTTTAAAAAAGCTATCTCAACAAATAGGAATTTCCTTCCTTAATTCAGCACATATTTTTTTATATCTAGTTTTTAAATTCTGACTGCTATTTTGTTTTGAACACTTTTTTCTTAGTTTGTTTTTATACTTCACTTTTTTAAGCAAACTATACGTAATCCACGGCTTTAAACGCTTATTTGACTTTTTCGGAACGACAGTAAAAGAGGCATCAGAAATGTATCTACAAAGGATATCAATAAATATGTCATAGGATTTGGAAGAATCACTTTCGGCAAAAACTTCTTCCCAAAACTCAAAATACAGATTGGTTTTAAGCCTACTAAAATCGATTTTCTTAACAGACTTATGGGGGCTGGGATCTGAGCAATTATGTTCTTGTCCAATATCAATAAGAATCCCAGTCATGGAATGATCGGTTATTTTGAGGTCAAAAACACACTTTTCACAGGAACTGAAAGAAGAAGCAAATCGGCCATAAATATGATCAAGACAAGTTCCAGACCTCGGTCTGGTTATTTCTTTTATAAACGAAACAAGTCCATGAGAAGCTAACAAATCGAGATAAGTTGCAACGAATTCACTATTTTCTAAAATGTCTATATTTAAATCACCCAAAATTAACAAATTATTCGATTTCTCACTGTCTAGGAGAGTTGAAAATTCTTCCATAAAAACTGCACTGTTAAACATATGAAGTCTATAAATACATAGAATGATAAAGATTTGTTTATTAATTTTGACGGTAATTTTCAAAACATCCAAATAGTAGAATTGGAGTTCACTTCCCTCAACATTCTAGTAACTGGTTCGGTTCTGCCATAATCAGTTCTATGGGGAACTAGATGAAATTGGGGAACTGATCTAAGAGAATGTGAGTTGATGTTAATACTCATTATCTCAAGGAGGGCAGAAGAATCAGTTACAACAGATAAAATTTGATGCACAAAGATTATGTCTGCAACTTCACGACGTTTTTCCAGAGATTGTAGGTTAATGAGCTGCAACCGATCTAGATATGGGGGCAAGTCAAGTCCATGGGAGTCCCCTAGAGCAAAGCGGAGGAATCTACGTTGTATTGCTTCGATTCTTTTGACATCTGCATTGTGGTACGGGGACCATACTTGGCTTGCATATTCAAGTATGGGTTGAACATAGGTTGTATAAAGAGATATCGTTACATAGGGATCTGAGAACTCCTTAGACCAACGCTTGATAAAAACCAAGAGCAGAGTTAGCCCTAGCTGCTATGTTGTCATAATGGGATCTGAAATTGAGCTCAGTATCTCAAATGACACCTAAATCCCGAATAGTTGTTACTCTGGAAACAAGATCATCATTAATATAGTAGTCCCGTGGTGGTGGACAGAAACGTTTTCGGGAATATGTGATTGCTTGTCATTTCCCGACATTAAGTTCTAGACAATTTTTTTGACACCAAATAAAAAAGTTATTCAGATCATTCTGGAGAGGTAAAGCTTCATTAGGTGAAGAAATAACTCTAAAAATCATCATGTCATCCGCGTAGGTAGAAAGTTGCGAATGCTCAATCCACGTCATTGATTGTAAGAATGAAAATAATTGGACCCAAATGCCTACCTTGTGGAACTCCTGATTTTGCAAGGAAAGGATCTGATATTGAAGATCTAAACAAGACCCAAAATTTACGATCTAATAGATATGATTCTATCCATTGAACAAGACCAGGCGGAAGTCCAAGAGCCCTTCCTTAGCTTGAATGAGATAATTTTGTGTGAGATTTTATCAAATGCTTTGCTAAAGTCTGTAGCAATAACATCAACTTCGCTTTTATTTTCTATTACATTTAAAGTATAAGACACAAATTCAGCTAAGTTAGTGGTCGTAGATTTACCTTTAAGGAACCCGTGCTGTTTGGTGGAAAATAGTGATTTACAATGAAAGTATACATCGTCGAAAACAATACTTTTGAACAGTTTAGGTATGCATGATAACTTGGCGATTGGTCTATAGTTTTCAATATCTGCTTAACAACCCTTTTTGTGAATTGGAATGATGAACGAATCCTTCCACATTCATGGGAAATTCCCTAAGGACAGAGATTTCTGGAAGAGAATAGCCAGAGGCAGGGCCAAATTAGCTGCACATTTCTTTAAAACAATCGGTGGCAAGCCATCTGGGCCAGATGAAAAATCATCTTTAAGGTTTTTAATCTTTTCGACCACATCATTAACATTAATAGTTGTTGAAACCAATGACGTTTGATTACAGGCTCAAAATTAATGTCAGAAAAAAAAAAACAAAAAAAATTTACAAATAAATTTGTTATAATTTTAGAATCATTAGAAGAATGATTTAAATAATTTAGACTAGAAGGATAACCATCAGACTTTTTCTTTGAGTAAATAAATTGCCAAAATTATATGGGATCTGTGATAATATCGAATTGCATTTAGTTGATATATGCGTCATAAAGCTGTTTAGAGAGAGTTGAAAATGATGAAAATGATGAAAAAGATGCGTTGTACGCATCTAGATAAAGAGAGTAATTATTTGGTGTTCGGGATCTTAAATATTTTTGGCACAGGCCATTTCGGGAGTTTTGGAGTGTACGCAGCTCCTTTGATGGGGACGATGATGTGTTTTTCTGGGGCCCATACGGCACAGATAGGAAAAAAACATTAAAAAATTGCTGAGTAAAAGTTAGCGATAAGCTTATCAATGCTGTTGTTTAAGTTAGAATTAAAATTTAGATGAAAGTTTATATTGCTGCGAAGTTCGTTCAGTTTGATAAAGTCGGCCTTGCGGAAATTGAAGCGATATGTACTATCGGTCTCACTATTCGTATTTTCATGTTCATATGCAAAGGTTACAGATAATGGAGGGTGAAAGAGATCTAAAGTGGAAAGAATTTGACTACTTTCCTCAACAATGCAAGTTGTTAGCATCATTAACCAAAGTCAGATCTAGTTGTCTATTAAGGTTGTTTTTTATATCACTAATCTGAACTAGACCAGAATCGCAGAGATTATCAGTAAACAAAACTTCCTTTTAAGTTGTTGCATTCCCAGCGACAAAGTAAGACTTTCACTTTCAGAACGTGATCATTGCAGGTTAGGAAGATTAAAAACACCCAAGACCAATAAACTATCGTGCGTGAGTTTTGGATGCTAGTGCTTGTCGGTGTATAAAGCAATGAGCCGTGCTTAGAACAAAATACCTTGCGCTATAGTGGAACACTCTTTTAATAGCAACAATTTTTGTGTATGTACGTACATGTTCATTAAACGTTGAACTCACTATTTGTAAACCTTCACCCTGAAGACTTTTAGAGAAATAAAAATAAATACATATATTATAACGACTCTAAAATTTATACTAGAATGACTCTCGAATGAACTATAACGACTCTCGAATGAAGAAGCGCCATCTTCCTATAACTATACAATAATATAATGATACAAACCAACCTACGGAGAGATTTGGTCAGCTTTAGAATTTTTTTCTCTAGCTGTCAAAATGAAAGCTTTGGAAAGGGTAATTTATTCGAAATTTTTGCCAATAGAAAGCTCTTGAAGCAAATACTAGAACCTTCAAGCAATTTCTGAGCCTGTGTGATCGGTATAAAAGGACATAATTGAACGGCAGTGGACACAGTTTAATTTTAACCGTGAATAAGTAAAATTGGTTGTAATAAAAGTGAAAAGTAAAGTTGGTGATTTAATTTCAGTAAGAATCTAAAAGTGTTTTGATTTACGAAATAAATAAGTGAAAGTGTAAATAAGAAGTAAATAAGTTTTACTAACGAACCTGAGAAAATATTACAAAATAATAATTTTTTAATAGGTTTCAGTGTTTTTTTTTATATATAAACCCTCATTGAGTGCAATAGTGACGTCAGGGATAGAGCTCAGAACAAAACTATCACTTTATAGGTTTTTGCTATTCATTAAAATTCCATTTAATTATCATACAACCCTCATGGGTTGCTGAGTTATACAAAACCATAAAGGCATTGTTATTTAAACAAACTAAAATCGAAATCCCTAATCAGCTATTAATTAATTATTAGTTCAAATAAAATTGTAAATGTACTCTGCTCTCCTACTACCTACCTACATATTTATGTAATCTTTTAATGAGTTTTTTTGTTTTATTTTTATCACATAAATCGCTTTGCCTAATTCAAGCCAATTAAGCAAGATATAAAATCCACATAACATTTTTATTCACATTATAATCTCCAAATTGTGGAATGGGGTGTATAAGTCAAGCCCCCTTTTTCGACGTCGTCGTCGTCCGTCGCCGCCGTTGACTGTGACTGCTAAAATACGCCCTCGAATTCCCCATATCCCTTAGCGGCGAATAATTTCAAATATTAATTATGCAATAATGTGTGAAATTTCAATTTCCATTGCAGCATATATGGAATATTCCAACGATGGTGATGGTGATGGCAATGGCGATGGTTCAAACAACGACGACGACGACGACGACAGCACAGACACACAACACATAGTACAACGAATATCGTCATCGGATTCCGTGCTGGGTTTGCAGAATGTAATGCTCAAATCAGACCCCCGCACTCGCACCCTCTAGGCCTTCACCCCCGAAAGGAAAATTACATTATTAATGGAAAATGACAGAGTGGAAAATGTTTCCAATCCGTAATTAGAATACTTTCCCAAATACTTTGGCAGGCAGTGGCACGATATGGTGGTTGAAATAATGTTTAAATATTCTGTGCGTGCATTATGGTTCATGGTGGGGTGGTACGATGAGGCGCGGTGGCGACACGATATCGATGCTCGCTAAACTCTTCAAGGATCATACCTCCTTACTACATCTACCTACAATATATAGCAAGCAGAAACAGCACGTGTATAAGGGCTGCGTTACCCCCTGATGTGCAAGCAGACGCCACTGTGTTCTCTTAATGATATCCTCCCAGAAAAAAAATATAAAAATAAACACAATCTCGCGCAAAGAAGACAAGCAGGACCAGGCTCCGGAAAACGAAATAAAATAACACCATAAAGTAACAACAACAACAAAAAAAAAACATCAATGAAATGCCTTTTTAATTTCTGTTCTGTTTTTGAAATCCGAAACATTCTACAGAAGTTGAACTCTCAAATGGCAAAACAGTGTTTTGAACAAGTGTGGGGAAGGGAAGAACAAATATAAGTATAAAAGGGATTATTTAACATGCACAGCTATATAGGGTCTATGGGTTGAGGTCTTAATCCAGTTTATGAATTACAAATTAAGAATTTATACAAAATAACTAACCGTTGATACAAATACTTTGAGGGAATTACGGAATCATTAAACCTTATAAGGCTTTTTTTTTCGGATAGCCAAACCCATACATTCGACCTAACTTTACCGAGCAGTATTGTTTGTTATCGGTCGAAAAAATGGACTTTTTAATAAAATTTATTAATTTATTACAAAAGCAAACAATTTTTGTGGTTGGTTTCTCGGTAAGGGCTTTAAATATTTGGATACAATTTTCACGTGTTTTTCTCTTTGGCAGAGAGAAGGTAAGGCTATGACTTTTTTAGAACCTTTTATCCTTTGTTTTTCTGGACCCAAGGATTTGCATGAAATGCTCAGACTTTTGATGAGTGATTGAAGTGAAATCCACCCACTGCCACGCCTTTTTTTGTTTGAATCTTAATTTCTCGAAAACCGATCTCTCAATTTTACCACACGTCTGTCATTGCGTTCATGCAAATCTAAAGCTGGAAGGTACACCATTATTGAACCGGTGGTCAAACAAACGATAAGTGTTGGCAATGGTTAGAGATTGGCTACTTCGTACCCTATTTTGATCGCGTACCTATCCCATTGGAATTTTGACAAATGGATTATCAAATAAATTCAAAGAGTAGATTTTTAAAACGGTTGCCTAGGTAAGACCAGTTTCCTAAATGTCAAGTTGGACAAATAAAAAACAATCGATGTCATTGCCCAATTAAACTACTTTAGGACAACATTAATTTTTGGAGTTCAATGGCTGTCTAAAGTTTGACAAAGTTATATAAATACAACCGTTACCTGTGTAATGCCCAATTTCACGAAAGACTTAATTATTTAAAAAGCAAATCAGCCTCTGAATGATGTTTTTTGCTTTCACCAAATGCTTTTAAATTTAAAAAGATTTTTAAAGCTCTTGTGCACTAAAATCTAGTTTTTGTCTTATGAAATTTTAAAAGTCTTTTTTGTGCAGTCATTCCAGTCATCCTTTTTTTTCACTTTTCCTCATACACTTTGCATGAGCAAGTGAAACAGTCTATATCTAGGGATGTGAGACAAACTCAGTTTAATTAAAATGTCCCTAAAAAATCCCTTTTCTACATTGGTAAAACTGAAACATTTTAAATGTGTGATAGAATTTAGAAGGAGTTTAGCTAAAGAAAAAATAGTGTCCTTAACGGTTTTTTAACATTTGTATGGAAGGTACCGTTATTTTATCTTAAAAGTAAAAATTTTCCTTTAAATGCCTTTCAGGTTATAAAAACCCCTTAAAGACCTTATAAGAATCGAACATCTAGTTTTCATAACTTTGGATTTCCAAAACAAAAATTTTGAATATTTTTTAAAAATCCAAAAAAAAATTGTTTGAAATTTTTTGTTAAAAAATATTAGATTTTGTTACATTGCAAAAAAATGTATGACAAGTACCTTTTTTTAAGTCTGATAAAAATAGGTTGGGGTCATAATTTTGTGTCGAAATTCAGATTACAAAATTCTGATGATCCAAAATTCTGTAAATGCCAAAATTCAATTTCCAAAACTCTGAAATCCTAAGAAACAATATTCTATAATTAAAAGTGCGCATTTTTTTCACAATCAAAACAATTTTTCTGTTTTCATTTACAGATATTCGGAACACAGAAATTGTTTCGACAGTAAAAAAAAAAATCGGACTTTTTCTAGTTTTTAAACACAATGCTAAATAAAAATAAATAAAAAAATACTTTTGTTCCCACCATACAAATCTTTCAACTTGACTGACTGAATTGCTCTCCAAGGCAAATCATTTATCGTAATAAAATAATTTTTCCGATTACTAGAGCTCCAAACATTTTTTAATTCAGCGTATTTAAAGTTTTTTCAACCGAAAAATTAATTTTACAAGCACTGTGTTTTTTTCTGTGCTACTGCTTTTTAAGAGAAAATTAGGGATTTTTCAAGAGTCATGAAAAGTACCTCTTATCTTGGCTTTTGGGACTCAGCACAAAGTTTTAAGTCACCTCGATCTTCTTGCCTACTAACATATGCACACAAAAATGGTTGAAACTATAAGACGTCACTAAAACCTGATTTTCCACAATCTGTCAAGACACCAAATTAGTTTAATTTATTAAATAAATATTAAAAAAAAAAACAAAAAAGAAACAAAGTAAAACAGCTTGAGATCCAACGATTAAGTTGATTTGTCCACTGATAATTGGTTTACCAAAAAATCGGAAAACTATTACAAAAATATTTCTGAGGAAGGAAGTCTAAGGCGACTTGGGTCGAACGTTCGATTGTGACCTTGTGGCATTACGTTTGCGACTCGCCTAAATTTAGTTCTTCTTAAATGTCTAAAATTTGGAAAATTTGTATGTCACTCAATACTTTAAGCAAACGTTTGCCTCAATCGTCGATGTCGAACTGTATTTCTTGGTTACTTTGAACAAAATGGCAGTTTTTATTTCTGAAATTTTGAACGTTTGAGTTGAGTTCAAAGGCGAATTGCAGGTCATAATAGGGGCCTAAATTTTCACTGTAGAAATATTAGGATTTTAGAAAACAGAATTTAATATTTATAGAATTTTGGAAACTGAATTTTGGCACTTACAGAATTTTGGATTTACAGAATTTTAGAATACGGAATGATGGAAAAGCAGAATAATGGAATACAGAATTAGGTTCATATAGAATTTTGGTCGTACCGAATTTTGGAATTCGGAATAACGACCCGTTCCCGAAAAAATGTGTGGGCAGATTCACTGGAAATTACTATGTACAAAGTTTAAGCAAAATCGATCGATCAAGATTTTTTACAAGACAAAATCTTTCAATCCACATGATGTGGTGTGCATATAGTCAAAGGATTTGACAGAGGGACCAAATGCGATATATCTTAATTAAAAACCGTTCTCACCCGGCCAAAGCCTCATAGAACATTTCTCATAGCCTCATAGCGATTCCTTTTAAATTATTTTCCAACATCATAAACAAACAATTAGCATCATCAAATAATACGTATTGTAAATAGAAAGTTTGGAAAAAAAATGGGAAAATTACCGGTTGTGAACCTTTGGCACCTCATACATGGGAAATTTTATATTTTGTCATTAGTCAAAAAAGTCAACTAGTCCTAGAAATTGGTCGGCCCTAGATAACTTGTAATAAAGATTTAAAGTTTATCAAGGTCACTCAAGGTCACGTATGAATTCTGGCACCTCATTTAAGGGTAATTTACAAAAAAGTATATCATCCGAAAGATCACTAGATCTATATAAAAGGTCAGATTGTTTCAGTAATTGGTCAGTCATAGATTTTTTGTTATGAATTATAATCACTGTGTCAAAAAAAATTCGTGAAACTAAAAATTATTGAAACTAGGTGAACTTTTATATAGATTCAGGTGGTATTAATTTTTTGCAAATTTCCCATAAATGAGGTGCTAAAAATCGCTATGACCTTGAAAACTTTTAAGAATTCATTAAAAAAATCTATGGCTGACCAATTACTAAAACTAGCTGACCTTTTATGACCATGAAGTGGCTGTTGAAATGACATACTTAATTCTTTGGAATGACCCAAATGAGGGTCCAAACGTTTTTTTTGTGACCTTGGAACGTATTTCAAAAATGCATAAAAAAGAAACTATGGCTGATCAATTACTGTTAATAGTTGACCTTATATCACGATCTAGAGATCTTTCGGGTGGTATACTTTTTTTGTAAATTTCCCTTAAGTGAGGTGCCAGAAATGTCACATGACCGTGAGGGACCTTGAGAAACTTTAAGCCTTTATTACAAGTTGTATAGGGCTGAGCAATTTCTAGGACTAGTTGACCTTTTCTGACCAATTAGATGGCATTCTCAAATATAAAAATTCCCATTTATGAGGTGCCAAAGGTCCAGAGCCCAAACTACCTTTAATTTGTGTTTGATTTCAAATGAAGCGGAATTTAAAGAAGATCATTTAAGACATTGTTTAAGATTTTTGAGTATCAGAACCATTTCGACAGCATAAGTGTATAGAAAAATTGAATATTGCTCGTGTACTTTCAGTGATTTCCATGTTTAATAGTTTAGTTTAATAATATGTATACGCCATAGTGTACCATTTAAATAAAACCTCAAAATTTTCCTGTTCTATTTTATTTTTATCAAAAAATTTGACAGCTATCCTTGAGTTTTATTTTCAAGTTAACTTATTTCTCAACTTACGCAATACTAATTATTTTCCATCTCAAATTTTGACATCAAAATGAACCACAAAAAGAGCACACTTTACAGTAAAAATATAAAATTTATAAGTAAGTTGACCGAACATTTTTTTAGAGAAGTGAACTCCGTCATAAATATTGAAATTTGGTTTTATTGATTCAATACAAGTTATTACTCGATTTTACTAACAAATTTGAAAAGAAAAGGTTTTCCCTCAAATGCAAACATAATGTACCTAACAGAACGTTTCTACAAGTTCAATATCTGTATTATAAGTGTCCCTCAAGGAAGTCACCTTGGACCATATCTGTTCTCAATTTTCATCAATTTACTTTTATATTTATACTTACTTATATATTAAGAAGACAAAAGCCACATGCATTATGGTCTTACATGTATGTGAAAATTAAATAAGATTATTTCTATTAATACATTTTTTGACGACCCTCAATGCAACATTACCTACAAGTATTTTAGAAAATAACCCTAATATGTTAAAATTTCATAAATTAATCCTGATTCTCAAAAAGTTTTCTTGAATGTTATTCAATTTTTTGAGTAATATTAAGTCAATTTCTGTAGTTTTAAACCTAATTTATATTTAATTTATAACATTAGACCCAACTAAACTAGTTCAAAGTAATCTTACTTCAATAATGTTGATTGATTCTCTGTAACTCTTCAAGTGTAACTCCTTTTGTCAAACAGACTGCATTCCGCTAATGCTCTAATTAACCCAAGCCCCAAATTGTGTACAATTCTTCCATCTGCCATACTGCCCGTTTGGTATGAGCATCAGCAATCTCGTTTAACAGCCATGGAATGAGTTTCAAACAATGAAAATGTCTAAATAACATTTCGCTGTAGTTATATTGTACCTACTTAAATTGTTATATTCGACTTTCAGTAAAATCCCTGCTGGCAACGGCAAGGCAAGGCAGAAGATTCCGAGTCAGAGACGCAAATGGAACAAAAGAGAGATGAGGAAGTAAAATTGTATTTTATCCTTGTCGTCGAATTTATACGAGAGAAGTAGAGGAAACGTTTAATGATGAATTCCAAGAAGATATCCTCATCCACCTACCATCTTTGCTCTCTTCCTCTCTTTGTCCTTCCATTCTACATACATTGAGGTCTTCTTCCTTTTCGTTTTACCCCCATCAGAGGGAATTATTTGTAGGTACATATAGCTTCATTGTAGCAAAACTTATGTGTACTCTATACATCATCTCTGTGTGTGCTGCTTGCTTCGACTTCGACTTCGACCCGAGCCATAGATCCTTAGCACATAATAAATTTTCTAAAGGACACTTCGTGTCGTTTCCGAGGTTGCAATACGAAATATAGAAACTATACTTCTCTGTGTGGAGGAGATCCCCAATATCCCACTGATGCTATACAAATACCTAAGCGATTATTCTCTCAATTATACATGAACTTCGAAGTGGATGGCTGTAGATATGGAGCCATGAATAGGATATGAAACTGTTTTCAAGTGTAGTAGTGGGGAAATCCAAAAATATTTTCCAGATTTAATACACTTCTATACATTGAAACACAAACAAGTTGAGTTCAGGGTGGAAGAAGATGAAGAAGTAATACAAAACGTTAGCAACAAACTCAGAGATCAGTGATGTTATAAGATTTTATGTATAAAGTTTTGATAAATATAATGTTTGAATTTAGGAAGTAATTTATAATAATTCTACGGTGACAAAAATATATTTTGGGGGCTCATCCGGAACGGATAGCTACTAATTATATTCATAAAGGTGATTCCATGCCAAACTACCCTTTACTAAATAACAAAACAAAAAATATGACTGGACACCTTATATATTGGAAACTTCAAAAAATAAAATACCATCTAATTGGTCGGTAATTGGTCAAAAAAGGTCAACTAGTCCTAGAAAAACGATATATGGTATATGGCTGACCAATGAATACAACTAGCTGAACTTTTATAAAGGTCTGCAGATGTATCAGATGGTATATAGTTTTTGAAAATTTTCCGAAAATGAGGTGCAAAAAATCAGTATGACCTTTAATTTTTTTAATTTGTTAAAAAATCACCAGAACAAAAACCCTGGATGACCTAGCCGACCTTTTATGACCGTGAATGGTCACCATTTGAATGGCAAACTCCTTTTTTTAAATAACTCAAATGAGGTGCCAACAGTTTTTTTTCATGACCTCGAAACAATTTTCAATAATTTCCGGAAAAACCAAGCCTTTTTTTACCATCAAAACTGGCTCTCCTGCTTTACCTTTTCTCTTCAGACCCTATCGAAGGTGCTCAGCTCCATCTTGTGGAGGAATCTCATCTGTAATAGAGCCACCCATCATCTACAGTTGTATGGCTGATGTGGTAGATAAGTGAAATCGGCGCTTTTTCCTGAATCAGCCCTGTCTTAATAAAGAAATACATTGGGCGAAATAAAGCCGCTTAGACATACACTCTCGTAGTATTTACTGTTAGGGTAATAAGCACCAAAAATTAAGCTGTTGGTGGAGGACATCGAGGATATTTTTTAAATTTAAATTGCTACATTACCGAAGTAACATTTTTCCTCTTATAAGATATAAGACTCTACCAAATTCGTAGTAGATTAATTTGTGAGAATAAAATGTGCTATGGTAGTCTAAAATCAGATTCATATACGACAGCTATGAGCGTTTAACAGCCTAGTTACAAGAGCCAATTTTCAATCTTATAGCAAGAGTAAAAGAATATATATGAAACTTGTTCTAATTTTTCTTTCGCATTCCACTTTTTGTTTGGAAATAAACGAATACGGTAATGGTATAATGTTGGGATTACGCTCTATGGCACCTTACACATTATTTCGTGCTTCTTCCTGTTGATAAATTGGGTGCCAGTTAAGATTAGTATTCTTAAAATGTTGGCTTTCTTCATTGGATCTGACAACATACATTCATTGGGATTTTAGGTTTTCGGAATTTTGGGTTTTCAGGATTTTGGGTTTTCCGGATTCTGGGTTCTTGGGATTCTGGGTTTCCAGGATTCAGGGTTTTTGGGAATTTAGGTTTTTGGGATTTTGGATTTTTGGGATTTTGGATTATCGGTATTTTGGGTTTTCGGAATTCAAAATTTCGGGATTGTGTCCGTGTCCCGTTCGCAAATATAAATTTACAACACTGTTTCTGTGCAAAAAGAAGAAATGTTACAAGACAAGTTTTTTTCTGAAGGTTGGCATTTAGTCGGGTAATTTAGCTAAAGTCAATTAATAGCCCAGGAAAATTAGACTTTAACTTCGAAAAAATTCCGACAATGCTGAGTTTTGGTCTAAGAAGTTCCGCAAATTTGGGCCAGAGCTAAATTTTTTAGGGTGGGTTAAAATTTAATTGTTTCTTAATTTCTCGAAAGCTATCAGTTTTTTATGAAAAAATGTGAATGTATAAACAGAGGTGGCGGAAGGCCCCTCGCTTCGAGGGTCCCCGCAACGCCTCAAAAGGTCTTCACGTTTCAAAGTTAATATTTTGTACATGAATAGTTAAATTCAGTTCAGAAGCTTTCATCAAACTTAACAACTAAAACTCGTTTTTATAATAGTATTTGGTTTTGTAATCCGAATAGATGAGAGCAGCGATTTCTAACCCTACTACTATGAAAAGTGGCAAACTGTTGTTGCATGTAAGGTCAATTTAGTAAATTAAGACGTAATTTAGAGGCAAATTAGCTTAAGGTAAAGATGGTAATTTAATTCGAATAGGTTAGAGTGGATTTATAACTAAAACTAATATCGGGTTTTTCATTAAGAGCGCTACAAAAGTTTTCTTAAATAAAACAAAAACGGTTTCGGATATCAATGAAATTCTTTATTCCTGTGAAAGTACGTTCGATGCCATTATGTATGGAACTTGATTTCTTTTGCATGGCCATCACAAGCACGCTTGCAGAAGTCCAGACGCTGAACCCAATTTTCGACGGTTTTCAAGCATAAATCGGCCGATATTGCTACAATTTCACGTTCGATATTCGTACGAAGTTCATCAATCGTCGCTGGCTTGTTGGCATAGACCATAGACTTGACGTAGCCCCACAGGAAATAGTCTAACGGTGTCAAATCGCACGACCGAGGCGGCCAAGCGACTGGACCATTTCGTGAGATAACACGTTCTCCAAACTTGGTTTCCAATAAATTGATTGTGACATTCGCTGTGTGGCTTGTGGCGCCATCCTGTTGAAACCACATGTCCTCCAAGTCCATATCATCCAATTGGGGCTAAATATATTCGGTTATCATTGAACGGTAGCGATCCCCATACACAGTAACGTCATCGCTGAAGATGATTTTTCGATAAAAATCCAAATCATTTTCAAGTTGTTGCTCAGCCCAATTCACGAATATACGACGCTTCTGGTAGTCAAGCGGCTTCAGTTCTTGGGTCAATTTAATCTTGTAAGGATGTCGGCCAAGATCTTTTCGCAAAATTTGCCACAACGACGTCACAGAGATGCCCAACGCTTGAGAACGACGTGTGAGAGACACATTTGGGCTTTCTGCAACTGAAGCCTCAGCGGCAGCAATATTCTCGACATTACGGGCACTTCTTTGTCTCACTGGCACGGGAACTTGTTGTACTGTGCCTGTGGACTCAAATTTTTTCACTAGACGCTCAATTGTTGATCTGCTAGGAAGATTATGACGACCATAAATTGGACGTAGCTGACTCCGAATTTCGGTAGTAAATTTTAATAATTTTGACTCGTTGTTGGCTCGTGTATCTTTCCATCATGAAATGGCAAACCTTACTGAAGAGAAATGTCAAAAGAGCGGCAAGAAATATGGCGTCGTTTGCTATCCCTGTCGCTCTACTTTTGTAGCGTCCCGTTTGAAAAACACTTTATATCGTTAAAGAAAAAAATCCAATACAAAATTCCTTGAATTTGACAAAAAGCCCCAAAATTGATTATATAATATGTCTTTAAACTAGCTGTGGAAAGAAATTATTTGTCGCCTAACCAAAAAACACTTAGAAGAAAAAGTTTTCAAGGAAAAATCAATTTTGGGCCTTTTTACAAATACAAGGAATTTTTTACTTAAATTTTTGTTTACGATATAATTACGACAAATTCACATTATTCCTTTTTCTTGTTTGACTTCATTTTACCCTATTTTCAGGGGTGGTAGTGCTAACTTGACTGTCACAGATCTCCATCTCAAACATACTTGTTTTATTATCATGATTTGTATAACTTCCCTGTCGATAAAGAGTATGAGATTTCGCAAAGTCCGTATACACCCCGCTCTCTATAAGATTTTGGTTTTCTTTTTTTTTCTTTAATAGTACGACACGAGACACAACTTATTGCCAAAGCAACAATGTTTAAATGACGACAACTCTCCTGGTTTAAGCCAAGCCAGCCAACCCATAAGGGATGATAATAATGATGATATAAAGGTTGTTGGATGATCAAGTGGTATGGTTTCTCTGGAGCTGGGAGCTGGAGTGGGGGTGGATACTATTACCGTGCCGCTGTTTGTGCTTATGAAGCACGATTCCGTGAATATTCCATCTATCCGGGTCGCTTCTGTGCTACAAATGTCAGTTTAGTGTGCACGTTTGTTCACCGCCCATTCAAGGAGCAAGCAACACAGGGAAACATAGGTGCAGAGTTGCGGGGGCTGAAGAAGCCAAAGACCACCCACATTCCTGGATTGTGTATGCCTTTGGGCAATTTGAACAGCAGGAGGGTTTGGGGTAGAAGGTGGAACTCTCCTTGCGTCGCCATCATCATCGTCATCCTCATCATCGTCGTCGTCGTCGTCGTTAGTTGAATTGAATCGACTGCCAAGTTGTATAGAAAATTGAGTTAAATTGTTGTCAGTTGGAAAAGCTGATGGAGTCGGAATGGGAACGTTTAATATGGAAAGAGGGTATAGTTGAGTTACTGGTTCTACTGCTGCTGCTGCTGTCTCTACTTCTTCTCCTGCTGGGTTTTAAGGGTGAGTTGAAATGTAATGTTATTAATATTATTGTAGCGAAGGGCAAAATCGATGAAGCGGCAGCATTGCCAGACGTGCTCAATCTCACTAAGTTGTTTTATTGTGTATTTTGCATTTAAGGGTGACACATGTGTGTTAGTTAATCACTTGGAATTGAAGTGATTTGTGGCCCAGTGTGTTAGCCTGTGTGTGTGTGTGTTTTGTTAGTCTAGTTAATGGTTTTTTTGTCTTTGTCTATATGTTTTTTGTCAGGATCCGGATCCGGAGGCTGTAATTTGAAAACATCAAACAATGGGGTGTAGATTAAGCACGAAATAGTTATTGTATGTTGCCTTGGGGTGACAAATTCTCTGATTTGCTTTTAATTCTCAACTCAAAGTGATGGTTCTGTGCTCCTTTAAGTGTGTATGTGTGTGTGTGTGGTGTTATAGAGGCAAAAGGTTAGATTTGTGTTATGTTTTATGTATTTGTGTTAAATGCTTTTTAAGTATCTTCAATGATGATGTTGTTGTTGATGACTTTATATTATTTTGAAACAATTAAGTATTCAGTATTTAAATTCTCGTATAAGTAATTGATCTTTCGAAATTAATATTCTATCAAAGTAAATGATTCAATGAATTTTCTTATTCATTTATCTTTAATGAGTAATCACTTTACTACAGTGATGAAGCCTTTTAAGGTAATAGTTAACAAGGGATTGAGTTAGTTTTGTTTATTTTTAAGAATGAAATTGATGCTTTGGAGAGAATAGAAAATATAAGTTACACTTCCTTGTGAAAAAGCTAACATATTTTATATTAAAGGATGTACCTATAGATAATCATAACTATTTTGAAAAATTGGGTTTATTTGTTAAATGACATAATAAATAACAGTTCTTGTAGAACCCTGTGCTTAGAATAATATCACTCCACCATTCGTGTGAGTATGTTGTTAGAAAGCTGGAATTGAGGTGACCTTTACTTTTGTAACTTATTTAAACGGGCAAGATAAGTAGAACTTCATGCAAATTACATCACGGAATATTTTTCAGCATTGTCACTAAAATAAATAAAAATTAAAATTAAAGTACTAAATTTAATATTTGATATACGAGTACCTACAAACATCTGCAAAACCTGCATAAGGCTCTATGAGAACCAAAAAACGCGTGCTCATAGGTGTGTGAGATTCTTACTACACTAAAACCATCTCCACTTCCGGATTGCAACTAAGTTGAAACTTTTCTTGCAATTTATTTTTAACGAAGCTAAGTAAAGTGTTGCAGGTTACTTTCCGGTGAAAGTTCCTGCTTATTCCGTGATCTTAAAGGGGTTTTCTATTCATATTCACCGTACCAAGTTGCAGATTAGAAGTATGTCAAAAGTACCGTTATATTTTTTTTAACCAATCTTTTTTTTCAAATGTTGATTGCTCGGATTCCTCAACAGCTAGAAGGGAATATTTTTCGTCGAATATTGTCTTTAACTACTCCTAAAACCACACCAAATTTCGATCTTATCACCAAAATTTAGAAATTTTGCACAAAACTCCTGGGCTAAAAGTGTACTTCGTCTTACGCGTGAGGAGTTTTTAACCCAAATTTTTGCACGAAACTGAAGTACCACCAGTTTGCTTGAGTAATTCTTCGTCTGATCTTCACTAAAGTTTCATTGATGATTGAATTAATATTTATTTTTAATTTATATCAACTCTTATATTATATCGAACAAAAGTGACGTTTTATCCTAGCCGGTAAACAGATCTTCGACAGTTTGCTGATATCATGTATTTGGTATACTGATATTAAATTACCGTAACAGACTCTATAGCGGCTTGTCTGAAGTGACCGATGAAGTCGATATCATTGGCATACCGCATACCCTAGAAGCTAGAAGTTAAAAATAGTACCCTCAGTGTATACCCTCAGTGTAATTGTTTGCCCTGGAAACCATTTGTTCCAAAAGACAATTCAAAAGATCACATGAAAGCAAATCTCCTTGTGCCGAAACCCTGGGAATGTTTTGAATAATTTGGAGAAGATTTTTGCTAGTGTTTCCTATTTCCAAACGGTGCCGCTGCATTGATCGAAAGTTAGCAGCGAACCTGATGGAAATTTCCAATGTGGTTATCTGCCCTTTTTATGTAGACCTTCGACCCATCTGATCATAATTTGTATGGTCTCTTATATTTCTAATAATAAAACCTGAATTATTTTATTTTGGATCTATCTATCTGTTTGGTGGCACGAACAGCTCATGGAAAACCAGGGCCTTGTGACTTACAACTCTCAATTATTCCTACGTGCGTGTTTTTGGCAGGAATGGAGGGGAGATATAATTTGTTACAGAGTCCAAATGGCTAGATGAGAAGCACTTATTCATTCAAGTATACTTTTGGAGGATTTGTCAGTTCCTCGCAAGAGGCAGTACCATTATTATTTTGGATGGAAGTATTCACTGGAAATACTTGAGACATCATAGGCATTGACGTGTGATGTGCGAACTGCAAAAAAGAGGCTCATCCAGCTAGTGTTTAAGGCTGTCCAACGTTAAAGGCAAGGCTTACGGAAAGGAACAAGGTGTTGGCTGAGAAACAAGCTCACAAAGAATTTGTTTCAAATTCAGCATGCTTGGTAACCCGCTGCTCGTCGGTCAGCTTTGCTGCAATGGTCAAAGGTGGCCCTGCACCAGGAACAACATCAGCAAACAAAGGCCCCATTCAAGAACCACCCAGCAAAGATATTATCAGCCAAATCTGTGAAACCAACATCAGCTTCCGCACCGATGAACCTCAATAACGAAGTCCAGCGTATCTTTGGATCTTATTTCTTGTCCGTTATGGAGAAAGCCCGGAGTGCCATACCACCTAACTATGGTCAACTGAGTGAGGGAGAAAAGTAATTGGCATTGGCCAGTTTTGTCTTCCAGTTATGCAATTGAAGAAGCTCCGCATACTGACGTATAATGTAAATTCATTATACAGCCTGGAGAACAGGTCATCACTTAACTTGTTCATGAAGAGCAACAACCCTGACAATGCCCTAATCAGTGAAACCAACATCATTGGCTTCAAAACTTTCCGAAAAGACACGGGTGAAGGCCGAAGAGGGATGGCAATCTAAGTAACGAAGAACATTTACCTCAATACCAGCGAAACCATCACAACAGGTCTCCTTACCAGTGAAGCCACCATTCAACTGAGAAGGAAGACTCTCCCTGTCATCAGCGTCTACTTCAAATGCAAATCAAGCATAAGAAATATCCATAGCGATCTTCACGTTCTCAACAATATCCTTAAGAGAAGCACTTTTGGGCTCATCGGTGGTGACTTCAACGCAAGGCATCATCTTTGGCTGGATACTTCTGTCACAAATGAAGGCAAGGCAATTGTTGACTGGCTAGATACCAACAGCAATCAGCATTCATTGGTTGTTATTTCACAACCCAAACCAATCTTCCCCAGAACACCAGCAACATTAGATATTTTTATTTCTTCATCTAATTTAATTCATATTCTTCCAAAAATCAGCAACTTCACCTGTACAATAGTACCCAGCGACTCGGACCATGACGCTGTCCAGCTTAGCATACTCCATCAACCCATCTTCCTAGCAACAGAACCAGTGGAAAATTTTATCAACTACAGGAGACTGGATGTAGACAGGCTACAAAGAGACATTGATGACACAATAACTCTCCCACCCGCAAACAGGAATCTGGACAATAGTGAAATTGACACAGCCATTGACTGTCTGTAACTGGCTGTTACGAACGCAAACGCAGCCCAAGACATCAAAGGATAGATATCAGCACCTTCCCCAGTATTGCCCACAGGCAACGACTTAGAAAACGTCTCCAAAGGATCCACCAGCGAGAACTTAACACAACTAACAGAACTTCAGTGCGTCAACGTTATGTTCCAGAATTCCATCCAACACCACAACAACAACCAATTCCAGAAGAAACTGCAGTCTATCAGACCTGGACCTGACGCCTTCAAGAACATCAACAGACTGATCGGCCAAAAATCACCAATGCCTGATGTAATCATCACCAACAATGGAGAAGAAACAACGACTCAGGATAAAGTTGAAGCCTTCGCTTGCCATTTCGAGGGAAACTTCAAGCCAAGTCCTTCTGATGATCCAGTCTTCCTTGGCGAAATCGAGGCATGCATCCAGCAGACACTGATACCCAACTTGGATAAGGCAATGTTAAGTGACACCAATCCTGCAAATGATCCAGTCAATACCCCAAACTTGAGCATGCCAGAACAGATAGCTGATATAATTGGCAGCTCCAAACCAAAGAAATAAGCTGGACCGGATGGGGTATCCAACTTTGTTCTAAAAACGATGAAGGGTGTTTTTAGCTATCATCTTCAACAACTGCATCAATAACAGTTATTTTCCGGAAAAGCGGAAAACTGCCAAAATCGTGGCGATTCCCAAGAGAGGAGAAAGAACATGATCACCAACTACAGGCCGATATCCCTCCTCAACAATCTAAGTAATTTCTTAGAAGAGCTCATACTCAGGAAGCTCAAGAAGTTCTGCAGCGAAAACAATATCATCCCGGATATACAGTTCGGTTTTCGGGAAAAGTATTCCACCCTACATCCGCTTCTTTTATTTCTTCCAGGAACTTTTTCGTGCAACTGGAGAACTGTAAATCGACAGTGAAGAGAATCAGGGCAGGAGTTGCCCAGGGGTCGAAACTTGGACCACTTCTCTACAACATCATGACCTCTGACCAACCAATTTTGAGTGAATGCGAGAACCTTCTCTTCGCTGATGACTCACTAACATATTGCTCATCATTCTCTCTATTGATAGCTGTTCGCGAAGTCGAGGCACACATCCGCAAACTATTTCAGTTTTGCACCAAATGAGGTATACGGATCAACTCATCCAAATCAGAGCTTATTTGGGGTAGACGAGGTTGCTCAGCTGGAAGCTGCAGAAGCATCTCCCTAGCACTGCCAGATGGTGCTAGATTACCAGCCAAACGCAGCACCAGTTACCTAGGCATCAACTTCAACGAGCTTCTGAGATTCAACCCATATTCACGTTCTGTACTCAAAAAGGCCAACTTTGCTTTCCATCGCCTCTACCCGCTGATGAAAAAGAGAACTGGGCTAAGCCAGCAGACAAAAGCTTTAATCTATAAGCAACTTTTGAGACCAGTTATCAGTTACAGCTTTCCAGTTTGGTTCACCATTTCCAAAACAGCTATGAAGGAACTGCAAATATTCGAGAGAAAAATCTTGAAGATCTGTACTGGACTTTATTTCGATCGTCAACGGCGTAAGCACTAGAAGAACGAGCAACTCTAAACTGAAGAAGCAAGTACTTAATGCTATCTGCAGATAAACTGGCAAGGAACCTCGACAACCACCCTAATCAACTGATGAGAACGATGGTAAACCAACAACGACCAATCCGGAACCAAGGTACCTAGCAGCTAAGGAAATCCTAGATATAACTACAACAATCAACGATGAAGCAGGACACTTCTACACTGATCCAGGTTCAGCCCATTATCGTGACTAAACGCCAATCCTATCCCAACCCTTAACCAATACAGTCACTTGACAACCGGGACTGAACAACCCGTGGACGACAAAGTCAACTCGACTTTTATATTAAGTTTTCAAAAATTATAAATCTTATTTGTATTTCAATTTTTTTCAATGTACACAACGTTAGGCCCCTTATGTGCCAACCAAATCCTTTTATTTATCAATGTATCTTATAGTCATTATTTTTTTTAAGCAAGATTGAATTGAATTACTTGAGACATCGACAGCACGTTACACAAGCTTCTTTATAGCAAAGTCCACCTCTTCTATAATGGGTGTTGGGTCTTTATTGACTGGAACCGGGTTCTCTTACTCGTTCCTTTTGAATGCTTGAAAAAGAAACAACAATTTCACGTCCTGTTTAGAAAATAGATTTTTGACTTTACTGCATTTGTACCCTTTTTTTAAACTTTTTGCCAATATCAAAACATTTTTCTGAATAGGTGCGTCTACGTCAAATTACCTTTCATGTAATTGTTCTTATTCACTTCGATTTCAAAATCCAACGGTTGATTGAATGCGGCTCAATTTTGGCATTTTTCCTATGAGCCAAATGTCAAAATTGAGTCAGATTATATGAATCTGACGAATGAGCTACGGAGGTAATGCGACTCAATTTTGAGATTTTTACTATGAGCCAAATGTCAAAATTGAGTCAGATTCCCTCCGCAGCTCATTCGTCGAATTCTGTAATCAGCGTGATTATTTCATGACTTATGCAATTTCTGCCTTTGCACTATAGGAATATAATAAAATATAAATTAATTCCAAATTTTCGATCATACATATTTAAGGATTTAAATCACTCTTCTTCTTCCGTTCCGTTAAAAAAGTCTAAACGCAAACAAAATCTGATTTAATTCTTTTCTTTTTTGTATTTTCAGTCAATGCTAATAATTTAGATGATGCCCGAAGTGGATAAAGACAGTGTTGCCGATGTGGTGAGTGGAGCACATGCACCGATTTTCGATTCTGAAGCTCTGTATAAGGAAAACAAAATATTTTCCACCGAAAGACTAACAAACGGAAGAACAGGAGGTGGTGGTGGTAGTTTCAGTGGTTGTGGAAGTACCGACGGAGATAATCCTGATACTGAATCAATGGTTCATCCATTTGTTTATAAAAGCCCTCTGACAATACCACCAGCGAAATATATTAATAGTGCTCTGTCAAATTTCGGAGCACAATCTTTGCAACTGCCAGCGGTAACGAATAAAGACACGCTAACAAGTTTACTAACTGCTGAACGACCACAAACAGCTCCGCTAACTTTTCACATGCGCAATAATTCTCGATCAATATCATCTTCAGAGCCTGATGCATATGTGGGATGTGCCACGAGCAATGTTGCTCACATCCCAACGGCAAGTGATAGAAAAAGAGAAAAGCATAGAAATCTAAAGCGAAATGGTCAGCTAACTGTTGATGATATGTTACCGACTAAGCCGAAAGCTTTAAGTTTTCAACCCTCCAGGCCATCGAGTACTACGATTAAGTCATCACCAGAACCTACTGATCTGACTGCAATGTCGATAAACTCAACATGGCATCCACATGTCTATGCAAAGCCACCCACACGACCCACACCATATGCCATTGCTGATATTATGGGTTGGCGAAAATCAACAAAACTTGTTAGTGATATGGATCCTAGAACACCTTTTATTTCTGCTGCTTTTGGTTTAAAATCAGAGATTCCATCTGAAGTGGATGCAAGTCGAATGAAATCGCCAAGGACGATATTGAAAACTTTTCAGCAACAATACTCTCAACAAATTAGTCGTTTCGATGAAAGATGTAGCAGCCATACACGAAGCACTTCACTGAGTGAGACAAGTGAAGATGATAGTGGAAGCATTGCTAACGATCAACCACTTAACCTGTGCGTTTCGAAGCAAAGTGATTCGAATGATAGTAGCAGTGTTACGGCGAAGTCTATTGCAAAAATTCATAAAAAAGGTGAGTTGTACTTTTTTTTCATTCGAACTTTTTTCTTTCATTTACAAACCTTTGAAGTATCAATCTTAATAGAAAAACTCGAATTCTTAGAAAATTGTCTGATTCCTAATTGCTCAAAGTTAAATGTTAATATGACTAATTAGAGGTGCTTTTCATTTCAATCTTTGTTTTTTAAAATGACTTTTTAAGTGCTTAGACTTTACACTCTACATTACATATGTATCCCAAGTTCCATCTCTTAAATTAGTAACAAATAAGATTTAAAATAAGCTACTTAAAATAAATAAACATTCTGGTTTAACTCATCTATACTTCCGTCTCTTCCCATTAATGTGTCATCCGGTTTACATTTTTCATAAAATAATTCTCAGATTTCTTAATAGGCACACATGCATATGCATAATGTGTGTATATATGCATGTCTCAGAATAGATTTATGTAGAGAGAGAAAAAAATATATAAGTCGACAAAAACGTTCCTCATTTTTCATCCATCAATTAGCATATCATTTCGATTTGTCATTTATTTATACATTCTACTATATTTTTTTTTTTTTTTTGAATTATCATGAGTGTTCCCATATAAGTATTTGTGTTGTTTGTTGATGAACTCAATCTTGCCAATCTACATTATTGCTGTTCTTAAATGACATCGTCAAACAATTTTCCTCGAATGAATACTTACAAAAAAAGAAAAAAAAAATGGAAGAAAAAACTTTCATTTGGAACAATGACTCAATTTACACAAATCGACTTTGCAAGTCCCAAGTACCAACTAAAGCCAAAGCAAGCCCTACATTCATGTTTACACCAATAAACGTCAAAAGAAAAACATCAAAATAGACTTCAACTGTCAATTTAAGTGGCAATGCATCATCGTTTAACCCAGCGTGGCGGCCGGAGGGCGGGAGAGACGGCCGCACTTAGTTTGTGTTGTTGATTCTTGATGCCATCCATTTGTGACTCACGCCATCACAAACATTGGAGTATACTCTTCATCATCATCATCTGTCCTAGTGGACGCATATGGAGGAGTTGTGTTACAATACTTTGTGAAGTAGCCAGGCTCCTGGAATATTTTTAGAATGGGGCCTTTCGGATTTAAGCCCAAGTGGTGAAAATAAAATGAATACAATTAAATAAAGATTTTCAATTAAGTGAGAAATTTAAACATTTGTCTTACAACTTTAAACAGTCTTTTATCTATTAAACAATTAGCTAATTTGAAGAAGTTAACTAACTTTTTTTTATTTTTAAACGCTTCTTATGCTTCAAACGCTTCAATATCGTGCCAAAGCTATTATTTTGTTTTATCAACTTCAGATGAACACTCCTAAAGCAGTGACATTTCTGCAACAAAAAAAAAAAGCGAACACACCTAAATATGTGAATTTTACCGGAGAACTCTTTTAAAAATGAAAATATACGATCCGTTAAAGGTTGGTTGTTGAGATTAAATTAATCGATAATTAGCTACGCAAAATCAATTTTTTGTTCTATCTATCTGTCCGTTGAGCAACAACCTAAGCGGCTTAATCCATCTTCTCCAAATTTTGTACATAGAGTTCTTTGGTCATTCCTAAATTTTTTGTTTCATTTTTATTTTTTAGAACTTAAATAAATGGTAGGCACCTGCAGTATAATTTTTTCCTAGCAATTTTAAGATCTTTTTTTCACTAAAACATTTCAGCGACACTGTTGATTCATTAAATTACTTTTAGTAATACCCACCTTTTTCTCGAAAACCATTTTTCAAAAATGTTCCCGCAGATAAATATTTATTTATTTTCGATCTTGAAAACAGTTGAAAACAGTTTAAATGATTTTGATAATTTTTTTTTCCATTAGAAACTTCTAAAACAGTTAAATTAAATTTTGAACCGGATGAATTGAATTTTCGGAGTTCTTTTTAAATAAACCAATAAATAAAAATAATTTTCCAATAATTTTTTTTAAATTTTTTTAAAAAAAGTTTCTATTTTTTGTTTGAAAATTTAATGTCTCGCATTTTCATAAAAACTTAAAATTTGAATACCCAAGTTTTTACTTTAAAAAAAATTAAAATTGGTTCTAAAAAGCCAATGTCTATTTGTCAAAATATTGACATAAATACACAGGGCCGTTACTAGCCTTTTGAGCACCTGGGGCAAGTTCAGAGCTGCCCCCTTTTTGCTACAAAAAATTGTTTATATCTGAGCAGCAAATAAAAAAATCAAATAACAAACCGTGTCACTTCCATTAATGATTTTTCTTTCTTAATGCCTCAAAATTAAAAAAGAAAATTGTCAGTGATGAGCAAATTCTAACCCATTACCAAATAGTTCAGTAAGTGTCGATTTTCTTCAAGGTTAAAATATCGGGTTGTTCAATAAGAGCGCTACAAAAGTTTTTTTAAATAAAACAAAATCGGTTTTGGATATCAATGAAAATCTTTATTCCTTTGAAAGTATGTTCGATGCCATTATGTATGGAACTCGATTTCTTTTGCATGGCCACCACGGGCACGCTTACAGAAGTCCAGACGCTGAACCCAATTTTCGATGGTTTTCAAGCATAAATCGGCCGATACTGCTGCAATTTCACGTTCGATATTCCTACGAAGTTCATCAATCGTCGTTGGATTGTTGGAATAGACCATAGAATGACGTAGCTCCACAGGAAATAGTCTAACGACGTCAAATCGCACGACTGAGGTGGCCAAGCGACTGGACCATTTCGTGAGATAATACGTTCTCCAAACTTGGTTTCCAATAAATTGATTGTGACATTCGCTGTGTGGCTTATGGTGCCATCCTTTTGGAACCACATGTCCTCGAAGTCCTTATCATTCAATTGGGGTCAAAAATATTCGGTTATAATTGAACGCTAGCGATCCCCGTTCACAGTAACGTAGCGGTCTTGATCATCACGGAAGAAGTACGGCCCAATGACGCCACCAGCCGGCCCATAAACCACACCAAACCGTAATTTTCGGGATACAATGATGACTCATGGAGTACGTGTGGATTGCTGCCTGACCAATATGCATATTTAGTTTATTGACGGAGCCATTCAGCCACAAATGAGCCTTATCGCTGAAAATGATTTTTCAATGAAAATCCGAATCATTTTCAAGTTGTTGCTCAGCCCAATTCACGAACATACGACGCTCCTGGTGGTCAAGCGGCTTCAGTTCTTGCGTCAATTTAATCTTGTTAGGATGTAGGCCAAGATCTTTTCGCAAAATTCGCCACAAGGACGTCACAGAGATGCCCCACGCTTGAGAACGACGTGTGAGAGACACATTTGGGCTTTCTCCAACTGAAGCCACAGCGGCAGTAATATTCTCGACACTACGGGCACTTCTTTGTCTCACTGGCACGGGAACATTTTGTCAATTGAATTGTTAAATGACCGCTGTTTTTGACGCAAATTTTGCTTTTGTCAAGTATGAAATTGTCCTGTTTGCAGAAAATTGGTTTAGTCAAATTCAGTTAATTTACTTGCAAATGAATTTAACGTTATTGTATAACTCCCTCTGGCTTTTCAATATTTTGTTCGTCAACTCGATTGTTTACTGTTCAGCTGCACCGCAGATGATGCTTTTGAACATAATATCGTACTCAATTCATTTGAGTTCGGTCACTATAATAGCAATAATAATAACACAATTTTTCCTACATAACTTAACATTCACGACATGGTGGTGCCTTTCAAGGCAAGGCACCTGGAGCAGTTGCCCCACCCCTAGACACGGTCCTGTAAATACACTTTTTGACTCAGCTATAGATTTTCTGCTACTGTTTTAAGGGGAAATGTTTCTCAAATTGTTTCTTAACAATTTAAGTTTAACTTTCAAAAGTAAAAATCATTTTTCGAAATTAAATGGCAAAATTATCTATTTTTCAGAAACTAATAAACTGGCCTAAACAGTGGAGCTATTAGTGAGACTAATCTGTCATTTTGACCTAATGGGTTTAACTTAAGTATATTAATTGTTCATGTTCTAACTTTACTTTTAAAAAGTGTTGCCAATGTGGCAAAACTGTCAGAAGAATGAGAAAAGGGTTGCCACTTGTGCTCTTAAGTTTAGGAGGCTCATAACTGAAATAATATTTGTGCTATTCACCAACCACTCATAGCTCTTTTTCAAATTCCGAAAATGAGAACAACCCTCTCTTCACCAGGCATACCCAAACTGGGAAATCAAACTGTTTTCAGACTGGCCCAACTTTGTTGGCACTTTTATGATCCGTACAAAAATGAGTGTTGTTGACTAAAGTGATTTTATTTTATTTTCATTTATTTGTTTTTATTTTTGTTTTGTAAATCACCAATAATCACAATCACAATCACAATAAACCACCTATAAATTTTAAGAAAAGTTCTACCTAAAGGGGAAAATACAAATTTTTCTTAGCACCAAAAATTAAGGTTCTTGCCTCTCGTTTGTAATGATTTTGATAAAAAAAATTGTGAACTATTGTAGGCATGGTGTACTTTTTGCTAAAAAAAAAAGTTAGCCAAAAACTGAACGGTTTTTTTTAATTTTATTTTCTCAAAACGACTCCAGTGGTTTTAGTCAAATTTTGTTTACAAAATTTCCTTTAAATTAGATTTTAAAATATTTACACGTGTTTATTAATAAATACTTAAAATTGGCATTTCAAAATAATTTTTTTTGTAAATGTAACAAAAATTTCAAATACCGTTGGCTTCCTATCAAAACGTAATCCTGGTTTGAAACATTGCTTAGAAGATACATAAACCGGTTAAAAAGGTAATAAAATGGAATTCCTACTCATATCTAAAAGGTTTTAGAGCTAGTTTATAGGACACAAAAAGAAACATTACACAGGATTGGGTACGATATCTCGACTTTTTTAATATCGACTCCATAAGGTCGATTCTTGTAATCTCAACAAACAAATCTCGACTGTTTAAAAGACTGACTAATCAAAATCTAAAACAAACAAATTCCCGATTTTTAAAATGTCGACTTTTTAAAATATCGACCGTCAAAATGTTGTCAATGATCGACATTTTATCCATCGAAATTTCAACAGTCGACATTTTTTTTAACAGTAGAAATTTTAGCAGTTGAGATTTTGATCAGATCATAGTTTAGGGAATGATGTTTACAAGTGCGTGCTTGCTTGCCTTAGCTATGATCTGATCATTATTAACTAATTATGCAATGTCTTCAACCACTATTTAAGCTGAACAAGAACTTGTGTGATATAATTGTTTATTTTGCTTTAAGATGTATAGTTCAATTAATCCTTTTTTGTCTATATAATTCGAGGTCTTAATAACCTCGTTTTGATATTAATATAATAAAAAAAAACATACATAAAAAGAGGCAATTATAAGACTTAGGAATATGTAGGTAAAACGAATTTCTTATTGAGCTGACCTGAAGCAGAACAAAAAAAAAAATCATATGAAATCAAGACTTAAATTTTCTATAGCATCGAATAACTGTTAAGTTGCTGTTACAAAGCCAGACAAGAATTTATGGTTCTTCAGTTTATGCTTATTCCGTGCAAACATTTAAAGCAGAGCGTTGTTCTTTGGGCTACGTTCAGAAAAAATATCGACAGGTAAAAAGGTCGACTGGTTTAAATGTCGATTTATATCGACTTTTTGTTTAGGAGAAATACCGAAAAGTCGATATTTTTCTGGACTTTTTTCAGGACAGTAGACTTATTGTCAAGTTGAGATTTCGACATTTTAAGTAGTCGGTAAGGACTTAGTTGGTATTTTAACTTGCAGAAAAGTCGGGATAAATCGACATTTTGACCAGTCGACATTTTTTTATCGGTCATTCGTACGTAATCCCATTACACAGTTACGAGACATTGATATTTAAATTCAATGGTTTGTTTTGATCTGTGAAATACATTAAAATGTCATTTTAAGACTTAGGGATTTCGAAGGCCAACGATATAAGAAATTATATTTTTAGGAAAAGAGCTCTATTTTTTAAGATATTACAATTTGGTTTAAGAATTATGATACTAATCAGAATCACTATCAGTGACATTTTTAACTGACAAAATGTCGACAATGATTCTAAACTTTTTCAGATATTCGTCAAACTGTGTGTCTGAAAAAGCAATCTAGTTTTCATTTCCTACCAATAATTGTATGATGGGTAAAACATTTTTATTTTTGGTATATGGAATGGGATAGCAAAATTTACCGGATGAGTGATTGCAAGCGATGGCCTCACGAGTATTTGACAAGTTTTCCTCGACTAGATTTGCCCTTCGGAAAACTTTCAAGGGGCTTGAATAAACTTTGCAAAAACTTGCAATTTTACCCGATGGATGGATTCATAAAAGAGATTTTAATTAGGCAGTGGGATGATAGGTGGCAAGACCAAAGTTTTAGCCTTAAATAATTAAAAAAATATTACACATCTAAATGGCCATTGTATAGTTTTCAAAGTCGAACAAATTCCAAAAGTAAGGAGTTTGTGACAGAAATTGGCTTAATAAAAAAATCAATAATTTCCATAGTCCATTGCAACTAAAATAAAGTGAAGTTTTATTTTTGTAAATTTACAAAATTTAGAAATACATACTTGGTATGAGATGCTCTGTGGCGCCCTTCAATTTTGCAGTTCTTGCCACTCGTTTGTTACGCCACTGCACTGGTTATATAGATGATTCCTCTTGGTGTTTTCAATAATGTTGATTGTTGGTATATTTAATTTGTGAACTTGTTATTTTTACTGGTTATGGCAATAATAAAGACGAGCGAGCGACGACGGGAGTTGCAACAATTTAAATTGGAACGAATGCGCTTCGCATATGGAATGCTTTTTATATTAATTTTTGTTTTCTTTTGCTTTTATTATTTTTGCTTTTTTTTACTAAATGACGGGTTTATTTTTACAACTTATTCCTTCTCAGACCACAATTATTACCCTCGGATATAGCTTCAGATCATAGCTTGAATCCAACCAAGCCCATGCTAAAAAAGATACAAAAACCTAAATATATATGCATTTAAGTGCTCTACGTGATCACAAGTGTTATTTTTAGAATGGCTGTGTATATATCATTGCACGCGCTGGAGTCAATTAAACGATTGGCGTTTTCCGGACTTGCAAAGCCATACTCGTCGCCTTAATGCATTCGTTCGGTTAATAATTGCAATCGACCGCAGTATGTTAATGATACGAATTGCCAATGAATAATACTTATCGGCTTAATAGGCTTTTGTTTTCTATTAAAAATTAGTTTTATGGCCAGTTAGGCCATTTAGGTATTGTTTCAAGAGTATTTTGTGATTGCGCATTATTGCATTTTAACTAAGACACACGACTTAAATAATGAAACAAATGGAATATTTTCCAAGGTTGATGCACATTATTATAGGAGACACAAATATTTTTACTGGGTTAGGTATTGTTTGAGACATTTATAATTTGATGAATCAATAAAATCATCCTTCTGATGTATATAGGACAGCAGCTATTGAAAATGATTTAAAATTATTTTTTTTTTGTTTTTAACTACCAAAGACAATCAATTAAGTACTTGAATAAGTATTGAAGTATAAGCATGACATTTAGTTTTATGAGAGAAGAATGTTGTTTGCATTTAAATATGGAGAATACTTGAAGTTCAACTTTGTCTAATAAAACTAATGTAACTGCACTAAAGTGCTCACTTTGAAGCTGAACTATTAACCATATCTAAATATATACAAAGAAAAACTGAATTCATTTTCAAGAGATCTAAAAAATAAGGATGATGTGTTTGTTCTTTAAAACTGTGCCTAAGTTAAGCAATTTTAATTTTTATAATTATTTTTGGTATTCTTTTCTATTTCAGACCTGCCTTCCAAACCGCATGTAAAAAAGAAGAAACTCTCTACGGATTCCATTCCTCCAGCTGAGTTAATAAAAGAGAAACAAGTAGAAATGACTGAAGATGATTCGGATTCGGGTTCAACGGATAATCGTCGAAAGAAGAAGGCTCGAACAACATTTACTGGGAGACAAATTTTCGAATTGGAAAAACAATTCGAAATAAAAAAGTACCTTAATTCGAATGAAAGAACTGAAATGGCGAAGTTGTTAAATGTCACAGAAACTCAGGTAAGAAAATATTTTTATTATTTTTAAATTTATAATAGCAGTTCTTTTAGAGTTATGTAACTTTAAAATGAGATAAACTTCATACATAATAAACATGGCCGTTATATTGACTTTATTGAGTTATAAATGCCTGGCAATTAGTGTTTAAAAATGATTCCATGTAAGGGTACCGAGAAGCTAACACAAATATAAGTTTTTAAGTCAAGTCTTAAAATTTTACAAAATATAAATACAGAAATGATATTATGAAAAAAAAATTTTTTAAAGCATTATATTCAAAGTTTCGTTAAAACAACTCCTTTAAAAGTTTGAGCTAAAAAAATTCTTGAAAAAGAATTTACTAAGAAAAATTTTTTTTTAAAAAAATAATTTGTTTGCAAATCAAATTCATAAAACATTTTTAAGACAAAATTTTGGAAATATTAAGTATTTGTTATAAAAATTGAGCTAAAATTAAAATAAAAAAAATGTAAATGGTTTTGAGGTATAAAATGTTCATTTTGTTTTGATAGCTATGCAATATGCGAATTAATTTAAATTCGTTCAGTCGATAGTGAGAAAATTCAAAATAAAAATATGCAAGCATCTAAAAGTATGTATAAAAAAAGCATTTAAATCGTTGATAAGCCCGTTTAACAATATAGATGAAAATAAACTAAAACTAAATTTAAAACCGTTGAAGCGGATTTCGGAAAAACAATTTTTTATAAAATACAAATTTGGTAACATTTTTAAAAAATAAAAATTGGTATGTCATTTTTTAGTATTTAATAATTTACATTCAAAAACCAAATTTTAGAAAAATTCATCAGACAAATGGAAATTTGAAAAAAAAATAATATTTTTTAATCCAAAGTTCACATTATTATCGTTTTCATACCAAGTTTGATTGAAATCGGTTGCATTGGCGGATACAAAGGGGGGGGGGTCATGGGGGTCGTTAATAACCAGAATATAGTAGGATGGAATCCCAACAAAGACAACTTTTAATTTTTTTTGTCTGTCTAGGCAAAAGGATACTTTGCGGGTGAGGCCCGATACAAATTTGAGTGTTACACTTGCTAGCCCCATGTTAGGGTCAATGTAAAACTCTTTAGCGTCCCGTTAAAAACTACATTTTTTTCCCGGTGGGACTGATCGCATAAATTTTTTGCAAATATCTTAAATGACATATCGCTTGCAAATGACATGTCTCAAAATCCAGGTCTAGCAACCACTAGGCAACTAAGTTGTGGATTGCGATCAACTTTTAGTTGCTAACTCAAGGAAGCAACATTGAGCTAAAAGCAACCCGAAGCGATGCGTGGTAGCAAGCTGTTAAAGCATTTTACTTCGTTTTCTCGAGACTGTAATTACTTACACTTTCCCACTAACTTGGCTGCAAATTTTGGGAATACAAAGTTTTTTGTTTGGTAATTTTGATGTTTCATGAACTTGTTTTGTTCGGGGGATGTCATTAGTAAAGTCGTAAGCAAAAAAAGTAGCTTCTTGTTGCCAGGCAAAATAGATTTTGTAGTGTAAATACGAACTTATTGTGAAAGATTATAAGGGCAAAAATAAACTTTTCCTAAGCAATATTTTTAGTACCTCATGGCATAATGGTTTGTGCGTTGTACTGGTCATGCCGAAGGTCTGGCTTGAATTCATTAACTAATTAATTTAGTTTTCAAAAAATATTTGCAATGGAAATTAAATGCACGACTGTAATGCATTTACTTGCTCTGATGTTCAAGTTGCTTAGAATTAAGAACTTTTAAAATATGTCAGTATTACATATATAAAATCATATAAAAATGTATAAAACAAAGGCATTTAAATTGTTTAATCAACTTGTCAAATAGCTTAAGGCTTAAAACCAAGTGTGCCATTATAGCTTTTCCTTAATGGTTGTATAGCAAAACTTTAAATTCAAAATTAGAAGTCAATCGCTTCAGTGGCTTAGGCTGTTGGTCAAAGAATATCAAAGAATAGACAGACAGACAACTTGATAGAACTGTGCCACCCACTTTTTTTGTGTTGTTTCATCGTAATGTCATGTTTAATTGTTATTTCAAAAACTTGTATCTGCACGGTAACAAAACTTACAACAAACATTGCCTTATATCGTAAGTAAAAATTAATTTGGGATGCAATACTTTATGGAAATTTTAAAAAAACGTGAAGAAACACAAAATCCCAAACCCAAAATTTCTTAAAAATAATATCTCCAAAAGAAAATCCCAAAAATAAGATGTGCAAGTAGTTTGCGCGATTTTATTGCTTGATTCACTACTTGCGCATCGTATTTTTGGAATTTTCTCAATCAGTTCAAATATTTTTGTTCGTTGATTATAGGGCTTACTTATTTAACCAAATAAATAAAACATTTTAGGCCAGTTCCATTATTGGAACTGGTAAAACCGCGAATGTACTTGTTAACCACAGTTTAGTCAATGAATCCCTAGTTTGAGATGTTAATTATCGAAATCTCTCCTCAGCCAATATGAGTTTATAAGCTCCATTCAACCTTTGAAAAATTTATTATTATAGATTTAACCCAAGTGAACAAAGTGACCCTTATCAGGTTTTATTTTTATTTTAAAAAATTAAAAAAAAATAGTGACAAGAACTACCAAAACTTGAAATTTGGGTATTGGATCCTCTGATTACAAGACTACAACCCTAAGTGGTAAAAATAAAATTTTAACCATGGACCAATGTTTACAAATTTCTTGGAAAATAGAACCTTGAGTGGTCTTCTTCAAATTAAACCTCTTTTCATTTTAAAACATTATTTGAAAACAAATGTATCTTATTCGAAACATAAAAGTTAACAATTCTTCATGAACAAATACTGAAAGCCTAACAGCTCTACAGCAAACTCAACTCCACTTATTTACTTTACAAAATAAAACACTTTACTTTTCTTACTACAAAACAATTTATTGTTCACCACTGAAATTAATTCACTAACTTGACTTTTATTACAACCAACTTTACTCATTCACGATTAAAAATAAACTGCGTCCTCTGCCGGTCAGACATGTGCTTTTATACTTTTCACAAGGTTCCCGAAAAAGCTGGAAGGTTCTAGTATTTGCTTCTAGAGCTTTCCATAGGGGAAATTTCCCATACATTTCCTTTTCCAAAGCTTTCATTTTGACGTTTAGTATTGGAAGTTCGAAAGCTCACCAAAACTCTCCGAAGGTTGGTTTGTGTCCAGTCTAATTCGAAATTCGGTGTTTCTTTTGTTCGATGTTCGAGAGTGGTTATAGTTCATTCCAGAAATGTTATAGTACAAATGTGACAGTCGTTACAATACCTTTTAAAACCTTTTGCGTAAAAATATTTGTTCGTATGAACCATCGTGACATTAGTTCATAACCCATAACCATTTTAAAAAAAAATGGTTTTCGACCCTAAGGTACCCTTTTTTGAATTTCCTTAAAGAAAAGCTGTGGAGGCGTTTTTGGAAAAAAATTAATAAATAAATAAATAAAATAAAAAATAATAAAATTGAATGGCAGGTACAGTTATTTTTGGTTCTGATCCGTCCATTTAGCCGGAAGAATCATTTTTCAATAATTGACTGAAAACCGATAAAAATTATTAAAAAACAAAGGTTGTACCTACAATGCTATGTGAACTTTTTTGTGAAGCCAGCCATCTCGTCTTTTGTTTAATTTTTAGATAAAGTTCTTTTAATGACCAGTTTTTGAAAATTAAATTTCAATTTAAAATTTTTTTAGAAAAAAAGAAGAACAAAATTCAGACAAATTTTGTTTTCAAAATTTAATGCTGTTATTAGTTTTAAGTCAAAAAGAGGAAACGGGATGCTTTAATGGCTTGAACGTTTTGAGAAAATTTAAAATAGCAAAAGCCACTTATTTCTAATTTCAATTGGTGGATTGGAGAAGATTATTTTTTTCTCGTTGCCATGTGAATTGGCAGGTCAACCAATGAATAAAATGCACGACTAGGTTGCACGTACTTCCTCTTATGTTCAAGACGCTGAGGGTTTAAGAACATTATATATACGGACATGGAAATTATGAAAGAAAAATGTTTAAAAGCATGAAATACGATGTGTATTTAAATTAGCTCAAAAAAATTCTTTGAGAGTTTCAAATACAAAAAAAAAGAATGCTTTCTTTCTTCTTATGATTGTATTGGATAAAAATATTTTAAATCGTTGAAGCGGTTTTCTTAAAAAATAATTTCATATATGTATATCAAATTCTTAAAATATTTTTAACGAAAACTTTTGGTATGCAACTCATAAGTATTTTTTTATTTAAATATAAAAATAAAATTTCGAAAAAATTATCAACCCGTTTTTAAGATATCGTTTGAAAAAAAAACTTTTATACTCTTTTTGAAAATTCAAAAACTTCTTTTTGAAAATTTTGATATGCAATATTTTTTTAACTTATTTGAAATCAAAATTTGTATGTATACAAAAATGTATCTAAATCTGTTCAGCCGATAACGAGAGAATTCAAAATTTAAAAAGAAAAACCTTCTTAAAGAAATACTACGAGTTGCTATTTGTAAGTTTTTTATAATTTTTGGTAGTATAAGGTACTAATTTCAGTATACAGAACAAGTTTAACAAAAGTCGTAAGAATCGTTTTTTAAAAAAAAAATATTTTTCTAAATGGTTGACGGATAACAGTACCAGTATGGAAGGTACCGTTATTTTTTGTAAAAGTAAATTTTTTTCTTAAAATACCTTAAACAGTGGAAAAAAAACCTTAAAAACTAAAAAATATTGCAATCAAAACAACCGCTTTGAAGAAAATCGAAAATAAAATAAATGGTTCTTTGGAGAAGTACAATTAATAACCATTTTTTTAAAATGGTTTCATATCCATAGGTAGCTCTTACGAAAAGAAATTTATTGAACTTTTCTATGAAAAGCTGTGGAGCCGTCTTTGGGAAAAAAATATTTTGTAAGATTGCTAAACAAAATTGTATGGCAGGTACCGCTATTTTTAGTTCGAAAAAAAAATTTAAAGAAACGAGTGGGCACTATCACTAAAAACCACTATGTACCAAATTAAAAAAAGAAATACTTCCAGTCTTTTGGACATAATTGTGAGACCCATTTTATTCATATTCTCAATTTCAATGAAAATCTCGTGCTCGATTATTTTATTACGAACGCTTAACTTGCCAAAATACTTCCTGCATAGCTAAGGTTAGGATGGGCGTGCACAGCACAGAGGCGTCGCTTACACGGGGGCCTATTGATCCATTCCGATCCCCTTACGAAATAAAGCAGAGATGCTCCCAAACTAATAGCTTATTTTCTTATGTTTGCCATTGAGACCTGTGCCAAATCGTCTAGTTCTCCAACAAACCTATTTCCAAAATAATGAAGGCGACTTTTTTGGAGGTTTGGACAATCGCAGGGCAGATGTTTAATATGGCTTCTATTTCTTCGTCATCCTTACAACTCCTAAAGAAATCGGGTGCGAATACATCCAGTCTGGTGGCCATTCTGCCAATGTCGCAATGACCCGCGAGTACACCTATCAAGATTCTAATATTCTTTTTACGCAGCGATTTTTCCTTTTTACTTCCTGAATAATATGTGGCAAGAAAAAGGATACACATTTTTTTCACAAACAACATTTTCCTTAGACAAAAACTTAATTTTTTTGTAAAAAATCGTAGGATCTACAACTCTTTTATGAAGCCTGTTAAATGCTGAAGCAAGCGTCGTAAATTTTTTAGACGAGCTTGGAAGAAATACAAATTATAGCTTTTCCCTTGCACTTGCTTCAAAAAGTCACGATTTTTGTAATTTTTTGTATCAAAAGATAGTTTAATGAAAAGCTTGTTGGGGCTAAGTTTAAAAGGATCCTTCTAGGTACCTTCTATAAAAATAAAAAAATCGTAAATCAACAAACGAAAATACATAATTTAGTTATTTTATAGAATTATATAAAAGTTTTGTAGTTTAAAAAAAAAACGGTTAAAAAGAATATTTAAAAGCTTTGACTCCAATAAATCCTCATAAAACCCATGAAGTTATTTTAAAATAATTAAAATGGAATAAACTACCAGAAACATCTTACCAATTAGATGTTTAGATAATTATGTAACTTTTGTATCAATTTATCTAAAATCATATTTAGCACAACGCGAATTATAATTCATCCCCTCATGCTTCGAAATATCTGACTATCAATTAACCACTTTACCATCAGCTCGCCTTCGCATCAACACAATTAGATTTTTAAGCTTCTAAATAGCTAACCAATGGCATATTTCCAAAGCTACACATATACACCTATGTATATGTCTACCGTTCTCATTAGGTTATCTAATCTGCTTGCATTAGCATGAAAATATTATTATTAAAACCATAAAGATTCAATTTTCCAGATAATATTTATGGCCAATTTGGTTATTAATGTCTCTACTCCAACGGGGGTGGTTTAGTACAGATAATGCTATTGGGTGGAGGCGGTTTGTGCATGCGGGGAAGCATATAGCAATTATACGTGCCGGTCAATATGTGTTACACGATGGCGATGATGATGACAACCCCTGGCTATCTCTGGCCACCTTAACACACACACACACACCCGGTCTTACATGCATTTTAGCGTAAAGAGGTGCTAATCAATATCGATAGTTGGCATCATCACATTAATGGCAGGCTACCCTTCTGGCGCGAATATAATCGTTTTCCATGTATCAACAGCAGCACCAGCAGCAGCAGCGTTTAGATAGCAATTTGGATCGCATTATAATGTATTCTACCCCAACGTCCCCTAATTTCTACTCACATACATTTATGTATGTACAATGGCTAGAGCAATAGCAATAACAATAACAATCCATTCAATATGCACAGATTGTTGCAATGTTAATTTATTCTAATTAGTCAATAAATCTCAATTAATATCATGCTCACAATGTGGACAAGACCCCCATATGACCGCCAATGCTACAAATACCTCTTACCCATCGCTGACCCCTACCCCTATTCTTCAACGCTGCCGCCGCCGCCGCCCAGTTCCAGTAATGATGGAAGATTGTAGAATGAAGTACTTACTATAACATATCACTAATGCAAATTGCAGAGGGTAATTTAGATGGGAAGGGGTGAATTTAATAATTCCAGAGCATTTAGCACAGCAGTTATGTGCACTGAATACCATGCACTGAAATGAACAGTGGGCGATATTTAATTTGAGTCATTTAATTTAAAATTCATTCTATTCTTTATTTTTGATTTCAGAATCTGTGTTGTTTGATTTGAGATATACAAAAATGTTTTTGTTGTAAGATGTTTTTGTTATTTTAAGATTTTATACAACACAATTGTACCTATTTACAAAAAAATATTTATATTATTGATTCTGAAAGCATACATTTTATAATAAAGCCTAGTACGCAGATCGAGGAATGACATATTTTATTTCTATAATTTTTTTCACAAGACAAATTCTGAAGGTGAAGAGATAAACAATGAGAGCAGTAGCGTAGCTGAAAATTAAAAAAAAATATAAGATTTGCTTCAATTCACAATTTGAAAATTTTATATACAGAAATCAGATTCTTTCAAAGCATTTGAGCGCCTGCGCTTCTTGGGGAACAATATAATGTGGATGGATAACAATACCTCTAAAAAATCTGTAATTTTCATTTTTATTATATCTCTTGAGCAGGCGATCTTAGGACAGTTAAGGCAGTTGGTTGACATTTGAACCAAAATAAACATTTTTCGTAAAAATATAGTTTGTCCTTTATCTTTCAAGCTATCAACTGTCAGAATAAATTGGCAGATGGCTACGATGTCGATGGATTAAAAAACCTTTGAAAATTATGAAATTTAAATTTTTTTTATTTAAAATTAAAAACGTAGTCTGTCCCCATCTGTCAAGCCATTAACTGTCAAATTCCATTATAAATTGGCTACGATGCCGTTGGTTTAAAAAAATCTAAAATCCTCAAAATTTTTTACATTTTCTTACTTCTCCTGAAAAAGGGGATTTTAGGGCAATTGGTAGACATTTAGAACATAATATAATTTTTTCGTCAAATTGTTCTTTTCCTATCTATGAAGCTATTAATATAAAATTCTAATGAAGGATGGATATGATGTCAATGAATAAAAAAAAAACCTGCCAAAATCAGAAATGTTCAGAGTTTTCTACTGATCCAGAAATCTTCTTGATTTTTGCCAGATCAGTTTGCTGATTCCAACTCGGTTTAACTCGGTTTGGAAATAAATTTAAATTTTGAGTAGAAGAAAATATTTTCCTGATCTGTATGTGACCCTTTGGTACCCTTGCTCATTAGCTACGCCACTGACTGATTAAGAAACACCTGTTCTAAATATTCTGTTCTCAATTCCGATGTAATCATTTTCTTTACGCATTTTATGTTTTATTTCAGTCATGCGTCCTTAAAACTTCTTAATTATGAAAAGTATGAAACAGGGAGATGATTTTAGTTTATAAAAAGCGAAGTAAACAGAACAGAAGCCACAATTTGTCCGGAAAAATAATTCTTCGAGCATTCTTTTTCCCCACAAAATGTAGTGGAGACTTACTTTTTTCTTTTCATGTACAGCGGCTGCGAACTTCAAATTTTGCGCTGGAACTGCGAACTGATTGGAAAAAAATCCTAGATAAAATTTGTTCTGGGAGAAATTTGATATAGGAGATAAATTTTGTCTCGATATGCGTACTAGGTTTAAACTGTTAAAAAATACAAACTACTTTTATGTACAATAAAAACTAAAATGTATGAATGGACGCACGTAGTTTCGGATCCAGGGGGGAGGCTTTAAATGGTTGCTTTAGCCACCATTTTGAAAAAAAACAAAACAAAAATAAAATCGCTTCCATAAGAAATTTTCTCCAAAAATTAAGCCAAATATTTTATAAATTGAAATGGAGTTAAATTAATACTCAGAAAACACCTAGAAAATACCTATTTGATGTCATATTTTCTCCACAAAAATTTTATGCATAATATGTAGCTAGCATTTAAGCTGGTGTTTGGAGAAAAATGTATGAGCTTAAACTCAGCAAAATCTGTGTACGGCTTCAATGACTAAACCCAACAGAAAAATTAGAATAAATATAAAGATACATATTTGAATATCCCTTAAAAATATCATATCAACTTTTCTGTAAACACATCAATTACAACTGCTGCAATTCGAATCAAAATTATTCATATGGATTATATTTGCGTTATGAAAAGTTTGTTTGACTGTGCCGACTGGCCTATATTTTGAGAAAAGGAAATAAGGATTGTATTGAGTGAAATGGGGAGTGTATATGATTGAGGCTTTTGTAAATGAAAGGATCCCCAAGCCCCCACAGCCAAATTCTGGATCCGGTACTGGACGCACGTACTTTCTCTTATGTTAAAGTTACTCGGAATTAAGAACTTTAAAAATATGAGAGTAGTTATAGAAAAAAAAGTATTTAAATCGTTCTTTTAAGAATACAAAATCAAATTGTCTGACATCTGATCTTGAATGACTTTTTACGCACCCATATTTATCTGTAGACTTTTACATTGGTATTCCTTATAGAAAAATAAAGATAGTTGCGTTCAAAAATTTAACTTTTTCCCAAGTGGAAATTCATTTATCCTCCGATTCGCAGTGCGAATCATTATAGGCCTGAAAAACAAGCATTTCCGAAAATCGTTCCTTTTTGAATTCTCTAGATCTTTTTACTGTGACCTCATACCGAAAAATTTCTCATAAAAGTTCTTATAGGGAATATTAGTTTCCAATTCCAAAATACTGTTATTTTTGACTTTTGTCCAATTTATATAAAAAATAATATCTTTTTAATGACCGCTAAATGAAAAAACAAAAATATATTTTCTTGTACCGCGGAAAATGTTTATTTTCGATATTTTACCCTTTTGTAACTGGTCACTCGTATGGAAAAAAAAGTGTGTCAATCTATTATGGCAACTCCGATATTTAAGAAGTCGTTTTCGAAAACGTCAAATCAAAGTCAATTTGAGGCAGATACTGCGATCGTCATATATCCATTCGTTCTGCTAGCAAAAAATCGGTTTGGTCAACGTCAATTAATCTACTTGCAAACGCATATGACTTTTACCAACACGGTCTCTGACTTTTCAATATTTTGTTCGTCAAGCCGATTTGTTTACTGCAAGGCTGCACCGCAGATAATGTTTTCGAACATGTTACTTGAGCAAGGTGCATTATCGAACACACTGCCAATGCAACAGAATATGTATTGGTGTTTTCGAACAGAAGACTTTTGCATTTTGCGTTCAAGAACATTCTTCAGTTGCATTTTTGACGCAGACGACGTTTTCGAAAACGGCCTATTTCATGAGGTTGCTAAATTCGTGAAGATACTAAAAATGATTTTCATATTTCGACTGCGAATAATAAATATTTATTTGTCTTCAACCTTATAAGGCTACGATTAGTGAGGATGCGTATACAATGACGAACAATTGCTCTGCGCCGTATTTGTCGTGGGAACTGTTCGTCAGAACCGCATTTAACACATTTGTCATTGTCCGCCATCAGTTCTGTTGAATGATTGAACAAAATAAAATCATTTTAAAGAATGAATTTGTTCTGACTATGTCATGCGTATCTTGACGGACAAAACGCATGTTTTGTAACCACTTTCATTTAAAGCTATGGTTTTGTTGTTCTGACGTTTATGTCAAACCAATTGGTGCTCGTCAGAATACTCATCCACTGTAATCGTAGCCTAAATTGTCATTCTTTTCGAAAAATTCAATGTATTCTATATCAATCTGATTGTGTGTGTCTAGTGTGAAGGCTAATATGCAATTTATAATGCTCAATCTCATCATCAAGTGAATAATTTAGACAAACTGAGTTTTGTATCGTTTTTGCTTTGTTTTTCTTTTTTTTTACATCTGAAGTCTGTACACATGAAGTTTGGCTCAAAGGTAAACTAATGAGCATTCATAACACTCGCATAACACCTTTAGGCTTGGAACGCACTTGCAATTTTTTTTCCTAACACATGAGCTTGAAATGTTATTGACCGCACATGACAGCAAAAATTCCTTCAAGTTGCTATCAATTATTCTAGCCGCTGAGAAAAAAATCAATACTGCGTTCCTAGCCTTAGTGTGATTAAATATAAAAAAAAAGTTTCACGAGTATTACGGCGAAATTTCTTCTGGAGGGAATGCCAGTTTTTTTTTTCATCTGAACAAACGATAGAATAGTGTGAAACAGAAGACATTACGACGGTGTTGAATTTTTTTGTTTATCCGATGGAAATCTTCAAAAGACACTCGGTAAGAATCGGTACTGAGTAGTGTGGGACTCTTACCGCACTAAAATCACTGCTGAATCAGAAACAATCTATGAAAGATCAACAGATAATTTTTCTTTCTTAATTTATTAATGTGATTAAAAGTTTTAAAGTTATAACACTTTCCCATAGCTTTTAGACCATAAGCTCATGAGGCTTGGTTCTTCTTAATCTCCAAACATTGCCGTACATTTAAGACGGTCTCGATTTTGGAGCTGGTATGACTTTGCAGTCGTCGATTGTGATTCACCGTGTTTTTTAACCACTTCTGTAACCATTTCAATTTGAAAGTCTTGATGTACGTAGATCGCTATTTCTTATATACCAAGGGCATTTATTATTCCACTAAGGACCTTGCTTTGGAATTTTCCGATGGGTTCAGCATTTGTTTACTTTATACAGCCCCATAGTTGGATGCCATATGTCCAAAGGGGTTTCAATACTTGCTTATATAACAATAGTTTGTTCTGGATAGATAGGTCAGAGTTCTTTCCTAGTAACCAGTACATTTTTCTGTACTTCAAGTTTAGTTCTTCTCTTTTCTTTTCAATGTGCTCTTTCCATTTAAGCGTTGCATCCAAAGTCATTCCAAGGTATTTGGCAGTTTTAGAGTAAGGTACTGCTGTACTGTTTATAAGAATTGAAACATTGTTAATTTTTTTGTTTGTAAAGCTTATATGCGTTGATTTTGTTTCATTTAGTTTGATTCGACATTTTTGCGTCCAATCACTAACTTTATCGACTTCATTTTGCAGTTTTTGTGTAGCTTTCGTAACGGATTTATCTGGCACCAATATTGCAGTATCATCAGCAAAGGTGGCCATGATAGCGTTGATGTCCACTGGAATATCCCTTGTATATAACAGATACAGGGTTGGTCCTAGGACACTTCCTTGTGGTACACCGGCTTCAATTTTCTTTAGTTCCGAGTAATTTTGGTCGTACCGTACTCTAAAGAGTCGGTTCGTAACGTAGGATTTCAGTATTTTGCAGTACTGTCACAGTTTTGTCACTGATGAAATAAGAATGGCAATGGACAGTGATCATGTTACACTGCTCACACTGTTAGATTATTCAAAGGCTTTTGACACTGTTAACCATTCAATTCTTTGTAGAAAGCTGCGAAATAACTTTGGATTTTCTTTAGAGTCGTAAGCTAGTTCTTTCATACCTCAGCGGAAGGCAACAATGCGTGGTGGCTAATAGATACTCGTCCACCTTTCTACATGTTTTGAGTGGAGTGCCACAGGGATCTATCCTCGGACCAATCCTCTTCTCACTTTACATAAATGAGTTACCACTAGTTGCCAAACATTGTTTAATTCATCTATATGCTGATGATGTGCAGCTCCTGATAAGTCGACCTTTTGGGGTTAAAAATGATGCCGTAGCTTTAATGAACGAGGATCTGCTCCGCATTTCCCAGTGGTCAAAAAAGAACGATCTCCGCCTTAACCCTGTCAAATCAAAATCCCTCCCCATCTATCGCAAAATCTTTGATTTATCGGATTTACACCCGTTGAAACTTGACGACGAAACCATTGAATATGTTTGCACCGCCAGAAACCTAGGAGTACTATTCAATCGCACTCTAACTTGGGACGACCACCTTAATAGTGCCATTGGTAGAGTCTATGGAAGTCTCCGCCTTCTTCAAGTCACTCGAAATTTCATCCCGACCAAAACTAAACTGCTACTTGCTAAAGCCCTTATACTACCTATTGTGCTATATGGGTGTGAAATCTTTTGTAAACTAGACTTTGTGACAAGCCGCAAATTGAATGTTGCTTATAACAATATTGCCCGCTATATTTATAATCTTCGTCGTTATGATCACGTATCCTCTTTTGCGGTACGGATTTCTGGTTGTAGCCTAGACAGCTTAATAAACTTTCGCTCTCTGAGTTACCTGCACGAAATCATTCAAACACAACAACCTGATTATCTACACGGTAAGCTGAATTTCCCTCATTCAACAAGGTCTTTTGCTTTAATACTACCCCGATACAATTTTCTAAATACTGAGCGTCAATTTTTTATTCATACTGTACGCCTTTGGAACTCTCTGCCCATCGCGATGAAAAGAATAAGAAGCATAAGTAGATTTAAATTTTTACTTTTCAACTATTTGGCAAATAATTGAAATTAAATTTCCTTTTTCTTTATTAATATATAAATATGTAAATAGAAGTTTTAAGCATATAATTTTTTTTTTTTCAAATTCTGAAATTAATGTAAAGGCTTGCAACACTTTATAAGACTCATGTCCTACCTTGTAAGCGATTTTTGAAATAAATAAATACAAATACTGCCTGGGAAGATCCCTATGCAGTTTGTACTCAAGTCCCAAGTGCCAAACATTTTCAAAGCCTTGGGCAACATCTAAGAATATAGCCGAGCATACTTGTTTTTCTTCAAGTGCCTTTTCCACAACATCCGTAATCCGATGCACTCTGTCTATCGAGAAATGTTTATTTCTAAATGCAAACTGATGGCTACGAATAAGTCTCCCTTCTTCTATGATTGGTATAAGCAATATACATAGGTCTGTAAGATGTTACTTCTGTTGGTGGCTTACCTTGTCTAGGTATAACAATGACTTCTGTAATTTTCCAATGATGTGCCACATATTTCAGTTTAAGGCATGCATTTATTATAAATTGAAGTTTTTTGAAGGCTATTGGAGGCATTTCATTCTTGCAAAACCTGAGCAGTTATTCGATCGTACCCTGGTGATTTTTTGTTAGACAACTTATGTTGACACTTGCTTCTTAATTCTTTGAGCGAGACAAAAAGAATTTCATATTCGTCGTTTCTATCAACAAACTGTAAGGGATCTGTAGCTGCGGTGCTAGGAATTGATAGAAGAAGAAGAGATCAGTCTCTTGTTTCCATTTACCATCTTGAGATTTTATTGGTGGGTTTTGTGTCTGTGGTCTCTTTAGGCGCTTAGCTGCTTTCCATAAGGAGTATTCCGTAGAAGCATCCACCGTCAGAATATTCAGAAATCTAATAAGTGAATCACTTTTAAACTCACAGATTCTTTTCTTTAGTTCGTCGTTAAGATGGTTAAAAACTGCCATATCACTTGGAATTCTCATAGCTGCCACTTTTTTTGAGCTCTTCCTTTCTCCAAGATCAGCTTCTTTATTTCGACAGGATATTTTTCTTTTTCTCTGGAACCTGTTGTACATCAACAATAAATTGTTCCACTTCATGATCAATTTGTCCAATTGTTTGCATAGGAGATCTTAGGTTTACAAAACTTTCAAGTTTATCTCTGAATCTGAATTCGTTCCAGTTTGTTCTTTAATTCACGAGCTTAATATTACTCTTTTCTATTATTTCTGCTTCGCTCAGTGGTAATATTACTGACGTATGATCTGACGATAAATCGTTATTACTTTCGACACTTATATGTTTTCGTGTAATACCTTTGTGTTTTAGTGAAACAAAAGTTTCCGTAACTGTTGAATCAACTATAATTTTAAGGGCTGTTGTCCCCTTCCTCTAATTTTTGAATGAGTCTTCCCCTTCCTAATCACCATTCTATATATGTATACCTCCTTTGCATGCTAGATGTTTATTGAAAATTCACGGGTTTGTTCACCAACTTCAGACGTTCGAAAAGTTGAAAGTTTAACTTCAGACTTTTCTTTTATGGATTCTCTGTAAAACTTTAATAAATAACTTTTTTTGAAAATATAAATAAATGCCATTTTGTTTCTCAAAGACTGAAAATCAGCGCAAAAACTATAAACACTGCGTACTGCCGGTAATCTATGGTAATTTTGAAAACCCTAGGAAATTAAAATAATACGAAGTGTATCTAAGTTCTTTATTGAGACTCTTAAATGCATCACATCAGGTGAAAACAAAACGTCCCCCATGGGAATACACAATCAAATAGACATCTCGCATTGTGTGTATTGAATTCCATGCATGTGTATAGGCATATGACAATGTATAAATTCGCAGAACTAGGGTCGGGGTTGTTCATTTGTATCCATTAGATACTTCGCGTTTAATTGACCCCGAGTACACTGCATTGGCCTGCTATTTATATCTAATATACGAGCAGATGGTATAGGTAGGTAGGTAGGTTGAGGGGACAACAGCAGCAACGCAACGATATGCAATGCTTTATTCAAATTCCCATCTAATCGATTGTACGGCAGTTGTTTTATTATAAATGTTATTTGCCACCGCGCACTCAATCACATTCCTAATTTGGTGGCAAGTTGGCAGGCTGAGAGTGGGTTGGCAATTTTGTTTTTAGTTTTTATTTGTCTTCAATTCAATTGCTATTCGGCCGATACACTATCAATAGTTTACGTACACTCGAGCGAATTCAAAAATTAGCCCACCATATACAACGGCAAATGGTGGCAATAGAATAAATATTTTATTGGCTGTTAGCCAAATAATACAAAATAATTTCATTAAATTGCCTGACATACTGATCTGTTCTGATATACGCCAGCGATACCCCATATATGCGAGCTTGATTTAAATCGACCATTTATACCGTGCACCACCTGATTGGGGAAGAGGGTGATAAGGTGAAGAAAATTGAACAAAAAAAAAATCGTACTTCATTTAACCGGACTACCTTTGCACCCACCCACACCACACGTAGGTATTGCCAACGGCTAGCCAGCACGCCCTACCTCCCGCTCTACTCTCGCTGCATGTCTACGAAGAAGATACAAGCTGTTAATACATACTTTGGTGTGTTCTATTCCCAGAAGCATTGTTGTGTCATAAAAGCGCCACTGGCGGTGGCGACGGCGACTAGCTCCGCCTCCCCATCGGTCTCGTTGGCTGGCTGCTGATTTTGCCCGCCACCGCACTACCGCTGATTGTGTACTAATTGATTTATAAATAATTACACAAAAATACAACAAATTGTACATTTATTACTGTGAAAAGTAGGTATATTTGCCAGAGTATTTGTGTGCAATTCAGAGCTGCCAGACAATAATTCTTTCGAATCAGTTGAGGGCAATTTTGAATTATATCTTGAAATTGAATATTTTTTAACTAACAAAGCTAAGGTGCCACCATGAATGTATGTAATTTGATATTAAATCAAGGAGTGTTGCATCGCATTGCGTCGTCGGTCGTCGTTCAGTCTGACACCAGTGAATTTCTGTAGCATTTAAATTTGAAACGAGTTTCATTGTAACTTGTCATTGTGAAGTTAAATGTCAAATGAATAAATTAATTTTATTCTAAAAGGGGAATTAAATACGATATTTTTCATTTTTCTCTAAGGAAGTCTCAAACAATTTATTTGAAAGTTAAAATTATCTTCAAGGGAATATTTGAAATGTATTATAAAAGGGTCACATTTAAGAAACTGAAGCTCATGAATCTGGAGCCAACAGGCTTTCAGTCTGTACCCAGAGATTTTTCTATTGGTGATATTTTTTTATATTTGGAGTGTGGAGACGAAGTGGTCTTTCGTCATTTTTATGACTCTAAAGGATTTTTTTTATTTTTGCTGCCTTAATAACTTCTTTTATAACTGCCCAAAACTGGCACAAAAATATTTGGAACATTTTTTTTTTTTTTTAATCCAAAATCCTGGTCGCAAATCAAATAATCAATCAATCAATAGTGTCCACTGACAAAAAGCTTTTAATGTATGTGATTTTTTCTCTTTTATCTTTCTCAATAGTGGCAAAGTGCAGCCATTTTTATATTTTTTTTTTTTTGACTTCCACACAGGTCCGAGCACATAATTAAATGTCTAGTTCTTACATTTTCTTTAATGCATCGCAACAAACATGATCCAATTTCTTGTGGGCCTCTTTACGCCACGCTTTAATTCCAAGCATACATGAAAAAGTCATCACTTTTAACATTATGAATGCCTAAGCAATTTGTCTAAAGCTGACGTTTATAGTACCATACACCAGGGGATACAACTGCAGCTGGAAGCGTTTTCATAAGGTCAAAAACAATGACTGTAACGTCAGTATTTGGCTCTTTAGATATTTCGATGTCTCTTTTTAAATTTTGTCTTGAAGATTCGGCTTTTATAAGATGATTTTTTTTTTTTCTAGTTTTAATTCTTCTAATTTATTTGTTTCGTGTTTGTCAGAAGCAATTATTTTCATTTCAAGGGAATCACATTTCCTACAGGATGCGTGGAATGATAAGTTAAAATCTTCGTTCAATACTTTACGGCTCATAAAGGAGGAAACTGGGACATTCCAACTTTTGCAATACAGTTTATAGATAAGGCTTAGACTAAGATCATTAGCCGGAAATTGTTTATTTAAATTTTTGTGAAGAGTATAATGGGATTCAGATTTTGGAAACGTATTGATAATATTCCTGACACCATTTAATGATTCTTTATAAGTTTTGTTGCTTAGAACATGTTATCCTTCTTTGTCTTTTGGTGGTGTTAGAAGTTTGCCTTTATTTTTTAAAACTCGAAAAATTCTGCCATCACTTATTTTTTAGACTTTTTTGAAAAATTCTTTGCAAACTTTTATTTCACTACCGTCGGCATAGGAAGAAAATATAGTCAAGTATTTGAGCGCCTTGATTCGCTATCACAAGTCGATTTGTTTTTGCTGATAAGCTTTATATGTAAAAATGTAAATGAAGCTTGAAGGTTAAAAGATTGAAGTGCGTAAAAGTTTTTCCTGAAATTAAGGCTGAATTTGTTCGTCACACTTCGAACATGGAATTCCGGTATTTATGCTTTCAGGCTGAACATGTACCCCTCTTTCGTTAAAATAGCCCTCACCTTTGTTTCTTTTTTGTTTCCGAATATTTTTTTCCATTCACCCATACTTCAAGCGCGCTTCCTACTTTTTCTTGTATGTTGTGGGTCATTAATAATTTCTGCACTATTTAGACTTGGAGGAACAGTGACCTCTTCATGCCAACTGTGAAAGTGAATTTTGAAGGACATCTTCTTCAATATCAAATAGGTCTACCACAAAAAAGTATATATAAAAAGCATTTTTCTAATTAATTCGTTTTGTTATTTTTGTTGCAAATAATAACTCGCCAGGACTTTGACTTGTGGTTGCTATAGTTTGCATATGACTATGTGGGATAAATTCTGAACCTAAACCATCGTGATGAGAATAGTCATCTGAGCAGAAAAGAATATCTAAATCACATTCAAAAGAATAAAATACATTTTGGTGATAGATTCTTGTTCACAAATATTCAAACGGAAGTAAAGCAAACAACAATACCGCTAAAATGTAGGTAGGTACATCCATTCTTTTTTATTTCATTAAACAAATGGTTTGGACACCTCTCATTTGGCAGCGTTTAACCAATTGTCGTCAATTCAAGCAACTTACACCTGCACTGACTTCATTTCTAATCGCGGTGAATATGAGTGCATTCAATCAAACAAACTTATAGCATTGTTTAGCCATCTATAAGTAAAAAGAATACTTGGCCTAACTGAATGATTCTAAGTAAAGCCTAGTACGCTGTTGAAGTGAAACGAAAATTTTCTGGGGTCTCCACATCGACAAGGAAATACACGAACAGATTGCCGAAAAATATGTATGGAAGGTTTAATCAGATATTTGAAAATAAATTAAAAAAAAAAAAAAAACAAAACAAAACCATAAGTCTATTTTTTTCTCATACAGATGAAAATTATTTTTTGTTTTTGTCTTCGTTTCGCCCCTTTTCGTATTACGGGTTCCAAACAATAGTGTGGTCTATGGTCTTCATTTGCTTCTTGGTCCCTTTTGCATTTTAAAATAAAATTCAACTTCAAGATATGACAAACTGTCAAATTTTCGTCAAGAATATTGTGTGCGGGACAATTAATTGTGTGTGAAAAATAAGTGGAGACTTGGATATAATAATCTACTACGGTTTTCTGTTTTACTGACATTTCACTATCGAGCTGCGTACTACATGCGAAAACTCACAAAAAAATTTTTCCGTTTATGATTTCTTTGTTTCAATTTCTGTATTAAATTTTTCGTTTCGCTTAAATAATTGTGAGAGCAAGAGTGGCTCAAGAAAGATAGGCCACTCATTCAACACTTTGTTATTTTCACTGTTGGCCTATGTATAAAATGTGCCGTAATATTTTTTTGTGGACGTTGATTTAAAAAATTTGAATCCAGAATTGAAGACAAGGACATAACGATTCAATTTCGTTTAAAAACGAAATGTCGATAAAACGGCAGTTAGGCCACTATGGTTCTAAGGACCTGACTTAATGTCAAACAAAATAAAAGAAACACATAAGTTCAATCCCTCATGCAATATTGAGTCTCCTGATCAGAGAGAGTTTCTAAAACAATGTCGAAAATATATATATAATATTTAATAGAATAAACAAATGATAAAAAAGCTGGAAGGTCGAAAAGATTTTAATCGGGGACCGATGGTAGAAAGTTTTTTAACCTTGATTGTTTTTGAAATACCAGGAAGAGCTCATAGATGTTCAAAAATTCAGCCCAATCCATCGCAATCGGAAACTCTTACGAATCCCGAAAAATGATATCGCTAAATCCGTTTCTAATGGCAATTTGTATGAGATTTCTTACCAAAATTGATTGTGTGATACTTATATCTGCATGGACACGTTTCTTAAATGCGCCAGTCATGAAAAAAAAATACCAGACAATGGTTTATTTTTTTTAAATAGCGCAAAGAATTAAGCAAACATTTGCCCAATAATCAATTTGATAGTGAAACTCTAATTTTTTAATTTACGTTTTGCACAAAGCTTACAACATTACACAAATTTCCAGATATTGGTTAGCTTTTCGACACCCAAAAGTAATAGTCGTTCTAAGGGAAATTTTGTCACGCTGAACTAAAATCCGCTAAACATTCTTCGCAATCAGGTCTGGTTTTAGAGATATTACCGTTAGAAAAATGCAAAAAAAAACCCTATTTTGGGGCTATGTAACTGAATATTTTTGTATTATTGTACAGATTTCATAAAGTTCTAATCTTAATCTTCAAAATTCAAACTTCAGCTTTGATCGTTCCAATATCTCTTTTACTTTTTGAGAGATATTAAATTAGTAGGGCTGGCCACGATACTTTTGTAAGTATCGTCTCGGTGTCGTCAAAATCGAAAAATTTTGGTATCGGTCTCGTTTCGGTTTCCGATACCGATACCGAGATTTTTCTGGTATCGTGGCCAGCCCTAGCTGCTATAGCAAAAAACTGATAACGGATTTGAGTTTAACGTGGAAAATCAACTTAAGTTCAACTCTTACTCAATCGTGTCGAAAGTCTTGTAAGCCTGTCTTAGAAAAAATATTTAGAATTTTGTATAGACGTCATTTCAGCCATTTCTGAGATGAATAAGCGTTTTTTAACGGCTTTATAGCTAGTACCATTATTTTTTGGAGCAAAAAAATGTCTAGCTCCAGGCAATACGACCAACAGGCGCCACGCACGATACCAACTAAACATAATTTTAATTTAATTTTAGTCTTGGTATTGGTCTTGACCTCGTTAACCTTAGTATAGTTATCATTTTTGACTCGTCGTTTTTGTGCAAAAAATGTTAAAATATTTAAATTTAAGAAAAATTAAATTTTTATTTGAAAAAATGCTATTTTTGTTGCACTCCCGAGCGCACCTCACTTAAGTAAAACTGACAGTTTTTGGTGAAATAGGAATGCCAAAGAGAGATAGATGATAAGTACAGTATGGGTGTGTTCTCTTTTTGTCGATGCGGGAAGCTACTTTTCGTTGGTTTTTGACAATAGCTTCAGTGCCCGAACATTATAGTTTTAGTATCATCTGGGACTTATCCAGACTCCAAGGCGAGACTCAGATTTTCGACTCCTGATTGGCCCTAACTCTCACAGAAGCATTAACTTTAAGCTCACTGCCGCAAGCCTTAACGTGGTTTAAAAAAAAAAACATAGGGTAATGTTTTAAGATGTCAAAGAACAAAATAAAAGAGTGCTCAAATTTTTAAAAATAAGGACCAACCTACTGTATTAAGTCGGCTTGACTTTGTCGACCTCATGTTGTACAGTCCCGTTTTCTTTTCATTGTGCACACACTGCTATCCATTGTTCCGGTTATTCCAAGTTTACAAACAAAAGTTTGGTCGGTAGGTATGCTAACTTTCAGGAGTAGTTGTTGTAGTTATCTGCTTATGACAGGTGACCTTACAAGGAAATAATAAACAAAATTGAGAGCTTTTACAAAGCACATAAAATATAAACACAAATAGTTTTTCTTTCCAAATTTTTTTTTTTTTGATTTTTTAAAAATCAAATATTTTGAAAACTACTTTGTCATTTTCTATAAAACTCGGTATTATAGGGTTTTTAAAGAAAAATAAATTACTTTTATGAAAAAAAAAATGTATCTTCCATGCAAATATTAAAAAACCGTAAAGAAAAATATTTTAACTCTTGAAATCGGCTCGTACGATTTTTTTTAAACTTTTTCTGTATGCTAAAATTAATACAATATACAAAAAATTTCCAAATAGCAACTATAGAAAGTACCTTTCATGGAACAGATCAAGATAATTTTTTTCCAACAAGAAAAAAAAATATTGTATACCAAAATTTTAAATTTTTTTTCATTCGATATCTCAAAAACATTTTGACAATTATTTTTTTTAATTTTATATGCATATATGCCTATAAATAAATAATTAAGATTTGAATATCAAACAGTTTCCTTAAAAATGTTTTTAGAACTTGATAATTGATTTGCTTGATACCGTGGGGCTCAAAAAAAAATGTCTCTAAGAAAATGAGCTAAACATTTTAACGTTTCCAGGTCCCCCATTGCCATTTTGATTTTCCATAAAAATCGTATAGCAAAATGTTGGGGAAAACTTCCTTATTCTTTAACCTGAAAGAAATTTGGTGACATTTTTGAATAGAAAACCGAATTCTCTATAAAAAGGTCTATTTCAAAAATTTTATAGAAGTTACCATTCAGAAGATTTTCAGTGATAAAACCAAACTTGTTGAGATTTCATTATATATGATTTTTATTTAATAGGTCATCAAAATATGTTTTTGTAAAGGTCTAAGGTTTATTAAACTCGATTTTGAAGTCAGAAATATTCCATTGGATCAAGTTTTTGAAAAATTCTCGTTAGAAAATCAAAAAACCCGTTTTTTCGTAGATTTTCAGGTTATGTCACATAATAATCTAAGAGCCAGTGGTCGGCAGAGTTACGGTATTTCAGTACGATTCATATTTATGGGAGGCATCCTATTAAACTTGCTGAGCATAGAATATGGGCATTCCAAATCCATAGTTTTAGTGCCTTTGGGAGCGCCGGGGTCCAAAAGTAAAAAAATAGACCTCGTACAACTGCCTCTTCGATATATGTTAGACTAAATACTTTTCTGTTAAAAAAATAGTAAAAAGGGACACAGGGTGAGTAGCTCTACGAGTAAAAAAGCTAGAAAAATTCCCAGCAAAAATACGCTATTTTTCTCAAGTAAAAAAATTCACTTTTTCTTGGAGTAATAAGTTCCTCTCGGATCTTTTCTATTTCAATAAAAGTAATCAATTTAGCTTATGAAATTATTTTCAGTCTTTTCCTCTCTGACATTTAATTTTCTTTATTCTATTTTATTGGAAAAAAGCAGATATTAATCTCGAAAATAAATTAAGATATCAAAAAAAGTCATACCCGCATCACTCATTCATAGGTGAACTTTGACTCACTTTATTCGAAGGGCCCCGCAATACCACGAAAGGTCTTCGCACCTCAAAAATATTTTGTTTTAAATAAAAACAGCCTTTAAAATTGCTTTCTTTTAAGAATTCAGATGCCATTTTTTTTTTTTTTTTGCAAACGTTATTCAAACTTGTGTCTCCTGCTCAGCAGTTTCAATTCACCAGTTTGAGCGAGCTAACTGATTCAATTTTTGGTGTAAGGATGTTATAGGTTATTTTCAAATACTTGAAACATAAACCATGGTTGAAACTCGCTAAAGCCGTCAAAATCAGTGAATTCAAACTGCTGAACCATGGATTAAATTTTTGAACCAAATTCGGAATGACTTGCGATCTCCTTAATACTTAGTTATTTATTGTTCTAGGGGGAATGAATGATAACAGATCTAGCCATACAAAATTACGTGAAGTCAAAGGCCAGCGGAGAAAGTGATTTTTTGACATAATCTTCGTGGCACAAACTTGCGAATGTGTTTTGAACGTTTGACGTTTAAAATCACAATGCTTCTTCAAATGACTAGAAACAAATAAAAAAGGAGAAATCCAAAAAAAATTGTTTTCAATTTTTCGATTCACAAGCTACAAGACACAAAAATCAAAAAATTCCCGTTCATTTTGGAAGGGAATTGATTGTTAACGAAAACTCTCCACTTTTTTCTTGACACTGCTTCACGAGCACGTTCAGGGTTGAACGAAAATGCTAATTTAAAATATATTCACGACTCAAGATTCACAAGAAGGTATGTACTAGGCCTTATGTGCGCGACGAAAAAACACCTTAAAACGTGTAATAGGTGCCCGGGTACCCCTATAAAAATTTATTTGCAAGGACTGTATCCTTTGTTTTATATTTGTATGTTTATTGCATTGTTGAAGTCAGAAACTCAGTGAAATATAGCTTGAGTGTATTCTTTTAAAAATTTAAAGAAGATAGTAAAAAATGTTCAGAAATGTTCCCAAGGGATAAGAACCAATTTAAGTGATTTGACGGTTAGAAGTAGCGAATCATATTTTAAATTCAAAAAACCAAAAATAACAAATGTTCCACTATTTACGTTTTAATTCTCATTCAATCAAATTTTAGGTCAACTGCTCAAAAACTGGAAAAAATCAAAAGTAATTTAAAATAAAAGTTTTAATGATGTTGATTATTTTTCTGGTTGCATTATTTTAATCTGACATCAGGCTAAGAATTCTAAAAAGTTGGAGAAACCGTTAAATTACCATTATTTTGTAAATATAAGGATATTTAAATTGCATCGTGAAAAATGGCAGTTTAACGGGGTTTTCAAATCTCAAAACTTAGAATTCTTAGCCTGATGTCAGATTTAAATAATAAAATCATAAAAAATATCAACATTATTCAAACTTTAACTTTTTACATTATTTCGGATTTTTCCCAGGTTTTAAGCAGTTGACCTAAAATTTGATTCGCGACTTCCAGTCGTTAAATTTGTCAAATTTTGTTCTGATTCAATAAGAAAAATAATTTCTAACACAAGAAATTTTTAAAAACAAGGACTAAAACTAGTTCTAATTACTTTGGAACATTTCGACCACCTTCTTTAAATTTGGTACAAATCAGTATTTCAGTCAAACTATACACTCAAGCGCATATTTTAGCACATTTCAAACATAAACTTCACTCAGTTCCTGACTTCGAAAATACTTTATTTAAAATTTTTAAGTTCGGGACCATGTTCTGACCTAAATTGTGAAGCCCCTGTTTGAAGTAGACAAAAAAAATAGGCAGTACCACTTAATTCAGCATCCCCAAATCATCAAGTGTACCAAATTTCATTAATTTGTATTAAAAATTGGAGTGGGAAATGAATTTGTCGCCAAAATTCAACAAACGGACCACTGTGCGTGTGGTACTTGTCCTAAAAAAATCATATATGTTATGTATTTTCGGAAATCACAGCAAAATAGAATCGCTTCAATGCTTAACATGCAAACTTTTCGAAAAAATTCGATATGGTTTCGAAATCTCAAAATAAGTATGTGTAGTGGTTTTTTCGAATATCTTGATACCATCCCCTCAGGTCCCTCCGTGTTTCTCCTTTCACCATTATTTCAACTGTTTTTTTTTTAAGTCAAAACATAACAAAAACGTATCTATTGGAACTTTGTCGGACTCTATCTTTTTGGGCACTTATACAATGTTGAATGTTGATTTGATTAAATACATCCTCAATTTAATTATCCTAATTAGTGAATAAAATTCTATGCTGGCAACCCTTTACTATAAATGAAGCGATTAAATAGACTATATGCGATTTAAAATTCGAAAGGGAAATTTGTAATGTTCGCGGACAGTTGAGGCGGTCAGAGACGACAAGTACGCGGTTCGCATGAGTGCAATGGCGGGAAAAGCTAAAGTGGTCGTTGTAAATTAATGGGGCTGCACTCTTTACGTTTACATCACACTCAATTCAAATCCGTACGCTACTGCTGTATGGGTATAGGTACCATCCTAGAAGATACATACGTTTTTTTTTTGTTGGTCGAAATGGATTAAAATATTTGAACAAATTGCACAAATTATTTCAACGAGGGAAATTTGTATCTAAAATGCGGTTAAATTGTTATGATGTTAGCTGATGCACTGCTGCACTAGCAGAACGAGAATTTCTCCCAGCATTTGAATTCAATTTGTTTAATTCGGGTATAAGTTGGTGGCCATGCCGATGCCGACCACGCTTGAGGGGGAGGCTATCATCATCGTTCTGTCGTCGTTGTCGGAATTGCACTTGTTTTTAGATATTTTTCAAGGTATTAATGTTCAATTAAATTGGGGTTTTTTATTTGTAATCCTTTAATTCGTCGAATTAGTTTGTTCGAAAATTTGGCATTCGTGACCGGTTGATGTAGGCGTTAGTACAGTGGATTTGTATGCAATGTAATTGTTTTAGAGGAAATTAAGATTTGATGCGTTATATATGTTAGGTGTAGGTAAAATATTTTGGCTACCATCGGAAGTATTTAATAATTCAAGAGGGGTTAAGTAAATATTAGACTTTGAATTATGTTTTGATATGTGTGTAATTTTATCGAAACAATTTAATTACGATAATTTTATATATGATGTAAGATTAAAAATGATAAATTTATATTTTTGGTAATCTGGGATTTAGTTAGGTAATTTGTTTTATGCATTTAATTTGAAACGTGGCACATTATAGAAAATAATTTTTTTAGATAGTTTTGTGAAATTAAACATTTAAAAATGTTTGCCAGAAGAAGTGTAAAGGGGAAATTATTGAAAGTTACGCAGTATTTTAGTGGATTCAACTACGACTGTGGTTGGTTAAGATTTTGTTTACTGAGTAAGTGGCTTCTCTGTTCGAATCTGTTATATCCGGTTTTTCAATAAGAGCACTACAAAAGTTTTTTTTTTTAAATAAAACAAAAATGGTTTTGGATATCAATAAATTTCTTTATTCCTGTGAAAGTACGTTCGATGCCATTATGTATGCAACTCGATTTTTTTTGCATGGCCACCACGGGCACGCTTGCAGAAGACCAGACGCTGAACCCAATTTTCGTCGGTTTTCAAGCATAAATCGGCCGATACTGCTGCAATTGCACGTTCGATATTCGTACAAAGTTCATCAAACGTCCCTGGCTTATTGGCATAGACCATAGACTTGACGTAGCCCCACAGGAAATAGTCTAACGGCGTCAAATCGAACGACCGAGGAGGCCAAGCGACTGGACCATTTCGTGAGATAACACGTTCTCCAAACTTGGTTTCCAATAAATTGATTGTGACATTCGCTGTGTGGCTTGTGGCGCCGCGCCGTCCTGTTGAAACCACATGTCCTCCAAGTCCATATCATCCTATTGGGGCTAAATATATTCGGTTATCATTGAACGGTAGCGATCCCATTCACAGTAACGGGCCAGTCTTGATCATCACGGAAGAAGTACGGCCCAATGACGCCGCCGCGCCGGCCCATGAACCACACCAAACCGTAATTTTTTCGGGATGCAATGATGACTCATGGAGTACGTGTGGATTGCTGCCTGACCAATACCGCATATATACCGTTTATTGACGAAGCCATTCAGCCAGAAATGAGCGTCATCGCTGAAGATGATTTTTCGATGAAAATCCGAATCATTTTTAAGTTGTTGCTCAGCCCAATTCACGAACATACGACGCTTCTGGTGGTCAAGCGGCTTCAGTTCTTGCGTCAATTTAATCTTGTAAGGATGTAGGCCAAGATCTTTTCGCAAAATTCTCCAAAACGACGTCACAGAGATGCCCAACGCTTGAGAACGACGTGTGAGAGACACATTTGGGCTTTCTGCAACTGAAGCCTAAGCGGCAGCAATATTCTGGACACTACGGGCACTTCTTTGTCTCACTGGCACGGGAACATTTTGTATTGTGCCTGTGGATTCAAATTTTTCCACAACATGCCCAATTATTGATCTGCTAGGACAATTATGACGACCATAAATTGGACGTAGCGCTCTTAACGTTGAGGCCACTGACTCCGAATTTCGGTAGTAAATTTTAAATAATTTCGACTCGTTGTTGGCTCGTATATCTTTCCATCATGAAATGGCAAATCTTACTGAAGAGAAATGTCAAAAGAGCGGCAAGAAATATGGCGTCGTTTGCTGTCCCTGTCGCTCTACTTTTATAGCTGTCCCTGTTGAAAAACCCTTTACAATAAGGGGGTTGTCACCTTCAAGTTAAAAACTGCGATATTTTGTAAACATTTGACTATAAATTAAGAACCAGATGCTGACATTACGGTGGATAATGGTTTTACATTTAAATTTTTTTTTTGGACTTTAAAATTTGATCTGAGATTTTTCTTAAACTCCATACAAAAAATTTGGAGTCTTACGTCTCATTTCTAGTTCACTCTGTTGCTGAGGAACTAACTTCACAGTGAAGGAAACGGTACAAATTGAGTTTTACGATTTTTTTTGTTCAAATAGGGAAACATTTCGTAAATAAATACAAATACATTTCATTTCCTTCTGATTCAGATAATGTGTTTTTTTTTTAATTTTTTTTCTATTTTTACTCATAAGTACTTTTTGATGCCTTTTATGCTTTTTGGTCTATTTTTCCGTTTTATCATTTTTATCTTCAAAATTCAATGTGTTTAAAATTTAAAAAGAAAGTTTTGAGTGTATGGGATATATTGACTAACAATATAAATAAAATTTGGTGGCGCATCAACTCGTGGAGAACCAGTGCCTAGTGACTTATAACTCTCAATCATTCCTGTGTGTGTGTTGTTGGCATAAATGGACGGAACCAACAATCTCGTAATTCGTAGTTGGAGAAGTTAACCTAGGAAGGCAAGCCATAAGTCAAGGGTATCCTTTTGGCAGTATGATGTCAACCAGGCAACCACTATTTCACATTTCACTCAATTCACAATCGTCAAATAACGGGTGATTTTTTAGCTGGTTTGGTTTTGGCAACACTGGTTTTGACAGCTGACGTGTGTTTAGTACCTTGTGTCACTGTCAAACAGCTTCAGTTTGGTTTGCAATTTAACCATGGATCATCTTACAAATGAACAACGCTTGCAAATTATTGAATTTTACTATCAAAATTCGTGCTCGGTTCGAAATGTTCATCGCACGCTGCTTCCATTTTATGGTCGGCATTCTCGACCTTCTGAGCAGTCTATTCGGAAGATTGTGACCAAATTTCGCACCAAATTTACTTTGTTGGACATTAAACCACCAACACGTTTACGTACTGTGCGTAGTGAAGAAAATATTGCGGCCGTATCAGCTAGTGTGACAGAAGACCGCGAAATGTCGATTCGGCGCCGTTCCCAGCAGTTAGGCCTTTGTTACAGCACTACGTGGAAAATTTTGCGGAAGGATTTGGGCGTAAAGCTTTTTAAAATACAGCTGGTATAAGAACTAAAGCCAGCCGACCTACCACAACGCCGAATTTTTGGTGAATGGGCTCTTGGAAAGCTGGCCGAGGATCCGCTTTTTTATCGAAAAATTGTGTTCAGCGATGAGGCTCATTTTTGGTTGAATGGGTACGTAAATAAGCATAATTGCCGCATTTGGAGTGAAGATCAGCCAGAAGCATTGCAACAGCTACCAATGCATCCCGAAAAAGCCACTGTTTGGTGCGGTTTATGGGCCGGCGGCATTATTGGGCCATATTTCTTCAAAGATGATGCGAATCGCAGCGTTACTGTCAATGGTGAACGCTACCGAGCGATGATAACAAACTTTTTTTTGCCCGAAATGGAAGTTCTTGACTTGCATGATATGTGGTTTCAACAAGACGGTGCCACATGCCACACAGCACGCGAAACAATGGCGCAATTGCGAGGCGAGTTTGGTGAACAGTTAATTTCACGTTTCGGGCCGGTCAATTGGCCGCCTAGATCGTGCGATTTGACACCATTAGATTATTTTTTGTGGGGGTATGTCAAGGCTAATGTCTATAGGGACAAGCCCGCTTCGATTGACGCACTGGAAGCCAACATCCATGCATTCATTCGTGAGATACCGGCCGATATGTGTGAAAGAGTATGCCAAAATTGGACTCAGCGGATGGGCTACCTGAGACGCAGCCGCGGTCAACATTTGCATGAAATTATCTTTAAACATTAAATTGCAAGGTTCAAACTATTGATTCAAATAAATATTTCATTCATTTTTTTTCGAATTTTTTGTGTTTTTTTTTTAAGTTCTAAACCTCTTAAAAAATCACCCTATACTATATAAAATCATTTAAATATTAAAATACATACAACTTATATCTAAAACTTTTTAAAAACAAAAGAAAACCCTATAACACTTTACTCGTATTAATCTATTTATCTGCCAAAATCAACAAATGACTCACATTAAAAATAGATTGCACTTCTATCGTTCTTAATTTTTCAACAAAGGAATATAAAAATGAGCAATATAAAGCATACACAAAAAGAGGATTAAAATAATGTTTGAAAAAATCATCTTAAACATAATAAAATAAATGCGAACATCATTCAACTCAAAAACACTATAAGCTATTTTTAGAAGTGAAAACATTTTATGTTTGTATGACAGAGTGTGTTAAAGATCAATAAACGCTTAGGAAAGTACTTCTTAATAAATGACATTAAATGCAAGCAGGGCAGGGGTATTTATGTATGTTTAAATTAGTATGAAGTAAGAATATGAGAAGGGAAATTGCTAAAAGAGCGTGGTAATTATAAATAAAAATGACAATTTCCTAGAAATTGACATGAAATGAGAAAATAAACAATAAACAAAAATTCTGGCAAAATATACATACACATGTTTATATAATGTAGGTATCTTACATACATTAATGAACTTCTATAATACATTAGCATTTCCTTTCTATAATAATTAATGGAAATTAAAATGAGGAATTTTAAATACAAAAAAAAATAAAATGCACAATATTAACGAACGCAAGGTTCCAAAATATTTAGTGCATTAAAGATATAAAAGGTGTTGCTATAATAACAAATTAATGACGTAGTGTAGTAAAGAACGTGTGAAAAGGTCAAAATAAATACAATATTAATCTAGTACTTTTATTTATTTCCATAAAAAAACATGCATAGGTAACCAAAATGTCGTCTTTTCAAAAGCAAAGTCCCTTTTTCTCAAAATCAGAAGGTTTTCTGTTTCTTAAAACAAATAATTTTCATTATATGTATGAAGAGTTCACGAGGGATGCTTTAAGTCGTAGAAGAAAAAACTATTACTTTTTTCTTGTTTCAAATGTCAACAATAGAGTTTTAAAGAAATACTCAAAAATAAATACAAAAAAAGTATGACTTATGTATGTCGCCTGGCATACAAATAATTAATATTTTTGTGTATTTTTTCAATGACTCAATAAAACGTTTAAATACTAAAAATAATAGTTAAGAAAAAAATGATGAGAAATAACGTGAAACCAGAAGTAACAAACACAGAAATATCGAAAGTAAAACAGAAAACTTACCTAGTCTGACATTTTACGATTAAAACTGACATAGACTGAAAATATCATTTTATACTAATGAATACTTTAGGGATGTTATCTTAAATGCAAAACGACACCATCACCTTCACACCTTCAATTTCAGGAGAATTTTTAAGGCAATATGACAGAAAAATAGTAAAAATTTGGAAAATCAATCATATAGTTTTGGGAGGGGTTTCATGGTAGTAGTTAAAAATGTTTCCATTTCGTAAAAAAAAACACCCTTTCACTACAAATATTTTTGTAGACTTTCCTGATTCTTATTACTTATGACAAATTAAATAGGTGGACTAAGTTTCATCACTATACTGTTGAAATTTAATAAAATTGTACTTGTTTCACTTAAAATTCAGTCATCAGTTATGAAAAAGACAATAACTTTTTTTAAAGTGGTTGTATCGAGTTCATTTTGATTTAATAAGATTGGACACAAAAACACCCTAAAATCATGTGCCATATGCTTAGATTATACCACGATAAATATTTTAGTTTGTCAAACTTTCATATTCCCCCTCCCAGCACTTTGAAAGAGACTTTTATAAAGCCAAAGTAGGTTTTTTAATTCACTTTGGATAGAATGTAGTAGATGGTTAAATTCTGCTTCGACACCAATCTTGAAATTTTAATAATGTAAATATATTTCTTACTTTCTTTAGCTTTGCATGTTGCCTTCTCAAACAGCTTTTTTCCATCCTCTTCATGCAAGGAGAGGGGAGGGAGAAAATCAATAATGCGGTCCTATGGTTACAAGGGTGTTAAATCCAACGAGAGTTCTCTGATCATCGTCCGACCTCTGGTTCTCGTTTTATAGGGCAATGTATGAAACAAGTGGCAACCCGTTTCTCGTTCTTCTGACAGTGTTGTCACCTTGGAAATACTTCTCAAAAGTAAAGTTAAGACATGAAGCACTAGTAAACTAAAGCTCAACCCTTCAGGTCAAAATGACAGGTATGCTCTCATATCGTGCACTAACGCCTCAACTAATAGTTCACAGCTCATGTAAACAAATTAATTTTATGATTTACAACTCATCCAAATGGATTTTAAAAAAGTTTGTTTCCCTGTGAACTTTTGACTCTGCGTTAGAGCTTATGTCTTGAATACCTAATCGGAACCTTACTTAGACATTGTGAAACAAGCCATTAAGAATTGTTAAGTCAACAAAATAACAAATAATATTATTACTAATAAAATTTAATAAAATTAGTTAATTTTTTACAATTATATTTTTTTTTTAAATCTATAATATTGTAATATTTTCTCAGGTTTGTTAATAAAACTTATTCACTTTATTTTAATTCTCCGCACTTATTAACTTCACAAAATAAAACACTTTACTTTTCTGAACTATTGTTCACCACTGAAATTAATTCACTAACTTGACTTTTATTGCAACCAACTTTACTCATTTACGATGAAAAATAAACTGCGTCCTCAACCCGTCAGACATGTGTTTTTATACTTTTCACAAGGTTCCCGAAAAATCTCGAAGGTTCTAGTATTTGCTTCTAGAGCTTTCCATAGGGAACTATTGGAAGTTCAAAAGCTTACCAAAGCTCTCGGTAGGTTGGTTTGTGTCACGTCTTATCCGGACTTCGGTGTTACTTTTATTCGAGAGTGGTTATAGTTCATTCAAGAGTCGTTATAGTACAAATGTAAGAGTCGTTACAGTTGGCCGGTTTATATTTCTTGAGCGCTCAATATTTTTCCTCAATTTTTAGACAGAGGAGAATAATAAAATATAAACACTATTCCTCACATAGAAGTCAAAACAACTCTCATTTTCTTTTCTTCTTATGCAATTTACTGCGACAAAAAATAATTGAGCAAGCGAATCCAAAAAATTTCAGTCTCAGTTTTCTTGGGGAAAAGTGAGGAATTTTTGGGAGGAATCCTGTTTATATTTCTGAGCGCTCTGAGTCCTCTGAGATCTCAGAAATATAAACTGGCTAAGTATATCAAGGAAGTTCAACTACAAGATAAGGAACATACTCGTATAACCAGGTCGTACATTTTATTTTTGTTTGCAACTAACAATGAAACCAGACCGAAAACAAACGCGACCAATATCGAGACCGAGACGAGGCGACACTGAAATTTTTCAATTTTGACGAGGAATTTTATCAATGCGATAGTTACAGGGCATGACTTAAGTGGTGTCAAAATTGATTTCAAAACTCCCAATTGCCTTTCACAATCACAAGGATTGGGGAACTGTATAATCTTGTGATAAGATTTCAGTAATTATTGCGATCAACTTAGAATAAAAAAAGGCGACCAAAGTTTCGCACTAACAATCTTTATAGTAGCAGTCGAATCTGATCAGTTTATTTGAATAATAGTTGGCCATGCTTTAAGGGTGTATGTCTTCGAAGCGTTCGCAAGCGCCACAAGATAGGTGTTTTTCTTTTTTAATTCAGAACAGAACTCTGAACAAAGTTTGAGCATATCGACTGTGTTCTGAATATGCTCTGAACCAAGCGTGCTCTGAGCACTCTGAATTAGTTTTAAAACACTTCTGAGCACTAGCTGTCAAAATGCATTTAAATCTGTCCACTCAGTTTTTTATTCTGAGCTCATAGAGCACACTCTGAACAAACTCAGAAAACGCTCAGAACGAAAAAAGAAACACAAATTGTTAGCTCTGAACGTTCTTAGCTAAAAAAAGTAACACAATTTGTCTGTTTGACAGTTCAGGCTCTGCTCTAACCTGAGGCCACCAAGCCACACATTCAAACCTGAGAAACTGGCTTGTCTACTGGCTTGCCTTTTTCGTAGCCATTGGGAAGCCAGTAGAGCAGCCAGTATCAGGGTTCGGCAGTACTTTTTCGGAGCAGATTTGGGAAAATAAGTCTTAAACTAAAGATTACTCACATTTTCTTTCACAAAATGTTAATAAAATTAAAATCGGGGAGCGCATATGCCCAGTTAAGAACTCAAAGTTTTATACACTCGCTAATGCCCATAGTATTTACTCGTTTAATCCGATTAATATAATTGGATTTAAACTGCATTCCGTATGTCATTTGAGTTGTCAAGTCCAGATTAAGACTGAATTTCATATTATTCACTTTTCTTGACATTTCAATTTCGAGTAGTCATATCAAACCGAAAATTTTTCAAACCGAGTTCAACAAAAAATTTGTAATAATTTGTATGCGTTGTTTTTGGAAATCGAATCGGCTTACTCGGTTTGAAGCAAAAACGACAACGACGACTCACATGTCTCTCGCCGTGATCGTCTAAACGTAGTTTCCAGTATTATGGTCATTAAGCTCGTCTCGCTGTGGTCTCGCCATGCCCATTTACACGGGAATATATTGGTGGTTTTCTTGCTATAGTCTCGCCACGATATTTACACGTGGTTTTTGGCATTCAGCATGTTTTGTTATCATCTCGCTTTGGTCTCGCCAAAGTTTTTTTTTTTAATTTAAAATGTTCAAAGTGGTTAAAATAAGCTAAAGGTTAAAAAGTCTAAACGTGCTTTTCAATGTCGTGGTCATTGAGTCCGTGTTGTTGGGTCTTCTTACCATTCGAGAAGAGAACAAAAAAACTGGTGAATGAATTGATTAAGCAGTAAGGCTTTCCCAAACCAAAGTGAATAAATATTCTAGTGAATTCACGTCGCGTCAGTGTAGTTGCTCTCATTTAACGCTATGTGAACTAATTCTCAGAAGTACAATTTTCGTTTTCTTTCTGATGGTTTCGCGGTTGGTTTGGGAGAGCTTCTACAGAAATAAGTAAAGGCTCTCCAGAACCAACATAAAACATTCGTAATGTTCTGTTCTTTTGCTAGTTTTGTCGCATGGCATCAATGTGTTTTTAGTGTATTTAATTTTGACAAAGCGGAATATCGTATTTATTTCTTTTCCAAAATTCGTAGTAGATTTACTCCATTTGCAGTATCATCCGAACACTGCCCAGTGTAGAAGTTGTAAGGCATGCCACCTACGTCACAATAAATACACGAATAAGAATTTGACAGTCAATGTATATAGCCAACTTGCTAGCCCATCGCTCTGCTTCTGAGGGGACGAAATATTTGTAAAGCTTACAATCATGAAGCAAATGGAAGCAGTCAAAGCACAACATTGACATGGCATTGGGTTTGTCATGAAAATCTTCACGATATAAAAATTCTTTCTCATTTATTAAAATACAAACAAAAAATCCGTCTTCAATCAAGGAACACAGAGTGTAGATTATGTGTAAGTATAGTTTTCCATTTAACTCGCACTATGTGGTTATGACACCTCCGCCCGCCTGTTCATTCAAACCACATCATAAGGTGTATTGCTCGCAGATAAACGAAGCTAATTTAAACGCGCTTTTCACTTGACAACCTCATAAGCAAAAACACAAGCTGATGCTTACTCCTGCCGCACCGCGAGAAAGCATAGGCCCCTTAAAGAGGCTACATACAAGGGACGCGCATTAAGGTTGACACCCATAGATTCAATGCGCATTCAACATTGCAGCTAAATTGCTTAGACCTGCTTCACGCTTCTGTGGATTTTAATTGGTTTGAAGCTCGCACATTAAGAGAATGCCATGCGAAGGATAAGCCGCGCAATACCCATGTCATAGGTGGTATACGCAAAAAGCAACTTAACTCTATAGTCGGATTGAGGTTCGTATTTGGGATTTGGATTCGGATTCGGATTCGCCTAGCGAAATGCAATTAATGAGTGGTGACATCTGAGGATGGATCACGATGTAATGGCATAACTCTGCATAAAAGCAAAAACATCCCAGTCTCACTCCTTTCGATTATTAGATTGTTGATTCAGGAGCAAGAGCAAGCGTCCCACCCGTTGCGTTGTCGCCATCAAGTCGTCGCGTTGTGTCGTGTCGCGTCAGTCGTCGTACTTCACACATTGCCATATCATATCTGAGTGCCGTTCTATTTCTAGATCTTTTGAATATTCACTTTTTGACGTTCTAGCCAAGTTTTTGACTGACGAAGAGTTGGGTTGTCGGAAGGGGGGGGGGGGGGGAGGGGAGGGTGTGAAGGAGCTGATGGGATTGCATGTTGATATTTAATGAGATAGAATTGATAAAATAGAATTAAGAATAATGAGCTGATGGTCGACTTCGAGTGTTATGCATTTTTAGATCTCAATTTGCAATTATGTGTAATTTTTCTTTAAAATTGCATTTTTAGTTGTTTATTTATTTATGTGCGAAGAATAAAGTGACGTGGAGGGGGGGGGGTTTGGGGGGCGAAATGTGTTGGTTTAGGGTGTAACCGTGTAGCGCAGGTCAAACAAATTGTTTTTACCGCAGTTTAACGATGTCATTAATGCGGGAAATTAATTTTGAAAAATGTGTCCTGTCAGAGGGAAGAATTTATTTTATGCAAATAAGTTGGCATTGGTTTGGCTGATGTGCTAAATTGTTAATTTAACTTAATCAAATTAATTGAACAACCTGAAGAGATTTGAATATAGCTTTTTTTGTTTGTTTCTCTTATAGAAATTGAATATATTTGAGAGTGATATTGCACAATTTGTAGATGGAAAGTGTTTGAGATTTATAGTTTTTTCTGTTTTAAATTTTGTTAAGGTTGAATTTTTTTAAATTCCATCCAGGAAATCGAAAAAAGTTCAATTATTTTGTAAGAGAAATGGGCAGCTAATTTATTTAAGTTAATACTACTTTCCACCAAAAGATAATGTGGGATTTGAGGAAGAAGCCTTATGTGGTGTTTCCATTGCATAAAAAGATTGAAAGGTAGATTAACTCTGACAGCACACTTCAAAAGAAAATGGGTTTTGTTTGTGTCATATAATGACGAACTGAATGCAGCCATAAATGAATACTTTAGCATCATAAAAGAGTAAGTAAGCTCGATTTGTAAAACTTTTTGTCTTCTAAATTTACGAAATAAAATGAAAATGAGATTTGAAGTAAATCTTACTTAATCTCAGTTAAGTGTTTTCAACAGGGACGCTACAAAAGTAGAGCGACAAGGACAGCAAACGACGCCATATTTCTTGCCGCTCTTTTGACATTTCTCTTCAGTAAGGTTTGCCATTTCATGATGGAAAGATATACGAGCCAACAACGAGTCGAAATTATTAAAATTTACTACCGAAATTCGGAGTCAGTGGCCTCAACGTAAAGAGCGCTACTTGCAATTTATGGTCGTCATAATCGTCCTAGCAGATCAACAATTGAGCGTCTAGTGGAAAAATTTGAATCCACAGGCACAGTACAAAGTGTTCCCGTGCCAGTGAGACAAAGAAGTGCCCGTAGTGTCGAGAATATTGCTGCCGCTGAGGCTTCAGTTGCAGAAAGCCCAAATGTGTCTCTCACACGTCGTTCTCAAGCGTTGGGCATCTCTGTGACGTCGTTGTGGCGAATTTTGCGAAAAGATCTTGACCTACATCCTTACAAGATTAAATTGACGCAAGAACTGAAGCCGCTTGACCACCAAAAGCATCGTTTGTTAGTCAATTGGGCTGAGCAACAACTTGAAAATGATTCGGATTTTCATCGAAAAATCATCTTCAGCGATGAGGCTCATTTCTGGCTGAATGGCTTCGTCACTAAACAAAATATGCGGTATTGGTCAGGCAACAATCCACACGTACTCTATGAGTCATCATTGCATCCCGAAAAAATTACGGTTTGGTGTGGTTTATGGGCCGGCGGCGTCATTGGGCCATACTTCTTCCGTGATGATCAAGACCGGCACGTTACTGTTAATGGGGATCGCTACCGTTCAATGATAACCGAATATTCTTGGCCCCAATTGGATGATATGGACTTGGAGGACATGTTGTTTCAACAGGACGGCGCCACAAGCCACACAGCGAATGTCACAATCAATTTATTGTAAACCAAGTTTGGAGAACGTGTTATCTCTCGAAATGGTCCAGTCGCTTGGCCGCCTCGGTCGTGCGATTTGACACCGTTAGACCATTTCCTGTGGGGCTACGTCAAGCCTATGGTCTATGCCAACAAGCCAGCGACGATTGATGAACTTCGTACGAGTATCGAACGTGAAATTGCAGCAGTATCGATTTAAGCTTGAAAACCGTCAGCGTCTGGGCTTCTACAAGCGTGCCTGTGGTGGCCATGCAAAAGAAATCGAGTTCCATACATAATGGCATTGAACGTACTTTCACAGGACTAAAGAATTTCATTGATATCCAAAACCGTTTTTGTTTTATTTAAAAAAACTTTTTAAGCGCTCTTATTGAAAACCCCGATATTTCTGACAGTGTTGCCACCATGGCTTTAATTTTTGATTTGATTTTTTTTATCTTGTTTAGTTGAAAGTTTTGGAGAAACTAAGAAATCCCCCATTTACCCCCCTCACAAGAAATTTCTTGGGAGAAGCTAAGAAGTTTTTGCAGGACATGTATAAGACATCAAAATAAGGGTTCGCACCAAAAATCAGCTTTGACGGACTGTCTTAGTTTTAGAGAACAAATATTGAAATATAAGAAACCAGTATGCATGAGCCTTTAAACCACGATTTGAGCATGTTCCGCTACAGTTATTTATGGCTATAGAACTCTTTTCGTTTTCATATTTTCGAAAAATCTTTGCTTTTATCTCGCATGTAGGAGTTACTCTCTTATCCTAAGGCCAATTTCTGGTTTATTAAACCTGATTTTCAAGTTGTTATTTTTCAACTAGGTAAAACCAGATGCCTGATTTTAATGTCGTGTTATTTCAACGTAGGTTGCAGGTAATATCTGCATTGCATCATGTAAATTTAACACTGCCTTAAAATAGTAAAAATTTAAATTTTACCTGTAAATCCAGTTAACTTTACGTGAAAATCTAGTTGAAAAACATTGAACAACTACATTGAATTAAATATTCAAAGTCCTGTAAAATTAACAAGAAGATCTAGCTCATTCAGCATGGTTCAATGTTGAATCAATCATGTATCCGGTAACTATTATCTCTTGGATCCATGCGTTTAGGTCCCATCTGTAACGCTGCTTATCGTCCAATTCATTTTGCATTATTCTGTAAGGGTACAGGGTAATTATTCACCTGACCTTTTTTTCTGAGCTTATATAGACGACAATGTAAAAAGTCTTAAATTCAAACAAATCTTTTTCAATTTATCCTTGTTGGTGACTATATGTATGTATTAATGTTCATATATTGTACCTAGTGTAATCCAGTTATCGTTAGTTATATAACGACTTAAATAAATAAATACATAAACATGTGCTTTGACTGATATAACTCACAGAGTTTGGGTTGTATTTCCTCCATTTGCCCTCCTCATACACAGGATCAAATATCCATACAAAATCCTACTTTCGAAAAGGCCCAGTGACAGCACACGGGTTTTTTTTTAATAATTTATAACACTCGTTGCCCAAAAGCTGTTTGTGGGGGGTTTTGAATTCTTTTATTTTGTCAAACCAAAGAAGCAGCACATTTTCTCAAAAAAACTTATAGTTTTCGAGAAATTAAGAAAAAATTAAATTTTATGCCCCTTTAACCCCCCTAAAAAATTAAGCCCGGGCCCAAATTTACGGAACTTTTCAGGAAATGCTTAACACGTCAAAACAAAGCTCTCTACCAAAATTCAGCTTTGTCAGAATTTTTTCGAAGTTAAAGTCTAATTTTCCTGGGCTTACGCCTTCTCTGCACTCCATCCATATCTTAAGTTTGAAGAACTCAACTGATAAGCCACCACACTCGAACCGGTCCGGAATGGCCTTGTTGTTCGAAAGTGTATGAGTTAGCCTTCTTCTATAATGTACAGTAATCAGTAGAACTTTATTTACTACGAAGGGTTTCTCTTCTTAGCTTATGCCCATTTAGCAGCTGCTGAAAATGCTACTTCAATAATCTATTATTACCTGTGCTTCGGTAACCAGGTTACATTCCCTATTTCGATAAACCCGCTTGCTGGTCCCAAAACCAGGAGCCAGTATTGTTTTTTTTTTGTGAGACTCCTCAATTTCCTTGAACTCGGAGGCTGTGTACGCCTTCTTCTTTCTAAGCAGGATGCTCTTCTCCTTGCTTTGTTATGCCGTCCAATGTTGAATTTCTTCCCGCAATTTCATTTCAAAAGACAATATCAGCCTTATTTGACTAGTTAGACAGATTTTTGAAAGTCCTTTATAGTTGGAGATATGCGCTTTATTTAATAAAAATGCCAAGACAAATCATAGTAAATAGGTGTTGTTGTCAAAGTTAGACAACTTTAGGACAACAATAAAACAAGTTTATTAATAACTTTTTGAAGTTGGACGGCTGTCTAAAGTTAGGCATAATTTATAAATACGACTGTATAGACAGTCAAGCTCTGAATTATGCTACAATTAGGAAATGATAAGTCGACGTATGCCCCTCGAAATCAGCATTCAGTAAGACAAAATTTGTAATACGATTCCGATTGCTGTGTTTTTTTGTTAGAGAATACAACTTAATGGCAATAAAATACTTTTTCCGATAATTTGATTATTTCTAAAAAATTTTATTTAAGAGATGAATAAAAATCAAAACCACCAATAACAAAAAAAAAAATCTAAAGAAAAAACATTCCCAAAACTCATCACGCCGAGATCATTAACCAAAATGTTTATAATAAAATTAATTAAAAAACACATAGATATGTTTATATGTATTTATCTTGCTACGTATTTAAGTATGCTATGTGCCATAAAGTTGGCAATCTCAATGAAAGATTCACACAAAATTAATGGCAAATCATTATGTGGGCTATCCCATAAGCAATTTAATGGATACGTGATCTTGATGGAGATTTTCTTCTTGAAAACGTTTAATATAATAAAAATATTTAGATTTCAATTCCAATTCCAATTTCGATTTAATTTTTTTGTTTTGTTTGTGAACTTATTTCTGACTGAGTGAAATTTCCATTTGACGATATGGACATGGACACGGACGTCGAGTCGGACAAGGCGGAACGTATTGTATAATAACTCGTAAAATTAAAATGATCTAATTGTTATTGCTGGCAATTTAAATTGGTTGTTTGCTTTTACTTTGCTTTGCTTATAGTTTAAGATTATAATTCAAGCATCGGATTCTTTATGGTAAATAAAATTTCATAAGTGCCTGATGGCCTGACCAGCCTGCACTTAAACAATTTATTTCACATTAGAGTGTGTTTATCCAGACTGAGAATTAATACATTAAACTGCGGGTAGTTTGCATGTGGTAAAGTTTATTTTTTATTTTTTTTTTTTTTTTTTTTTTTTTTGTATCTAGCTACACAGCGCATTGTAGTATCTGAAATTAGAAAACTTAACAAATTTTAAAGCTAATTGCTTTGTATCAAATTATGAAGTATTGAGTGAGTTATTTCATAAATACATCAATTAAGTTTATTGGCCTTGGAATATATTAAAAGTTCTTATTTGTATAGATCCCATTCAGCTAAGAGCATACCTAAGGATATTAAAGCTTTTTATAGTTAATAAGTATGCACGACTTCATAAATATGAAAGGTTTTGTTTTTTTTAGCTGAAATGTAAACATTTTTGTTTCAATATGTTTAATATCTATTGAAACTTGTTTCAGTTATTCTTTTTTTCTCCGAGAATACCGAATTCCGGTCCCATTTTGAACAAGTATCTATTCCATAATTAATATTATAAAGTCCCTTAATAAAAGGTAAGACCACCCTCTGTCTTTACAGAACCAATGTGGGACAGACTGTTGTTGATTAAGACCATGGGTGGAACAACTCAAAACTTTATTTTTAAATATTTCTTCTTATTTTTGAATGCACATTGCACAGCTTGAAAAATGTACTTATCAAGATTAAATTTTTGGGGAAGATAGTTTACTATTACAATGAACGACACATATAACATAGCGACGAAAACTTCTTCCTGACCTTTTTTGGCTACGACTTCAGGAGCTTGTAATGTTTCTCTTACGTGATGAGATTGCGGAATCAATTGTTTCCCGATCATTTTTTTTCTTCTATTTTTGTTTCCTCCTGGGAATATGTTCTATAAATGAACATATTTCAGCTTTAGTCCAGTCAATTTGTACTCCAAATGCAAATAAGCGAGAAGTTTTGATTTGTTCCTCGTTTTATGTTTTTACACTTCAGATTCTTTGTTGTAGTGAGCTTAGAGCAAACTGCAAACCTACAATCAGAGGCTCATCATAAGTGCATGTGTTAGTGGTTAGTAAAATAATGCGAGCTAACACACTCATACAAATAAAATTAATACATTTACATAGTTAAACAAACAAACAATAAAAATAATTAAACAATACGAGGGCGGGTCAATAAGTCCGTGACTTTTTGAATTTCTGACCTCTTTACTGAAACAGCAACACTGCTCCTGTCAACAGGCATCTGTCAGTTGACTCCTGTCAAAATTTAAACTTGCTGCGTCAGTTAGTTTGTGTTTGACAGCTATTTTTATCAGACTACTCACTAATTTGAGGAGAAAATGGAAAAAAGTGAATTTCGTGTGCTTATTAAGCATTATTTCTTGCGAAAAAAAACCATTACCGAGACCAAGGCTAGGCTTGATAAATACTATGGGGACTCTGCACCATCGATTTCAATTGTAAAAACGTGGTTTACTGAATTTCGTTGTGGCCGTACAAGCAATGAAGATGCCGAACGTCCTGGACGCCCAGTTGAGGTCTCTACACCCGAAACAATCGAAAAAATTCACGATATGGTGTTGGCCGACCGAAGATTGAAAGTGCGAGATATTTTGGAAGCCGTAGGGATCTCGCATGGCTCAGTGGTTTCAATTTTGAATGATCACTTGGGCACGAGAAAGCTTTCCGCAAGATGGGTGCCGCGTTTGCTCACAGTCGACCACAAACGCAATCGTGTAACAACTTCACAGGAAGGTTTGGCGTTGCTTAATCGCAATATGGAGGAGTTTTTGCGCCGTTTTGTAACCGTGGACGAAACATGGATCCATCACAACACACCAGAGACCAAACAACAGTCAAAACAGTGGGTTTTTAAGGGTGAATCGGGTCCAAAGAAGGCCAAGGTGGGTTTTTCAGCCAATAAAGTTATGGCGACTGTTTTTAGGGATGCACGCGGGATAATCCACATTGACTACCTTCAAAAGGGAAGAAAAATCAATGGGGAATATTATGCCAACTTATTGGACCGATTCAATGACGATTTGAAAAAAAAACCGACCTCATTTCGCCAAGAAAAAAGTTCTTTTCCACCAAGACAATGCAAGGGTGCACACATGTGCAGTTGCCATGTCAAAAATCCATGAATTGGGCTATGAATTACTCCCTCATCCACCCTATTCTCCAGATTTGGCTCCGAGCGACTACTTCTTGTTCCCAAACCTGAAGAAATGGCTTGGTGGAAAAAGATTTGACTCCAATGATGAAGTCATCTCGAAAACAAAGGCCTATTTTGAGGACCTCGACAAATCATTTTTTTTGGAAGGGATACAAAAATTGGAGAAGCGTTGGACAAAGTGTACAGAGCTCAAGGGAGACTACGTTGAAAAAAAAATTATTTTTTTATCAAAAAATCTGTGTTTTATTCCAAAAGTCACGGACTTATTGACCCACCCTCGTATATATTACATTTGAATTAAATATGATCTAACAGCAAAAAAAACAATCACGAAAGTGGAGCACTGGTTAGAAACAATTTTTTCAATCCCATCTTACTAACGTTAAAATCAACCGAGGAGTCATTTAATTTAAATATCCTGCACACACGGTTAAGAGGCTCATGTAAACCGTAGTTAGTTCTATGGAAATTTACATTTTACAAGTTCAAATCTTCTCGGATGGTGAAATCCTCCACGGAAATTTATACCAATACAAGCCAACAAATCTGGAGCATCGATTTGACCATTTATTAGTTGGTGAAGAAATATTAGATCATTATTAACCCGCCTTTGATATAAGGTTTGGACTTGCATTAGCTGGATCCTATATGTTCATATGGTGGAAGGTTGAATTGATCTGCTCAAGGAAGACCTTTCAGAACAAAGCGAATGAATTTATGTTATATCGATTCAATAGGATTTTTATTAATTTCATAAAAGGGAGACCATACTTGAGACACGTACTCGAGATGAGGTCGTACATGACAATTGTATAAGGAAAGTGTAACGTACGGATCGTCAAATTCCTTTGCCCAACGTTTAATAAACCCAAGCATAGAGCTTGCTTTATTAACAATGAAGTTTATGTGTTCAGTGAATTCTATATTTGAGCTGAAGTTAACACCCAAGTCCTGTGAAAAGCATTTGCAAGTCGCTTTCTAGAAAAAGTAATTGTTTGACATTTGGCAGGGTTAAGAGTAGAGTAGCTATCAATATGGGCTTGGAAAAGAGTATGGTCATGGTTAGCTTTTATTGTCTTAAAAATGTTCATGTTATCAGCGAATATAAGAATATAAGAATATCACTTGAACGTATACTTGAGACAACATCATTAATAGCAAGAATAAATAGAAATGGGCCTAGATGACTTCCCTGGGGCACACCGGAGTGAGCCTTGAATAAGCTTGAAAGGCAGTTTCTAAATTTCACCTGGTACGATCTATTTTCAAGGTTTGATTTTACCCAGGTGATAAAAAATGTTGGAAATCCTAAAGATTTTAGTTTGAAGATAATAATGTTGTGACTAAATTGGTCGACCGCTTTAGAAAAATCAGTATATTGTAATATTTTCTCAAGTTCGTTAATAAAACTTATTCACTTTATTTAAATTCTCCACTTATTTACTTTACAAAATAGCACACTGTACTTTTACAACCACAAAACAATTTATTGTTCACCACTGAAATTAATTCAACACTTTACATTTATTACAACCAACTTTACTCATTCACGATTAAAAATAAACTGCGTCCTCTGCCAGTCAGACATGTGCTTTTATACTTTTCACAAGGTTCCCGAAAAGCTAGAAGGTTCTAGTATTTGCTTCTAGAGCTTTCTAGGGGAAATTTCCCATACATTTCCTTTTCCAAAACTTTCATTTTGACGTTTAGTATTGAAAGTTCGAAAGCTCACCAAAACGATCCGAAGGTTGGTTTGTGTCCTGTCTAATTCGAAATTCGGTGTTTCTTTTGTTCGATGTTCGAGAGTGGTTATAGTTCATTCCAGAGTTGTTATAGTACAAATGTGACAGTCGTTACAATATATACAATCCATTTCACTTCCATTTTCTAATGCGTTAGAACATTTATGCAAGAATGTAAGGAGGTTTGTTACTGTTGATTTTCTTCTCACAAACCCATGCAGTTGTTCACATATTATATTCTTGGTATGGATTGCTAAAGTCTCACACACAACTTGTTCAAAGAGCTTTGGAATACATGACAGTTTGGATAAAGGTCTATAATTCGAAATATCAGCTTTATCACCTTTTTTATAAACTGGAGTTAGAAATGAAGTTTTCCATGAACAGGGAAATTTCCCTGATTTAATCGAAAACTCAAACAAAAATTGAAGAGGCTCAGCCAGGATATGCCTACAATGTTTCAATAACATTGGGGGAACTCCATCTGGCCCAGAAGAGAAATCATCATTTAATGATGAGAGAATTTGATATACTGTCAATACCATATCCAGCTAATTCTCCTGAAGACATAGAACCATTTAGTTTTTTGTGTTCGACTTAGAATTGATATAAACACTGACCATAAAAAGCCAAATTTTTGCCCTTCATTTCACAATTGTGGAAAAAAAATGAAAATTTTTGCGAATATTTCGAAAACTATTGACACAAATAATTTAACTTGAATTAAGGACCAAAGAACAGATTGTTGGCTTTCAAAAAAGATATACTTTATTGTAAAAGTTGTTGTTGTTTTTTAATACTTTTTGTTTTTGGCCCCTTTTTCTCAAACGGGGCGAGATGGACCCCCCTCCCATAATAAAAAATGCTTATTTTTGACTGCTCTACAAAAAATTGTTATCAATTTTTGGCGCCAAAAGTTATCGTACTCGTGCCACAAGTTTTATTTACTGAATCTGAGAAAATATTACAATATTGAGGTTTTAATTGAAGATTATTTCCAACAAAGTGATTTTCGTCTTAGGTACGGTTCGTGTATCCATATTCTATGCGTCTTGACTCTGTGAATCTACTGTCGCTCCAACATTATTCAAATATGAATTCGGTTTAGGAAACTAACCTTTAGAATGAAGTTACGGTACATATTATTGTTTCAGCTAATAGGATAATAAATAATTTATTGATGTACTCGTAATTCGTAGATAATGCGGCTACAAAGTACATAAACACAACAGGGTATGGGTACAATGTCGGAAAGGTAACTTTATTTGGTTGACGAGAACGTGGTACATATATGCATATTAATATAATTCCCTAAATACATAACATGCATATGAGTCGATTTATAATTGTTGGAAGCTAAGAAAAATTGTTTATGCAAGATTTAACTTATCATAATTCAGAACGAAAATAAAATATAAAAATTCTTGAAATGAGAATGTGGCAATACTGATTTTATGACATCGCTCAATTTTCCACTTCAAAAGACCTTCCTGCTTCCTGTTTGTTCCTCCTACACTTGGTTTGTCTTGGTGCTATTTAAGATGAAGGAATAAAGAGACATAACCGCATGTAATAATAGCCTTCTTGTCTAATTCGAACCAAAATGCCTGGGCACTACTAAAGCAGCAGCAACGTATGGCAGCAGGAGCACATCACTTTGGCCTGGCCCCAATGTTATCACAGCAATTAGTGTCAAATAATATAACGCATGAGCTGATCCTGAGCCTTTTATATGATGTTGCAAACGATAAGTAGACAGATTACGTCTAAGTTCTCCTCCGGCAGCCAACAACATCGTTTTCCGTTTTTCCAGCTCCCTCAACCTCTGACTACTCTGCTCCGGAGGCCACAGAGGAAGTTTTTCAAGTGAAAATGGAAATGGAAAACTCAATAACAAATTAACACTTTGTAGATTTACATTTATTTGCATTTGGCATAATATGAAATCTAATTTTATGCCAATGAGGGCTTGCTTCTTGGAAGAGAGCAGATAGAGCGCAAGGGGGACGAAGAACGTTTGGTGTAATTTTTGTAGGTTGTTTATTTAGCTTTAATTTCTTGAGAAATTTTCAATTTCATCTACAAAGACGACGACGGACGACCACGGCCAACACCACGATGACGATGTATATCTTAACACAAGAAGCGGTGTCATTCGCACAGGAAGTTTATGTTTGTGCCAAGAATGGGAGAGAGGGAGAGAGAGAGAGAGTCTATAAGATTTTGAAGAACCGCACGGAAGCAAGATGATGTTTTTTTGAGATGTTTATAGATTTGATCGATGATGGGGAAATCATCTTTCGTCGCTAATTGCTTAATTATGAAAATTCAATTAATCGCGGAGAAAAAAAAATGTCTGCCCTCTTTTTTCGCGGGGCGGCCTTTTACAACAAAATAAAACTAAAAACTTTGATTGAAATTGTTTGCATTTTTTTTTTATTATTTCAGTCCGATTTTTAATTAACTTTTTCGTATTCTAAAAATTTTGTGATGTATAATTTTAGGAATAACGAAATATATTATTTGAGTGTTCTCTGAAGAACCTAATTGACTCGTGAAATTATATTTTATGGTTATTTTCATAGGGAAAATTTTGTGTAATCTCCGGCAGGAATGTTTTTCAATTTTTTTTAACAGAAAGCTTTGATGATTTGATAAATGTGAATGGTCCATTTATGTTAATTGAAATATCAAACCATTAAATTTAACCTTACGGCGTGTCTTTACTTTCTCAAAGAGGACAACAGTTAATGTTTTATTTGCCCCCATTATGGATTTGAAAAATAATTTTTTTCAGACCAATATTGGTCTTTAATGTTTTTTGTTGCTATTGTGCTCGTAGAAAACACACTTTTACTAAGTTTCTTGAAGAAGTTGAAGATGGGAAATTGTATTAAAGAGATATCTGGCAAGGACCAGTGGCAAACTGGCGAGAGAACATTTGAGAAAATTATTTTTTTTTTGTTGACTGGAGGTATCAGGACTCAGAAGTTCTTTATTTTCAACTTCTGAGTCGAAAATATTAATTTTTAAAAGTTTGTTTAGTGGTAGAGTTATTTAATTATTTAATTTTCGAGTTATAAAACTCATCGTTTAAAATTTTCGTTTGCTTTGCTAAAATTCCGCAAAAGCGGAAGTTGCAACCCTTGCATACATGGTCCACAGTTCTGAGTTGAAAAATAGTGAAATGTTGAAAAAAAAGTTGAACCCACATTCAGCTTTTCTTAAAGAAATTTAAAGAAAACTTTAGAAATCACCAGAAACTTGTTGGGAACTAGGGAACTGGGAAAAAGGGGAATGGCAAAGAGTAAATTACCAATTCTGGATTCTTCTCACTGAGGATGTGTTCCTTTCTTACAGAAACAAAAATGTAGTATACATTTGAGTTAAGTTTCATTTCGCTATGTTTGTCTTAAAATATCGGGTTGTTCAATAAGAGCGCTACAAGTTTTTTTAAATAAAACAGAAACAGTTTTGGATATCAATGAAATTGTTCATTCCTGTGAAAGTACGTTCGATGCCATTATGTATGGAACTCGATTGCAGAAGTCCAGACGCTGAACCCAATTTTCGAATTTTTTCAAGCATAAATCGGCCGATACTGCTGCAATTTCAACTTCGATAATCGTACGAAGTTCATCAATCGTCACTGGCTTGTTGGTATAGACCATAGACTTGACGTAGCCCCACAGGAAATAGTCTAACGGCGTCAAATCGTACGCCCGAGGCGGCCAAGCGACTGGACCATTTCGTGAGTTAACACGTTCTCCAAACTTGGTTTCCAATAAATTGATTGTGACATTCGCTGTGTGGCTTGTGGCACTGGCCGTCCTGTTGGAAACACATGTCTTCCAAGTCCATATCATCCAATTGGGGCCAAAAATATTCGGTTACCTATCATTGAACGGTAGCGATCCCCATTCACAGTAACGTGCCGGTCTTGATCATCACGGAAGAAGTACGGCCCAATGACACCGCCGGCTCATAAACCACACCAAACCGTCATTTTTTCGGGATACAATGATGACTCATGTAGAACGTGTGGATTGGTGCCTGACCAATACCGCATATTTTGTTTATTGACGAAGCCATTCAGCCAAAAATCATCGTCGTCAATAAATCATCATCGCTGAAGATGATTTTTCGATCAAAATCCGAATCATTTTCAAGTTGTTGCTCAACCCAATTCACGAACATACGACGCTTCTGGTGGTCAAGCGGCTTCAGTTCTTGCGTCAATTTAATCTTGTATGGATGTAGGCCAAGATCTTTTCGCAAAATTCACCACAACGACGTGATGACAGAGATGCCCAACGCTTGAAAACGACGTGTGAGAGACATATTTGGGCTTTCTGCAACTGAAGCCTCAGCGGCAGCAATATTCTCGACACTACGGGCACTTCTTTTCTCAATTGTTGATCTGCTTGGACGATTATGACGACCATAAATTGCAAGTAGCGCTCTTTACGTTGAGGCCACTGACTCCGAATTTCGGTAGTAAATTTTAATAATTTCGACTCGTTGTTGGCTCGTATATCTTTCCATCATGAAATGGCAAACCTTACTGAAGAGAAATGTCAAAAGAGCGGCAAGAAATATGGCGTCGTTTGATGTCCCTGTTGCTCTACTTTTGTAGCGTCCCTGTTGAAAAACCCTTTATTATTAAAATATAAAGAATGGTGTCAACGCAAAATTTAACCATCGAACTTTTTGAAAATTATGTATAGATGGTTAAATTCTGTGTTCAGCATTAATCTTTATATTTTCATAAAATATATGTTTTTCCTACTGTTCCTGGCTTTTCAACTGACCTTACATATCGCAACCTTTATTCGGCCACAGAGTGTATCGGAAAGGGTGAAATTGGTCAGGTGTCTTCTTCTTAACGATTAATGTTACGAACAAAGCTTTTTATGGGAAATTACATCAGCTACCTATTTGTGAAACATTTTTTTTTCTATAATAATTGTTGTTTCTCGCTTAGGAATATTTAACTGTAATGAGATTTTGCTGAGACCTTATCAGTGTTAGAACTATATATGTGTAGTGTGAATTAAGCTTAAAAGTGAGCCAAGCGTGTTTAATTGAAGTCAATTTCCAATAAACTGTATCCTAATCTGAATCACGATTATATCATATTCGAGAACTCTTTAAAAATGTACATACAAACGAGTATTATACATACACTCCCGTTCATTTAAATAGATACAACATTTTCGAGTGCGATTTCCATTTCTTTAGATTCGTGATGAAATTGTAGCACTTTTTTTGTTCATTTTAATGGATACACCGCCTTATTCATCACTTTTTCTTTAGACTTATTGAAGTTTATCATCCCTGTCATGCTGTATGAGGCAGAAGCGTGGTTACTGTAAAAAACGGAAGAGAATCTACCTGGGTGTTTTGAAAGGAAAATTCTTCGGGTGATCTTGGGTCCGATGGAGTATGGAGGGGAAGATTTAACAATGAACTCTACGTGCTTAACAGTGATGTCGATTTGGTCAAAAAGCTGAAAATACAGCGGCTGGTGTTGCTGGGATTCGTGGAGCGTCGTATGTACACCAGCCTGACGAGTCTTCGAATCTGATGGTCTGCGCAGCAGAGGGAAACCCCACCTTAGGTGATGCACACAAGTGGAGAGCAACTTGAAGTGCGTAACTGAAGGCAGCTAGCTAAGTATCGATCTGACTGGAGTGGCTTGTTGGTTGAGGCCGTAGTTCATTCTGGACTGTGAGCGCCATCTTAAGTAAGTAAGCAAGTAAAGGGTTTTTCAAAAGGGACAAAAGTATAGCGACAGGGACAGCAAACGACGCCATATTTCTTGCCGCTCTTTTGAAATTTCTCTTCAGTAAGGTTTGCTATTTCATGATGGAAAGATATACGAGCCAACAACGAGTCGACATTATTAAAATTTACTACCGAAATTCGGAGTGAGTGGCCTCAACGTTAAGAGCGCTACGTCCAATTTATGGTCGTCATAATCGTCCTAGTAGATCAACAATTGAGCGTCTAGTGGAAAAATTTGAATCCACAGACACAGTACAAAATGTTCCCGTGCCAGTGAGACAAAGAAGTGCCCGTAGTGTCGAGAATATTGCTGCCGCTGAGGCTTCAGTTGTAGAAAGCCCAAATGTGTCTCCCACACGTCGTTCTCAAGCGTTGGGCATCTCTGTGACGTCGTTGTGGCGAATTTTGCGAAAAGATCTTGGCCTTCATCCTTACAAGATTAAATTGACGCAAAAACTGAAGCTGCTTGACCACCACAAGCGTCGTATGTTCGTGAATTGGGCTGAGCAACAACTTGAAAATGATTCGGATTTTCATCGAAAAATCATCTTCAGCGATGAGGCTCATTTCTGACCAAATATGCGGTATTGGTCAGGCAGAAATCCACACGTACTACATGAGTCTTCATTGCATCAAGAAAAAATTACGGTTTGGTGTGGTTTATGGGCCGGCGGCGTCATTGAGCCGTACTTTCGCCGTGATGATCAAGACCGACACGTTACTGTGAATGGGGATCGCTACCGTTCAATGATAATCGAATATTTTGGCACCAATTGGATGATATGGACTTGGAGGACATGTGGTTCCAACAGGATGGCGCCACAAGCCGCACAGCGAATGTCACAATCAATTTATTGGAAACCAAGTTTGGAGAACGTGTTATCTCACGAAATGGTCCAGTCGCTTGGCTGCCTTGGTCGTGCGATTTGACGCCGTTAGACTATTTCCTGTGGGGCTACGTCAAGTCTATGGTCTATGCCAACAAGCCAGCAACGATTGATGAACTTCGTATGAATATGGAACGTGAAATTGCAGCAGTATCGGCCGATTTATGCTTGAAAACCATCGAAAATTGGGTTCAGCGTCTGGACTTCTGCAAACGTGGGTGGCCATGCAAAAAAAAAATCGAGTTGCATACATAATGGCATCGAACGTACTTTCACAGGAATAAAGAATTTTATTGATATCAAAAACCATTTTTGTTTTACTTAAAAAAAACTTTTGTAGCGCTCTTATTGAACAACCCGATATAGTAGAGGACTTACCTGAAAAATAAACAGAATCTCTTCTTTGATCTATAATTATCTGAGACATAAACAAAATGATGATTTAAATGCGAAAGGATACAAATAATGGCTGCCTTCGCAAGTAAAAGACGAACAATTCTGAGGGTTGTGTCTAGTTCGTCGACTTAACGAAACTGACGTAACGAAACAAGCTTATGACCCCAGCTTTTTTCAAATGGTCCCCAAAATATTTTGAAAAGGCCATGATGAAGATGAAGATTTAAATCTGAAAGGATTTTAAAAAACAGGCTACCTACCTCCTCAAGAAAAAAGACGAAAAAATCCGAGGGTTGTATCTATAGTTCGTCAACTTAAATGGTTTTAATAAAGAAACAAGCTAGGTTCAGTACCAGTATATCTACAGTCCAGAGTTTTTTATCGTTTCACATTTAAATCAAAATTTTGTTTTGTCTCCTTTTAGTCCTTTATCATGAAAACTATAAATTTGAGCATATTCAACCACGCCAAGAGCTTTTCCATCAACCATTCTCCACTTTTCTCAACTTTTGTTGTGTCATATCAAAGAAGCTATGATATAAAACCGGAAAATAGCTTTGAAATGCTTAAAACTCAAATAAGTTGAGACATAAAGTAATAATAAAGGTGGTGTATGTATTCAAATGAACGAAAAGAAAGTACTACGATTTCAACATGAATTTAAAGATATGATAATAAAACATGTAATGACGTTAGGTTTATGATTATGTGTTTTCTTATTCTCTACTAAATTCAATGCTTCCTCTAATGCCATTTACAAAAATTCATTTTGTTCACCCAGTTCGGAGTTATAACGATTAATTAAACTCGAACATTTTGAACCTATTCAAATGAACGGGAGTGTGACTCCATCAATACCCAAGAGCAATATAAACCCTTTTCGAAATAAGTATAACCATAGCACCATAAACGATACATTCAATAAAAGCCACACAACACAATCCACTCAATCATTGATTAGCAATCAACCAATCTATTATCCAAAAGCATATTAATGAAGTGCCTTTATACATGAATATCCATCCATACATAGGTACTCGTATACAGCAGCAATTCAATATCCATTATTGATTTGATCTATTAATTTGCATTCTCGAATCCGTGTTATATTACTTACATTACGATTGCGATGTAATTTCGAAGTGATTTTCTATTACAAATCTATGTGTCTAGGTACCTATCTCTCAACTTTAAACACAAGCATACACAGACACACCAATGTGGAGTTGTAATAAATAAATTAGGTATCACGACTAATTGTCAGCTTAATTGAAAATTAATTCAACTTACCACCAACTGCAATTATATATTGGGTGACGAATTATTATATGCTAGTTACACGTATGTATATGTTTATAGGTATTTGGTAAATGCAAATTTAAAATCAATGGTTACAAATATTAGACCAAGACAATTTGACATTTATGTAAATAAATATGTTGCATTGAAATTAGGGCTTTTAATCGTTAAGTCAAATATCAGAAACTTAAAAAACAATATAACATAAAGGAAGGACATAATAGTTATGTTGAGTAATATTTTACAAAAATTGAATCCCCCCTGATCCAACCCCGTTTACTTATGAGCTTTAAAACAACGTCTAGGGACCTGCTATTAACTCGATGCTGTTCTTCGACTATTTTTAACTTAAAGTTGTTTAGAAATCTCCTAAGTGAGAAATTGAAATTTTGTTTAGTTTCAAAAATAGCGGTATATACTTGCCATACAACTTAAAGGAAAAGCTTATTTATTTCAAAAATGGCTGGAACGATTGTAATAAGAAATAATTTTAATAGTGAATTATTGAAAACAATAACAAAAACCTTTTTAACGGTTTTTTGGTTTAAGGGGGACCTTATTTTAATATTTTATTTATTTTTAATATGGTTATAGTGAAATTTAGCTTGGGAGTCATTAATAAAACCTGTCGCTTGAGCGCCATTTTGATAAATGGCACCTAGCCAATTTCGCCCTAGTGGTAAAATAAAAAAACTCGTCAATTTCTATGGTTAAAATAATTGTCAATATTAAAATTTTAGGCTCTGAGCAGACGTTCCTTAGGGTGAAATGTTCTTCTTTTTTTATGTGAATAAGTTTTAAGGTTTTAATATTTTTAACATGAAAAAAAATGTGGAAACATTTCCAGATACCATTACACAAATTTTAAAATACATTTCTTAATCAAATTACAACCACTCGCATTGTAAAAAAAAGTCCGGTATTTAATTAATTTTTCACCATAGAAATCGTCCAACCAATTTACGTTTTGTTTTTATTTTACCATTTCGCGTATGAAGAAATTATTAAAGCATACGGTGTAAGAACCAGATAACTTCATGAATGTCAAGTTTGCAAAGCAACTTTGACGAATTGAAAAATGAGTAGATGGATAATTTGATGTTAATTAGTTGTGACAGCTTAGAATTTGTCGTTCAATGTTTTCTATGTTTTTGTTGGGTGCTTTGCTAACTTTTTAACAGGTTAACAAAGCACCCTGTCAAAAATCAGTTAAAACTTCTTATACCTGATGTTTGATGGCTTAATAATCTGCCATTATTTAGTCGTTAATTAGATGTGTAAAATTCAATTTGATCGTGCAGTGTTTTCTATGTTTTTTGGTGCTTTGCTAACTTGATATCAAGTTAGCAAAGCAACTCTCATGGATCAAAATATGGATAGGTGCATAATTTGTCGTTAATTAGTTATGACAATGTCGAATTTGTCATTCTATGTTTTCTATGTTTTTAAGTGGTAAGATCTTCTAAAATTTTATATTTTAGTACTTAATAATTTGCCGTTAATTAGTCTTTATTTAGTTGTGTAAAAATCAATTTATCATGCGATGTTTTATATGTGTTTTTGGATTATTTGTTTTCTATGCGTGTCAAGCTAGCAAAGCAACTTTGACAAGTCAAAAAATGGATAGGTGGATAATTTTCCGTTAATAAGTCGTTAATTAGTTGTAAAAATTTTGAATTTGTCGTTCCATGTTTTCTATGTTTTCTTGGGTGCTTTGCTAACTTGACAAATCTTGAAAAACGGTAAAAACTTCTTATACTTAATGCTTTATGGCCAAATAATTTGCCGTTACAAGTCTTTAATTAGTTGTGACAATTTAGAATTTGAAATGCAATGATTTCGACGTTATTTGCACTCTTTGTTAACTTCACATCAAGTAAGCATATCACTACCTCATAAAGTGGTAAAAACTGTTTAAACCCAATGATTAATGGCTTAATAATTATTATTTAGTCCTTAATAAGGTTTTACGATTTCGAATGTGTCGTTCTATGTTTTCTTTGTTTTTTCAAGAAGTAGTAAAATCTTCCAGAAAAAACATTTTATTACTTAATAATTTTACTTTAATCAGTCGTTAATTAGTTGTTACAAAATAAATTTTCTTCTGCGGTGTTTTCTATGTTTTTGTTTTATTTTCCTAAATTCATATGAAATCAGAAAAGAGCTCCAGAAAAGTTCTTACAACATATTCTATTGAAATATTTATGATTTATGTAACAATTTAATAATTTTCGTTCAATATGTTCTATGTTTTTATTTTAGTTTCAATTCATATAAAGGAACATTCAGGCTTTAAACTTGATTATATTGAACAGTTTATTACTTTATTACGCTTTCATTGGGTCAAATGAGGGTTTGTTGAAAAGTACATGGAAATTAATTTTGTCACAACTAATTAAAGGAAAATTATTAAGTAATAATTTTCTTTTTTTAGTTTACCACTTCCCGAAAAAAAAACATGAAAAACAGAACGGCGAATTCCAAATCGTTTTATTTAGCCATAAAACATTAAGTATGAGGAGTTTTTACCGCTTTTCAAGATTTGTCAAGTTAGAAAAGCACCCAAAAATACATAGAAAACATTGAACGACAAATTCGAAATTTTCGCAACTAATCAACGGCAAATTATCCACCTGCCCATTTTTCGATTTGTCAAAGTTGCTTTGCTAACTTGACACTCATAGAAAACAAATAATCCAAAAACACATAGAAAACATCGCATGAAAATTGAACGACAAATTATTAAGTACTAAAAAATTAAATTTTAGTACTCCCCAATACAAAAAGCACATACATCTCGGGTTCCACACCGGACTACAAATTGGGCGCCATTTTTAAAATGGGTTTCGGTTTCCTGTCCAGACAGAGAAATCATGTAAATCCATCAGTAGGTTCTTCAATTATTTGACTTTTAATTACTTAATTACTTTTCCTGCTTTTCGTTCCACTGTGCGAAGGTCTTTAGAACCAAATTGCAAAATCTTTATTCTAAAAGACATTGTATTTAATAACTAATTAGATTTGCTTTGGGAATTCTTTATTTTGATTTTTTGCTATTCGATATTTTGACATTCGGAACTTTTTCCATTTGGGGTTTTGGCATTCTGGGTTTTTGGCATTCGGAATTCTCATTTTTTGCTTTTCGGCACTTTCGCAATTGGGATTTCGTACCCTTCCACAAACGAATTCAATATTGTCGTATAACTTTGGGTTTGAGTACTACATGACCAATGACAATGGGCTATTTCACCCATTGCAGTAGGTCTTGATGTCTCACTTATTTGAAAGAAAAACTTTCTCCAATAAATAAATTTATTTCATCAGAATTATAAACTTCTTTAATTTAAAAAAAAAATCTTTGTAATTTTCTCATTGCAGGTAAAAATATGGTTTCAAAATCGCCGAACAAAATGGAAAAAACAGGACAACGTCACTAATACAGAGGCAGCAGAGCATAAGACTGTTACATCAAAGAATACAGAAAATCCCAAAAGTGGCAACACGCCACAAAGTGAATTCACATCTAATTCTAAAAAGTCCTCACAAACAATTGCAACGGCGGCGGCGGCACCCTCATCTGGGGGTGTGGCACCAACAGAAAAATCCCGACCAATTTCAGTTGAACTTAGTGCGAAACTCTCAGCAAAGCATTCAACAAAAATGAAAAATAAAATTTCAACTCTAAATGCATCCAATGGTGAAAAATCAAGATCGCCTTCTGAAAATACCGCTTCCAGTGGTAATAAGCGTAAATCAACTGATATAAGTCCTGCGCCACCAATTTTGGATTTCGAAACAAAACTTTCGGTTTCGAAAATTTCAATTGTCAAAACATCAATTGATGAAGATAGCCATCATATGCCTGATGATCAAATGTCAGAAATTTAGAAGTTCTCTTGTAAAATTAAAAAAAAAAAAACAAAATGTCAATTTACAAAATGACAACCTAAATATCGATCTTCCATTTTATAATCCAAAAAAAAAGAAAAACTAAATGTAAGAAAAGAAAAATCCTGATTTTTGTGCCAAGATGTAAAATTAAATAATAAAAATACATATTAATGTATTTATTCATAGATCTAAAACACATGTGTATAAAATATCTATGAATCTATTATATCACTAAAAATATAAATTATTTATTAAAATTAAAATAATTTCAAATTGTTTAAATTTAGGTAATATATCAAAATTGTTGATCTATTTTTATGGAGTCTACAAAAATTAAAACGAACAAAATTTAAGAATTATATCTAATAAATATGTATTTTGGTTCATAACAAATAATATAAGGAAATAAAATATATATAAATATAATATTTAATTTTAAAAGTCAATATTTCAATAAAACTATTGTTATTTTATTTTTATTTTGTCATAATTAAGAAAGAACAACCATATATCAAGAATAATGAAAATGGCATTATTTAACTCTTATAAATTATTGTATTAGAATAAATTATTTTTATATAATTTCTTATATTGCAACAAAGTTTGAGTATCTTTGCTTAATTTTGTATTCATTGCTGTAAAATTGTATTTGATTAAACTTATAAATCAGAGCTTAATAGACTACATGTTAGAAAATGCATATTAAGCCGTCAAAAAAAATTATTGCTTCTTTAAAATTAAAGATGAAGGCATTATTTTTTGGCACAAAGGATTGCAATAGAATTCTAAAATTCTCGATAGAAAATCAGAATATTATTGAAATTTTAGTACCAACCTATTATTAATTTACTACAATACTCTTCTAAAGCTGAGACCACAGCACTGATGTTCTCAATTTATGTTTTGCACATTTCATTTAAAGATCTTCTAATTCCGTCGTATAAAGGCAAAAACCGGTATGCAGAAAAGCTATCTTACATTTGTATATCCAGATTTATCTGACTGAAGAGGATGTTTATGTTCGAATCCAAAAATATTTATGAGGAATGAGTTTGCTTCTTAAATATCATAAATGTATATACCGATGAGAAGTTTGAGTGAAAGTTAACCTATTGACATTGACAATAAGTTTCTGAAAAATTGACTACTCGAACCGCCGAAATATGCCAATAGAAAAGTCAGATCATTTTTAATTCACAGTGAATTGCTTAATTTCCTTTTAACTTAAGGTGATGATGAACTTGGGCCTAAACCAACAAACCTTTTCCATCCAGTTTAGTTCTTTCCTAGCTGTATCCAAGTTTGCACACTTAATTAGTTTAGCTCCACGGGGATGAATTCGCAGATTTTCCGCAATCAGTAGAAGTATTTTCTCTTAAAACAAACTTAAGCTTCCTACTTAGCGTTGCCATGTTCTGGATTACCGCCTGACCACAATAGAGTGCTGCAACTGGACCTTCAGCTAGAATAGCTGTCAAAAAATGTGCTACGTGGTTTTTTTAACCACCCGCAACCCACAATGTGCTGTATTAAAACAAAAATAAAAATTGAAAATGAAGAAATGGAAGCTTAAATTACTTTACTTATTTATCAGAAAGTTTCAAAAGAGTTTAAAACTTTCTTCAACCCCCATGTAAACACTCAATTGAGCTCACAATTTTGAAACGTCAAAAAAGCTCGCAAAAGTTAAAACTTGGCCAACTTGTCAATGCGTTTGCAGCTCCGTCTGCAGCTGCGTATTGTGTTCTTATTATTGGATTTGTGTGTATTCAACATTTGGACAGCTATTCCAGTTGCAGCTCCGTCTCCATTCTGTTCGGCCAGTTACCTGTAGCTCAACAATATTATTAAACAATTTTTCGAAAAATTGGTGACACAAAATTTAAACATAGTAGTTGAAGGACAATTTGACAGTTTACGAGGAAAACCTTTACTTTTTTGTTGAAAAATATTTTTTTCTTTTCCTTTGAAAGTGAAAAGATATTTGCAATTGCCTCAAAACATATGCAAAACTGATACCTTGCTCCTGCTAACGTTTTTTAAACCTCATCAAATGATAAAAGGATTTCCCCCCTTCCTATATAGAGAGAAAAGTTTTCACTGTCCGGTTTATCCGATGCGATTTTTGAATCTGATGGACGTGAAGTCCGGTCAGGAAACAAAATTCCGTGCGCTTTTAGTGAAGGGACCCACAAAAAGCGCAGGGATTTTAGTTTCCTGACCAGACAACAGATTAGGCGCCATTTTTAAAAATTGCCTCGAAGCAACAAGGATTGATTCGGTTTCCTGACTAAACTACAAAAATAACTCCGAAGCTAAATTTCATCCTTAAAATAAGAAATGTAGTCCAATCATAATAATAAGGACCCCTGCAAAAAGCACATGGGGTTCGTTTTCCTGGATCGGACTAAAAATTAATCAGAGCGATTGCAGAAGGTAATTAGTCTTAATCTCAATATTGACATTTTTAAGCTACGGTTACAGGGGATGCGTATTCTACGAACAATCGTTCTGATGAACAATAGTTCTGACGTATTTGTCAGAACTGTTTTGTTCGAACTGTTTGTTAGAACTATGCATCAGAATTGTTCGTCAGAACGCTGCAGGAAAAATCAAACTGATATCAACGATTGGTCGTTCTGACGAACCTTTGCGACTTCAGACGAACAAAATGCTTGCACTATAATCGGTTTCATAAGATCAAATAGTTTTGTTTGTTCTGACGAATACGTCAGAACAATTATTGTTCGTTAGAATACGCATCAACTGTTTCCACAAACTTCTGACGAACCGTTGCCTTACTATGAGCGAAATGTCAAAATTGAGTCTAATTACCTCCGCAGCTCATTCATCGGGTTCTGTATTTGGGGTGAAAATAACGTGGTGAATAACGATCATAGTCAAATTTTCCCGATTTTGAACTCATTTTAAATTCTTTCCCACAGCCCTTTTTGTGAAAAGGAAGAGCTTCCTCATGTCATACAAGGTTGAATTGAAAGCGAATATTTTTTGAAAATAGGAATATACGAATCCGTCATTGGAAAGTGATCCGCGACGCTTTCGCGAATAGGCTTTATTGCTTCGACTTAATCCCTCGGCGCATTTTTGTGTAGAATCCAGAGTTTTTAGGTTCTTATTAGATATTTTGGTTTGTGGTCAATCCTAACTTTTGTTACCTAAACTTAGTACTCTCCATTTAAAAAGACCATATATGGCATTCTAATAAAAATGAGTTGGTGGATAATTTGCCGTTAATTAGTTGTGACATATTTAATTTGATCGTGCTTTGCTAACATGATATCAAGTTAGCAAAGCAACTCTCATGGATCGAAAAATGGATGGGTTCTCGTTAATTAGTTGTGGCAATTTCGAATTTTTGGTTTTGTTTTTTTTTGAAAAGTGGTAAAATCTTCTAAAATTTAATATTTTAGTACTTAATAATTTGCCGTTATTTAGTTGTGAAAGAATTGTTGAAAAAGTTTTTTCATTGATTTGCTAACATAACATTTGCTAACATAAAAAATCTTGAAAAGTGGTAAAAACTTCTTACACTAAATATTTTATGGCTAAATAATTTGCCGTTAGTTAGTCTTTAATTAGTTGTGAAAATGTAGTCTAATCGCGCTATGTTTTCTATTTTTGTTTGCGTCCTTTGCTAAAAAAGGGGTAAAAACTGTTGATACTGAATGGTTTTTTGCTTAATAATTTATCGTTAACAAGTCATTAGTTGTGACTCTTTGTTAACTTCACATTAAGTTAGTATATCACTACCTCATAAAGTTGTAAAAACTGTTTACACCCAATGATTAATGGCTTAATAATTATTATTTAGTCATTAATAAATTTTTACGACTTTGAATTTGTCGCTCTATGTTTTTTTTTTTTGAGAAGTGGTAAAATCTTCTAGAAATAACATTTTACTACTTAATAATTTTCCTTCAGTTAGACGTTAATTAGTTGTGAAAAAATAAAATTTCTCGTACGATGTTTTCTATGTACTTTTCAACAAACCCTCATTTGACCCAATTAAAGCGTAATCAAATAACAAACAGTTCAATATAATCTATTTTAAAGCCTGTTTGAATGTTCCTTCATATGAATTGAAACTAAAACAAAAAACATAGAAAACATTGAACGAACATGATTAAATTGTCACATATAATCAATGACCAATTAAAGACAAATTAATCTAAATCAAAATATATCAATAGAACAGGTTTTAAGAACTTTTCTAGAGCTCTTTGCTGATTTCATATGAATTAAGAAAAATAAAATAAAAGCATAGAAAACGCCGCACGAGAAAATTTATTTTGTTACAACAAATTAACGACTAACTAAAGGAAAATTATCAATGTAATAAAATATTTTTTTCTAGAAGATTTTACCACTTCTCGAAAAAAACATAGAACGACAAATTCAAAATCGTAGAAAATTATTAAGGACTAAATAATAATTATTAAGCCATTAATCATTGGGTGTAAACGGTTTTTACCACTTTATGAGGTAGTGATATGCTAACTTAATGTGAAGTTAACAAAGAGTGCAAATAACGAAGAAAACATTGTACTACAAATTCTTAACTGTCACAACTAATTAAAGACTTGTTAACGATAATTTATTAAGCAATAAACCATTCGGTATTAGCAGTGTTTACCCCTTTTATAGATGACACTTACTTCATACCAAGCTAGCAAAGGACACAAAAACATAGAAAACATAGCTTGATTGGATTACATTTTTTCAACTAATCAAAGACTAACTAACGGCAAATTATTTAGCCATAAAACATTAAACCGCTTTTCAAGATTTGTCAAGTTAGCAAAGCACCCAAAAAAACATAGAAAACATTGAACGACAAATTTTAGATTGTCACAACTAATTAACGGTAAATTATCCACCTACTCATTTTTCGATTCGCCAAAGTTGCTTTGCTAACTTGACACTCATCATTCTAATAGCCTTTTCACACCGAATGCAAATCTATATTTCGAGCCGAAAGCCCAAAATCTCATCAAAATCAACGAGATTTCCCATACATTTTAAGATTTCGTAATCATGTAGATTTTCAACAAATCTTCTTAAAATCTAATTAGCCTGTTCACTCACACACTTATTTACTCATTTTTTCTCTCCCGTAGAACAGTTTGCCAATAAAAAAGAGACGATAGAAAAAAGAGATTTTATATTTATGAGTACAGTGCAAACAGATTGTGGTCCTTTTAATGTTTCATTCAAAGAAAGAGTGAAATATGTGTCCTGGGACTTTGACTGATTGCAATGGATCATTTTCTAAAGAGCCAATGAGCATTTAAATTTTTTTGAAATGTCCACGCCGGTTTGGGTGATCCTTTAAAGCGATTTTCTTCAATCCTGGAACTCAAGGTTCTGAGGAGATAAATTATTGAATTATAATGCCTGATTGTAGGTTTTTACCTAGTACTGTTGCTTCCAGCACCTGCGATAGAACCGTGTTTGATGTGTAAAAATGTATGCTGGGGTTACCTATAGTAAAATGAAAATCATTTAAGAAACGGTTTTCTTTTTGTTGATAATAGAGGAAGTTTTAAAATACGGCTGGTAATAACCAACATTTTTAAGTGCCACCTATATGTCAAATTGTCCTATACAAATTAATTTTAGTTAATAAAGTGCCATGACTACATAATATACTTTTATGAATTGGACTATGCATTTTCTTTGCTTTTTTTTAAACCTAGTCAATTGACCTCAGTCAAATATAAAATTTTAAAATTTCAACATGTATACGATACGGCTTTGATAAATAGACACAGGTACAATTTGAGATTTAAATATCCATAACTGAGCACAGAGAGCTTATTATGTTTTTTTTTTAAATAAAAAAAAAATAAATAAAAAAAGAACTAAGTCATTACAGTTAGTAGATAAATGAAATCTCAATTAAATCATATCTATTTGCTTTTCAGCTATTTTTTAAATTATATTTATGTATATGTACGTATATTATATATTGTATAATCACTGTACAATTTAAATAAAAAACATATATAATAATGCATATATGTGTTATAACAATGACAAAATAATAATAAATAAACTGAATGTGCAAATAATCGTATATAGTTAAATGCTAAGTCTTAATTGTAAGGAAAAAATTAATTACAAAAAAAAACTTGAAATAAAACAAAATTGATGAAATCAAAAACGATGAAATATTTAAATTTATTTGCTTTCGTAAGCATTTCGGATGTCTTGTTTGGAGAAAAGGAAATTTGGTATTTTGTAGAAGGGTCAAAAATAAGCATTTTTTAATATGGGAGTGGGGGTCTACCTGCCCCGTTTAGGAGATACGGGCAGTTTAAGAAAAAAACGACTTTAAATAAAAAAAGAAGTATTAAAAAACAACGGCAACACTTACAATAAAGTAGTGCTTTACCTTTTTTGAAAGCCAACAATCTGTTCTTTAATCCTTAATTTAAATAAATTATTTATATCAATAGCCTTCGTTTAGTTTAGTTTAAAATTCGGAACGACAGCGAAACATTTTCTTGTCAAAATTAAATAGCCTGGCGATATATGTATGGGGACAACCACACTGACGCAATTTGACGTTTGCTAGTAAAAATGACGATAGCCGTTTTCCTTTGGAAGTGGCAAAGTATACATGAGTACCTTATACTCTACATCTTTTCAATGGAACTCATAAAAACTGATATCCCATGTAAAATATATCTACTCGCTCATGTGAGCATGTCCAGTTGATACATAGTACTAGATTAGGGTTTTCATCTACTCATAAGTACTTTGCCTGCTCCAAAGAAAAACGGTTAATAAAAGCAAAAGTTTCGCTATCATTCGAATCCGAATATTTCGCCATAGTTTTGGGGAGCCTTTATCCATTTTTTTTACTTTGTTTGCTTTTAATTTAACTCAAACTACAAAAGTTCTCTGTACAAAAATTCAAATACAAAAACATGCTCTTTGACTTTTCAATATTTTGTTCGTCAACCCGGTTTTTTTTTACTGCACAGCTGCACTGCAGATGATGTTTTCAAATATGTGACTTAAGCAAGCTGCATTGTCGAACACACTACTAATGCAGCAAAATTTGTATTGGCGTTTTCGAACAGAAAACTTTTGCAGTCATCGTTTAAGAACATTCTGCATTTACGCAGATGAAGTTTTCGAAAACGGTCAATGACATTTCAAGATAAGAAGTTAAAAGTGCATGTGTGGTCTGGTTTTGATCCTTTCTTCAAACACAAACCCAAGATTTGCTTCTTTTTAGAAGAAAAAGAACTGTCGTCTTATCCCAAAAGAATGCTTTAGGAACATTCGAAAAGCACTGGACGACATATTCTAGTGTCGATTTCGATTGTATTTTCTGACTTTTTGAATTCAATCAAGTTTGAAATCACCTTCTTGCCAAGACACAAACTTCCAAAATAAGCTTATTCAAGATCATTTATCACTTATGGCAATCAATCATACTAAAAAACTTAAAATATTTGTGTATGTGTTCCATATCTCCTTTTTCTTCAAATCGTGAGCAATAAGGCATTACTCTGAACAGAAAATCAAAGTCTTGGAGTAGAGTCCAATCGAAAACGTCAAGGCGCAGGTTATCATATTTTTTACATCGTTTTCTATACGCATACATATTGTTATAAACATTTTCTTACATCAAAAATTCCATAAAATAAAAAAGTACGAATACGCCCTAGTGTACCAGTGTTTTACAAAATTAAATTCTTGAGCGAAATTTGTTTACCATTTTCACAGCCTAGTTATGTTGTTTTCGATAGAATTTTCGGACTGTTTGACTCCTTTTTGATTCTAATCGAATATGAAAACATCGTGTTGTCAAATTTACACACACACTACTGAATGAAGCGATTTTACAAAATGGCTTCCTCAAACATACATCACCCTTAACAAGTAATACTTCTTAAAATCGGGAACAAAAAAAGACTCCGAAAACATTACTCCGAATAACCAAATCAAAGAATTTTGGAGTTGTAGGAGTGAAAATGGAGTATAAAACGTGTACTCCGAATGACCAATCGAAAACGACATTAAAATAGTGTAACAGCTCGCTCAGATTTGCACGCCGAATTGGTTGAGACGCTATTCTACTTACGTGCTTTACCTTAATCGTGGTCCTCCTCTACTGTGACTTTACTCGGAAATAGATATAAAAATTCGTGGGCTGTAGCATTGGTACCCATTCGTTCTTATGTGGTTTTCCATTGTACGTTCGGAATACTCCTTCTACTCCATTTTTACTCCAAAACTCTTCGATTGGCTCTTCGGTGTTCTGTTTTCGGAGTTTTTCGTCTCGGATTACTAGTCAAGAGATAAATGCTTATGTCGTTTTCGATTGAATTTTCGGAATGTTCTACTCCTTTTTGAATCCAATCGAATATGAATACATCATCTTGTCAAATTTACACACACACTACTGAATGACGTAATTTTACAAAATGGCTTCCTCAAGCATTTATCACTTTTGACAAGTAGTCCAACGAACAACTTTATATGTATGCGTGTGTTCCAAATCTACTCCTTCTTGACATCGGAAACAGAAAAAGACTCCGAAAATATTACTCGGAACAGCCAATCGAAAGCTTTTGGAGTAGTAGGAGTCAAAAAGGAGTGGAAAAGGAGTACGCCGAACGTCCAACCGAAAACAGAAACCATTTTGTAAAATGGCGTCATTCGTTAGTATGTGTGTAGATTTGTTTTCATATTCGATTGAAATCAAAAAGCAATGGAATAGTCAGAAAATCCAATAGAAAGCGACATTAATAGTCTATTGCTCGTCGCCACAACGCGCCGGCACACGCCGGCCGTCGCACAGTGGAAATTTCTGGTCATAAGCTGATTTTATTGCCTTATGTCGTTTTCGATTGGATTTGCGGAATGTTGTACTCCTTTCTTAATCCAATCGAATATGAAAACATCATGTTTTCAAATCTACACACACACTACTGAATGAAGCAATTTTACAAAATGGCTTCTTCAAGCATTCATCACTTTTGACAAGTAGTCCGACGAAAATCTTTATATGATGCGTGTGTTCCAAATCTACTCCTTCTTGAAATCGGGAACAAAAAAAGACTCCGAAAACATTACTCGGAACAGCTTTTGGAGTTGTAGGAGTCAAAAAGGAGTGGAAAAGGAGTACGCTGAACGTCCAATCGAAAACGACATTAGATAAGAACATTATTTTCTTTGTGATGTTCTGAACATTGTTTTCTTTTTCAAAACCAATTAAAAATGTTGGTGTAAACATAACGATTAAAACCGAATAAAATGTGAAATTAGGTATGATTTTGTTTTCGGATTTTTATTTAAATTTTTGAGATAGCTGTTTATATAAAGTTTTGTTGGCTTAAAAAATATAATGTTTTTTTTTCAATATATTTACCCCTGTTCTTTTTAAAAGAATAATTTGAACTTTCGGTAAGCTTTTGAATAAATGATTGCATTATGCTTGCCTTATGATGCACTTATGCTTTTGCTGAGTAATATTTGAAAAAAATTGGATCCAACCCCGCTTACCTATAAATTTAAAAAAAGCCTTTCGATTATTAGCTGGAGTCTGTACCTAAGCCTAAGCCCCAGAGTGATTTTCTTGAAACTTTGACCTTTAGGTTTTTTTGTCGATTTTCAAAAGAGAGAATTTAAAAATGGAGAAAGAAAAAGCTGATTAGTCTCAAAAATGGCTATTAAGATTTTGATTTAAAAAAAAAACAGTGCATAAACTGTTGGCATATTGCACTTTTTGGTAAGAAAAAAAATATATATATAAAAAATTATGTTTCAAAGAAAATCGCTTAAGTTTTTGAAGTACAAATGACTGTTCATTTTATGATAAAAATATTGCAATCTTTTTTCCAATGTTATGTCACCATCAACCTATTACAATCTTTTGGGATTTCATGCATTCTTTGTATTCTTTAAAGACTGCATTCGCAAAGATTGCAATATTTTACAACCCTGCAAAACTATCCTATAATATATGGATAGTTATATTATAGCATATTTTCGAATAAGGTAGTTTTAGCCGAAGGCTAACAACAAAATAATGATTTCTCGAAGATGACTAAAGGTATATATTTGAAAGATTGAAAAAGAATTTTAAAGAAAAATATTTATTCTTCAGAATGATCATTAAAATTTACTTGAATAAAATAAAACAACAAATTTGCATAAAAACGCATCTTTTTCAAAACTATTGATTCAAATATCTTTAATATCTTAGTCTTCGAACAAAGCGAATCAAAGACCATCCGAAAAGTATATTTTGGCTCATATATTAGAGACAAAAATTAAAATTTTGTCACATAAAGTAATTTACATACAGCCTTAGTGTGAGTTTCACGTGAACAACATTCCAAGCGGAAAAAATGACTTTTCGCCTATTTTAAACTTCACCCAAAAAAACGGAATTCCCCTTTTTTGTGAGTAATCATTTAAATTGTAATTTATCTTTGACGGCAAACGAATGAAAAACAGTGCCTAGGTTTTTTTTTTGATTATTTTAAGCCAAGAGAAGTTCCAGCGAAACTTATAATAGCTTTTAAAATTCCGGGGGAACAAACATTTTTCAGGCGAAATATTTTTTTCTGAAACTCTTAATAAGGCTGATAGTGTTATCGAATGGGTTCTCGGAAATACGTCAATTTTCAACTAGCGTTTTAGTCCAAATGGGTTGTTGGGGAAAAAACCTTCAGCAAAAATTTGTTGTATATACCTTCTTTCAATTGATGATATATATATGTTTATATCATCAATTTATAATTTTCGAGCCATAAATGAAAGCACTTTTTTCCATGCGTCACGAAATTCTAGTGGCAAACCTCAGATTCGGATTCAGCACCCCCGGGAACGTAAAGCAGGAATAAAATCAAAACTACCCCACAATATAATCGCTAAGGTCCTTTTTTGAGCACAAATTGGATTAATAAGCATTGACAAAGTTTTTATATCTTTCTATTAAGCACACTAACAATAAAAACCATTCACCAAACAACGTTTTTCTTTTCAAATTTGAGCTTAGAAATAGTGCTTTTTTTTATTTAATGCTTTTTTATTAATATTACATTAATAATATAATCCTTACCCTACCAGATTTTTTTTATTTATTTATTAAATTATAACGATTGTTGTTGTCATTTTTTTAATAATTTTATTTATTTATTATTTATATATATATATTTTTTCTTTATTCTCAAAGTACCATCAGCTTAATTCTTAGATTTCTGTTCTTAAAATATAAGTTTTATATTTCATTTTATTTTATTTTTCTCTTAATTGTTTTTTTTTTATCATTATTTAATGTATCTTCTTCTTTTTTGTTCTAATATTACACGGTGAAATAATAAATGTAAAAATATTTTTATATAAAATGTTAATAAGTCGCAATAAAAGATTTACTTTTGTATTTTAATTTCATGTTTTTTTTTTTAAATTAAACTTATCGCGCGGTTTTCTTTTTTTTCTAAGTTCTTTCGGTTCTTCTTTTTGTTATTTTCAAACATATTTATATTATTTTGTGAAGAAGAAGAGGGGACTAATGGAAGAATGTTCTTTTTATTATAGAAAAAACTATACAATTAATTTTCATTCAACAACGGTTCCAGATTTTTTAGAGATATTTTTTAATTTTATTTTATTGGTTGTTGTTTGGTTAAATGTAAAAAATATCCGCTTGTTATCCGAAATGCAAAAAAAGGCTTATATTTTTGCAAATCATAAGAAGAGTGAAGAAAGTTTTAGAATTTGATTTTTTTTTTGGTCTAGAGTAGGTTCTTGATTCTTGAATGAGAAAGGAATTTTTTATTTGTAAAACTGAAGAATTTGGACTTGGGAATTAATAAGAAAATAAATTCAAACAAGTGTTTGTATGATTTCCTACGAATTATGGGGTTCTTAAAGATGTGAGGCGCTTAAATGTTCAGTGGTGAAGTCTATATTTTATTCGGAGCTTCGAATGGGGAAAAGTGGGAAAAACCGAAGTAAAAAAAAACTATTCAATCAAAATTAAAAGACTTTTAAGCTCTTGCGAAAGTGCGGAGTATCCCAATAGGCCATCAGACGATGACTATTCCAATTTTTAATTTTCCATGTTGAACCTATTGGTGCTAATATGTTTCCAATTCAATTAGAACGGCATAATGTTTTAAGTTATTCCATATCCCTATAAACAAAAATTTTTACAAAAATGATCAGCAGTAAAAATACCTTTTTCAAAACATAATACAAGTTTATAAAAAAGGCTTCTTTTCTCGAAGAAAGTTTTTGAAGTTCAATAAATTTTCACTGTATTCTTTATTAAAATAAATTAACAGCAAAATTAATTAGTGCGATTTGTTCCAATTTTTCCAATTTGCTATGTAAGTACCTAAGTAGCTTCTGTTTTCGAAAACACAAATATTAATTCGTTTTTAAATCAAAACCACAATCTTAAGGAAAAATCACATCATTCTCATTCCTTATACTTTAAAAGATGCCGCCTGCAGCATTTTTAATTGGAAAATATGAGCTCTTTAATTTTATTTAAATACATAATGTACGACTAATGGAAATTTCGAAATAAAATGGCACTATAATTTAAGCTAATCTTACAATTTTTACCTAATAAGTAACTTCATACAATTGATTCTAGCCGATACAATCAAGCATTGGCAGCATATTATTTCGTTCAAACGATGATTTCATTTGAATCGACTAAACTCGCTTGGATTAAGTTACATGATAGATCCCTGCATAAGTACTTCCCAAGAAGCATCCGAACCGAAATTTGAACTCAGATTCGAAGATTTTAATCTTTGAGCTAAAAAGGAAAATGTTGGTTTGTTTTATTCGATAAACCTATTTTCGAAAAATTTTTTTGAATTGTTTCATTCCTATTGAATCTGGAAAACCTTCTATACTCCCAAATTTCCATATTCCGTAGGAACGGAACAATTCCAAAATCCAATCGAAAACGATATAAACAGTTTTTTTATGAGTTTCACATGGAAAATATTTCGAACGATAACGAAGAATATTTGTTCGCCCGGAGTTTTAAAAGCTTTCACCTGAACTTCTCTTGGCCTAAAATAAACAAAAACCTTGCGTAAAGAAAACAATTTAATGTCAATTTTTCCACGTGGAATGTTGTTCACGTAAAATTCACCATAAAGTGCCTTTCACATTAGCTGCGAATAACGAACTGCGAATTGCGAATGGTCGCAAATTTTGACATTTCTTTCACATGAGTGGTCGCCAACAGACGCGAATTGTAATTCAATCGAGGTTAAATTCGAGCAAATTTTTGATTCGCAGATAATGTGGAATGCGTCCTGATGCTGTGAATTGCGAATAAGTGTTTGGCAATTCGCAGAAAATATCCCAAATTTAACAATTTAAATTAATTTTAGGCCGTGTTTTCTTTTGAAAACTGTTCGTTTATTCAGTTTCTTTAAAAAGTAAAATCAAGAATTTCTTGATACTAGAGCTTGAAATTGCATTCGCATTCGCAGTTCGCGGCTAATGTGAAAGGCACTTAAGGCTGAAGATTTACTAAAAATTCTAAATATTTGATAATAACGAATTTTTATTGGGAAGAGACCTTTATTTGTTACAAAATTTGAGTTTTTTGTTATAGTTTTCTTTTTTGATTTAATTTATTAGAACATTAATGTCATTGTTGAGTTGTTTGCAAATATTTCAAAAATAAGGACGAAATTTAAAAATCGGCTTCAATCTGATTGAAGCCCTAAGCACCTTCAAAATAATATACATATTTTATGTGTACTCCTCTACTGTTTCTTTGAGATTGGGAATCCATTTGGCAGTTTTAAGTTATTTTTTTAATAAAAAAAAAATAAAATCTAAATGTCAAAAATGTAACTTGAACATTTTGAAACCAAAAAACCAATTTTTCATTTTTTTTTCCAAAATTCTTCCGTGAGCCTTTTAAGAGATGTTCAAAACTTGAATTAATTTCTTTAATTCACTTTGATATAAAGTTTCTGATTTTTGTCTTTTTGAGTTGAAACAGAAACTAAAACTAGAAAAGGATCTGAGGTACAAAATTTGTCCATAGAATTTAATAAATTTGTATTGGAGTTCGTACCCTAAGCCACATCACTTCATGGTCCTTGAGTAAGAATCTATATTCAGCCCTTATACCCAATAAGTGGTTTTTAATAATTTAATTTGTATTAATATTAGTTTTCTCTTCTAAAGCTAAATATTCCGGTTACCAATAACGAATTTTCGATTATAAATAATTTCATTATATTCAGGACAACTTGCCTTAATTATGAGGACACAGCAAGGATTTTCAAATAACTGTAATGCAAGTTTTGCTGTGGTTCAATGACCATGGGTAGCTCATCATCACAGTTTAACATTTTCGGGTAATTTTTTAGCAGCGATTTACATTGTTTTCCATACAAGTCGCCAACTACTTTCCATAGAATCAACAGAAAGGTTATTGAGCTGAAAAACAAAACTCCCTATATTATCAATTTTTGATCTTGTAAGTGCTTCTTTGAGAAATTGATTGTTATGTAAGACGAAGAACAATAATATATTAACTTAATTTACACTTAAAAAAACTATAAACCTCAAAAAAACTCAACTAATCGTTTTTAAAAATACTAATTTTTTGGCATATGTTAAAATCCAAAAATGCATTAATTTCGATGGGTCATCCTTTTTGGTGTTCACTTGTGACTTGCCAATGACAACGGTTTAAAGTGCTGCAACAAATGTTATTATAAGAACTAATTAAATCGACCACTGATGTCTTAGCATTAACGATTATTTTATAAAATACATACTCGTACAAGAAACCTTTAAAAAATCGTTGATTGTTAATGACCATGATGCCAATGTTTACTCCGGCACATCCATGATGTGTATTGTGTGAATGTCGGGTATAAAAGTAATCCATTTAATCATCCAAATCAATGTTGACATTTCGCTTATAGTAGAAATTGAAACTTATTGCCTGCACATCTCATTCATCTTATTCTGTAATCAGGGTGATTATCTGTTTGTCAAAATTGCGTTCAAAATCAAACCGTTTGTTGGAAAACCGCGATGAGAATGCTGCCCAAAACGACAAACTACTCAATTTGGCTTTGGTAACTCTATTCCCCAAAACGTAAGATCCGCATTTCAAAAAATCCTTTCGATTTGAGCAAAATCTACTGCATTGTTTTAACCAGGAACTTTTTTATAAAACAAATTGGAAAGAATTATTCACTTGTCAAAGTTTACTTGTGCGAAAAAATACCTAGTTCCGTGAAGCTGCCCTTGCATGAGATAACATTTTTGCAGAATATTACGTGTTGCGCAGAACGAATCGCTGAATAAAGATTAAAATCGTTAACCAACGAAAAGTAACTTTCCGTATCGTCAATAGAAGAGGACACCTAAGCCGTTAATTCTATATTTTTTTTGTATCTCCATTTCACCAAAAATGTCAGTTTCATTTCAGTGAGGTGTGCTCTGGAGCTGAACAGGCGTTTTGCAATTGCTAGTACTCATTAAAAATTGTATTCGTACTATATACAGCACCTATTTCATAATGGGGAGTTTTAAGCATATCCGTTTTATTGAAACCACGCAGTGACAACTCACAAGCTATGAGATTTGTTCAAAGCTTATTTTCTCAGAATTTAAAAGCCAACCTAAGAAGTTTTGCTGAGACTTCCATAGGAACGCAAAAAACTAATTGGCTAATTATCTTATTTATTGACTAAGAATAATTGTTTTCTGAGAGGAGCCACCATAACTACGGTTTGCAAGGTGATTGCATAGTATAGTTATTACATTTTGTAATTGGTAACAGGGTCGATTACAATTATATGTATATATAATCAATAATTGACTTTTTCCAATTACAATAACATATAATATATTATTTGTAATTGGGAAACCTTCATTCACAATTACATGTAATTAATAACATGTAATTGAAAAAAAAAAAATTAATTGAGGCACAAAAACAAATAGAAAAACCCTTTAAACAAAAAATAAGTAATTGAAAAAACCTATAATTATTACTTTTTTTGTATTGTTATTACACACAAATGTAATTGATTACAAAAAATATCAATTACATTTGTTTGTAACCAATTACATTTGTGTGTAATGATTACAAAAAAAAGTTATCATTACAAGTTTTTTCAATCAATTTATTTTGTTCAACTACTTTTTTCCAATTACATGTACCGAATTAAATTAAATAATTGTTTTTTTTTTCAATTGCATATTATTTGTTATTAGAATTTTCAATTACATATTATTTGTAATTGAAATTTTCAATTACAAATACAAGTAATCAGTATTTGACCTTATACAATTACAAATTACATGTAATCGTAAATGACTTTTTTAATAGTTACTACCTAACTCTGCTTCTTTATAACATCTCTAATTCCAAATCCCCAGTGAAACTTAAATGAAAAACTATTTTGTATTGATAGAAGCACACAAGCATAATTGGAAACAAAATTTTTTTAAACTTCCTAAAACCTAGTACTCACCTCTTTGGAAATGAAAATAATTTCTTTACATAATCTTCTAAGATCTTCAAATTTCTAAATGACAAGTTCTTGAAAAAACTATGCTTTGAAAATAAAAAGTTCTAAAATGACAAAATTATAAGATAATCTCTCTATGATGCCACAGCTTCATAAGTGTTCGGGCCAAAATAAATAAGTGTTCGGGCCAAAATAATCTAATTGAATCTTTAAATTGATTCTTCTACTTACAATGTCCATGATGGCCACCAAAACAGTTTCTCGTGAATATAACAGAGTTTTGATGCATAGCTTCCTATTCATTTTCTTAAGAAAATGAAAAAATTGTCATGAATATAAACGGGAACCCGTTATTTCAATTTCAAAAGTCCATTATAAATTGTCGACTCCAGGAAGTATGACCCTGTTCCAAGTTTTGTATTTTTTCAGAACTTTGACTTTTCAGATCTCAGTTTTTTCAAAGCTATGTCATTCCAATCTAACTTAGCAGTTCAGAACTTTTACTTAATATTACTTACTATTTGAAATTTAAAATTTTAGAGTTTTTGTATGGATTTTCCATTTTCACTGCAACTATGTATGTATTCACCCCTGTAAACTTTCAAGTACAAGTACCAATCAAGTACAAGTACCAGTCGAATACCTAGTACCTTGTACATCTACTTGTTCTTGAAATCAATTATTATCATGTACTTGGTCCTTGAAAAATACCAAGTACTAGTACTTTGTTTCAAGTAAATGAAATTTGGTACTGTAATACTGCCCAGTACGTTTTCAAGTCCTTTTTTAGTACAAGTCAATTTCAAGTACAATGCGTTGAGTAGTCTGGTTGAGTTATCGAGAAATGACTGTTTAAAGTCAAAAACACTGATCACGAGCTTATGGCGTCTCGTTGTCTTGACGTTAGCTTGCTAAATTCTCGCCATTCTTCATTATTCGATAGCTTAAACAGACTACTCAAAGAATTGTACTTGAAAAGTAGGTACTTGAAATTGTACTTAAAATGTACTTTTACTTACAAAGTACTCTAAATAGACTTGAACTTTAAAAATACTTGAAAGTGTACTGGCCAGTATTACAGTACCAAGTACATGTACTTGGAACAAATTACTTCATTAAGTACTTATATTTGATGGTTTTCAAGTACAAGTACAAGGTACAACTCTGGCTATATACTATTCAAAAAAGGCCGAGTTTTTAAATCAACAACATACATATGAATGGTCGAAAGGTGTTCGAAATAACAAAAACACCAGCATCCCATATACGAACTACATTCTGTATGTATGTAATGTATAAGTTCATATACCAATCATTTCAGTTAAAGTTCAAACAATGTTTGGCTAATGAAATGCAATAAATTATGCTTTGTACTTGGCTTATAAATTGGATAAGGGTAGACTCCTAAATTAATATAAAAGAAAAATTAGGATTACATGTTTTTTTTTTAAACTAAAACAAAAATCATGGCGAAAGGTTATAAAGTTACCAGAGTCGATTTTTGTGAATAGATTTAACTAACTTTCTAATTCGAAACTGAATTTGAAATTTTGATACACAGCGAACGGCAGGTCAAGATCAATGGTAGATAGGTAGGCATACGATAGAAAACATTTTACCGGTTAGGTAACGCTCACAAAATACAAAAGGCACTAGAAAAAAGTTTTTTTTTCCTCTTCCTGATTTCAATATTATGTTTTGTTTTCATTGATAAAAATGATTTCCTTTTCTCAATCAAGTCATTTACCTCTGTTTGGAGTCTTTATTGCAGAAAAAGAAATAAAAAATGACTTAGAGGATGTGCAATTTACGATTCCTTTCTCCTCCATCTAAAAGCAAAATTATTTTACTTCTCTTTATTTTTTTTTTTTATTTATATATGTACTTTGTTTTTCGTTAGTATTTATATAAAGGATTTTGTTTTACTTGTATCTCAAATAGGTTTTTTTTTAATATATACTTTTTTATTTAATATTGTTGTCTACTTAAGAACTTAAAATTACATGTATCTACGAATTCTTAAAAAAAAACATAAGAATAAAAGAAAAAAATAAGAACATTTTTTTAAAGAAAGATCCTTGCCTGAGCCAGGCAAACACGTCTCGAGGGGAGGGCTTTACATTATTATAATTATTATTCTCATTCATGCATCATTAATAAGTTTTTTTATGCATATATATATATGCATAATATATATATATTTATATGTAATCAATTAAAAAAGTGTTGAATTAAAAACAAAAAATTATAGTGGTGTTTCGGTATTTTGTTGTTGAAGTTAAATTATTATTATTTTTATTTTTTTTATAATTCGTTAATCTAATTTTTTGTTTAATAATAATTTTTTTTTAGAATAAAAAGTTGAACTGAAATGTAATGCATTTAGTTTTTTTTTTTTTTTTGAAAATTTGGTGTTAAATGTTCGTCTAAATTTTTCTATTTTCTCATATTACATTTTTCTTTATAACATTTTCTTAACTAGTAGGTATAATCGAAACAAATAATAAAAACAAATAAATGACAATTTTTAATGCAACCGCGAAATTAAATCAAGTATTGCAGTTTTTGTTTTTGTTGTTGTGTGTGTGTGTTTTTGGGGAGAAAAATAATTTTGTTCTTTGTTGGAAATGGAGAAGTTAAAATTTGTTTTTCTTGTTTTTTTTTTTTGTTAAAAAATAAAACAAAAATTATATAAAAAAATTAATACATTTTTTTCTCCTTATTACGGCTCTGCGGTGTTTTTTTTTTATTATTTTTGTTTTGTTCTTTTCTGATGACTTACAACAGCTATGGTGTTCACTTGTTTTGCTTTAATTAGTAATTTAATTGGCGTTTTTGAACTATTGGACCTCTGACGGCTCTGGCTTAGACGAATGGTGATTATTAGGATCGGGTGCACTCAGCGGCTGGAATTGATAAAAAAAACAACCATTAAACAATGCGTTACAATTTGTGGAGTGTATTAAATTTGAGAGTACCTAAATATTTTACATTTAAAATCTTTAATCATATAATGTCCTTTATATTATAATGTTATTTTCAACTGTTTATTTTTTTTAAATAGCCGACTTTTTTCATCATTATCGATAGTTTTTATTTTCAACAAAAATAATTTTCAAAAAATTACAAAATAATGCATCTATAAATTAATTATACTTAAAATAAAATAATTACCACTTCTAATGAGATTATTACTTAAATTAACATTAACCTTGCAACCTTTAAGTAATTAGCTGACTATTTTTATGAATTTAGTTTTATTCGGGTAGATTCAAGACTTGTAAAGGAAATTTTAAAGTCTGGTTCAGAAAATAAACATTAAAATACAATTCTTAAAATATTTTTGTACGGTTTTTTTTTTGGGGCACTAGAAAGTTTACATTGAACCTAAAATGGGTCTAACAAGGGTAACTCTTGATTATCTCTCGGGCCTCACCCGATGTAACGTTTTGTCTCGAGAGACATAGAACAAAAAGTTTTCTTAATTGGGATTCGATCCTGCGATTTTCTGATTAAAAGTCCAATACCCTTGCTACTGAGCTATTTCGCAATGTTGAAAATGAAAAACTAAATACTTAAATATTTCTTACAATGTTTGGTAGGTGTAAAAAATTTCTTTTTTTATATATATATATGGGATATTTGTGATGGGATAAAAAAACTTATCCAACAAGTTTTTTGCTAGCGAGGGCCTCACTAGTACTTTAAAAGATTTCCTTATCTAGACTGCCCCTACCCAAGTCTTTTCAGGGCCTTGACTAAAATTGAAAAAAAAAACATGCCATTTTTCTAGGTGGGTGGGAACGGTGAGCGAAAGTTTTACTCGGAATCAAGTGGTATCGGCATCGGAAATATATTTTTCAAGGAATGCCGCTGTGATTTCATAGGATTTTACGTCCGGGAGTGAAAAAAAATTTGCCGGTTACATACAAAATCTCTAATGAAAAATTTTCACAAGCAAACAAAAATTAAGAATGGCCCTACAAAATTTTATGAAAATCAACAACAAAAGCATTTTGCGACTTGGGGTAATGCATGGGTTTATACATTAAAATAAAAAAACAATTATTTGGTGCTGCGACAGGTCTACTTTTAATTTCCACTTTTCATGGCAGGAGATGATCTTGCCGTATTTTGAACTTCCAAGCAAGATGTAGTGGCGCTCAAAAAAAGTTACTTTAAGGTGGGATTCGGTCCTTCCACTGAACAACCAACGCCAAAAGGTACTTAAATATTGTAACCTTCATTTGATACGACGCTCGCGACTAGTTTTCTCTACGAGAAACTCCCCACGGCCTTGACTTAACTTGGCAAACTTTCTATTTTTCAAGGTGGGATGTCCAACAATTAAGACAATGCATAGTTATACAACTGTGAAAGAGTGTTCTAAGAATTTCTCCAAAATAGGACTATTTTATTTCTTTAAAAACGTTTTGCTCTTAAATCACTTGCAAATCTTAATCAAAATATTCTTCTCTAAATTCTACTTATCTGACTGTTTTTTTAAGGAAACCAAAATTAACGGCAACAAAAGTCCAATTAAAAAAAAATATTTCATTAAATTTAGTTAGGAGCCAGTTGTACAAAAGTAATTCAAATATGAATCACGTATTAACAATTTTGACTCTACGATTTCGGCAGATTGACTGAAGGTTAACGAAACATTGTTCAAGAAGTATGGGATAACAGACAATTATTACAGCTTGAATCATCGTTAAACCTCAGTTAATTCGGCGAAATCGAAATTGAAAAGTAACAGACCAAATATTTAAACCACGTTTTTACAACTAGCACTAAAGATTTTAAATTAAATCCACGAAGCCGTCATAGTGGGTCCGCGGATATATTCTATCTTAAACAAAAAATTGCAGCCCAAAAAGCAAAATCATTTCGAAAATATGTATAATTTTTTTTTCAAATTTCGTTCAAATTTAATGTTTTTGCGAAAATAAATTGTTCAAAACATCTTGGATTTCCTTCAAAAAATCAATAGCCTTTGCCCTTCCATATTAATAAATTTAAAATCTTATTTTAGATAGATAATGATAAATTTAAGAAGAACATTCGAATAAATGTATCTAGATCGAGACTCATGTTGTTATGTCAAAAATGACATTAAAATTCACCAAGTGAAGTTTGATTTGTAATTTGAAGTTATATTTTGGCAAATTTATTTGTACAATATGGATGTGGGATTAATAATTAATTGCAGTATGGTTTGAAGAGGAAGAATGTGCTGAAAAAAATTCTATAAAAAAAAAAGCACAAGCTCTCCCTCAAAAACAGTCATTCAAAAAGCAGATGGTGAAGATGATTCTTTTTGCTTGTGCAAAGCAAATGTAAAAATGAAGCGCAAAATAAATGCAACGATCCACTCCCACCTTTGAAATTTTCAAATAAGTTCTCTAAAACATCACGCATTAGTTAACCATTTGAACTCGAATGAGTTAATACAGCTACTTGCAGTTCTCCTTGCGTCCGCAGTAATAGCTTTGTTTAAAAGGAGAATGGGAATTTTCAGGCGTTAGAAAATTTATTATTTTTTTGATAAGTTATCAAACGGACAGGTTGTCTATCCGTTTGCCAGTAAACACGTATGTTAGGGAGCGGATACCAGTTTTGTATTAATACTGCTGATAAAGTTTGAAGGATTTTTTTTGATCCCACCTCAAGTTGTAAATGGTTTGACCAATACTGTATCTCAGAAACGGGTTGACAATTTAATATGCTTAACATTTGCACAACAAATCTTTAAAAATGTTTTACACACTTTCAGCCTTATTTATTAGATTTTTTAGGTGTTTGGCTAGTTAGACAGTTTTTTAAGTCCTTAATAGTTTAAAATATGCCTTATTAAATGAAATAAAATGTCAAGTTAGACAAATCTTCGACAACCGATGCTGTTGTCCAAGTTAGACGACCTTCGGACAACAGTAAACAAGGTTTATCAATAACTTTTTGAAGTTGGACGGCTGTCTAAAGTTAGACAAAGTTTATAAATACGACTGTTTATGTTTAAAAATTAATTTATCAAAAAGCTCTCCATTGATTTAAATTGTGTGCATACAATCATATTCAATTAAGCATAAAGATGGCGTTCGCTTTTTCACCTGCCTGAAACTATCAACGGAGTTGTTAAAGCTGATGGAAATGTCGTACTTCATGCTTTTAAACAATTTTTCTTTCATAATTTCCATGTTTTATATACAAACTTCTTCAACCCTCATCTTCCTGAATTTAAGAGCAAGTACGTGCGACCAAGTCGTGCGTTTTATTTGTTAACCTTTAAGGCTAAGTATACTATTCAATATTACATGAAATTTCCTTTTTTAAGATGACCCTTAACTTTGCGCGACGATTTGAATATTATATTTTGAATTTAAAAAATGTAACGGCAATCTATTTGTGACAACAAAGTCTCGATAAGCCATTTTTTTGTTGTCCTGATAAATCGATTGTCAGTTCAATTTTCTAAATCGATGCATTCAACGTTTTTTTTTCTTACTTTTTTCGTCATTAATTTTGTATGACGGTAAATAAAAAAAAATAAAAATGGAGCATCAAGATTTTGTCACAGCAAATCGATTACCGTTGTTTTTTTTTAATCGATACATTTTTACGGCGCGCCGTTGGTGACTGTTCAAAAATTTTCAACGTTTTTTTTCTCAGCACTAAAAAAAATTCAACTGGCGTAGATTTTGCCATCACAAATTGGTTGTCGTTTCAATTTTTGAAATCGATACATTTTTACGGAAATGGTGACAGTCCATAAAGTATATTCGAATCATCTGCAAAGTTCAGGGTCATTATTGAGGTTATTTTTGTTGCATGCATATAGATAAATGAAACTATAATTTTCTCCGAACAACGGCAAGTTATGTACCTCAATTTTTCACCAAAAATTTGTATTAGGATGTTTCCATCGTTGAAGGGACAGTGAGACTCCTTATTTTATTAAAACCACTGTTAAACAAAAATTTCGTGTCTCGGTTCTGCGATTTTCTAATTCCTCCTTACATATTACTCATTAAATAAAAAATAATTTCATTTGAAAAAAAAATGTTTGTGGTCAGGAGCACTTTATATGAAAATTCATGATAATGTGCTATATAATCATTTACAAAAGATAAGTTAAGATATATGACTGAGATGCACTAAAGTCCCAGAGCGTGTTAGCCGGTTTAAAACAAAAAAAAACCTATGAGAAGGGGGTCTATGTTCCCCGCTTTTGTCAGGACTAATTTTCTTAAAAAAAACTTACTTTAATTTGAAATAAAATATTTTAAAAACAGCGACAACACCAACAAGATTATGGTATATTTTTTTTAAAGCTAGGACTTCATATTCTTTAATTAACTTTTTATATTAAGTCTTTTCCATGAACATATTTTTTTTTTAAATAATAATATATTTTGCGTATTCTAATTTTTAAAATTTAAATTACCATTTACCAGTGTGTGGCTTCATCTACATCTTCCTAATTTACAACATACCACATTGCATGAAATATGGATACCAACATCCAACCAAGCAATCGGCAACAAATATTTTTCAGGGAAACAAAAGTTCAACTTTTGGACGCAAAAGGCAGGTTAAATACTTTTGTCACTAGTTAAGAAAGAAAAATGTGATTTGACATTTTCATCAAAGCTAAGAGAGACACGTTTTGGTACTTGGTGCAGTCTTTTCTCATAGCACAATTAGTTTAGTTTTCTTTAACTGTAAAATGACGAGATTTTAAAATCACATATTGAAAACATCCTTGCGTAAGCATATTTGCGCACAACTGCCAACCGTTTTTAAGCAGAAGAATGGTTCCATTCATACAGCAGGTGTAAGTTAAACTTGGTTTCTCTTTTCACAATACTCTGTAGATTTGAGGATCATTGAAAATGTATTGGGTTTTGCTTAAACATAAAGCTTATCTAGATTAGAAGCAGTACACAAGTAAATAAGAGCCAATTGTGGGCATTTAAGTGTCCTACAGCATCATTTCATCAGACCTATTGAAATCTGTGTAAGACTCTTTAAATAAAAATGGAAGCAATAAATAGCACAAATAAAATTTTGTCAACTGCAAAAAATAATTTAAGTGTTTTTTTTTTAAATAAATCGATAAGTTATTATTTTAACTACAGAAAACACGATAAGGCTATTCTAATGTTACAAAAAAATGTTAATTTTATTGACAGCAAACCAAATTAGCGTAGAAAACTCCACCAGCTTCTCCAAATCAGTTGAAACTTCACTTAATCTGAGGAATGCTATTCCCTCTTGTGACTCAATACTTGACAACGTATGTTTACATTAAAGTGCCGAAAACAGTTAACTTTAATAACAAATATAAGTGACACTATCCAAATGTTACGGAATGAATGTATATAGCAAAATGCATTGGCATCACTTTAACATATTCTTAATAACATTTGTACGTCCTTAAATTACTGGAAAAAAAATGTGTAGTTTGTGACACAAGCGTATACTCTAGAAATGCCACATGGACGTAACAATTCTCCTCGTGTCTCTTGTTAAAAGAAAATATTTAAAACAAAATTGATTGTATGTTTCTATGAAAACTATTCTAAGTGGTATTTTAACTACCAACTCAACAAAAGCAAATTTTAGGGGCGATGTGGATATTTTTCTTTTAACGTATAGGGAAAATTTTCACTTAAAGACCATTAAATTGTCACGTAGAGAAGATTTTCTTAGAACTTCATCGTGAACGTATCTAAAAACAACCAAATTGGAAATAAGTTTAAAAGAGAAAAAAATAAGTTCTGAAATGTCATCCTGTTACGGGTAGGACGGACAAAGACTTAAAATCTTTAACACTTGTTCAGAATTAATTCTTAAAATTTCGTCTTACTGTTTATCACAATATTCTTCTTTTTTTCCCCTAATTATCATTTTTATAAAAGACAATCGTAGAAACCTATACCTGAGAAATTTAATTAGTAGTTTAATGCTACTCTAATTAAACCTTATTTCAATATGCTCTTTTTTAATTAATATACATATTTTGTTTTGGCTCTTTAAGGTTTCTTCGATCAAAAAAATCTTTCCCTGGTTATTAAAACTATAAAAAAGACTTACCTTTAAGATTTGTAATTGATTCTTTTAAAGGTCTTAGAAAAGTTAACCATCAATCAAATTTGTCCAGAAAATGCCAGAAAAGTCAACCATAAACCAAACTTATCCACTTAGGAAGTTTGAAATTTTAAAAGCACAACAAGTATTTTTTTAAATCGAACATGAATGTATGTGATTTTAATATTTTTAAAACCCATCAAGGATTTTGGATCTGCAAAGCTGCAGTAAAAATACCTTTACAAATTTATTTTAGGAATACTTTTGTTTTTATAAAAAAAATTGTTGGCTTCGAATAAATAAACAATATTAGATCCATTTTTTCAAAAAATTTGATTTCCTTTCCTAACGCGACGAAATGGATCTTAGATAAAATCGGTTGATTCTGTATCCTGTCCCCACCCAGACCCCAAAGACCGTGAGCAATCAGGTTTCATGATGCTAAATGACAACGATGATCAGTTGGGTCGTTCGCGCTTTGGTGCCGTTCTGCTATCTGAAGAACTTCGGCATATTGTAGCCAATCGAGTGACTGTCTTTATCTCTTATGTCTTGCCTCTTGACGTTGTTGCTGGCTAACAATATACTAAAACTATACTCCATATCTGTTCTAATTCAAACCAAGGAACTCTGGTCTCATGGTAGATGCTAATCTTCACTGGAAACCTCCCGTCATGCCGAGTGGGCACACGGATGCCCAGGAAGAAATCTCGCATCCAATCATGTACCTGGAAGACCCTTGGAGAAATCATGTTTATCAATTTTTACAAACCTAATGCCTTCGCGGGTCCCTTTGCTGTCAGCTTCAACGCATTGAAGATAATCCTTAGAGGTTATCCACCAATCCTTACTTTAATCCACTTTCACCCACAGGTCAAACGGGCTATGGCATCAAAACGGCACAGTTCAGCGCTAATTGGGCACCGAGCGAAAGTTACACACGTGCCACCATTTCTACCTACCTTCGTAATATTTAAATAAAATACAAAATAGAACGATATTCTTCTAAATGCTTATTAGCAGATTCGAAAGAATTTAAAAACGTTTTTCACTCCAAAGCCGACGAAATGCTTCATTTAAGAAGACTATTTCCACTTTTGACAAAAGCATAATACCAAGGGCCAATTCTTAGCAGAATTAATTTATCTTTTGTTATATTTTATTCGTATTCATTCAAATATTTTAACTTCAGCTTAAGTTCTTATATCATTCCAATTATCATACGCACATAATCTGATGAGCGTTACATATTTAAGAAAAGGGAGGGCTTCGCACCAAAACGATATTAAGTTAATTTAGCTTTTAAGTTTTTTTTGTGTGTGTATGTTTCTCAATTCAATTCAATTCAAATCAATTTTGACAGGAGAAATTTGTTTGTCCTTGTAATATATGTAGATTTAATTGGACTGTGTTGCATAAGATGCAACAAAATATGAATAATATTACAAAAATAAAGATTGTTTTGCAGACATTTTTCCTTAGTTTTCTTTCTCAATCTAGCCGTTTTCAAATTTTATCAGAATATAAATCAGATTTTTTTTTAAATAACCAAAAGTACCACACTTCAAAAACGATTGGTTTTTTTTTTATTGTTTGCAAAGAAATAAAGAAATGAACTAACAACTTTGTTGGTATTTGGGTAGTATAGAAAAATTTATTAAAATAAAAATATATAAAGTAAATTACATGTTGCTTTAACAGTTTAAGCGACATCTGAATTGAAAAAATGTACATAAAATTGTTTTTTTTCTTTTTAATTTTTTTTTTAACAAAAATTTGAATGCTCTTGAATAAGATTTCAGTGTTGCTAATTTTGATAGTGTGTTGCGCAGAGATCCAAAGAAGCACGCCAAATCGGCTTGAATTCCATGTCAAAGAAGGTCATAAACAAAGATCAATCACCGCAAGAGCTGTTGTAATGAAACAGATTTATTATTATTTGTTTTGTGTTGTTTTTTGTAGTTTTGTTTTTTTTTTTTTAATTTTTTGAAGTAGGTAATAAATGTGAGGTGCATAACGAGACTAACATTGAAAAAGGACCTTGTGCATGAAACACTAATGCAATTTTGAATGGAATTGGAGGATTTATTTTGTTGTTGAAATAATTTGATAAACTTGAAACTAGTTAGAACAGTTTAGGCGAAATATGCCTTAAGGATGGAACTACTTGAAATTGCTGATTTCTAAACTGAATACGAATTCGAATGCGAAGGCAGACTAAATTCCGCCATTTTAAAGAAGAATAAAAGTGGAAGTCATTTCAAAATGAAGTGTTTGTCTTTAACATCAACCCATTGGCAGAAGACGCTTCAAAGAAGAATGATATGATTGTATCGATGATTCACTTAGGAATGCAGATAAGTCATACACATAAAATAAGGTTGAGGATCATGGTCGAATTAGTTTCCCATCTCTAGAATAAAAATTTTTTTTTAAAAAGGCAGCGAGTCGTCACCAGACGCTTCAGTAACTTGAGTTTGAGACGTCATAATCTTCGTCTTAACCAACAATATTTTCAACTGGTTTGGGAACTAACAGAAATTAACTCGACTTATTCACTTTGCCTTTAAACGTATAAACTTATTAAATAAACCCCCATTATCCTAGTCCTGCTTTAAGCAGGATTATATTATAAGATGATGTAAGATAAAAACTCAATTAGAGTACTTTTTCGAAAATTTCTTAGAACTACATTTTTAGAACTATTTGAGCGTTTTTTTTTTTTGGAAATCGATGGTTCTACAACACTTCTTCTACTTTTTAACAAAGTTCAACAAAATTTTTACTTAACGTTCTATAATTTCAAACATTTACTGCAATAAAAATAATAAAAATAAACAAACATCACCATCACTGTCGGATCTACTCAAATAAAATACTAAACAGAAACAAAATTAATAACGAGTAACGAGAACAATTACGACATTATGTCAACTATAAAAACAAAATTTTAATTTTTTTTTACTTCTAGATAAAGTAAAGAAGAGATGAAGTAATACCTACCGATTTACTCACAAGTCCAAGTTGAAGTCCAACCTGAGGCTGTGGTACAGCTGACACTGGCGGTGCTGATACTGGAGAGGGATTTACAGATGGAGGAGCATGTGCCCCTGCACTGTGTGGTGCTTCGTGGGGTGTTGTGCTGTGGGCCTGTTGCAGTGCGCCTGTATAATATCCTCCATTTAATCCTGTTTGTATTTTAAAATTTAACTTTGTATGATTTTTTGCCAACGAAAATAATTTATTTAATGGAAATTTTGTTTGGTTTAGCTCGATTCTAAATAACACATAGATATACTTTTTTTTTTAAATAAAACAAATTAACTTTCACAAAATTAAATGGAGAAATTAACAAGTAGAAGCTCTCATTAAAAGTTATTTCTGAGTGACTCTGACAAGACCAGTTTTGTCAATGGGTTTTTCAAGCAACGATTCTTAGTGTTTGTGAATGGAATTATATTCATATGCATGCTACAAAGAGAGAGTTAAAGCATTTTAAAACCTTCTGCACCTAATCGGAAGCAAAAAAAAACTAAAAATTGATTTTTGTAAAATCGTGTTTTTTCTTATCATATTTTCCTCTGGTCTTTTTCCAACAGGTCTTGTCTTTTCATTTTCATTTGATCAGCTATCGTCTTCCTTTCAATAGCTTGGTTCGTCAATTGCTAAAAGACAAGTAACAACCTAGCACATTATGCGTATCACAGAATTTGAATTTATGATTTTTTTGTTGTTTTTTTTTTTCGTAAAGACACAAGTTACTATTGAGATTGACCAAAACAATAGATTTTCGCAACATTATCATCATTGAACCATTTTTCGGATTTTAATCTTATCTTATATCACCATTTCCTTTTTTAGTTTTCATATTTCTTAGATTACTGAAACCTCTAAATCTCATTTTCTTTTTATTTGTATAGATACATCACCTCCTTTCTACAACTGTCAAAACTTTATACTTCCTGACAGGTCTGTTTCTTAACTCGCCCGCGGGATCCCAAAGTATCCCAAAGTATCCCAAATCTACCCAAAACGTGTTTCTTTACTATTTTCTGGCACGAAAATGTCGGAGCTTTTGAATTTTTTTTCAATTTCTCTCTAGCAAGAATCTACCCGAACATTTTAGTTCCTGCACTTCTTTGGTTTAATTCAATTAAAATAAATGAAAATGAAACAATGGAGATAAGTATAAATTGAAATATTTCTTCTGATATCTTTTGATAGAGCCCAAAATGATAAGTGCAAATGTCAATAGAATTGGAATTACATAATTATGTATGCGTTGAGTCTACAACCAATGAAGTCGAATGGGTAATTTACAACGCAACAAACCAGTAAGATCCCAAATGCGTTTCTTTAATTTTCATTTCTAGTTAAACAAAACAACAACAACATCAAAAAGCTCTTCCCCAAATTTTTGTCCCAAACTTTATCCCAAAAGTAAAGAAACAGACCTATTCTCAAAGAGAAAAAACAGCAACACATAACTGAATACAGCACATACAAAACAAAAACATTTAAAACTTCACTCTCAATATCTTTTTAACAAGGATTGTTATAGTTTGTGTAAGCTCGTTAGTTTGCATTCGTACTCTGCAACTCATTAACATATACATTTGTTAAAAAAAGCGAGAATGAAGACCTCAATGCAATAACATTAACTACCCTTTAAATGATTAAGCAGTGCGAGCTCTAGGAAAATGGGGAAGGGTTCAAGAGGAGATACTGATTCACTTTGGTTTTGCAAGTCTGGTTATCAAAATGGAAGGACAAAATTATTAGTTCTATCACCTATTATTTTTTAAGACTTTATTTTTTATTTTATCCAAAAGATTCAAGGGAGTATAAGGAGCCATGCATGCATCTCTGGTCGGAAGCATTAAATTCCACATCGTTTTTGATTCCTCATTGAAATAAAAAGCTAAGGGTATTATTGTCGTCAGCAATAGAATTTAATGGGTAAGAAGAATATAAGAAAGAAAGTCGGAGACAAAACGGAGCCCTGATGCATCCTAGCATTTATTTTTACGTGAAACCCTCCAATACAACTTGAATTGACCTATCGCCAAAACGATGTAAGGATCTGATTTTAAAATAAGCCATAAGACTGGACCTCTGGCTTGCCGAAAAGCTACAAGCCAATAATGTAAGTATTGTCGTTGTTTTTTTAATTATTTTTTGTTCTATTTTATATATTTTTTTATAAAATTGCCGCTCCTGTCCAAGCCGAGGAAAAATATTACCCCCCTCTCATGTGATTTATTTTCTCTGAATTTGTTGGCAGATTTTACGCGAATCACCTAGTATGCAGGCAAAAATAAGCAACTTAAAAATTAACCCCAACAGCGACTACAGGTAGGGGATGAAAATAAAAATATGAACAAATTTGGGATTTTTTTTCCATTTACACACACCTTCTTCTAAGATGTCCTTTTTTTAACGACCACCCTACTGCAAATATGGTGTTTTTCATCCAATTGAAAAGAAACAGTAGCTCTTACGCAGTGGTTTTGTGAGCGTCGAAGAAGGGACACTATCCGGGGAATCTGTGAGATTCCAGATAGGAAGTTGTGACTAAAAATAAATGCAGGTGGATAAGGGTTAATCCCATGAAATCGTTTACGTTCTCAAGTACGGTAAGGTTAACACCAAACTGTGCTGCAAGCAAATTGACTTTAGTTAGTTGACATAGGAAGTGCCATTGAAGACGAGCGTTGGAACATTTTACAAATTAACCAAATTTGTTCTACTTTTGGGAGATTGTAGTATTATTTAACCTAATTTTTGATCACGCAAAATTTGGTTCTTTGAGTATGGCCGTTACACAGGTGGAATTCCTGAAAAAATCATTAAGATCACTCCAGTTCGCTTTCTCGTTTTGCTCAACGGTTCACTTGGAAGTTTTTTTTTTTCAGTGAAGTTTGAGGGCGCGTGAAATTGGAAAATATGGAGCAATAGTATAAAAATTGCCCAGACCGGAAAAATGATATTTGAGTTTTTCTTTTTTATTTTCATTGTGTTTCTTTTGATTTATAGAAGCTTAGCAAAACTCGTTTTTGAACTAGCTTGCTCAATTATTTTCTACCGTAAGTCATCAATTTAAAAAAAATTTAGTGCTTTTTACTTTTTCCGGATTCATTTTGTATGGGTTTATCCTTCTGTTCGGTCAAACTGACGGAGCAAACTCTCTGAGATCTCAGAAACTTTAACTGGCTAATTGTATCACGAACATACTTTACTGCATTTTTGTCTGGGACTTAAGGTCATCTTCAACCATGGAACTTTAAGAATTCCAAAAACTTACATCAAGACTAAAAATAATAATGATGTATAATACATACATAATCTGATACATTTTGGACTTATGGATCAGATTTCTCTCTTTTTATATGTTTTTCATCTATTTATTAATAAATGAACCTTTTAGCGCGACAGCTTGTAGAACACCAGGGCCTAGTACTTACAACTCTCAATCATTTCTGTGTGCGTGAACGAAGTGGACCAACAATTTTTTACCGAGCTCGAACGCCAGAACGCAAAATTTGTTGTTATGGGGTGCTACAACTAATTTACTATCCGTGTTTTCAATTAATAACACTTTACTAGTGCGTTTTTGAAGCAAAATAGTCAGACCCAGATACAAAAGATACACAGTAACAGCGAACTTGTGATCCAGCTGGCTTGCGAGCACCCCACCCATCTCCTACTAAAGTCAATTAAAGTAGGCAAGGCTTTCTTTACTATCCTTTCGATTTTTTTGAACGCTTCCTTACTTAATATTCTTATTAATATCACCCTAACATCATGAGCACAACTAAAAACAGATGGGAATGATGGAATTATGATAAGACATAACACTACTTCTGGCTACAGATAAAATATTGATAATATGAGAGCTTCTACCCCTAAAATTTGGTTTCATAACAATTCAAGTTAAGAAATAACGATTTTTTTCCTAAAGAGAAAAAAATGGTTTTAAATTATGAAAGTATTCGTGTTTTGAGACACACAAAACAAGTTTCAAAAATATTGTTCAATTGTATGTCGTCAAAGACATTAACACTAAAGACAAAAGTAAGCGAAACAACATACGATTAAAATAACCTTACTGAACTTTCACTTACATAAAAAAAAAACAACACAAATAAATCTATTTAACAAAGGACTAGAAAAATAAATCATTCTACATCTTATTTATCTATTGTAATCTTTCAAAAAAATGTGATTGTTTTTTGGTATTTTGTAAAAAAATAGTTATGCTCTTAAAAATAATGATTCCATCATCCCATGCAATTTTGTTTTTAAATTGTTTTATTTTTTTGTTCGTTTAGTTATAATAATAATAATAAACTATAGTTTTCAGTTGGAGACAGAGAAAAAGAGAGAAAACAAATCAACAGAAAACTTGATCGCTTATCGAAAACGCAGTGAATACAACAAAATCTTCAAAACCGTCTGTAAATAAAAAACCATATACAAAAAAGAAACATAAAATAGTTTTTTGATTTCTTCGTTTTTTTTTCTGGAAAAATTTAATTTTATTCAGCTTTCACAGTTATTAAAAATATTTTATACAATATAAAATAACAGTTTTTCTTTTTTTTTTCTTTCTTCATCTTGGTTTCTATATTTTGTTTCCTTTTTTCCATGTTTATTCTATTTATTAATATGTTTTTTTTTTCCTTGCATTTGCATCTCTATAATCTATATAATTCGACTTTAAAAAAAATATTAAGGAATTAAACAAAAAATAAAATTAAAAATGAAATTTGTGCAAAATAACTTCTTGTTTTTCTGTTTCTCGTTAACAACAAATTATAAATTATTATTATTATTTTCGGTTTGTCTGTATTTTCTCAGGTTATTCGAAATTTTGTTTTCTAAAATCTTTTTCAACTGTTTTTGACTTTTTTTTAAGCAAAAATAAACGCGGATGATGAGATCATTTTTTTAGAGCAAAATATTTTTTCTTTTTTGTAAATAGACACTTATTTTCTTTTTTTAGTTCTGTTTATAAAATTTTTTGAATATTTTTCTTCTTCTTTTTTTTCAAATTGCATGTTTGAGTAAAACTTATGAAATACACATACATAAAAGTCAGTAAAATTAAATTTGTTTAACATTTAGTTTTTTTTTATATAAAATATTTCCCCTTACGATTGCCAAAAATTAAAATTAAAAATGTGATCTTTTTGCAAACAAAAAAAAAACCTTTGTACCAGGACAAATTTACAGAATTTTTTTAACTAAAGAATATGTGCGATTTTATGGGGCATTTAAAAACTTTTTAAATATTTATGAGATAATCTTTTAGTAAATATTTTGTAGAAGCCAGATATTGCAGAACACTAAAAACATACCAACAAATGTATGAAATTGAACAAGTTAAACGTTCTACGAATATCGGTTAAACAATTTCATATTATGTACAGACAAATAAGAGTTATTATTTGCCGTATTTTAGCAGAAGTGTATAACTAACCAAACAAAACATTTTATACACAAAACAATAACAACAAAATGATTATACATACATTTTTATTGTTTGTACACAAAACAAAAATTGAATTAAATTATTTCGTTGTTTGCCCGTAAAAAAATTCTTGGGCGAGCTCTAAACACCTCAAATAAAAACAAAAAACCCCGGCTATTGTCTCAATTGGACAAATAAATCCCCCCATGTTACAAAGAAGAAATTACTTTCATCAAGATGGCGCTGTCTTGAACACAATGGAGACGGAGCTGCAACTGAATTTGAAACCGGTGTGAAAATATTAAATATAAAAAATAAAAGGGGTATTCATACAAAAGCGTAAAGCCATCGTCACTATTGTAAAGTTTCAAACTTCGTCATTTTGTCACAATTTGTATGTAATATTTGACAGATTTACGAAGTTTACAACTTTACCACATTTACGATGTTTAAACGCTGTTGCATGAATACTCTTAATATAAAATTTAATTCACAAATCAGATGCAGTTGAAGATGAAAGTCACCGTTTGACGTCTAAAATTCGCGAATGCAATCAAGTCGAACCAAGCCCATTTCAACTTTTCGATTGAAATGACTTGTTGATTTCTAAATTCCCCAGACAAAATTAGAATTTAATCATACGGAAAGTATTTTCAAAGAGTATTTAAAATAAATATGTACTCATTTTTACCCAAGTTTTTCCTATCAAACAATTTTTCCATTGAATTACTTTTAATCAATTAATCTAACCTACATATATATGATTAATCTATGGTCAACACAGTTCATAACATAGGTATAGATAAAAATATCGAATAGGCAGAGGAGAGAAGTTTTAACAATTCGATGATACAAAACTGTATGGGTTTTTAACTTTCCAAACTTTGTGATTTGTTTTTAATTAATATAAGACATGTTTTATAAGTAAATTCAAAGGTAGTGCAGTAAAATTTTCCGGGGAAAATAAGTATTCACTTTATTGCTGGATTATTTATCAACACTCTATCCGTTTTGTTGTTGTTAGTATCGTTGTCTGTCGCAGTAAATTTGACTGCACTAGCACTCACAATTAAAACACGCCTTATTTGACACAATTTTAAATCCAATCTCCAAACTCAACTATAAATACAAAGGTTCCTTCGTACAACATGGACATCAGCGTGAACAATCGATGCGTAAAATTATGGAATTGAGTGCCATTGAGATGTCTGTTCATGAGAATTCTGTGTAAGATAAGCAAACAAATGCACCGAATACATTTTCAACGCGTATGACGAATGATATATGTATTTATCGGAGTGTTGAATTTGAATCCAAACTGTAGGGTACAAAATTTATTACTTAGGTTAAGTAAGTATGATTTCAATGACTCAGCAGCTCATTAGAATCGAAAATAAGGCAAAAACATTTGAATATTGACTCTAAGCAAATATGTTAATAGATTCCTTATAAAATCGCACAATATTATTCTTTTTAAGCTTTATACAAAAATTAAGTTTAATTCAAACTAAAAAACAATCACTGGGTTACAAATGACAAAAAATTTACTTCTTTTATGCAACAAAACACTCTCCGAATGAGACAAAAAAGGAGGTTTTTTGGTACAGGATGACATATTTTTAGGACAAACACATACATTTAACACATTATAATAATTAAAAAATAAACAAATTTATAAAAAATATATGTATGTACTACTAATTAATCAATCAAAGGCTTAAAAGTAAAAATATTTTTTCTTTTTTTTTTGTAATAGCTATAAGACTAGAATACAAAAACAACAATCAAAGATAATCTTTTTTTTTAATTTAACTTCCGTTTCATAAAAAATAATAATCTATAATAAAAACTAAAAAAATTTCGTATACACTAATATGGTTTGCGAGTTTTAATTAAAAATGTTTATGATTGTCCTAACTTCTGTCTCATTTTTTTATTGTTTTCCTGCACTCTTTCTCTCTATCTCAATTAAAAATGTTTTTGATTTCTTGTTTAAATAGCATTATTTTGATTTTGGAAACTTACAAACATAGCGGCTTTGAAAATAATATTAAACTTAATGAAGAAGAGGTTAGATTCTTCTATTATTGTTATTTATGGCAAATTAAAAAAATACTTATATAATGATTGTGATGTATAAAAAAAAAATAAGCTAACATTTTATGTCTCGAAGCACTTAATTGAAATACAATTACATCATATAATTTTTTTTGTTTATTTTTAATAACTTTTTGAATTTGAAGGATATCCAAAATTCAAACAAAACAAAATTAAAGATGTTGAAAAAGAATGTTTTTGTTTTCAGTTATTGGTCTGCTCTACAACGAAAGCTAGATCTTGGTACATCATATGTATGAATTAGCCAGTTTGACTGATCTGAGATCCGCGTTATTGCCGGTCTTTTTATATACATAAATTACAAAATTAACATTTCACAGCGGAAACTAATTAGACAAGCTTTTTGTCGGCCAACAGTAAAAATTCATGAATGGTTTGGCTTCCACACGGACTAGCGTTTTACTACATTAAATATTCTTAAACATCAATTAATCATGAAATCTCTCAACATGAATTAATCATGAAATCTCTCAAACAAAATATATGGTTTCAAATTAAAGGATCAATACACCACACATGCATGTCTGCATATGCAGTTCAGTTGTTGCACATGCAAACTGATAGTGTATGGTGTTGACTGTGTGATTGTGCATTTGTGTTTTCAAGAAAAATTTTTTGATGTAATGTAAGGTGTGTATAAAATTTCAATGTCACGCTAACGAATTTGAAAAGAAAATAATTTTGCGGTAGCAGCGGAGTAAAAAATTTGTCTGTTTTCTCTATCAAAGATAAACACGTGAAGTTCAATTAAGTCTTGTGCCGTTTACAAAAAAATATTTTCAAAATGCGGGAATAAAACAATTACCGTAATGCAAAATGAAAACACTGCTTATATCCGAGCTGTCCAAAATGTTGGTTTATTGAGCAACTGGATATGGAAAATAAAAGGGTATCAAAGCGGCTTCAAAGCCAGCGATGGGAAGGTAGCTCGCTAATTTATAAAAATTGCAGTTGAAAAATTGGGTTTTATCATTTAGGCCTGCAACTCAGCCTTATCTAACAACTTCGATACAACGTAATATTCTTATACTTTAGAGTAAAGTTTTCTGGAAATAGTCAGTTTTAATACCAAACTGCCAAATTTACAGCTTGAACATAATTTGCCCTTGTTTTAACCTTTAAAATTAGATTTAGGTATACAGTTATCTCAATTAATTTTTGCGTAGTATTCTTAAATTGTAAATTTTCGATTGATATTTGTTTCAAAGAGTTCGCCCAAAGTTGTCAGTTGCTCCTTTTGTTTAAGACATTTCAAGGTTTTGTTGTAGGCCCAACTAGAAAAAAAATTCACCTTACCGAAAAACAGCGCTAAACTTTTCTGGCTTACGCAAACGAAACTTTTAAAACTTGGGTGAAATCGAGTAAGCTGACTAACTTTTGACTGTCGTTTTGGCGGTAGCTCTCTCTCTATAGATTTCAAAACTGATAGGCGATACGGGCCTCGGTTTAAGCATTGTTTAAGTAGATACTGAATTTAATAAAAACTCAGGGTTGACCATCTTCTTTTCGCTCGACAATGTTTCATCTCATTATCCACCAGAAAATTATTTACTCCATATAACAAAACTCCGAATAACAATATTGTTCAAAGGGATATCATCCATAAAAGCAAGACGAGAATACAAACATTTTAAATGATCAAGAAAGTGATGATGTTCCGAACAAGAGTGGCAAAGAAATTGTTAATGAAGCGATTAAAATCATCAGCAAACTTTCTTGGGAATGTGCTAGAACTGTGATGATGAGATCCTTTGGGCAAAAAAAAAAACACTCAAAATTGTATATCGGACTATTTCAATGAATTTCAATAATCAGACCAGACAGATTTAACATTTAAATGTATTTATCACATTTGGATGAGTATAATGAATGAATGTAAAGCTTTTCTGTTGAAAAAAAAATGAAAAATTAATTACAAGACTTTAAAGAAAACTTGTCATTCACGTTGACATGGTGGCAAGGTTCGTAGAGATTTTCAAGAAAAACTTGTTGGCACGATACCTTCACCGAATAACCTTTCAATTGAAAATCTGTACGTACCTTGCAAACGTCCTAACGACAGTTCCTTTTTAAATTCACCTATTTAGTATGTATTTTCATTTAAGAAATGATTCGGTTAAAAATACACTAAAGTTTTTGTATAGGACTTTAGGACAAACAAAATAAAACAAGTTAAAAAATAATCTTAGATCTCAGAAACCTGAACTGGCTGATTCAATACAATTGTTTTCGTTAAAATTCAGTTAAGAGCTTGTTCTGATGAGGCTTTGTTAGTAAACCTCATCTACTCATTCGTGGGATTATAAATGATAGTACTAAAATATGCTTTTCATCCTTTCACCTCTAGGTGAAAACGAACACTCAAGAGGATTCGTAATACCGAAAACGTTTGACGGCTATTTCATTTTAAACTTAACCCCCGAAGTTTCATAACTGCAGGAGGATCCTCGTCTAATTTTGTTTAATTTAAGTGCTTGTTCATACTGTATTAATAATTGTTGTAGTTTCCAAATCAAAAGCTAAAATAATATTCTTTCAACAAAAAAAAGTAAGTTAACATTGAATTCTCCTGAAGATTTTGTATGGTTTTATATGACACCGTTCGAGCTTAACTTTTGACAAATTCGATTCTATTAGTTTCGCTTGCTTTCTTTGAATAAAATTTGATTTAAAAGTTATAAAATGCTTATAATGTTATTTTACAAGAAATAAAAAAAAAACTATATCATATATATAAGTGCGTGGATTTGCAAAGTAAAAACAAATTTCTTATTGTTTGTCCTAAGCACAATGCTCTATGCTATGCATATGCAATATATAATTAAGCCCTAAAAAAATTTATTTGACCTATCAATGAATAATTATTTATTTTGATTTGTGTTCCTTTTTGTTTCTACGTTAAAAATTGATATGTACCTACTATAATAAGGAAAATTATATTAAAAAGAAAATAAACATAATAATATCTATTTTATTTGTTTGTTTAGTTGCTGGGTGCTTTGTTTTGGATTGAGATTAGAAAAAAAAATTTAAATTACTTCCAATATAAAAAGAAAAAATTAAATGGAAAATCTCGTTATTTTTACAAGGATCTTGTTGTTTTTGTTCTTCTGTGTGTTATCTTTTTGTTTTGCATTTGTTTTTTTTTTTTAATTTTTTGTTTTGTTTTCTTAAGAATTTAAAATTTTTGTATAATATATATATATAATTTTCTGGTATTTTGTTTTTTTTTATTTTCATTTTTCTGGATTTGATAATATTTGTAGTTTACCTTCGGAGTAGACTGCCGCAGCGGCCGCAGCAGCAACGGCTGTAGCTGCAGGTGTTCGCATAAAGTATTCTTTATTAACACAATTCCTCAAAACTTCTGGAATATTGCCAACAATCGCCCGTCGAATTTCAGTGGCTGCCATTTCACGTAATTCTGTAGCAGATGCTTCGCTGAAGAAGGCTGCATGTGGTGTACATATAAGATTTGGAGCATCCTTTAAGGCTCCCTGAAAATCAAAAGAACATATTGTTAGTAAAATTCATGATTCAGAAGTGGAGTTGAGGTGTAAGATGTTTTACTACAATCTTACTTGGAATACATTAAAAGGTTCGTTCTCGTGAACATCTAAAGCTGCAGCTCTTATTCTTCCCTGCTTTAGTGCGAGCGCCAGCATTTCGTCATCGACCAGACCGCCCCTTGCAGTGTTAACTAAAAATGCACCAGGTCTCATCTAGAATTTATTTTAAAAAAAAAACAAAAAAGAAGTTAAAATAATATAATCAACGTTATATCTTTTAATTTGCGGAATTACCTGTTTAATTGTGTATTCGTTAATTAAGTGATGATTGTGTTCGTTGAGGGTACAATGTAACGACACACAATCTGATTGGAATAGAAGATCTTGTAATGTATAGACTCGTGTTAGACCAAGGGATTTATCAATGCCGTCCGGAAGATATGGATCATAAAATATAACATTGAAACCAAAAGCTTTTGCTCTCAAGGCTACGGCAGATCCGATTCTTCCTAGTCCAACTAAACCTAAAGTGTCACCTCGAATTCTGGCGCATCCCTTCAAAAGAAAAATAATTATTAAACATAAATTTAATTAATATCAAATTTATTTAAAAAGAAAAGAAAATATACATATGTTGATGTTTTGTTTTCCGAAGCTTTCTGAGGCAGAAAGTAAGGGACCCTATTACACGTGTACACGCTCATATAATTTAGTTATTCGTGTATGACCACGTGACGTTTATTCATACATATACATATGAATAAGTGAATATGATATTTAACATGTATTTCACGATTAAATGATTTAAAAATCGTTCAACAGGTACGTAATTGTATAACGTAGAGTATTAATGATGAAGGAATTGATAAGATACACGTCTTAAAAAATCATTACTCAATAAGGCCCAGAAAATAGCTTAGAGTCCTGCGTTGATGTTTTGTTTACATTTCAAAAAAGCATTTTTGAAAAAGTTACCGGTGGAGATATGTTAACTAAACCTTTCAAAGGCATTTTTTTATAATATATTTTTGTTATTGTTGTCGTAAGTATAAGGTGTGTGAATTGGAAACAAAATTGTCGAACTCGCCCGTCTTCCTTCATTTTTTGCATATTTTTTTTATTGGTTTACTTCAATTTCTATTGGTCAAGATTGAAAAAGTGTGTGTGAACAGTTTATTTTTATCATAAGTTGTAAGTGGCTGAAAAGAGAGAGGAAATAGTTCCACAAACCACTCAAGTAATAACATGTCGAAACTTTCCCGATTTCTTTCTTTTCAAGTACCAACTAAAAAAAAAGATTCGGAAATTTTGCTCATGAATACAAACTTTTTTCCAATCATGAAGAAAAGGATAATAAATCAAGATTGGCCGTACGTGTTGAGAAGATTTTATAAAGAAGTTCTTCCGAAGATTGGGACAGATGTGCATCTGTTATTGCCGCTAATTTGAAAACCACATATGGAATAAATTAATTTAATTTTAACACCTTGTGAGTAAATTTTACTCTCACCAATGAAAATTCTCCGAGTTGTCTAGCTTTTTATTGGCTTTTCATAAAGATGTTCTGTCCAATGAAGCTCGTCGTTGGCAAATGACTAACCGAAACACACGTTTTTTTCGGTTTTGCTTATTTTTTTGTTTACTTCCACAATATGCAAATGTGATTTGTATACGTTATGTCTTATATGTGCAAGGATACTCCATATCAAACGACAATATTATTTCTTCGACTACGCTATCGACGGTTTCTTGCCGTCGAGAACAAGAACAAATCAAACACCCAGGAATTTATCATGATGATGAATATCGACCGACTTCCATACTAACTTTCAATGTTACTGATAAAAGTACAACCATCAGCAGAGCAGGTTGTGTTCCAAGTACTATGGAAGTAAATTGAGTATCAGTATGAACTCAATCCCACAGAAAAAATAATTTGGGTGTGGACATGCTTTGAAAGTTTTTTTTTTTCGAAGTTAAGTGAAGAAAGTTCTGCAATATTGCCAAAAAAAAACCAACAGCGATTTACTGGATCCAAGACGGACGAGGGCTAAGTTCAAGCTTCTTTACTGATAACCAACCATAAAGTAATCGATAAAACTTCCATATTTTTGCAGTGTCTTGTAACAGGAAGTGCTTGCAGTTTTAGAAGCCGCAAGGCATCTTGCCACATGTCAATCAAAATATTGATATCTCCATAGACAACCAGAGGGCAATTAAAGCCATTTGGCCAATCATTAAAAAATCTTACTGTTGGAGGCACTGCCGCAACGAGCTGAATTTACTCAGTTACCTTCCGAAGCCGAGAATACTTTAATATATATATAAATATATAAAGTCATCTTTTGAACCGAACCAAAGTGTTGACGTAGGCGGACAAAGGGTTATTGTTTCAACACCTCAAAGGAAATTATTTATATGACTTAAAATGTTACGTAATGATTTGACTTGACTTTTTATGTCGTTGCTCGCAATAGAAAAAAGTTGGGTATAACCCTTTTATAGTTTTTTTTTTTAAAAAGAGCGTATTTTTTCTAAGAAAATCTATTAACAAAATATTTTTTTAGGAAATTTAATTTTCTAACAAAAAAAAATTTATAGTTTTTTTGTGAAGCTAACCGTTCTTAAGAATTCGTGGAAACCCTTTAGAGGGCTTTCAATCCCCTAAATCGGGTTTAATAGTCACACTGACCCCCCTGCACATAACAAAAAAACTTTGTCCTACCTAAAATGCAAGTTTCGGCCAACTCAATGAGAACCCACATCGGAACATTTATCTTAGGCAAAGGTTATTGGAACGGTTGGAATGTAATGCCCTCGAAAGAGGCAATTCTTTCTTACACACTTAATTATAAACACGATAAACTTAAGATTTACCATAGTGCCCTATTACACGACGACTTAAGAGTCATGACTTTTTTCGAAATTCAATGAGTGAGAACGAGAAAAAATATCTGATCTCACCTTCACACTCATTTAATTTCGAAAAAGTCATGACTCTAAAGTCGTCGTGTAATAGGGCACATACATACATTGTATTAAACAAACATTTTTAAAATGCTAAAATATCACTATCACCCCTGTTCTGATTTTCGTTCGGAGTCGAATCCGTATACGAAATTGATTTCCGTACGAATTCATAAGTCATGTCCTGAATTTAGTATAAATTGACTTGCGAAATAGTCGATATTCAAAACTGTTTTTCTTTCGAAATAAGTGAAAAAAAAATTCGAAGCGTCAAATATATTTTAAAAAAATGTATAAATAAGTTAAATTGAAAAAAAAACAACAGCAAAAATGGAAGTGGTATCGTGGTCCCTAGCTTTTTAGTGAAAATCTAGTGGTGTGTCTGCCCGTATTTGCAACATAAAATAATTTTTTCTTAAATTATATCAAACTAAACTTCAGACTATTTCAAAATGTCAAGCCGATTTTCAATCCATCCGAAAATCAAAACACACTGATTCCGCAAGTATTGAAAACGAAAAGTATTTCAAAACACCGAGAGTTTAAAAACGAAAGGATTTTTAGTGAATCGGACAGGGGTGATTGTGAGATAAAATGTTATTTATTTGTTTTGTATTAACTCTTTATAAAATCCACAGAATCAAGATTCAATTAAATCAGTAAATTTTGGCATAAATATTGATGTATATTTTTAATGGGTTTGGCATGTTGTGTTCCATCTCTATTAACTTTTCAAAATGGTGTTATTTCAAAAACCAAAATCAAAAGGGCCACTATACTGATGTCTTTTCTCCTCTAGCTGTTTTTGAAGGTGAAGAATATTAAACGTATTAATTTCGGTATAAATTATCACACCTATTACAGAATCCGATGAATGATTTTGACATTTACTCCATAGTAAAAATGTCAGAATTGTGTCTGATTATTGTCATTCCTAAAAGGAAAATAAATGCCTCTACAGGATACTATACTATAATACTACTGATAGGTTTTTTCATTGACCTTAAAAAAAAAGAAAACTTACTTGGGCGGCTTCTCTAACTTGTTCGGGTCCTGTGAATTTCTTTCCTTCTCGAACCATATTAGCAAGCCAATAGGTTCTTCGGTATAGATTTAAGATTAAACACATTGTTGTATCGGCAACTTCTTCGACACCATAGCCAGGCACATTGCACACCGCAATGCCTAATTCACCCGCAGCTTTTACATCAATATTATCCGTGCCACTTCCAATGCGTACAATAATACGGAGTGCTTTGAATTTTTCCAAATCTTCTTTTGTAAGAATGATCGTGTGCCACATGAGGGCTCCAACTGCCTCATTAAGAACCTGTAAACAAGATAGTTAAATACATTATCAAAACGTTGATATTCATGATTGCATAATAATATGTACGGCACATAAATACTCGAGTAATATGAACTTACCTTTTCGTGAATCTCAGATGTACTTTGAGCATCACAAAACGCAACTGTAGCAACATCCTTAAGTATTGGCATTTCAATCGAACAATCTCGGCCATCTAGCAGAGCAACAAGCGGCCGTGCTTGAAGAGGACCATTAGCAAATGGTCCCTTAACGTCTAAGCGCGATCGCTTTGATGGTAACATCATAGACTTGTCCATGATTTAAGCAATTTTGTATGTATATTTACTGTTATTTTGATGTAATGATTGAGAGTTGTATGTTCGTGTGTGTGTGTATGTGCGATAATAATGATAGATAGTAATTAAAACAAAAAAATAATAATATTAAAATTAATTATTTAAAAAAAAAATGTTTAAAACAAAAAATAACAAAATGAAGGAATCAAAAATGCCGACTTCACTTGTGAATGTTGGCAAATCTAGATGAGTGGTGTTATTTTGTGCTCTCTATAACCTGGTTTACTTTTTTGTGTATGTTTTTGTCGGTTGTTTTTTTAAATATATATTAATTTATATATGTTTTTATGCGAACATAGAAAATTCACTTAAGAAGAGGATGGCAAACTTTTTTGTTTTCTTTTGTGATATTCGTTTTATGTAGTTTTTATGTTTTTTTATTTTATTATTTACTAAACTGATTTTAGATTAATTGTTTTGTTTTTTTTTTTTATCAATTTCAAATCAAATCGTCGTGTGGCTAAAAATGAAGGGTGAGCTTTTCGCGATCGAATCCCTTCATGTTGATTTGCCTCAATAACTGCAATAAAAAAAAAAATAAAATATTTATTATTTTATTTGAAAATTAAATTTTGTTGTAGACATTTTTGTTTTTTTGTTTCTGTATATAAAGTAAGTAATAGGAATTAAAATTTCAACAACGAAAAATTTTCAATGAACTAAGCTAGAAAGTGAAATAGAAAAGTTTTCCGACATAGATTGTGTTGACTTAAACAATAAGAATTTGTGTAAGTCAAGTTCATAAAAGAAGTACGGCAACACTGTAAAATTCGTGCAACATTTATGTTGTTCTCCTTTTTTGATGATAGCGTTTTGACGATTATCGACTTATTTACATAATGTATTTACTACTCGAAGCAAATATTTAATCGTCAAATAGTGATCGTCCAGACTCCAGACAATAGTCCTTTTCAATTTTACGTGAAACAAAACTATAATTGAAACACTGTCATCGATTTATGGAATGAGTCCCCAGTACATCGTGGAATACCAGAAGAATTTTAACGGCGTCACAAACAAGGATATTTTTAATCTCAAATCAAGAGCAAATCTTTGTTCAATAAAAAAAGCTATATAAATCAATAGGCAATCATTTAAGATAACAAATAAATCGACAGTACACTGTGCCACGAGAAAACAAAATTTTAATGAAATACCATTTAGAAAAAAAGGGAAGAAGGTAAATCTCATGTTTTTTTTTTATTAACATGCAGCCTCCAACATCCATGCTTGGATTATGAACATGCCTAGAATATAACCAAAGGAGTCAATAAAATCCATAATCTTACAGACATATCTATAAAAATCACATTGCTGATTCGATTGTGGTTTGGGTGTTCTGTAGGACATCGTTCACTTCACTGCCTCAACTGGGCGGCAGTGAAAAACCCTTTTTACTTTGATTAAAAATCTAATGCAATTTTAGATCTACCACGAATCGATGACAAAAAAAAGATTATTTGTATCTAAAAATGTTTAAGAAAAAAGATAATAGAAATATACAGGAGCTGTATAGATTTTGGAGCGACTATGTAAACATTGTTCTGTTTCAAAAAATTTTCTGACCAGTTTTCGAGTAATAACGGAATTTCTCCGTAATTTTTCACTACAAAATCCATTTCGAAGCAACTAATTGTTGTATTAATTGCAGTGAAGTAGTGTTGTTAGGCACCATTTGAAAGGAAAATTGGTTCTCTACACAAAAAGTTCTTAAGTCATTATTCAATAAGAGTGATATTAATATCTTCAATTACTAAAAAAAAAATTCAAATTTTGTGTTAAAATAAATGTATGATGGTTTTCGATAAAACATGTTAGGACCCTTTCTGTAGAGCATTCACTTTTCTATAACGTATGCAGTTAGTTTAAATACTGGTTAGTATATGTAAGTTATAAAGTTTCTAATACCAACAGGTGTTTTCTCCCATACAAATCTTATGGAAAACCATAATCTGAAACATGAATTTTAAAGGCTTAAATTTTCACACACGTCTTTTCGCTTAACTGAAACTTTTGAGCCTGTTTGCAAGACAACTTTTTTTTAAACACTAATGTATACATAACTGAAGGTTTTTTTTCTTATTTAAGGACCGCGTTTGCCATTATCTATGAAACATGACAACTTCAAATGTTCGGTTCCGAAAGATCCAATTTTTAGATTTATAGCACTCGAGACACGCGTTTGTACAGTCAAGAAGTTTTCGGCATCACACAAATTTGTAACAGAATGGACTTGTATTTTATTGTTCTTCAAAGTCTGAAGCATACACACAAATTATGGCGGACACCTCTAGGCCCCTCCCTCTTCTGCCCTTTTTATTTTTTAAGTGCCGATTTTTCAATCATCAGTTAAAAAATGTGTGTTCTATTCTATAGAATAAAAGCACGTTCACATTATTGTTCTAATATCGATGAATTTTTGATACGATAAAATATTCTTACACATGGAACAATGAGTATATTTACAACATTGATACCTGATACGATTTCAATCCTCCCATTGATTCTTATGTAAAACTGTTTAATTGTAGCGAGAGAATATCGGCTTAATAGTGAGGATGTTTCCTAAGTACCTTTTATCTGATGTTAAAATGACTATTTCCAAATTGGATCTTAATCAAAATATATAAATTACATCAGTCGGAGAGAAAAAGTATCTCCCTAAAACTATTAAGGTGGAACATTTGTTTTGACAAGTCTGACTCTCAGTAGTTAGAGTTTAAGAAGATAGAGGATGACAAAGTTTCCAAGTATTAGTTTCTCCATGTTTTTAATTGACTGATTTTTGGAATCTACGAGTGTTTGGACAACAAATGTTCAAAATTGTATGCTGAATAGGAAGTAAGTAAGTTATTAATTCATTTATTGAACATTTCAGATAAAACTACACACACACTCAGAGTATGCAGAATATTTATTGGTTCCACAGTTTTTTCTTTCCCTTATAAGAAAGAATTGAAATAAATCGATTAAAAAAGGAGAAATACACCAAATATTATAGGTATGCCCCTGACAATAATTATGCATTCCCTGACTTAATTCAAATAAATTGTTAGCTTTTGTTGTGTTTTGTATTTTTCAACTTTATTGTGTAAGTTTTCGACTGCGGTACTGTACAGGCCACAACAATATTATTATTTTAATACCTTCACTAAAATCTTCACGAGTTTTTGAATGAAGCTATGAGATAAGCAAAAGCGGTGTAACTCATTTTGCAGTGCAACCCATTTTTTATCAAAATTGATATCTTTGTATTCTTAATCCTAAAATATATAAGATTTCCAGAAATATGAATAAACCCTATTGAATCTGAAAATAAATAAATAAATTAGGTGGCGCAACACCTGGTGGAGAACCAAGGCCTAGTGCCTTTCAACTATCAACCATTCTTGTGTGCGTGTTTATGGCAGGAATGCAGGGACCTACAGTTTTTTGCCGAGTCCAAAGGGCTAGATGAGAAGCGCTTATTCATGACAAGTATACTCTTGGAGTATTTGACAGTTGCTTGGGAAAAACATTTCTGTTTTTAGGTGGCAGCGGCTGCGAATCGAACCCAGACTTTTGGCATGACAGTCGAACGCACTAACCATCATGCCACGAGGTACTACAAATGAAGTAATATTTGAGATCGATTAAAGATCAAAATAATCTTGAAAAAGTGGGTGACACCACTTTGGTCTTAAGCCTCAAATGTGATTACAGCCAATTTCTTCACACAGTTAATATGTTACCGGTGCTAACCATTAACTTAGTAGTTAATATTCTTTGGGATTTGATGACTATAGTTCTCAAATCGATAACGTTAGGGTTATGTGAGGAAATTGGCTACTAAGGTTGGCATCTAAAATCACGTTCAACAGCAAATAACACCTTCTCAGAACCACTCGTTTATTTTTTTTTTATTTCTTTTAGTATGAGACCAACAAAGTGCCAGACAAGAAGAAATTTCCACTTCTGTGCAATGACACCATTTAAATATGTACATAGTATATTTTGGATCATCATACTACCTAAATTGAAAAAAAAAATGGACGTAAAGGCGCAAATTATTTTTTGGATTTATGATGTTTCTACCAAACACCACAGATATGTAATGGGGAAATGATTTTGAAGACGATTTTAGAATCGAAAGTAGGAGAACTAACAGTTTAAATCATAATGGTAAAGGAGAAAAGGACAAAACGGCCTGCAAGACCAATAAAAACGAGTAATACGTCTCGTGTACTACACTAGTTATTAAGGGGACTTATTTCAAATCGCTGTGCGAAAAAAAATTATTCGCTATATAAAGTTGTGTTCTTGTGGAATGTTGTATGACAAAAATGTATTTAGTATGGCGAACAATGTTTGAACTAGTTATACGAGCCACAACGAATAGCGATACTACATATATCTTTGGAAAGGTAATTTTATTTCCCACAATAACTTTCATAGCAACTCAGTTCAAATCACTGTGTGAACAAAGTGATTTGCAAACTAGTATACAATTTTGGTGCATTTTAGTGTGAAAGGAAAAATATGTTTGTGTAATAAATGGGAAAAAATATGTGAACGCTAGATCAACCAATAACAACGAGATGCATGTCGTTTGAAAGGTATTAATTTTTATGCACTTCAATAGTTAGTAGGCAACTTATTTCAAATCACTGAAAAAAGTTATTTGCTTATTATTACCCACGTCATACCTATTAACTTTGTTTCTACAAAGATTCACCAAAACAGAAAATAATAACTTTTCCAGGTGATTTTAATTAAGTTGCCGTAGTAAATATTATTGTTTATAAAAATATCTTTCAACAATATTTTATTACGAGTTTTCATATATTTTTTCCATACTGAAATGCATCAACACAGAATCTTACATATCTTTTTAGACATAAAGCATATCGACATTTGTTTGGTGGCCTCGCCATAGAACAAAATTTTGATAATAAATTACCAAACTATACGTTTTATCACGCTCCGCACCTAGCTGACAAAGCTACGGGAGTATCAGCTATACGTATAACTTAGTTAGCTAATAACTTTTTTCACACAGTGATTTGAAATAAGCTGCCATAGTGACTATTGAAGCACTTTTCATACATTTTGCCGATAGTCCTTTGCGAGTACTTTTTCTGGATATTATATTGTAAAAATAGCTATACAATTTGGGGTTCAATGACTGTCCGGGATTTGATCAAGTATAATTAGTTGGAGCCAAGGGAAATTACAAGCTCAACACAAGTTTGTTTGATATGGTTCCAAATTGTATTTTAAGGCGCAACATGTGCTTCAAGGTCCAAATGCTTTGAAGACTAGCACAAAATTAAATCGAAGGTATGCTCTTTGTTAAAAGAAGTGAAAAAGCCTGAAATCGTCTCAAAAACATGCATTAATTGATTAAAAAGTAAAAAATACTATCTCAACTAGAAGTTACCTACAGATGAACACACATTTGGGCTGTTGAACGCAAATAACTAGGTAATTGTTTTTTTGCATTAGACATTTAGAGCCTTTTAACGAGCAATGCACTTTTATACGTAATTCACTTTTTTAGAATAAATACATACCTACTAAAATAAGGTGGAAAAATATCGAACCAAAATTGCTAAAGTATAGATAAAGTAAGTATTCCGAGAGTTCGCCCTTTTAATAAATATCTATGCATGTATATGTTTAGAGTAATTAAGCATTAATTTCAATAAATTATTTCAATTATAGTTTGAGTAATACAGTAATTTTTATTGGAGACTTTAAGATAGCTTATGAAATGCATAATCAAAAATGAATCAGCTTTTAAAAATATAAAAAATAAAGTACATACATACATTAAATTATAAAACATCATACAACTGATAAAGAAACAAAGTCACATTTTCTTCTTTTCTATAAATTTAAAAAAAAAAAACATGTAATATGATTCCCTTTCAATTCCAATAATTCTGACATAATAATAAATGCAAGCGTGTGTACAAAAATGTACCTACTCTACTACCACTTGTATATCATTATGAACTCACGACTCAGAGCCAGCCTCAGTAGGTAGTGTAAGCAAGCACCACACCACACCAAACCAACTTCCCAGCCATCGTCGCCGTCACCGCACCTGTCGTTGTTAACAGTGCATTTTTTTTTTTTTTGTATTTATTTATTTTTTTTTATTGAATTGGCGCCCCGCCATACTATAGCCCTAAAAAATCACATTTTTCCACATTTTTTTATGTAGTTAGCTAAGTGTGATCGGACACAGAAACAGAACAAAGAGAAAGCAAAAGCACTTTACAATAATAATCATTATTATTATTATTATTGTGTACTCACATTTTCTCGCTCGTCATTGAAGCGTTTTAGGTGATAACGAATGGAAAATTAAAAAAAAAAAAACACCAAGCGACAAGCAGCAGCGTGTACGTGGGATTATTCTATAAATCTTATCAAATACAATTGGAATGGAGAATACCTGCTTCGCTGCTTTTGCCTACTACCCTTTTCGTACGCCTCCTCGTCTCGCGTACAACCTCCCCACAATAACATTTTCAGAGCACTTTAATGTCGCCCTAAATCGATAATTTAACTGTACAAAGAGAACAATAATTTTTCGACGAGAAATGATGATGAAGACCTTTAAACCTTAAATTTCCTGGAACAACCTAACATTGAACATGAAATGAGAAGAGCGCCCAGTACCTCGCTCGCAATAGACACACGGAGAAGAGCAGTCCGTCCATTGTAAAAAAAAAATTTAATGCAGCAAAAGACAAAAAAGAAAATTCATCATCGTGTTGTTCTCGTGGTTGTTTGAGGTGGCGGCTGGCAGATTGGATACAAAATGAAAATAAAAAACACAAAGCCGTGTTTCCTTCTCGCCAGTCGCCACTCGGATTAACTTTTATCGGTAGAGCATGAGACTTGGAATCAAAATCTAAAAAAAAAACACAAAGCTACTTGAAATGACCAGAGGCCACTAATCTTGTGCGATATTTACAAACGATTAATAATTTTGTTGGTATCCGAAACTCAAAATGATGCGTTTTTGTAGACAATTGAACTCAGATGGCGGAATTCCGGATTTGGGAACAAAGGTCTATATGTTCCGCGCCTTTTCTCATCGAAAATGCTACTATGGTGTCCATTAATGGACTTTTCTCTATATTAATTGGATTCTTTTGGTGGAGAAAAATTTAAAAAAATAAAGGGTATTCCATCAATTTTTTTGGGACGGTTTGTTCCGTTTCGATTTTTTTTTTTTTTGGAAACCCACACCTCAAGCAGCGAAACCATGAATCGAAATATGAAAGGAAGTAACCATGGTTGATTTGGTGGCAGCGAAGTCCATTTTTCGGACGAGACCACCTTCAGTAACATTTTGTCGGTTTTTTTTTTTCTGAATATTTCATGAAGTGCCGCCGTTGTCCACCCCCATAAGAAAAAAAAACAATAAAAGATCACGCTTAATTCACTTAATAAATCAACAATAAAAACACAATATATATATATGCACCAGAATTAAATTGGGAATCCTTTTTGCCCGGGGCACTTTTCCGCGGGCAATCGCAAAAAATCAAATTTCCATGAAGTAAAATTGAAAATTTTTCGTCGTTTCGGCGAGTTTTTCCTTTTTCGTTATATTTTTGCGAAATGTCTGCCAAAGCGTACACGAACACCAGCGCCACACCACTCAAATAAATTATTTAAAAAAAAGCAATTCCGTCGTCTCTTTCGCACTTATAGAGTCGCGAACAGAAGAACAGGTAGCGGTCTCTTTTTCTCCTATTTGTCTCGAGTGTATGTGTGCGAGTGTGTGTTAAATGGACGGAGAACAAAAAAATTTACACTCACCGTCCGATCCGAATTGATTTTCTTATTTTTTTTTCGGAGGATATATTTTTTTTTCTTTCTTTCTCGATCTGAGTTTCTTTTCTTTATTGGAAAATCTGGACGTTTTTTATGCACACAAACACTTTTCGATAAGCACTCGATGTGAAATTGTTTTATTTGTTGATTTTGTGGGTTTTTTTGACGATTTTTGTGGTGGAAAATTGAATTTTTTGATAAATTTTCAGAAGTAACGCGTCCCTTTAAAACATGAATCCCCACTCACAGCTTTCAAAATGGCGGAAAAGTAGAGAATTTTTTTAGTACAGAAATGACGCGATTATGCATTCCGCGATACAACGACGACGATACACTCGGCCAAAGAGCAAAAATTAAAATTCGGTGTATTCAGCGAGTGATATTCATTAGAAAAATTGTTGGTGCGGCTGCGTTCGTTAAACAGAAGTTTGCTGTTGAATGGTTTGTCTGGAGTTGGATGTAGCCATTTGGTACTAATTTTAGGATGTGTTGAAAAATGATGGAATAAGTGTTATGACCCTATTTTACACGATGATTCTTGGAGTCTGACTCTTTCGAATTTTTGAGCGCGAAGGAATAAAATCATCTGATTTTATCTTCGAACCTATTGAATTTTTAAAAGTGTCAAGCTAGAACTATAATGCTCGAAAGCTAAAGCCTGTCACCCACTAGGCAACTTTGAGTTGCTCGCCCCAGCAACTTTTTGTTGCTCCCGATTCAAGTACATTGGGTTATATGGGAGAGCGCCCACTAGGCAACAAAGTTGCCGGCAACTTTAAGTTGCTCGAAGTTGCTAGCGGAAATTTTTCCCGGGTGCTCGGGCGCGCCCACTGGGTAACTTTTGCTGCCGGCAACTTTATCTGTCAAAAATGACCTTGTTCAACGATAAAAACTTACATATAGATTTTCAGATTTCTGAATTTTCTAGTCCTCTGATTCTGATTTATCAAAAATGAGCTATTAACTTCAATGTTTTTATTTGGTATTTACATTTTTATTAACGTTGTAATGGTGTCCGTGTCAAAAGTCAACACAACAAATACACAAAAACATGACGTCAAATTCCAAAAAGTTGCTCGGAAATTGCCTAGTGGGCGATGGCGAGCAACTTAAGTTGCTCGGAGTTGCCGGCAACCGGAAACACACTTCTCCTCGAAAGACAAATGCCATAACACAACGGATCATCCAGGAAAATGCTTCAATGAAGCTCAGCAAATATAATTCTACCGAGCCAAATATTTGTTGATTGTTTTATAAAATAAAATTGAAAATCAAAAAATCAAAGTGTAAATAGTTATTTCTGTTTTTTTTTTTAATTTGTCACTTCTTGTTTACTTTGTCTACTTTTACACGGCGCATGTTTGCTTTGCATGCTTGGAGTGCGAAAGAGAAAGATAATGAAATAGAAATAGAAGAAACTAAACATACACGGGTAGGACTGTCCCTGCAACTTTTTGACGTTCCTCTTTGTCTGTTTTTTTTTTTTTATTCTGCTATATTATTTGTTCTGAATGTAGCTCAAACCTGCAGATAGCCTAAAAATAATTCACAACTGAGAAAACAATGCGTAGCTCGAACATGCTGCGTGTAGAATGCGTGCATTACCGAATGCAAGTTCAAAAGGAAATAAGCAGGAATGGCGCATTAATTTCATGCGCTGTGTGAAACTGGACTTTAATTAATTTTTATTTCACTATGTTGGTAATTTTCAGGGAGTGCATAAACAATCAGAAACTTGAAATGTCAAGAAAAAGTGAATTGTTTGAAATTGAATTTTAATCTAGATCTAGGCAGTTTAAATCCAATTGGATTAATCGAAATTGGATTTAAAAAATAGGATCTAGGTTTGGATTAAACGAGTGAATAATATGGAATTGGATTTAATGTTCTGATTTAAACGACTTTAAATCTGGATTTAAGTTTTAATCTGGATTAAACGAGTGAATAATATGTGCGTAAGGGTACTCATACAAAAGTGTAAAGTTGTCGTAATCGTTGTAAGGTTTTAAACTTCATAATTCTGCCGCAATATGTATGGAAAACTTGACAGATTTCCGGAGTTTATAACTTTTCTACGTTTACAATGACTTTGCGCTGTTGCATGAATACCCTTATTATGAAATTTAGGTTAAGCCGAATGCATTCAAACAAGGAAGAGGCTAGATCAACAACTATTACCGATGCCAGTGACATCTATGTGTTTCACTTCTCTACAAAAGTAAAAGCTTACTTTTGTAAAACTTGAAATAAAAGATAGGATTGAGTAGTTTATTGAACAAAGACAAAACATTTGTTCACTTTTATACAAAAGTGAATTGAATATAGGCCTTTTAGGCTTTTATTTGGTAATTTCGTTTGGCAACTCATTTCATTTTTGAATTTCTACTGGCCATTAGTTAATCGATTTTTGTTTCATCTTTTCTTTTCAGAGCTCTTCATACTATGGGCATAATTTGGGTGTTTTCCTTAGGTTTTGACTTATATCGGTTCAAAATCGGAGGTTATATGGGATATGAGATGATTTCGTATCGAATTTGGAAATTTTCAACGAAATTACCTCATTTGGTCTAATGAAAACTTAAGGATAAAGGCCAAACTCCCGAGTCTACACTGATAAGTACTGGCAAGCAATTTGCTTTTCAACTTGCTTTTCTACTGGCTTCAAAAATTCCATGCCAGAGTTGATGAGCAAGTTGCAGGTTTGTATACGTGTTAGTAAACAAATGTGTTTGTATTGCAACTTGCTTGCCAGTACTTGCCTGCATATATGTGATCTCGGGGTAAGTTATTTTTTCAATAAACTAATCAATCCAATCTATTGTTTTAAGTTTTTCCATAGAGTACCTATACTATCTAGAGAACCGACTAACCTAAAACACCCATAAATTTTATTTGAGCACATTAAGAGAAAATTCTCTTAAATTCCCTGTCCGTGAATACGTGTGATAGCTCTAAATGTGACGTTTTCATTTTTTCGATTCAATTTTTTGTTGTTTTCAGTCTAATGAGCCAAAAATCCATTAAATTATAATTGTATTGGTGAGGTTCCATTTAAAATACATTGGGCAGCTAACACATCATGCTCAGCCATTTGGAGGAAATACTCACAGTGCAGTTTGTAGGGTGAAAGAGAAAAAGCCCTGAAGTCGGTTCTCTAGATAATATAGGTACTCTATGAGTTTTAAAAATGTAAAAGTAAGAGAGTCTCTTAAGATTTTTACTGTAGAAAAGTGAAGCACAACTACGTATAAACAGTTTAAAAACTGATTCAAATATTTCACTAGCTTTTTCCGTGCTCGAATGCATTCAGCTTAACCAAAATTTTATTATGTTTTTCGCAGGAAGTGGAAAAAAGTGAAATGCACATAGTTAGGCCTTAAATCCAAATAAAACTCATCATTTAAGGGCATAAAGTATCAATCGTTCCAATAGCAAACACCAAAATTCTATTCAGTCGAGTTCGATACTTGACCAAACACCTAAGTTTGTCCGCTTGATTATCTGGACATAGCTAACTCTATATGTACATAGGTGTTGTTGTATTTGAAATGTAAATTGCTTTGTTTTGTTGTCGTTTTTTCAGACATAATTTACTGGAGTTGCAAAAAAACAAAACTATTGTTTTTGTTATTCGTGTAAAATCTTTCGGTACTATGGATAGCTTTTCCAAAAAAGACACGGGTATTGTATGAGTTTGACAGTTGTTCTGCTGTATGATTTCTCTTTCTCAGTGTTCTATGATCCACTGTCATACAACAATGTATGACTGCAGATAATACTAGAAATATTGGAATACTGTATGATTCTGTTTTTCAGAATTTTTCATACACATATCATACTTCAAATTTATAATACATTCCATATAATAGATAAAGTTGCTGTTTATTGGACGTAGAGTAAAAGTTTTTGATTGATTTTTAATGACAAAATATCTTTTGAAATTCTTATGCTTGCAATTATTTTTGGCATCTCTTTCCAATGAAAAGCTACTGTCGAAAAACTGTCATATTTTGTTTTGAAAAATGGTTTCCAGCTGCTACTTGATCGTCTGAGCGAAAATATCTCTTTCGATTTCATGTGAAACAAAAAATGTCTTATTATGTACGATCTTATGATTCGTACGGTGCTGCAAAAAAATAACGTATTCTTGTAGAGAGACACTAGACAAATATTTCATTCCTTTAGAAGGAAATCAAATCTCTTACGGGCAGGGGAGCTTTTATTTAAAAAAAAAAACACTTTAAAATGCAAAAAAAAAATTTTAAATTAAACGGAAAAGTTTAAAACGATGTTTTATAGCTCGTTTGAAAGCTAGAAGTCTGTTTTTTAATCATATTTTTAATTGAGCTATATTTGTCAATTATTTTTTATTTTCCTTTAAGCCTAACTACATTAATTTCACTGCAAAAGTGAAAAAATATATATTCTATGCAAAATTTGAAACGAAAGATAGGATTGAGTAGTTTTTTGAAAAAGACAAAACATTTTTTCATTTTTGCACAAAAGTGGATTGGGTGTAGTTAGGCCTTTTCAATTTAATTAAATAGTAGTTTATGCATTTTTCGACTTTTTTTTTCAAATTACTTACAAATATAACTCGTTTGAAAATATGATATAAGAAATAGACCTTGACCACAATTTGAAAATGTTTGGTTAGGTGAATTTTTCTTTCGAAGTAGACCTAACATACGATGTTGAGAGCCCTTTTATTGAACTAAAATGTTTAAACTTTACTAAATATATCACTTTTTCGAGACGTTTCTTGGCTTGAAAAAATGACTCAGGGCGAGTTTTCATAGATCGACGACGAAAGTCAATTATTTCAATACACACATTTTATAACTGAAGTTGCCTGGCAATAAAACGCCCACCCAAGCACTAAATTGCCACTCCAATTGCCATCGCCTCAAATGTTGTCAATGAAGCCACAGTGAAAACTTATTGTTTTTTTGTTTTTTTTTTAACGAATCGATATTTTGGTTAAAAGAAATTCAATATAAAAAGTCGCAAAGCAGGGATTTTGTAACAAAAATAATAATTATTTTCTCATGTAACCACGGCTTAAGAATGAATGAATTTTAGCTTATCATAAAGTTCATCCACCACTACTGAAACAACACCCTCATATAAATGTACTTCTCTATGCAAACACACATTTTTCCTCTGTCAAATTGAGCACAACCAACAACAATAACAATATTCATTTTTCGTCAACCAAAAAGAGAGAACGTTAAATAAAACCTTTTTAAAATCTCTCTTGGTTTTTCTTGGTCGTGGTCGGGTTTCGCCACTATATTCCCTCACCACATGTTTATACTTTTTATAAATAAAATAAAAATACCTTTACTTTGACTAAATGTAGTGATACCATTCTAAAGTGAACTAAACTAATAACAATTTGTACCTAATTTAAAATATTTATCAAAAACCAGAGGTAAGTGAGAACTTTATCCCTCTACACTAAAGACCAGCGAAGTTCTTTTCCAACGACCAAAAGCACCAAAACCAGAAAAAGACTCCGCCACTCTTGCCTTGTGAAGTGCCTCTGCCTCACATAACCGGGCGAAGTTACGATATTTTTATATAAAACAATATTGTCTCCCAATTGGATTGGAAGTGGGACGTGTGAATTCCTCCAGGGATAGATAACGATGGTGCTTCTCATATGAATTTAACTAAATTTTTGAAAAACAAAATCTATTTTTAAGTAGGTACGCAGCGTGTAATTGATTTTTCTTTGATAAATTCTAACCTTAAGACAAAGAGTGGGAAAACATGCCGATAATAGGCCGCCCATAAATTTTCCTATGCTGTGGAAAAATGTGCTCATTGATTGATAATGAAGGCGTAGGCGACACCCATTCATTGGCCTCTGGATGGTATTTTCTCTTTGTATAGTTTCTAAAAAGAATAACCCGTATACTTGGCCCCGTATGTAGAAAAATATTAATAAAAACAAGAAACTGCGCCCTCCCGAAACCTTCTATACTCGTAATTCAGTTGTCATTTGCGTTAATTCAATTAAATGAGGCTTTCCACTGGACATGTGGGTCCCAGTAGTCACTTCGGCTCGTTCGGCTAATTTTGTGTGTGCGATCTTTATTGATGGAGTTCTCATCTGGAATTGTGTACATGAATGTGACGTAGAAAAAGTAATTGGACGTTGGAACGTAGTATACCTACGATTAATTTATTCAGTAATTCATAAATAGTTTATATTTCGGTCTTGTGTTTATTTTTTTTTTTTGCTTTTTGCCGGTCGCTTCTAAATTGGCTTATTAGTTTAATGGTTCCGATCATCATAATGGTGGCTTAAAACAAACATTTCTCATGACTTAGGCTTACAGTATGTAATGAAAGTTTTGGCAACGATGTAATTGACAAAGATTTTCGAATACAAATAGAGATTCATTTAATGAAAAAAAAGTTTATCCATTAAGGAAAAAAAATAATGTATACCTGCTCAAATTTTTGGGAAAAGGCACTTTAAATAATACATGTTACACCCATAGGAAGAGAGTTCCCGAACGCACTTCACTTGAGTGAAGTTGACCAATTACTGTGTAGGACTAGGTGACTTATAAGAGTTTTAAGGATTTCGTATACCTATGCATACAAAGTTGCTTTCAGAGAAAAAGCAACTTTGTAAATTGCTTTAACTATTTAAATAAAATTTAATTTAAATTTAATCTTAAAAACTTGGCCTCTATAGCACATAAGGTCGAAGTAAAAAAACCAACTATTACTCGGACATTTTATCCTCTTCATCATTGTCATCTTTAAGTGATATGAAATTTTTGCTAAAAATTTTACTCAAAGTAAAATACCTCAGGTGGAAACATTTTGTTGTTTAAGAAATATTCAGAGAAACAGGTACGGGTATGGATGTATGTGTAGTTTCATCAACCAAACGCACAAATACAATAAAAAGTGTTAAATCTTGTTCGTTTGGTATTCCGGAATCCGGACCGGAGAGTTATTCTGAATTACTAAACGAATAAGCTAATAGTTTTTTGCACGAAATGCCACTGCTAAGACGTCCTTAGCTTTATTTTATTCACGACACTAGTTAAAATATGTTTAAAATTAATCAAAAGTTAGTAAAAGTATACTAGTATAAAGTAAGCAAACTGTTTAGTAGTATTATAGATACTAATAGCTTAACATTAGACTACTTAAAATTTTGTTTTGAAATGCAAGTTTATCAAAAAATAAGAAAGGAGAACCCGAATTGGAGAATGTTGTTTTCATAATTTAAAATATAGATGACGAAATAAGAGACACAAATCAAAACCTCACGCCAGGAATGTTATTTTAAAAATCGTGGATGTCTAGCTTCATACTCCTGCATTATTTATATTCATTTTATTTTGAAAAATTAAATTTTTTATGGATTTTTTGTTACCAGAAAAAAATGGAGTTAGGGGGATTTGAACGCCGACGATGGAAAGTGCACACATAATATATGCCTCCTTTTGGCTTGTTTTCAGATTAAATTGCCATGTGCGATTCAAATTTCGAAACCGAGAATCTACCTTAATTTTATTTGTCCTCCCTTAGTGCTCCTCATTTCGATCAGTCTAAGTCTAATCAAAACGAAGAAAGAAATTTGAGCACCCGTAATTAAATCACCTATAATTCTCTATATCTTTCTAAAAGTGTCTCCAAACAAGCATAAACAACCACACAACATGTTTGTAAACAAAACACTTGAAATACACGAGTCTTTTGATAATGGTTGTTATAGAGCCGGCATCGGAGGAACTTAAGTCACATCAAATTGGCTTTACAATAACACATTTGAGAACTTTGTTTGTTAATTTCCTCAATGTCAATGGCTTCTCCAAGATTTCCTTGTTTTCATCTCCGCGGTCTCTATCGTGTTTCTGTGAGCTGGCGGCCACTTCCAAAGTAAATTTTTATTGCTCTATGGGTTAAATGAATAATTAATGAAGAGCCAGACAAGGTTAGGTATCAATTACTCATCGACATGTCGTCAGATGAACGAAGATGAAGTTGACGACGACGAAAACGATTTCTGAGAAGCATAATATAACATAGACCGCTATCTAATTGAAGCCAAACAACTAATGTGCCTCTATTCTCTTCACTGCTACCACTACCACTACTGCTAGTCCACAATCTGTGTTTCAAGATAATAACTTTTTATCAGCAGTTAACTTTGCGCTGCGTACTGAAAATGAAATGAATTATTGTCGTTCTCGTGCATCGGTGGCAAGATAATTCTACACAAAATAAACTGACAAATAAATTCTAAAACGAATCACAAGTCAGTCAATGGTTGCATTTTTTTTTATTTTCGTATGCAGAAAGTGTTTTTTGTTTTCCACTTTGCATTATAATTATCATCTGAATGGAGTTGTTAATTACTATACACAATTCGTAAACCGAAACAAAATTAACAACAGCAGCTACATATACTGTCGGGCCTCGAACTAACATTGTGATTAGATAGTTTCGCGCTGAACAAGTGTGAGATTCTATTCGCGTCAATGTGAAGTATATAGCACCCTGGTTATCATTATTTTCAATTTCGATTAAGTAATGTTTTAATCTTTTTTTTAAAGGCTTATATTGTCTAATATCGCCGCAGACATTTAAACTTTCTGGCATTTGGGTGTGTTTTTCGTGGTGATTGAGAATATTTTTTTATTTTAAATGAAAGTGATTTAAAAACCAAGTTAAAAAAATATTTTTCTATATTTATTGTTTTCAGCAATCAACTATCAATAATGTCGCACCACAGGGAGCAGCAACAGTTGTTAACTGGTAACCAACTCTTACCACAAATTATCAAAAGTAAGTTGGGTTCAGTTTTGATTAAAAAATTTATTCACGTAATATTAGAATTTCATTTATATTTATACATCTGTACATTATGTATAATAATAATTATTTGACTAGTAACATCAAGTCATAAATTTTATTAAACATGTTTTCCCCGATTTAAAAACCTATCAGAAAAAATAAATAAAAACGTGAGTCAAATAATAATTCGTTTGTCACTCGTGTCTTAAACCAGCAAGAAAAATGTCTAGCATTTGAATTTTCATTGAAAGGATGACCTTTTTGGCAATGTGTTGATTTCATAATATGCTGGGGTTAAAATTCTGCTGATAGCGAAGTAGTTTGCTACTATTGATATAGTAAAAGATGAATTTTGTCTCTGTTGTAATTATTATTAAAACATAATATAACCATCATAGTTAAGTGCACCACTATATTTAATTTGTAAATTCTTATGTTACTTGTGAAATTATTAAGCAGTAAATTTCTATCTATTTCATAGAGTACTCCAATATTTAAAAAAAAAAAGTTTTTAGTGACACACTTATCGCTGTGTATAAAGAATAGAAAGACTAATCCCATCAAGTATGTACTTGGAATTTTTGACTTATTTGTAGTTAGAATTTAGTGCTTAGGCGACGTGTTTGTTCTCAAAAATGATCTCGAGCAGTGACGAAAGTGACTACGAAGACAATTTTCGTAAAAGACAATCGCTAGTTATTAGAGATAAAAAATCATATGATACTTTTAATGGAAAGTTTCAAATAAATTTCTATGTAACGCCAAAACTACGTACATATATAATAGCTGCAGGTTTGTACTGCCGATTATCCTAAGCAAAATGGTCATAAAGGCCAAACTTTAAAAGCTGAACAGCAGCATTATGTATTTGTGTTAAGCTTAATATTCGCAACTACAACGACTTAAAATCTCAAATGTTGATTTCAAATGCAAGTTTTTTTTGTAATTCGTGCTTATACCAAACAAAAAAGTAGTAAAAAGTCAATTTTTCTAAATAATCACTAGAATTATTGAAACTTATTTATGCGCATCAAATGAAGTATTTGTTTTTCTTTTATGATAAAATTGTTTTTATTTAATAATTCTTATTTAGTTTGAAACCGCGAAAATCAAAAACCATAAAATGCGTTTATATAAAAACCATTAAAAGGAAAATGCGCACTTTGTTGTGCTTTATTTGATTTGATTTTTTTTTTTTTTTTTGATAACGAAGACCATGACCTCGAGCAACATTTATTTGATAGTTTTACTCTCAGATCATAGTATTTATTAATAGTCAAATGTTGTTTTTATTAAGAATACGACGAAGAAAAACGAAAACAATAAAATAATTTAAGTTTTTGTTTTTTTATTTATCTACATATAACTATTGGATATTTGTTGTTAGGTTCTCTATACTTATTTGGAATATACTGTGGTAACTTTCGATATTTATTTTTGTATGCTATAAAGCACACAATGGTTTTGGCTTACTTATATTTTGGGTTATTGAATAAACCTAATGGCGTTGTGTAATTTTGTTTACTAGTTTACCGCGATCATTTAAACATTAAATACACAAAATCCTTCGTACAAATTAGATAATCGTGCTATGATTAAACCTGAGGAAAACGATATGATATATATGAACGATATACCGAAGAGGAAAGTGGAAAAGGTTGTAATATATTAAACTGAAACATTTACTTTGGCTAAAGAACAACATAAAGGGGCCGGATGTGCTGGTTTAACAGCGGAGCTCTTCAAGCACGGTGGAGATGTGTTGCACCTCATCAACCAACTTTGGGCGGAAGGAAGCATGGCTAATGACTGGTGTATCAGCTCCATATATCCCATTTACAAAAAAGGGAATTTACGTATATCAGGCAAGAACTATCGAGGCATATCCCTGATACAAGATATACAAGATCCTATTCAACGTACTGTGTGAACGCCTTAAGCCGTTCTGCAACACTGTAATTGGCAAGTACCAGTGTGGCTTCCGGCCAGGCAAATCGACTAGATTAGATTTTTTTTTAGATTAGAATAAGATTTTATTACAATCATTTATATACATTATTACATAAGATTTACAAATCCTTTATGACATGGCAAAAGCCGTCTGCCAGATTGACAATTTATTTATATAAACAAGATATTTATTCGAAATAGTTACATAATATTATATTCATATGAGACTCAAATTTAATTAAAACGATTCTCTTAAAATTTGATTTCGGTATGCTAATGCTGATTTAACATATTTATAAAGTGCATCCCAATCGTATCCATTTAGTAAAAGTAAAATCTCATCAACAGTGTAAGAAGCTTTTCCTAAGTGTAATTTTCTTATTTCGGATAGTATTGGGCAAACTCCCACAAAATGCATTATATCTCCGCGCGAAGGCAGATCGACTAAAGACCAAATATTCACCCTCAGAAAAATCATGGAAAAGACCAACGAATTTCAATTCAAGACACACTGTCTATTCATCGACTTCAAAACAATGCATATGTTAGCATTCATCGTCAGGAGCTCTTTATGGCCATTAGTTAAGGTTATAAATTTCCACTCTAGACTTAAAGTCCGAAGTTTGAAAAAAAATCGCTTCAGCTATTCAGGCTGAAGTTCAAGGGACAGACAGACTGTCAGAATTGCAGTACCAGTTTTGATTGTGTACTTTATCTATCATCGTAAAGTCAACTTTGATTTAAAACTCGGGTTTAATTTTTTGTATAGATGATAGATGCAAGACTTGCCGTAAGATACTAATATAGATATCGCAAATTTATAAGTATTGTTTATTATATTTTTATTGTATCCCCAGTTATTCATGCGACTATCTTTGGAAGATAAAAAGGGGTCAATGAATTTAAATGGCATTCAAAAACAGATGTTTATTATTTATCTTTCACTGTGCAAGAGTGCAGATGTTGATTTGTGTTTATCTTGTTATTTAAATTTCTATATTTTAAGAACGAATACACAGTAATATTTTTTTAAATTAACTTGGATTCAATTTTACTTGAAAACAAATAAATATTTATTTGTTTGTTATTTAAAAAAAAAAAAACTAGAAAACAGCTAAGAATCATTGCTAGGTTTATCAATGTCAACTTAATTAAGTGGCAACCTAATGGTTATGTTTTCTTCTTTCATAAAAATCAATGACCTTATTATTATGAAATAAAATGTTTTGCTTTAAGGTTGTTAAAAGGCGATATGATTGATTAACATGCCGATAGAAGCCTTAGTTGAATTCACAACTTAAACTTGTGGTGGTTGTCAAAATTCAAATGTCCCCCTTTATAGACAGAATATGGCAATTTTCTAAAAAAAATCTTGGTCTTAAATCTTAATTGGACCAATATTATAAAAAAACAACCTACATTATTCGAAAGCATTTTAATTTGCAATGAATCAACCACATTCACGCTTTAGGTTATATGTTTTGTTTTTGTTCGATCTGGATGATTGAATCATTTACTTATTGTTCAGAATTTTTTGATTGGGAAGGGTACAAAATCCCGAATGCCATAATCCAAAATCTCTAAATAAAATATAAAAATCTCGAATGTAAAAACTTCGAACAAAATTAATGGTCCAGCGTCAAGGGGAAAAACGGCGTAAGTCGTAAGTTGATACCGACCGAGAAAAATGAAGTTGTAAATTTATTTCGGAAACAATGCTTTATAGCCTCTTCAAAAGACCGTTATAAAAAGTAACAATTACGTCCAAGGGTTTTTGTTATAGAATATGTTTGTTTGGCCCATAAGCATGTTTAAAACCGAAAATGCTACGAAATTCATAACTGCGTTTCTGAGAAAATGGTTAGACTAGCCACTTTTCAATATTTTTGCTATAGCTCCGCAACTAAGCCGAATTTATTTTTTTTGTTGAAATTTTATTTGCACATAAATACTTAAGATTAAAAATGCTAATTAAATCGTATTTCAGACTAAGGTTTCTCTTGTTTCAAAGCCATACAAATATACCTACCACATAAACATAGAACCTGTGCTTGGTTTTTGTTGAATTGTTGAACCATTTTGAAAAAAAAAACACTTTATATTTATGTAAGTAAACAAAAAGTATTGAAACATTTTATTTATGTCAATTTTTTTATAGAAATTTAAAGTTATATTTTTTTTTAAATTTTTAATCAAAGAAATGTTTTGAGAAAATGCATATTATGTACGAGTATGTATGTATGCGACAAAATCTTATATACTATTATACAAATCGAAAATAAAATGATTAATATTACAATCAATTAATTAGGAAAATATCTATTTATATTTCGAAAGAAAAATGTTAACTAATCTACTATTCTATTATGGATCGGTTAACAACAGTAAAAGTTAAAGATTTATTAAAAAATCTATTTGAGATGTCGCACTCATCAAAAAAAGTAATGAGAATTATGAACATAATCAGCATTCAAAAAACAAATGAAATCGTTATGTTCATATCACGGAAATAAAATAATAAAAAGGGATGTTCTTGAAAATTAAAAAATAAATTGCAGTAACGTTAATTATTTTTGCACAATCGAAAGAAATTTTTTAAAAATTAGTCTGTTTGAAACGAATCGAAAGTAGGAAAAAGCTATTCATTTTCATTCTCAAAGGACGTTGCGCAACTTTCGAATTACTTTAAGAATATAAGAAAAAAATGTATAAATATTTCCAGCATTAATCAAATGAAATTAAAAAAAGTTGTCTAAATAAAAACAAAAAGTGAGTGACTAACATACCTAGGTACTACTCGTTCGTTTCCATCTTCGTTTATCCGCAAAATTTTTGAACTTCTTGTACATTTGTTCAATATTCCAAAGATTCCTTAACAGAAATTAGACCAACATTTTAATTAATCACTATTATCTAGGATTTCTTACTTACCAAAGCAGACTTCACATCCATTTCATCAGATGCCTCATCTTTATTCTTGGAATCCTCTAGGTATTCCTTTAAAAAAAAAATATTTACAAATTTTATAAACGCTATTTACTATTACAAATCACTTACAAAACAATGTGAACAACCTTGTCATTAATTAATTGAAGAAATATTTTGAACGAAAAACGTGAAAAAATCTTATTATGTATTTATGAATTGGTTTAAAAAAATCAAAACTAGAAATCGTATATCGTATTTAATATGTTGTAGAAAAAAAAACACACATGGCGTGCCATGAAAACAGTGGAACTAATCAGCATTATTCCAGGATTAAATGAAACAGACGTGTTTACATAAACGATGAAAATTAAAATCCTCTTCAAAATATAAAAAGTAAATTGCGTTGACAGACGTTTAATATAATTATTATATAAGCACCCGAAAAATAAGTTTTTTAAAACTAATTTGATTAATGAAAAACGAACACAGCTGACAAATTTTTAACACGTTATGCAACTCGAAAAATAGATGCTTCAAAATTTAAAAAAAATACATACATATAAGAATTCAAGACTTTATAAAACTTCTTTAAATAAAAACAAAGAAAGATTGTAATAACTTACCTATGTATGCATAACTTGCACTCGAAAGATAAATTCAACTTCTTGTGCCTTCATACATTGTATAAAAGATCCCTTAAAAAATATTTACAAAATAAATCATTTTGTCCTTAATTTTAAAGATTTCATACTTACAGAAGCAAATATTTTAAATATCCATCTTCCTCTTCGTAAAAATTTTTATTTTGTTCCTTCAAAATGTTCTTTTTCTTTGAATTCCATCTTATGGAATCAATTTGAGAAATCTAAAATGAAATTCATAAAAAACATGTATTTAATATTAAATATATATTTTTTTAATATTTTTTAAATGCCTCACCTGAATGCAATTAATGATTTTCTTCATCACCATCCACATGCTTGTTTTCAGTTTTAGTTTTATTTTATGAATAACATTTTTGAAGTTTGACAGACCTCATATCGATTCTCGATCAAAAAAAAAAAAAAAACAAAAACAAAGTAAAAACTGACATTGATATCATAAAAATATCAATAATTATTTATGTATATGTATAAGGGTGGTCGTTGTATGTTCTTTTTAAACTCTTATGTTTGGAAGGTTTTAAATCGGTTTCAAATTGGGAAAAGGCAAGTAACCAATGCAAACGGTTAATTTAATTTAATATTTTGTATTGTATAGGGTACAGGGTTATTTTGTGGGTAATGCATTGGATTTGTTTCCTCATTTTTACTTGCGATTTGTAGGTGCTAAATGCAGCGGCGGATCCAAGGGAGGGCTATAGGGGCGGAAGCCACCCCCAGAGCCGATTCGTTAAATTAATTTAATATGAAAATGCAATACATTGTGATGTTTCGGTTGAAGATTTGGAAAAAAGGTCTTAAAACTAAAATTGACTCGCATTTTATTTCACAAAATATTAATAAAATAAGAATCGGGGAGTCAAAGTTTTATTAATTTGCTAATGCCCATTTTATTCACTCATTTAATGCAATTGGATTTAAACTGCTTTCCGGAGGTCAGTTTAAGTTACTGAATTTTATATTATTCACTTTTCTTGACATTTTTATTTCAAGAAGTGATATCAAACCTAAGATTTTTCAACAGAGTTTAACCAAAAAATTGTTATAATTTTCATGCATTGTTTTGGAAAACGAATTGGCTTACTCAAGATTCACATGCTTCGCCGTGGTCTTCGAAACCTACTTACCAGTATCATGGTCATTAAGCTCGTCTCGCTATGTTCTCGCCATGCCCATTTACACGAGAATCTATGTCATGGTTTTCTCGCTATGGTCTCGCCATCACATTTACACGCTGTCCTTTGCATTGAGCATGTTTTGCCATCATCTCGCTTGGGTCTCACCATAGTCTCCCCAAAGTTTTTTAAATTGAATTTTTCAAAGTGGTTGAAATAAGCTATAGGTCTCGTGTGGTGTATTTTTGGGTCCTCTTACCATTCGGGAAGAGAACCAAAAAATTGGTGAATAAATTGATTAAGCGGTGAGAAGGCTTTCCCAAACCAAAGTGAATCAATTTTCCCATCGCGTCAGTGTAGTTGCTCTCATTTAACGCCATGTAAGGAAATTCTGAGAAGTAAAATTTTAGTTTTCTTTCTGATGGTTTCGCGTTGGTTTAAGAGAGCTTTTACAGAAACAAGTAAAGGCTCTCCAGAGCCAAAAGCAAAACATTCGTAACGTTCTGTTCTTTTGCTAGTTTTGTCGGATAGCATTAGTGTGTTTTTAGTTCATTTAATTTTGAAAGAATAAAATATCATAGTACTTCTATTTGTTTCCCTAAATTCGGAGTAGATTTATTCCATTTAGATTAACATCCGAACCCTGGCCAATATAGAAGCCAGTACAGCATGCCGCCTACGTCACAGCCAATACACGAATAGGAAGTTGACAGTCAATGTATGTAGCCAATTGGCTAGCCAGTACTGGCTCGTGTGGCCTCAGGGTTAGCAATTTGTGCGCAAATTATTTTTTTCAAACCTCTAGGCAATTGGATATTTAAATGAGAATGGGGCTAGCAAATAAATGTGTTGGGTGCTTTTTTTTAAGGTCTTAAGACATTCAGCAAAAAAATCAAGGTTGGAAATTATAAAAAATTATAAGAATTTAAAATATCAAATATTAATAGTTCCTCTCATAGAATTTATTTAACATTTTGATTTTTCTCATTATCGTTTGAACAGATTAAGATTAGTTATTCTTTTTATACAAATTTCCAAAATCAAATTTAGAGTGTAAAGCGCATAACTCCACATTTTTTTTACCATTATAGACCACTTCAAAAATTGCTAAAAAATACAAAAATCTATTAAATCTTTTCAATTTCACTGAATTTGGCAATAACGAGCGGTTGAAAAATATTTAATGTAATTTTGGTTTTATTCAAATAATGCAAACACTTTTTTTTTAAATATTTGTTTGTAAAAAATGCAAAATGTCAGTTAGCTGCTTTACACTCTAAGTCGACGATATGTTATCTTTTTGCCTATTCTTAGAACCAAAGTTCCTACAGGCACAAACATAATAAACATTTATTTAATACTAAATCATATGAGATAATATTTTTTAGATTTTCTGAACAACAACAATAAACATAAATAAAAATCTAAAACAAAATTTAAATAAAATTTCTTAATTTCTTAAAATAAGTTATGAGAATACAAAAAGAACCGTTTAGGTACATATATAATTTATTCTGTAATCACAAAATGTCTAAAGCAGTCTCGTTAAAAAAAATATACAAATTATAACCGTTATCAGTGGTAAGTATTTCTTAAGATGACAGTGACAAATTTTTGTAAACGTTGTGTAAAGAGCAAAAATAAAAAAAAAACAAAAATGATAACTCCCAAAGTGACTCTTGACATATTTTATCATTAACATTCTTGGCTTTAGAAATGAGCACCGCAAATGATTTTTGATGATGATTATATTCTCCATTAAGTTCGCTAAAAATGATTAATAATTATATACTTATATGTAAGTAATGTACATTTATATCAGCGGTATTTAAACAAAGAGGCAAACTGAGCAATTTCTTCAACCTAAATTCTAGAAATCTGAGAAAGCCAACAAAAATAAAAATAACTACATATTTTGGTTGAGATTTTTCCACAGGTTCGTATTTGGGATTATAATGTTAGGACTTGTGCGTGGAGTTTCGTGGGGTTGTTTTTTTTTTTTACGTTGGGACAGTTGTTCAGTAGCCAGGATCATACCTGATAGGATTTTTGTATCTTAAAAAAACTGCCAGCGGTCACACGATCCGAATATTCTGAGAGAAAACGATAAATAAAGCTTCAAATATTGCAAATACACATTAATGATCCATTATTCCACTTAGGGCCAAAGAGCTTTTGGAGTATGCGAATATAAAGTAGTTATCTGAACACAGCGCAACATTTTTTTACAATTTTCATGCTGTTGAACCAAATCAAAGGGTATAGTAGTGCCCAGCCAAGTTCGCGGCACTACACCCTCTTGACAAGAACAAGCTTAGATGATTTTAAACCTCCCTTTAACTTCAGTGCCAATACTCACTCACTCACTCACTCACTCCCTCACTCACTCACACTCACTCACACTCACTCACTCACTCACCGTACAAATTTGAAGTTGTTTCGATAGTAATGTACTTAAGATATTTGATATTATAAACTTCATCATAAACTTAGAACTATATATTTTAGATCTCAGAGCGTTTTATGGCTCACTTTTTACGCACAGTTTTTTTGTATATAAAAAAACTTGGCTCTTTTTTAACATTAATGTTTTTATTGTGATTACACTTTTCCGGAAGCTTTTGATGTCCTCAATTTAAATATGATCCAATTGCTCAATTGAAAATTTTGACCATTCCATATGACAAATTTTATATTCAAGACATTAAAGTCAAGTCAACAAAATTGAGTAAAACCGTTCCCTTTTTAAAATGTTAAGCATATTTATTATGCGTTTTTTTGTAACAAAACTATTTCCATTATTTGAATATTTGCATACTTGCATCGAAATAAAAACCAAACCATTACTTTCTTTATTAAATAAATTTACATTTATTGAAGAAATCAAATATAATTCATTGTAATCAACTGAGAAATACTTCAAAATTTATACGAACAATAACACCCGTATTAATAAACACTAATCAAACATGAATAGTTATCTTTAGTCAATCAGTTCAGGTAGCTACATAAGTGTGAAATCTTATCAATAAAACAATGTTCAAGTAAATTGACGTCAATTAGTCAATTTATCTAAAAATTCCTTTGGTATATTTCTTTTGAACAATTTCTTAAATTAATGAAAGAGTTATGTTGAGATTGAGTCATAGTAATAGTACAATTTTGTATTTGTTTAATTTAAAGCCCTATACCCACCTCCATTTGTTTAAAGTATTAATACCTATCTGATTTCTATATTGACATAAAGTTCAACTGTTTACCAAATATTGGTAGATTTTATTTTATTTGCTTATCTACCTATTTAATGTAGGCATAAAATTGAATTTTTTATGTTTTGTTTGCTAGAGCAAATACATTTAGTATTTACCTTACTATTTTTTTTTATTATTTCAGATGGCACCGACAATAGTGAAAAATCTCCGTTCCTTACAGACCGTAACAAGCCTGTATCTCTCACACCATCATGGGAGCAACGGAACCTTCCAAATGATGAGCTTAATTTTAAGGGTAAGTTGGTTTTTTATTGACATAATATATTTTTTGTTTTTGTACATAAGTACCTAAGTTTTACCCCTTCTTAAGAAGATTTGTCAATTTCGTAATACGGCTTACTACTCCGTTTAGTGAATCAATCTTTATATACGAGTACATAGTTTTGATTAAAGTTAGAATATTGGTCTAATTAGTCCGAGTAGGGAACCAATCTTTATATAATTCTGGAAAGTATAATTATCACATCTAGCTTTCTTATCGAAAAATATATTCATCTAGGTTCTCTTAAAAAGAAGTTCCATTTCGGGTTTCAACGGGTTTCAATCAAAAAATAAATCCTGTTGTGCAGCAATGTTCGATTTTGTCTTCACTCTCTTTTTATTATCTTTATTAATAACCACTTCTCTTAAAGTTCTTATCCACTTAAGGCCTAGTACGGCAATGCAAACGGTACATTTTAATGTTTAGCCGGACTCTTTATTTCATTTAAAGACATTAAGCCTAATACACACTTCTTTGTTAAACGTAGTACATACTTTTTTTGTGTTTTTTGGTGATTCGCTCACAAGTTTTTCATTTTTTTAGAACTAAAAATAACGGTACCTACCATAAATTTTTTTTGTAATTTTACAAAATCTTATGTTCCTCAAAAACGACCCCACAACTTTTCTTAAAAAAAAATCAGTAAATTTCTTTTCGTAAAAGCTACCTTTGGATGGGAAACCATTTTCAAAAAAAAAGTTAATAATGGTACCACCTAAAGAACCTTTTTTTTCATTTCCGATTTTCTTCAAAATTGTTATTTTGATTTCAACATTTTTTTATACAGAAGCTTCTACATAAACGATGTAAATAGTTTTTCTTACCAACATTTTCCATTTTTTTTTTTTTTAAACAATTTTCAAACTTTTTTTTGAAAATCAAATATTATGAAAACTAAGTGATTGATTGTTATAAAACTCGGTATTTAAGAGTTTTTTAACGGTCTATAAACTATTTTAAGAAAAATTTTACGTTTATGAAAAAATAACGGTACCACCCATACAAATGTTAAAAAACCATTCTGTATGCCAAAATAAGTGTGATATATGTACTACGAAAAATTATACAAAAAATTACAAATAGCGACTATTAATAGTACTTTTTAGAATGTTTTTTTAATCTTGAATTACTCAGCTTTGACCTACTGAGATGCATTCTGGAAGAAGGGCTCTTTTACAGTGTCCCACTGAATCATTGCGATAAATTAAGTGTAACGTAAAACTGCTGTCGATGATGAATAATTTGAGGTATTTCTCAAAACATTTGTGACTCAGTGGGTCATGTCTTTGTAGGGTGGCATGTGATTTGGAACACAACACATTCATTATTAATTATTCATAGTTCTGCTGAAATTTGCCCGTTAAGATAGCAACCTAGAACATTGGTTGACTCGACCCGTCTGTACGTGACATTTCTTCTTATTTTTTCTACAAATGCGTGCATTTGGTATCGATGAAGCTCTTCTTCGTTGGATTAGAAATTACTTTTCAGAACGCAATTAAAAGTTGTGTTGAATGCTCATCATTTTACCCTTGAGCCCAATTCCGGGCGTTCTTTTAAGTGTAGAGACTCTTTTTTTTTTCAGCCGTACTACACTTATGTGCAATAACTTTACCAAGCCCTATTTTTCTTTCCCATTGTTATATTCAGAAATTCAAAACTAATGCTCACGCTCGTTCTTTGACAATCATTTTAAGGGTATTAATAACTCCTTGCGTGCACGTGTATTTAAAAAACAAAAGGACATCTTTTATAAATAAGAGGAACAATAATGGACCCAAATGGCTACCCTCTGGTTCACTCAATCAAATATTTTTGCAAAATGTGTTAAGTCCAGCTTATTAAATGTTGTCATGCGACAAAATACCCGGCTGAAAAAATAACAAGTTTATTTCAAGCTCTGGAAAGTTTTTCGTAGAAAAAAAATCTACATAATGTAAATAAGAAAAACTTGTCATATACTTTTACTGTACTATGAACACAAATTCAGCGTGAAAATTGGTCGATGGAGAGTAAAAATATTAATGGTATTCATGCAACTTCGTAAAACCGTAGATAAGTTTACAAATTAGTTAAGTTTATCTTTTGGTTAATGAACTGTCAAATTTTGTTTGGGAAATGATTTACACAATTTGGTTAAACTTATCAAAGGATTTTGTTGCGTAAAATTAACCAAACTGGTTAAACTTATCCAAACGTCATTGTGACTCTTACTCAGATTGAATTAGGTACCTAGCATTTAATCAAATGTATAAAAAAGGTCGTTCATGCAAACTTTGCATAAATTAATCATTTTACACAATTTGTAAACTTACGACGTTGCATGAACACCCTTATTATTTAAAAATTTTGAGACAAATGTCTAATGACGGACATCAAACACTGTTACTTTAAAGGGACGCCCTATTTAAAAAACACTACCTAAAAGGAAGGCAAAAGTTAAAAAAAAAATGTGTAGCGGCACACTTTTTACATTTTAATAATACCTATGTACCCTGCAGACAAAATGAAGTCATGATTAAATCATCCACTTCTACAATCACGCAATTGAGTTATGGGAGAGATAGAAAATGAAAGATAAATTAATTATTTAGGGAATCAAAAATCATCCAGTATTATAATTTACTGCAGTTTGACTTGACTTTTAATTAATTTATTTTTATTGATGCCAATATACACTCTTTCAAATGCAAATAAATGCGTGTTCTGTACAAAAGCAATAGTATGAGAAAATTAAATTGAAAGAAAAAATAAACCCACAACAAAAAATAAATAGCAAAGAATATCTCATATAATATAAGCTACAACACACAATGTGACAGGAAGAAACAGGTTTTATTGCACATTTCAAAGAGTTGGAGGAATCCTGATTTTGTGGTCAGTTTGTTTGTTGGCGTCGTGCGTCGTATTCTGTTGTCTGTTGAACAATTTTAAATCGTATGGGTTTGGTTTTATGAGAAATTACATCATTTTGTTTTTCATTTGAACGAACATTCCCACCCAAAAAGGATCATTATTTGAATCCTTGGTTAAGCTTGATTTCTCTAGTGATTCAATTGACAACAAAATAAAAGAAAACAAAGTTTGTCCAATCCCCAAGGAATGTGTTGAGGGTGTGAGAACTTGTTTCCTATTTTTGTTTGAGAAAAATATTCATCGGTTCAAAAAAAATCCTTGAAAGTCAAGAACCATCCATCAAGAACCAATAATACGGGTGTTAATCATTGTGAACAAGAATTTATTTTAGTTTAGTGAAATGACCCGAGACCGAATTTTGGAAAATATTCGCACCGGTTGGAGATCAAGTGAGTGAACGCAAAACTAATAAATTGGTTTCTTATAACATAAGGTTAGCATCCACCAATTTTATCAATTCTTCAAACGTTCATGGATCTAAATAAAAAAAATAAATTCTAAGAAAAACTGAATTTAATATGGTAATTTTCCTGCCAAGTCTTCTAATCCAATCAAAAAAGTTTTTCTTAGAACTTTTAAGGGGCAGCTTTTATATTATTATTTAAGTTCAGTAACTTTGTGTTGTGTTTTTTTAAATTACAAAATTAATGTTTTCACAACAATAAAAAAGCGAAAACCTCACGTACATAGCTCATACACTGCGGCTCATTTAAATGGGTTAAATAAAATTTCCCAAAAGCCTCATTCTTTAATAGGCTCATTTAAATAGGTTAAACAAAATTTCCCAAAGGCCTCATTCTTTATACGACAATTGTTAAAGTCGTTGTACCCTTGTTTTCAGGGCTAAACAAAAATTCAATTTACTCTATAGAAAATTAGCTACAAATCTAAGTCAAAAGTTTGAACAAAAAAAAATGTTTCAGTAGTTAAAGCTGATGTATGCTGAGGTACCAACAATTATATGGACAGACACACAGAAATGCGGAACCCACTTTTAATTGTAATAAGTTTGTTTAAACTCGAGTTTTTACAAATCCAAAACTTACCCTAAAGGCCTATGGCATATCCATATCAACACGTATCGCATTTAAATATAAAAGAAGAGAATACAAAAAATGTAATTATGTCACATAAACCATCCGACTAAACACTTTGAAAGAGCAGCTGTTTTCACTAAGTAAGAAATAAGGCAATTATTTTTGTGTTATTACTTATAGCCTTCTCATTGAGAAGGTTAAATGAGATTTTTAATGGCATTACAAAATCGTTTTGCTTTCTGAACGAATTTTACTTGTTCCTAACTATTTTTCTGTCTATTTTTCTAATAAATTATAAGAAAAAAAAAACATTTTTTACTTTCTTCATCAATGATACGTTTAAAACCATAATTTACTTTCATCAATTTGCTTGCACACTGTTTCAAAAAGCATGACATCTTTTTTCATAAGAACTCAACAATTTTCGGATATATGTAAATGTATGATTGTGATCGCATTCAGTACAAACCTTTCAAGATATTTCACACGTTAAAGACTCGAAAAAAATCTAGTTTCAATTGCATTGATCCACCATGAAATGAAATTTTCAGAGAAAATAAAACTTCAAAGCCTTGGTTTGGATTTTCGTTTTTTATAATAAATATTAAATACTCCTAGAATCAGCATCGTATTTTATTAAAATATTACTGCCACCGACAGTCAAAAGCAACAATTTATGTTCAATTCAGCAATAAAAATTTAATAATTCCATCCACAAGCAACTTGATCCAATTAAAAAGTAAAAATTAAAAGGAAAATAAGCAAACATCTAACATCAAACATGTTATTTACACGTTTGTAATTGATTCCATGATGATTGGGGTGCGAGGTTTTTTCAATTATCTCAGCACAAAATTTATTGCTAAATTCTCAGTTTTGATTGATGGCATAAAATAAATATAGTAATTTGGTTTTAAATATCTTTCTCTATCAAGGTATGACAATGGATAGGGCTAAAATGGAAATTAGCCCGCCCTATGACAAGTGGAAATTGGTGTTTCTTATATTTATGCTGCATGGCCTTGGAACCCTTATGCCTTGGAATATGTTCATTACAGCTAAAGACGTAAGTAAATACCTGCAAATGTTTTTATATTGATTAAGATTTTAACTTACATATGGATAATGTGTTTTATATTTTCCTAGTACTTTGTAGACTTTAAACTTAATTCGACTCTAACGTCGGACGAAGACAGCACCTATTCGACTAATTTCTTAGCATACATTGGCTTTGCTTCACAAATTCCAAATGTAGTGTTTAATTGGTTGAATGTATTTGTAAATATGGGGTAGGTCCTAAATTAATTTTTTCAAAATACGAAATTTAATTCTTTTATTTTTTCCATCTTTTTTTTAGAGGTGACTTAACAAAACGTATTGTTTGGAGTATCCTTATAGAAATTTGTGTTTTCATTGTGACTGTGGTGCTAGCGATGTTAGATACAGCGACATGGCCTGGTGCTTTCTTTTGGATAACAATGTTTTGTGTTGTAATACTTAACAGTGAGTTAAAACAATTCCTTTTTTTGCTTTATTATTCTTCTGGGTACATACGAGTAACATACTTTTATCAGTCTCATCAAAATTATAACGATTTGAAATTGTTTAGTTTAGATTCGAATTTTTGTAATTTGACCCTGAGTAGTTCTCCTTGTTTGGCGATTAATTAACAGCCATTGCATTCTAAAAACAAAATTAAGTAGGGTTTTGTGTGTAAATCCACTGCGAATTATATGTAAATAAATTTATATTGAATAATTTTTGAATCAACAACAACAATCGTGTCTGTTACCACCAAGTTTATAGCTATATCACGAGTGCCACCTCAATGTGCATTAAAATTAAGCTAACCATTTGGCTTTAGTGGTGTGTTGTGTAGTGCATCGGCTTCTGAACCGCTTGGTTCATGGTTCCTTCCAAGATAACGGCAAAGAGTTTTTTAGAAAGAAGATTTTTTATAATACAAATTCTATATACTACTGAAATAAATCAGCCAAGTAGAAGAGTTAGCATTAAGGATTGGACTTGTTGAATTATTGATTCAAAATAGCTTTTTATGGCCTTTAGTCCTACTTACTCACTTGGACTCATCAGTGAATTGTATTAAGTTTGGTTCAACTTACATGAATTCTTTTACAAAAATCCACTGTAAACTATATCCAACAAGCTAATCATTAAGCTGGAAATTGTTTTGATTTGAAGGTTTACAAAAGCCCACATTTTGCCCACAATTTTTCCTACAGAAAATTTTCCCTACTAAATAATTAATATTATATTTAAAAAATTAAGTTTTACATTGCACTAAAGTATTTTTAATTAATTTTTTTTGTTTGTCTCTTTCTTCTTATTTCAGTGGCTAATGGAATTTATCAGAACACTGTTTTTGGTATGGTAGCAACACTGCCAATTAAATACACTGGAGCTGTAGTCTTGGGCTCGAATATAAGTGGACTTTTTGCTACAGTCATATCTATTTGTAGCTCTCTGATTTTTAATTCACAAAGAACAGCCGCCATTTATTACTTTATAACAGCAATGTTCGTCCTGCTAGTTTGTTTTGATACATACTTTGCACTGCCACTAAATGTAAGTAGTACCAGTTTCATTTCTCATTGTTTGATTTTAATCTTACCTATCGGATTTTTTTTTTTTTTTTTATTTTTTTTCTTATTTTTTTTAGAGATTCTTTAGATACAATGAATTGATGAGAGAAAAAGAGACTAATCAAGTCGCAATAGACGATAAGAGTAGACCACCATTTTGGGCTATTTTCAAAAAAGCCTCTCCACAGTTGTTTAATATATTTTTTGTGTTTTTTATTACACTAGCTGTTTTTCCAGCTGTACATTCAGGTGAGACATTTTTTCTTTGAAATACTAAAATTGTTCTAATGCAAGTGTTTTTACCCTTTCTTTTTAAGATATTCAACCATCGGATGAAGGATTTTTCGTTCCCAAAAATTTGTACACTCAGATTACTTGTTTCTTGACGTTTAATTTGTTTGCTATGCTTGGAAGCTTATGCACGTCTTGGGTTCAATGGGTATGTTTTATCAAAATTTGAATGAATATAATTTTAATAACAGAAATAATTCCCTATTATTTTCATTTTTACTTCTTATCATTTATAATTTTATTGTATATTTCCTTGCAGCCAACTCCAAAATATCTTTGGATTCCTGTTGTTTTAAGAGTGGTCTTCCTGCCATTGTTTTTGTTCTGCAACTATAGACCCAAAAATGTGACACGCTCGCTGCCTGTTTATATTACAAATGATTTTGTGTATTGGATAATCGCCATCATAATGTCATTCAGTTCCGGGTATCTAAGGTAAGGCTATAATGCACAGCACATATTTTAAGTAACTTTTGATATGTAAATGTTATGGTGGTTCTTATAAAGGTTATTGTTTACTTGTTCGTTCGATCTTACCTGGGGCGTAAGAAACTTTTTTATCTCTCCCTTCAATGGTTTGAATCCTTTTTTACTTGCGATATTTATTCATTCGCTATGCATTCGAAAAAAATTGAACTCGAGATTTGATCAGACCTTTCATAACGACAATAAGGAAGATAAAACAAATTGGGTCTCACAATTCAGTCTGTCTGTCCGTTCGAGAACAATCTAAACGGCTGGGTCGATTTATTTAAAATTTGGTACATAGTGGTTTTTGGTAACTCTCCCGACACGTTTTTTTCATTTTTTTAGATCTAAAAATAACGGTTCCTGTCACGTAACTTTTTTTTTTGTACTTTTACAAAGTCTTATTTTTCTCAAAAACGTCTCCACAACTTTTCTTTAAGAATAACACACTATATTTTTGTTTCAGTAAAGGCTACCTTTTGATGGGAAACCATTTAAAAAAAATCTTATTTATGGTACCTCCTTCTTCAAAACCGTGATTTTGATTTCAATATTTTCTTTTCTATATAGAAGCTTCTAAGCAATTTAAATAGTTTTTCATCAAAAATATCAAAAAAAAAATATTTTTTGGACTTTTAAAAAAATGTTCAAATTTTTTATTTTTTGTTTGAAAACCAAGTATTTTGAAACCTACATAATCGATTTGTATATAACCCGATATTTTATAGTTTTTTACCCAGTTTAAAGTGCAGTTGACGCTCGATATAATAAAGTTATAAAAACAAGGCCTGTTCCCCTATCTCCTCGAGATTGTTAACTTTTCGAGCCACAGTTTTGAAAGGCTTTCTAAAGATGATCCAAAATGCACATTTTGTTCGATGTGAACGTCTAAACATTTATTAAAGCAATACAAAAGTTTTTAATCAGGATGTTAAAAAAAGAGAAACAATTCCTTAGTGTCCTCTAGCAATGTTAAATGCTTGCGAAGCATTTTTATATAAAAAATACATTTTTATATGAAATCTTGTGTGTTCACTTTTTGGAGATTCACTTAATCGAGCGTCTACTGTATGACGGTATCTTCTATACAAATGTTAATAAGCCGTTAAATTTTTTTTTAAATCGTTCCTACGATTTTTATAAAACTTTTTCTGCTTATTGTGTATACACTACCAAAAATTATAAAAATTTACAAATAGCAACTATATATTTTTTTTTTTAACCGCTCCAACGATTTTAAATTTTTTTTCATGCAATTATATTCAATCAAGAATAATTAAGATGGCGTCGTTTTTTTCCTCTCAAATTGTCAAGGATAATTTAAATAAAGTATTTCACGCTTTTAAACATTTTTTTTTTCTCATAATTTCCATTTCCTTGCATATAATAATCTTAAATCCAAGTACATATGTGCGACCCAGCCGTGCATTTTATTTCTCATAATTTTCATGTATTTTCGTACAATTTTTGAAACTTTAAGCCCCTTGAGGAGGGAGAGCAAGTTCGTGCGATTTAGCTGAGTATTTTATATCTTTGAGAATTCAATGCCAAATATATTACTATGATTCAAAACTCAGAAATCTCAACTACGAATTTCTTCGAATTAATTTAAAATATTCGAAAAAAAGCATTTTTTAACTTTTAATTTTATTTCTATGTTTTCAGCTCACTAGGCATGATGTACACACCGCAAAGTGTTGCTCAAAAGCATCAAGTAACCGCTGGAATGTTTGCAGCAGCCATGTTAATAACTGGAATTTTCACCGGAATTACCTTTACAATGATCTTCCCATTAATTGTGGCAAATTTTAGCTTTTAATCAAATACTCTGGACATAAAATAATAAAAAAAAACCGAACAACGTTATGCCGCAAGTACAGGGCATTAAAACAAGTCAAACCAGAAAAAAAAAAAACAATAACAACAAGAGAAAATACAATCACCAGATTTTGCTCGAAGCAAGTAATAGTCTAATACATATACATTAAGCAATATATTTTTTAACTAACTAAAGAAAAAAGAACTGCAAAAGACAAATTCATAACATCATTATAATATTTAGTTGCATATAATAGCACTTATCACCATGACTAAAGACAATAGGTAAAATCAAAAATATATTTTTGTTTCTACAACATTCTCTGGCACCCCGAAACTTTGAGTTTAAATTGGGCACTACCAATTTAAGTAATAACATTTTTGTTACAAACAAGAAAATGAAGAAACAAATTCTTTCCTATGGAACTTTTTATGCTAAATTTATATGCATCTCAATGTGTACATAAAAATAAAGTAAATAATAATATTTCAAGCGATTAAATTAAAAAAAGGAAATATCAACCACATAACATATAAAAAAATTGTATATAAGTACAAAATGTTTCATACCAATTGTGTACTATAAAATGCGAAGACTTGTTAACTTATTTTTTTTTCGTATCACATATAAGGATTTTATTTTAATATTTGATTTAACATATAAATAATTATAGGGTAGAAGACCATCGTGCTGCTAAAAAATATGGGAAAGTAAAATGTTAAAGATTTAAGAAACAAACATAAATAATAACAATAAACTTAGAAAATGTTTAAAATGGTATTCATAGAACTTATCCTAGTCGAACCCATACTTTTCACGATTTAGTCTTACTTTTGATACATAATAGGTAGGCGCAGAATTTAATGTGACCCTCAACAGAGGTCTTGACATTCAGATGTAAAAATTTACTGATTCAATACATAGTTCATAAAGATTGGACATTCATCAATTCAGTGTTTCCATCACATCTTCCAGCACTGAACTCAACTGATGTGTGCTTTTTCACGTTTAACTGTCACTCGACAGTTGGAGATGAAACATTATTCATCAATATCTTAATGATACTCACAGTATTCAAACCAGAGATTATCAAATAGAGGTGTTAAACCTTAGTCCTTAGTTTCTCACTTTCCACAACCAGATGGCAGCTGAGATTTTGGATCATTATTCGATAATCTCTGATTCAAACTACGAAGTCACGAGCACGTCTGTATTATTGTCGAAAAGTCCCATATTCTTAAGATATTCAAAAGAAACGATTTCGTGTGCATACTCAGTTTTAGAGAAATTTATATTTAATGTAAATGAACTACAAGTAAATGGCCGTTTTCAGACCGCCTTATTATATATAAACCAAAAACTAACTGCCTAAGCTAAGAGAATCAAAAATATAACTTATTTTAAGCGGTAAGTGAATACTAGACGAGTTTTTGTTTATCTTATCTATCCGCTGATTGGTGCGAACGACACCGCAAATTTGTAAGAAAAAGTCCCTTAAACTATTATTATACCAAGTGATATTGTAGGGGCTATACTGGGATAATTTTTATGTGCATCCAACCCGAAAGGCCTTTTTTCTGAAACGAAACTTAAATATTAAAGTTCAACATAAATCCTTAAGTGATGGTTTACTCTGAGTTAAAAGCAGAACATGAAACGTTTACGACAAATTTAAATATTAAAGTTTCGCATCAGAAAATTGGCCGAAACTAGTTAAGTAATGATTTTGTTAATGTTGCTATGCTAACAATTAATTGTTTTTATATTTTTTGTCCAACGATATTTTCTATTTCAATTTTTTTTTGCAAACCACAAAGTTTATTTAAATATTTCTTTAGTACAATTTATTTTAGTTATTTAATTTGATATTATTTAAAATTGTTATGGCTTTATACTACTCTCTGATGATTTATTAATTTTTATTTCATTCAGAATAGTTCCTAAATTATATAAATGACTGTTGATAATTTTGATCAATTTTTTTTTAAATAAAATTTTCCGTTATGTATACGCCACAGAGATCCTTAAATTGATCTTTATATTTAAACCATTTTATTATTTTAAGAATAGCATGTTTTTTTACTTAGTGAAACACTTGATTTGCTGATGTATATGTTTTTCAAAAAATAATAGTTTTTATTATTTAATAGGATCTTTTTTGTTTTAATTTATGTATGTGTGTTTTAAATGGATCATTTATAAAACCAATATAAGTTCATTTCTTTTAGTTTTAATTATAATTTTTGATATTTGTTTTGAACTAAAAATAAAAAGAATACTTGTTATTGAAGTTGCGAGCGCAAAAAATGTGTAAACCTTTAATTTGGTTGTCTCTTATTTTTTCATTTATAAGACATGAGATTTCTTAAGACTCCATTTAAGATTATTTAGGTTACACAAATGGTGACGTAACCGTTTTGAAAATATGCGTGCATATACAAATCTTTGTATGTAATGTATAATGGTTTGTTGTGAACCAAATTAAAACCAAATATAATCACAAAAAAATTGTGTAACACATTTTTTGCCCTTGTTACCTCAGTTCAAGTTATTAATTGAATTAATTTCTATGTTTGATTGCTGAAGAAAGTTTTTTTTATTCAAGATTTTCACAAAGATTATTTCTTTTGGTAAACACAGCTACCGTCAAGTGAAAATATATGTTTTGTCAGTTGAGAAAAAGACAGATGGAAACCTAGCATTAGACGTTCAGCTGCCGTTTATAGATGAAAGAATTATTATGATATTTAGCAACAATGATTTTTTTTTTAAATACGATGACATTCCTGGTGTGCTTTTGTTGGAAAAAATCTCCCCATAACCAAAAAATCATACGAATTAACAGTTGACTTACCCTAGTAAAATTATTTCCAGTACATAGGTAAATTCCCATGGAAGCTTTCACTCACGCTCTCACTCACGTTCACAATTTACTAAGGGGAAAATATTCCCAGGGAAATTTTATTTAAACTCACGTGAAAATTTATATTTGAGAAGCTTTTTCGATTTTAGATGTTTTAAATACTGATAGTTTTAGCGCTCAAAAAGTATATAAATTTACTAGCATGAGTAAAGTCAATGGAAAAGATACTTGGATCGCAATACCATGATTGGATTCTACAAGAGAACAACAATTCAAAACATCCTAGTCGTGTCCGCATCGAAGGAAGACAGTGCATATCGCAACGTTGAATTGGCCATCGCTTATTCGCTGGATGCGAACCCGATAATAAAAAAAAACGTATTCGCTGTTAAAGTACAATCTTGAAGAAAAAAGACCATGGGGAATTTGAACTAGTTTTCAGCAGCCAATGATGGAACATATTTTAAATTTTCCGTGAAATACGAAGACAAAATTGTGTAAAGATTGTGATGCTATTCCGGACAAACAAGGCGATTTCACTGTGTAAAATCTGAGTGAAAAAAGTGTCAAGTTCATAAATGAAAGAATGCCGCAACACTGCAAAAGTTATGTTCCATTTACTCTGGTCAATAATGCTGGATCTACAGTTTTTCTTCTTTAAAATTAGCATGGGTGTTTGCTCAAAAACAATGACAGCAAATTTTTATTAAAAATCTACATAATAGTACCATTTCTCAATTGTTTCTGGCAGTGTTGCAGCGTGACTATACATACATGTATGAGCTCGGGGAAGATTTTTGTATAAAATAAATAATAAATTCAACATATTTCAAGCAAACAAAGCAAATTTAAGTGAGTTTTGTATGTGAATATGAACCGTTTAGTTATTACAGTTCAGGCTGCGAAATATCACACAGGCTTACATGGTTTTGGATACAAAGAAATAAAAGTTATCCTAAAGGTAATTTTTCGTGCTGAATTCAAATTCGTTTTCAAGATATAACCGTTAGAAATTACAAACAAAGTTTTTTGCTATATTTATATTTGTAGCACCGCTAGATTATTTTCTGTTAGCAAAATTTACAATGGTTCCTGAAAGCACTAATCTTCCTCTTTAAAATTCAGTTTAAATAGACAGTGTTCACATTGGACTGAAAAAGAGAATTTCTAGGAGAGTAATTGGAAAGATTTAAACTGAGTTTAAAAGAAAAATATCAGTATTTTTAGAAGTCGATACTAATTTTGTTAAAAAATGTTACCTTGCGATGTTACATAATCTCAAAAACAGTGAAAAACGGTTAAGGTTTACACACAGTACACATATTATAGGTAATATCATTGGAATTTTGACTTTTTGCTGTTGTGTTTGCGTGTATTTTTTCCTCACGTTCACAGCAATTTTTTTATTTCTTACAATTTCCATTTGTACACAGCCATTTCTTATTTCCAATTTTGACAACCTTCGGAATATAAAATCTTCTATTTGTGTACTGTGAAGTCTACAAACATCTAGCTGAGGATTTCTCAGAGAAAAAAAGAAGATATGGAAAAGTTTCAAATTTAGTTTTATAGGAAAAGGCTATTTTCAGAAATCGTTGCCAATTTTATTGAATAAAATTACCTCGCTTGGCTACAGTTAGTTGAGTTGACTGATGGTCATTATTATTATAATTATAAATAAAACGCAATTGTTAAGACTTTTAATACATATTTTTAAGAATCAATAATGTTCGTTTTCGTAAACGAATCATTTACATTTAAGAATAATGAGTTAACACTTAAGTTAAAAATACACACATTGTACATACATACAATTTAATGCACATTGGAATTTTCTTTGGAGACGTTAAGTACAATGCATACCTAAATAGTTAGGTATATATTGAATTTAAATCTTATAGATTTTTGTAGAAAGCCAGGGCCCGTATTACGAATTACGATTATCGTTTAAAGTTCATCGTAATCGTTATATTGCAATCACGTTTTATAATCGTCGTTTTTTAAAACGATACTCGTTGTATTTGGCAGTCGTTTTTTATAATTTTGGAACATGCCTTTATGTAGTTGTCACACATTTATAATGTTTGTTGTTTTGGGCTTAGATTTTTTGACTTTATCTGGCAATGTTTTTAAGTATCCATTCTCGTAAATCATAATCGGCCAATGTCTTGACTATCGTTTTCTTGAGCATCTTTTTTTTGCCTTCGGTTTCGTAATACGGGCCCAGGATTTTTTTTAAATATTGAAAGTAAAAAAGTCCAAGCAAAAGATCCTAATTTTAGAAAAAAAATATTTAAAATAACAACTAACAGTGACTTACCAATTTAAGGTGGTTCTTAGTTTATTTTGTCACTAGCCATATTGTTAATGATATTTAAAATACACAATCAAAATAACATTTAAGAAAAAATATTTATTGTTAGTAAATAATAGTAAATTTATTTGTTGGCTTGTTATAAATAAAAAAATGAAAATTAAATGTTCAAGAGAAAGCACTTCTAGCAAAAACCATCAATAAAGATAAATGCGTACATAGTTTTAAATGCAAACTAAAAGTGCTATTGAAAAGAAATAAAGATTAAAAAAAAATCAAAAATTGAAATAACTTATTATAATTTTTGCTAATTTATAGTTGAAACAACTGCTAACAACATTTCTAGCAACCTTTATGTCTGACTTTAAAGTCAAGTAATTTATCACTACAACAGAAATTCTGGATCTGGGATTTTGGGACCCTACATGTGGGATATTCGCAATCTAAATGGTCAGTTATTGGATTTGTTTTGGCCAATATCCTTTATTATTAACATTGTCAATTATCAAATTGATTTGTTTTTTTTTTAACTCGATTTATTAAAAATTTGATTAACTATTTTTTTTATAATTTTTATTAATTGTCTTGTGATTCGCAACGGTCTGAATCATTCTCAATGATCAAAACTTTTATCAGTTGAGTTTTTAAACATCGAACTCAAAGTTTAACAATTTGATAATAGACAATCGTAATAGGGGTTAATTCCCCGATGCCAGAAATGTTTGAAAAATAGGTTCAAAATTGTGTCTCCCTTAAGTAAACATTAAAATAAAATAATGGGTGTCTACATTTTTTTGTCTTAAATTCTTTTTTTCTATTAACATGAACGATTATTTTTTTATAATTCCTTAAAAAAAAACGTCTTACCTAAAAGTTTTACATAAAACTTACTTAAGCTATAAACATTATGTAATGAATATGACCCTGTGAGAAATGAAAGCATATTTTCACGTGTGTGAAGTGACGCAAAACAATTCGAGACTCTCCGGTATTTCAATGACTTGAGTAGGAAGATATTATACGAAAATGATATAGTTGGACTAATATAATTCCCATATGGGACGTGCTTTTTTTTTTTTTTTTTGATCTCGGTTAGCAACAAAAACAAGAAAGTAACGATTGTATTGAAGTTCCACCAATAAAATACTTTTGTCATTATTTACCGAGGAAAATTTTGCTTTCTCCCCCCAAAAAAAATAAGGTTCTGTTACGTGCTCACACAAACATGTTCAGGGTTTTTAATGTAGTTGTTAAGATGCAGAAACTGTTTACAATGTAGTAAGAACAATCAAAATGAATATTCTAAAATAAAAGCAATATTTTTTCCTTCAAAAAATCAAACAAAAACAATTTTAATGAATAATCCTAATATTCAAATTAGCCTTTTACTGATGGCTTTAAATTCTTATATAGATTTTTGAACAAACTTATTACTTTCTCGTTCTATAAACTTCTAAAATGTATCTTTAAAATAAATAAATAAAAACTTTTAACCTACTAAGCAAGAACCAATCAGTAATCAATCTAGAAATTCTAAACAAATTACAAAAAACTATCACAGACCATATTTGTAATATTTCAAATAAAAAGGAATTTAAAATGTGTTTTATACAAAAAAATTGAAATCACGTTTAAACAAAGACAATAATCCTATCACAAAATTTTGAATTTTTGATACCAATAGAAAAATAAATTAAAGCTAAAACTACTTACATACATACATACATAGATATTTAATATTATTTTTTTTATAATACTTTTTTTTTACCATTTTATATTTTTTTTTATAGAACTACAGTAAAGAGTAACTATTATTGTTAAAAGAAAAAAATTATAATTCGTAAACTTTTTTTTTATGAATTATATTATTCAAATATACATTATTATGTATTATATATATATGTAGATACAAATTTTATAAATAAACATGTTAACATATTTATTTATGGCATGAAAATACCAATTTTGAAACTAAATATATCAAATAATATATACATAACCATTTATTTCATGGCTTTTTATTAATTCCTAGACTTGAACCTAAAAATTGGGGTTTGCCAACGTATTACAACTTTCTAACCTTAATAAAATCCCGCGCATGCTGCTCCCAGTTTTACAAATCGAGTGTTCTTGTATATTCGCGATGGAGTGTATGGTCTTTATAACCTAGGTTTGGTCTCCCTTGTCACCTCCGTTTACTTAGCAATAGTTCAAGTCACTTGTTAGCATTGGGTTAAATCTGTAATAAGTTTTTAACAGGCTCTGGTTAAATGGAGCTATAATCAACTAATATTGGCTGATAAGCAATTTCGATAATAAACAACTCAAACTATGGATTCATCGACTAAAATTGTGGTTAACAAGCATATTCACGGATTTACCAGTCACAATTTTTATTGATTAAAAATGATAAGCTGTGAACAAACTGGCGTTAAAAATCAATTCGAATACGCCCTATTATTTTATATCTTAAGTGAAATAATTTCGAGAATTTATATTAAAAAGTAATAAAAACATATCGCGTACTAATTGCATCAGCACAAACTACATGGTAGCAACGTGGCAGCGATTTCGCGGTTCTTTGACCACCAAAATGTAAACAAAAAAAAATGGGTGAAGTTAAAGTGTTTTATACCGCTCCAAATTTTTTGAGCATATAATTATAATAATGCTTACTATATGCGAGCAACCTGGCAGCTAAGTTTATGCACAAATAACATTCCTTCAACCTGGCACTTTCAAAATGCTACAGTAAAATAAAAATGTTTTACAACACCCAAAACACTTATGCAAATAGTAAACCCACAAAATCTCGAGCGGTAGAAATCACTTCGAGCAAAACCAGCTCTTGGTCTAGTAGTAGTAACTTACGTTTTTTAAAACTAAGGTCACTGTGGCGTATGTGGAATATTTTTATTTTAAATTTTGAATTTTACATTAAAATATTAAATTCAATTGAAAGTTTTTGTGACCTTTAGTCCAAATACGTTTCGCCCAGATACAACAATTGGGCTCACCAGTTAGATGTTGTTGTACCATTCTAAGAAGCATAATTTTTAGTCGATAGTTACCGACACGTATTAAATAAACAGCACATTTCTAGTTGTCTGAATTTAACCAAATTACACTAGATAATATAATTTACAGTGCCTTTGTGCTATTTACTTAATAATAGTGTCGGTAACCATCCACTCAAAAATTAAGTTAAATATATAAATTTGGTGGCGCAACAACTCGCAGAGAACCAGGGCCTAGTTACTTACAACTCTGAACCATTCCTGTGTGCGTGTTGTTGTTAGGAATGGAGGGATCTACAGCTTTTTGCCGAGTCCGAACGGCTAGATGAAAAGCATTTTTCATGACAAGTATACTCTTTGAGGATATCAGTTTCTCGCAAGGGAAAATACGCCGGCGGGTTTATAAGCAATCGGGTATGTATGGGACATGCTGCCTCCCAACCCCCGGGCTTGGACACACTATAATAGCCAATAAACAACAACAAAACATATATCGAGTACTAGTAGACCGAGGGCCAACGACATATAAAGTCAAGTCATTTGCGTAACGTTGTAAGTCATATCAATAATAATCTTTGAGATGGTAAACTAATAAACGTTTGTGTGCCTACCTAAACACTTGTCGAACAGGTGTGAACCTACTAGAAAGTTGGACCTAAGACAACAATTAAAAATTGCAAGCTAAATATTTCTTGTATAGATACTTATTTCGTCCAACCAATAGGCATATTGAAATACAAATGTACAAATTGTACACATTTTCGACACGTAGGCAGGCAAACGTTTATTGGTTCAACACCTCAAAGGCTATTATTGATGAATGATGACTTACAACTAGTATCGCTCAGTGTACGAATTTTGAAATCCATAAAACGAAAATAAACCTTTATTGTTAATATTTCGTAAACTAGAGTTTAAATTGTAACTTAAAAAAACAGAGGGTACTGGTGCCCTTTGCCCAATTTCTTTTTTGTTTATTGTCCAAGAGAAGTTCAAGCGAAATTCATAAGCTTGAGTGCCCTTTGCGCGATTTTTTTATTTATTTTAGCCCAAGAAAAGTTCAAGCGAAACTCAAGCTTTTTCCGTGGGAACAAAAATTTTTCTAGTGAAACATTTTCCATGTGGAACTAAAAATTAGATTCAGACAGAGCGATTGGCTTTAAATTTCAAATACAAAAATATGAAAACCCGTTGCCATTAAGTTAATTTAAAAGGATGACATTGAAAAGTGTTTACGTATTAACACATTTATATAGATTAACGTGAAAAGGGCTCATTTGTATGATAATATATATACTTGCAGTAAAAGCTGCAAAGTTTGAAGGTTTGAATGTAAGTCGTGGTGTTTTCTTGTCATCTGTTAACTGGATTGTATATTATATGTATACATTTTTTATGATCCAAAACAATTTATTGGAATTTATTATTTATTTATTATTATACTACTACTACGAGGCGGTTTCGTTGGCGATTTCCGATAAGATATTTTTTCCCTGGGTAACATTTTATTTCCGGGGAAAATAATTCTTACATATAAATTTTCCAATAGGGCTGAATTTATTTTATTTTTTTCTTTGTACTCCTAAATTGAAACTTATCACACACACGGCTTGCCTGGAAAGAGGTCAAAACTAATACATAGACATTTCTTTTGGATGATTTTTTTTGTTTGTATTTATTTTATATCGGTAGTACTTCAAAGATATACATAGTTAGCAGCAATTCATTACAATGAATTTTGATATATTTTTTTTTTACATATTAATAAAAATATATTTTTATGAATTTTTATGTGAGTTCAAAGGATGAAGGTAAATATTTGTTTATGCATAACCAACGATTCATTGTGGTTTGGTTTAATCTTAAACATACAAAAATATAATAATTTTAAGTAAATACATACATAGTAAAACTTAAAATTTTAAAGTTAATCAAACATAACGAATTCTTAAAATAATAGAATACATGTTTCCATAAAGAATAAAATAAATGTTGAGGATTCATGCGTCGAGCTTGTTATTCACATGAAGAACACTTTTTCGATTTTCGGGTTCGAAAATTTTGCCTTGGTTACCGGGCAAACAACTGTACCATTTTCATCTGTTATCCTAGGAATTGCCTGAAAATAATAAACATAAATAATAAATATGTGGATCTAACGGTCATACTAAGGGATTCTTACCAATTGGCCATAGATTTGACCGTTTGGAAGCATCATTGGTTGATTGTGTTCGTTTAATGGCAATTCGGTTATCCTGAAATACAAATTAGAGTTTAATTTTTGATTTTTAAATTTTCATTCAACAAAAGCTTACCTGCAAAACAGACGACTCTGTACACAGTGAGAAAATGGCAAAGTCATGGCAATTTGGTTCAAGTCCTCCTGACACACGGGACAATTTAGGTTCTTGCATGTCGGTGAGTAACATTGAGCTGTCTTTAGTGCTGAAAGACCAGCCTAAAAAGTGAAATGAAAATTAATAAAAACCATTTATTTTCAATTTACGAATTTTTTACCTGTACAGCAACACTTAGAAGAGATTGTGTTGAAAGTTGGAATAATCTATAATTCTCATTACGGAAATTCAAAACCAATGTCTCCCAACGTCCCATATCGAAAAGGCCTTTATATGGATCAATTTCTAAATGTAAAATAAATTTTAATGATAGTCAATTATTTGAAAAATAAAAGAAAAATAGTTAATAAGATTTTTACTAACGAGTATCAGGTTGATAAGCGAGAAGAGCCATACATTTGCAAATCTCATTCAATTGTGTCTTATCAAATGCTGGGAAATATTTGCGCGCATGTCGGACAGCTTCAGTTCGGTTGTTGAATCGCACCAGCTCGACAAACTCCTGCACACGCAATTGAAATTCGATATTTGAATTGATTTTACGAAGTTTAGATTTATTGTCATTGCACCAGAGTACACATTTTGTGGTGCGATGGTTAGCCAAATCTTCTTCAACTTCACGGGATGTCTGGAAAATGTCTAAAAATAAAAGAAACAATTTAGGTTACATGCTATTTTTAATTGATATTTATTTTGTTTTTCAAATTAATTAGTGAATGAGTCAAGAGAAATAGGAATGATTTATACCAGTTCAAATTTCATCCTTAATCAAAAACTAGAGCTATACTTATTTATTACTCTTATAGAATCAATTTAGCAAATACAAGACAACATTCACACACGGTGTAATGTATAATTAATAAATTTTCCATTTCCCAACTTTGCGTCAAATGTAATGTGTTTGACTAAGAATTGCAGAAGTCTTTCTCGGCGATTGAAGAAAAGTAAAAAGCAAGCCTTTCTAATTGGTCAAAAAAATCCCCTATTCTTAGAAATTGGTCAGTCCTAGAAAACTTGTAATCAATGTTTAAATTTGTCCAAGGTCACGCAATATCTGCGCGATTTTTGGCACCTCAATTCTTGAATACTCATAATAATTGTATACCATCCGAAAGATCACTAGATCGTGATAAAAGATAAACTATTTTCAGTATTTGGACAGCCATTAATTTTTTGATGAATTTTTTTCTTCAAGGTCACAAACAAAGATTTTGGCACCTCATTTAGGTCACTTTGTCATTGGGAATTACTTTTAAATTCGTATCCAAAGCTATCTGGATAAAACCCTTACTTAAAACACAATTGCAGACATCTAATACAGGAGCAACCTAAGGTTTATTGGTTTTTGGCTAGCTGGATAGACCATCATACAATTAAATTATGTATCTTAAAATCGCCTGCATAAACAAGTCATTTTTAATCTGTTGCGATCTCATAGTGGTTCGAAAATATAAAAAATCTGTCCGCAATTCATGAACAAAATTCCTTTGCTTTCAAAAACCTGAATGATTTTTTTTTTAATTCAGTTGCTCAATCGTTTTTTTTTTTTGCATTTTGACTTCTTGCCGAAAGTTCTTGTTCAAGTTTCTCCTCTAATCAGTCAAACTGACGCCACAGTACAAATACAAGAATTATGTGTTTAAATGTGAACTGATGACATTTTGACTTCTTGCCGAGAAATCTTTTTCATGTTTCTCCTCTAATCAGTCAAACTGACGCCACAGTACACAAGACTTATGTGCTTTAAATATGAACTAAGGCAGCAAAGTCTCTAAGATAATTGTCAGACATTTAGGACATTGGGCACGTTCCGATGTATATTCACAGCTGTCTGGTGACTACTGATACAATAGTAAGCTCAAGTTATCTTCATATTTCTTGGGATAACAAGATAATGTATCTAATAACAACAGGAACGCACGCATTGTCAGATGTCGTAGTTTATAGCGTTTGATAATTCCGGAAAATTCTTGGATTTGAATTGTTTGCCACAACAAAGTTTGTGAATTAGTGTCGTGTTTTTTTTTTTTTTTTGATAAGATGGGAATAAATAGAAAAATAATGACTTGAAGTACAATGGCGATGCATGGCTATCGCAGTCGCTGTCCCAAAAAAATGTCGAAAGTGAATGCACGATCCGAGACGCAATTTATTAAAATAGGCCCGAGTCCAATATTCTTTGTCCAATTTCGACAGCAAACAAGCGTTTTTATTTGTCTGACAAAGAACAATTCCATAATGTAGTCGACTGGACTGACAAAACAAAGTCAATTGTTAAGTTCATATTGCTATGTTTAATGTATGAGTGTTATTAGTTAAGCAAAGACAAAATCAAATCTAAACAAAAAAACATGAATATTGCCCATTTTTGTATGTGGAAATTGAATATTATTTTCTGAAAACAGTATCTTCTGCTCCCTAGCCATTTTTTAGAAAAAAATTATTAAAGAACACTTACCCAAATTTGTCAAATGCCTTATATCACTGCGATCGGCCAACTTTTCCGCAGTCTCATAATATCCCATTCGTAAAAGGTGTTCGATAACCATTCGATCCATGCGAATCTATATACAAAAACAAAATAATGAAACCCTTCATTATTTGACTCCATTCACGTTTAAAGCAATCAACTGAACCTGTCTTAATCATCTTACCCTCTTCCATTGATCCACAGATGCTTGCCAAATTTCATAGCTGGTTTTCATCTCAGGCGATGCATTGGCCTTCAGGTGCTCCAACTTTCTTTTACACACATAGCTGGCGGCCAATTCATCTGAAATACTCTCGTCAGCTTTCCGTTTCAGTACCTGCAGGCGTTCCACAACACCACCGACAAGTTTGCTTATCTCAGCAATAGTTGGATTTTGTCCCTTGATTGCTTTTTCGACTTCCTTTGTGGCACTGAAAGTCTGATCGACTTCTCGATCGAGTGTTTTTTGGGCGACACGAAATTTTTTGTTCAAAACCTCGTAAGGCACTTTGAGCGTAGCGTGCTCCATTGATTTTATTTCCGACATTTTATGCTTCCCTTTTTCTTTTCCTATTTTTTTTTTTATTTCAGTAGCACTAGCACACTCCCTTCCTTTTGTCCTTTTGGATAGTTCTTTGATTTACAGTTTTTTTTTTATTTCAAAAAGTTTATTGGTCTTTGTTTTTCTTCGAATATTCCAATGTTTTGTTTTGAAAAAACTCACCAATATTATGAGGTAATTAATGCTCACTCACTGCAGAGGTATATTAAATTACTTTGGTATATTTTTACCTGCACAGCTGATTTTCTGCGTCGCCACGGCTGATTATTACAAATGAAGTACGTTTTTTTCTGAAGCTCCAAGCTGATGTTGCTTGCTGTTGAGTGTTGAATTGGTGTTGTGGGGGAGCAGTGGAGCAAAATTCATAATCGACACTCGAAAGACGAGACTTGACAGAACAAAACAACAATTACAGGAACTGCCATATTAAATTTTTCTAGTGAACTCTAGTACAATATTTTAGAAGTCCCAGTTACACGAGAGCACTTTGGTGTTTGAGGGACTTTGAGCCTGATTACACGATTCGTTTTTTCGGACGTTTCGCGTTTCGTCTTTTTGACACATTGGGTGAGGTGTGTAGAAATGTAAGGGGAATGAAAAAACGAAAGCACGTATGAAAATTTTAAGATTTTTTCTGGTTGAACCTTGACGTTTATGATTTGACAAACGAGTATAGGCGGGGATACTTATAAACTTTAAATAATGAGCTTTGAAATTGTTTTTCGTGATTAAATAGATATAAGATTGACAAGGAAGTGATGTAAAAATATTTTAAATAATTATTATAGTCTATTTCCCAATAAATAAACCTCATATTTTTTGAACGTTAGAAAAAGTACTTCGACTTCGACTTAGACTTCATCACATGACGTGAAGTGTGAAAGTAAAAAGGATCGAAGCAATTCAACGAAGCAGAAGAATATTTTGTGTTATTTTTGACAGCCTATTCTTCACCAACACGTGATGGTGTGTGAATGCACATACAGAAACGGAATATATCACGATCATGCGGTGAAATGTTGTGAGGGGCTTACAGAACGACGCTGTTTAAATTGGGTAGATTGAGACCGGTCTCACGGTAGTTTCTAGACAAGAGAAGTGGGGAGTCAGGGATGTCTTGAGGCATGAACAAAATATAAACACCGACCTCATGAGGCTCATTTCTTAGTGTTTCAATGTGCAAAGCATTGAAGTTGTTATTATTTCTATGTGTTTTGAGGCGCCTCAAATGGTCGAATGTAGATACAATGAGACTCACGATTCCGGACTCAAATTTCCCAATCCAAACAGGCTCTGCGGATGCTGTTTAGATTGGAAAGACTGAGATCGGTCTCATGGTAGTTTATGGACAAGAAAAGTGAGGGGTCAGGGATGTCATGAGGCATGAACAAAATATAAACACCGACCTCATGAGACTCATTTCTTGTTGTTTCAATGTGCAATGAATTGAAGTTGTTGTTGTTCTATGTGTTTCGAGGCACCACAAATGGACGAAAGCAGACACGATGAGACTCATGAGGCTCTAGCAGAAGTACGGAGTGAAAGATCCAGTTAAAACTCTATAACTGGGCCCTATTACAGCAAGAAAACGATATTCAAGGATACGATATTCATGATAACATATCCCGATAGTAAAAAAAGATAATGGACCTATGAAAATGTTGCCAGATAAAACAAAAACACATTTTTTTCAACCACATCTAACATCATGCCAGTACTTGTAATGCACTTATCAGAAAAATCATATCACACAATTTGAAAATTCCCTTTCAATTTTCTTTAACTTTTTATTAAGAGGCGTTTTCCTTTGGAGATGGCCAAGTACTTGTAAGTAGGTACTTAGCTAGCTTTTTTTCAATGGAACACATAAGCTGCTTTGTGCAGTTGGTAGTACTAGATAAGAGTTTTCATCTCACAAAAATCCATGACCATCAGGGATGCCAACTCTTCGATTCTCTTATTACATTATTTGACACTATACTATATTTCATTTTATTCAAAAGTCTACTACCCTATTACGATTGTCTATTAACAAATTAACAATTAATCAATTTGAAATTCGATCTTTAAAAACCCTACTGATAAACATTTTGATCATTGAGAATGATGTTGATCGTTGAGAATAACAAGAAAATTAAATAAAGAATAGTTGATCAGTTTTCTGATACATTGAGTTCAAAAATCCAAATTTCAAGGTTTATCAACTATCAATTTGATAATTGACAATCGTAATAAGGGTGTACGTCGTCATCGTTCAATGAAAACTCCCTAACTCCATTTGTTTAGAAACCAAGAACGATATATTTAATAATAATAATATAATAATTTGTGAATTAAGCTTCTTCTAAATTTAGAAAGTCACATAAATAATTTTTCCTAGTAGACTAAGAGCTGGCATCATATTTTTGGGTTGAGCACATAACCAAGAAATGAGTATGAAGGTCCGTAGGTGCATACATCTTGATATAAAATTCAAAAGTCTGGCAGGATTTTTTTGGCGCCCGTGGTAAGGACGAGGGGTTGAAAATAACGGTGTTCAGACTTTTGTGTTTGGACCAAATGCACTTCACTTCATTTATTATGAGAAATAGTGCTCTGACATTTTCTTTAAGTCCACAGAGTTTAATTTTTATGATTCGATTAATAGAACTCAAGATATAAACTCTTTAGGTGCACCATATCGAGAGAATTTTGGAAAATTAAAAAAAAACACAACAAAAAAGTCTCCAAAATAAAACCAATAGTATATTCGCTTCAAAAAATCATATCTTGAGATTTATTTTTCAAATCGTGAAAATTAAAGTCTGTGGACTTAATGAAAACGACATAGCATCTTTTCTCATTTTTAATAAATTAATTGAAGTGCATGTGGCCCTAACACACAACAGTCTGAAAACCGCTATTTTCAAACCCTCGTCCTTACCACATTTTTTGGTTATGTGTTTAACCCAAAAATATGCTGCCAGCTCTTAGACTATAGCTATATTGGCAAAATAAGTACCCCTGTGTGCAATGTCTAGTAAAGCATAACAATCTAAAACTGATCAAACACGAAGAAAATCTATGCGGTTCACAATTTAAAGAAGCGTCAATTTTTAATATTTTTGTAGGCAAATATGTTCAACCGATAACATCGGATAACGTTAGTTATCAAAACATGTTTTAAGCTACAATAACCAAATCAACAATCATAACTCCAAAGAAGCTGTTTGTGGGAATGGGAAGAGTGAAGCTAAGACTGACGATTTGCACATTGCACCTAATACTCGAAACTATTTTTTTGTGATTATTTTGTATTTTTTTTAAGGGGCTCAAAAGAAAAAGTGAAAGCTTAGCACTCGTTTTGAGTGTTTGACGTTGGTTTGGGAGATCCTTAACTTTAATGTACCTACATAGGTACCAAAAACAAGATTACTCTTCTTACCTTGTTACAATTTGCAATTGGTTATCAAAACTGTTCACTGACTTTCTAGTTATTTCAACGTTCGACGATTAGATTAAAAAGTCTTAACGTACGTTTTTTTTTAATCAAAACTTTACAAATAATTTACAGGAATAATATTAACTATATATTTCTTATGCCATAAATTGCAGACTGTTTAATAAAATCATCTAATTTCGTTTGAAACAAATCAGACGTGACTGGAGTACTGGGCGACCATAAGGGATCTCTTACCACAAATTCAACCCAAATCTTGCTATATAATTGTTGCAATAGCTCTTTAACATTCATAGCCGCTACATCTGTATTTAGGACGAATCTAGAAAAATAAAAAAGAAATACATAATGAAATATGACTTATCAATAAAGTATTCTATAACTTACTTCAATCCTGAAGGCGTTTCCAAATAATGTAGAGCGTACTTGTTTGTCTTGTAAAAGAGAAATCCTTCCTTTGGATCATGGGGAGATATTTTATTTACAAAGGATTTAATTGAAAATAGCATTCCGTATGTAAGTTTTGCTTCCTAATATCAATAAAATGCGAAAATAAAAATATATACATAGTTAACAATCTAAGGAAATCATAAGTTTTATATGGATGTACCTACTTCTTCTCGCGTGATGCCAGACTTTTTCAATCGATTCCATTCCCCGTAATACAGCAATGTGCCATATTTATCGAAAATATATAAATTGTATATCGTCATGTTTGGAATTTAGCGGAAAGTTATAAATTTTATTGGAATTTTTTGTTAATACAAAATAAAAATAAAAATTAATTTAATATTTATGTTCTTTTTTGTTGGCAACGAAGAACCAATTTGTTTACCAAGTTTGAAAAGTCAGAAAACGTAATCTCGTATGTGTAATATATGTAAAGTTTAACGTTATAAGATAATGGCCGCATTCAATCCAAATATCTGAAAATTCAGAATTTTGTTCGTTGAATGCAAACAAAATCTGAATTTATATCCAAAATATAGTTAAATTAGAACTTTTATATTATTTAAAACTAAAGAATTCGTGATGAGTGATTCTTAGCAATTGCACACACACTTCTGAAGACGAAGTTATATGTAAGTAAATCAATAAAACGTAAGTTCACGTGATAAAATTTCAAAGTGTGTTTCGTTCGATGCTTTCGATGTTTGTTTCAGAATTCACACTTGTCAGACAAACAGTAAAGTTCAATTCCCTTTTAAATATTTTTGCATAACGCCTCTTCCATCTCTTTCATCTTAATTTTTAGATGAGAATTTCTAGTAGGTGTGTTCCTTAGGGCCAGTTGTACAAATATTTAACTAGTGGTTCAGCCAGTAAAAATTTTTGAACCACGGATCAAAATTTAAACCACGTTTGTACAACTGGTCCTTAAATTCTTAGCACTATTTCAGACTAAAATGTCAAACTGTGACAGGTGGCAATGAAATCTTCTCAGAGAGAAGAAAAACTGTCAAAGATCTTGATTACACGATTCGTGTTTTTCTTCGTTTTGTTTTTCGTCTTTTTGACAGGTACGTACCTTTGTGATTACACACAACCAAAAAAGTCTATTAATTTTTCTGACGTTCAAAAAATATGAGGTTTATTTATTGGGAAATAGACAGAAATAAAAATTAAAAATATTTTGAAATCACTTCTTTTTCAATATTATTTCTATTTTAACACGAAAATAAATTTTAAAGCTCATTATTAAAAGTTTATCAGCATCCCCCACCTCTACTCGTTTGTCAAATCATAGACGTCAAGGTTCAACCAGAAAAATCTTAAAATTTTCATACGTGCTTTCGTTTTTTCATCCCACTACATTTCTACAACCATCACCAAATATGTCAAAAAGACGAAACACGAAACGTGTGAAAAAACGAATCTTGTAATCAGGCTCAAAATGTTGGGAACGGCTTGGAAGCTAATTTGCACCACGTCAAAAGAAATATTTGACCAGAGCTGGGCAATCATAATAGTCAATCATTTTTTAAAAAATACAATAAACAAAAAGAATACAAATCTTCATAACAAAATTTTCTTCTACGAAATAGATTTGCTTAGCCATACATGCATTTTAAGAAAATCATTTGATTTATAAAAAGATAACAAATTATACATCTACCAAAAACAAACCAAAAAAAAGTAACACTTGGGTAACCCTAATTCAGATTTTTTGTTCATTCAACAAAAAAAATTTCTAAATTTTCATATCTGAATTTTCAGACATTGAGGACATTCACAGTCGTATTTATAAACTTTGTCTAACTTTAGACAGCCGTCCAACTCCAAAAAGTTATTAATAAACTTCGTCTACTGTTGTCCTAAAATTGTCTAACTTGAACAATGACATCGGTTGCCTAAGATTTGCTTAGCTTGACATTTTATTTAATTAAATAAGGCATATATCCAACTATTAAGGACTTTAAAAAAACTGCCTAACTAGTCAACCGCCTAAAAAATCTAATAAATAAGGCTGTCAGTGTTTAAGATATCTAACTTTTTTGGGCTCCTGATTGGTCGGCTGTGAAAAAATATTTATAAATTCAGATCAATTTTGTTTTGGATACGTTTGTTCTGAATTTTCAGATGAGAATTACTAGTCTGAAAGAGATGGAAGATGCGTTATGCCAAAAAAAGCGCAAAAATAATTAAATGGGAATTGAACTTTACTGTTTGTCTGATAAGTGTGAATTCTGAAACAAACGTTGACGCATCGAACGGAGCACACTTTGAAATTTTATCAAGTTAACTTACGTTTTATTGATTAACTTACAAATAACTTCGTCTTCAGAAGTGTGTGTTCAAGTGTTAAGAACCACTCATCATGAGTTTTTAATTTTCAAATATTATAAAAGTTCCATTTTAACTATTTTCGATGTAAAAACCAAAAGCTAATGCAGTTTTTTGAAAGAGCTAAAAGAACTGACTTTCGACTGAAAATTCAGATTTTTTTTGCATTCAACGTACAAAAATTCTGAATTTTCAGATATTTGGATTGAATGCGGCCATTTTGATTGAATGCGGACTTTATTTGAAAAACTTAAGCAAACGTAATGAAAAGTCATCAGAGTTTTCAGAATTTTTATGACAGCTGACCAATCGGAAGCCTCAAAAATTCAGATATCTGGATCCTGAATGCACGGAATGCTCCCATGGTTTTGTCTTTTGTATATGTTGTGTATTGTGTTGTAAGGGATTTGTTGTGTACTAGTCAGCTGTTCGAGATTTTATTTAAAGAAACAATTTAAAATAGTTGTTCACCTTTTCAATATTCTAGTAAGGTAAAATTAATAATACATTTTGATAGGAATTCATGTAAAAGGTATTAAAAAGTAAATACAAATTAGTAATTACAATTCTCTTTTAATTATTTTAAGAACAAAGATTTGACAGCAGTCATGTTGCAATCAAAATTTAAATATGTATGAAGTATGATTTAGGCAATTTACAGTACAGACTCGTCTTATAAGACTAACGAGCTGATAGCATACATAGCATGTTTTGTTTGAGTAATTTTCCTCCGCCACTTTGACAGAGCAGGAGATAAAATATAAAAAGGATGACTGGGTTCTAAAACGCAATAAAACAACGCATCATGAATTTTCTGTGAATCCAAAAAATGTCGGTATCCCTTTGTAAAAGGAAAAGTGAAGAGTTGTGTTTATATTTTTTAGAATACGGATCCCTCTGAAATGTCTGTAATGAACTGGCTAGTTGTTAGCTTCAAAAAGAATTTGTTGAGAAACAAAACATTCACTATTTGGCTGTTAATTATTTTAGAGCCTGTTTAGATTTGGAAAATTGAGTCTGCACTCGTGAGTCTCATCGTGTCTACACTTGAACATTTGAGGTACCTCAAAACAGAAACAACAATAACTTCAATGCTGTGGACATTGAATCAACAACAAATGAGTCTCATGAGGTCAGTTTTTATATTTTGTCCATGCCTCATGACATCCCCACTTCTCTTGTCCAGTAACAACCATGAGCCCGGTCTCATTCTTACCAACCAAAACAACATCTTAAATATCACAGTCCAAATAGAATTTGATCTTTTTCAAATATCAATATTATTTTAAGTAATATATTTTTTTTAATATCTTTACAGTTAAAAATAACAATGCGCCTACTTGTACTATATGGTAGCCAAACTGGAACAGCACAAGACGTTGCTGAACAAATATGGAGAGAATCCAAGTCATACTCATTTACCGGTCCATTTATGTCCATGGATGACTATGATATTCAAAATTTAATAAAAGAACAATTAGTTATTTTTATTGCTTCTACAACAGGACAGGGTGAAGAACCTGATAATATGAAGAAATTTTGGAAATTTCTATTGCGAAAGAGTTTACCGTCAAACTCTTTGCAAAACTTGAAGTTTGCTTGTGTTGGTCTTGGAGACTCCAGTTATACTAAATATAATTTTGCTGCGAAGAAACTCAACAAAAGGTTGATTCAACTTTCGGCTTCTCCAATTATTCCACTGGGTAGGGTTTTCATTTGTTTATTGTTTTATTATGATAAGTATAATCAGGAATTAATTTACAGGACTTTGTGATGATCAACATGATCATGGAATGGCCGCTGCTTTACTTCCATGGATTCAAAATGTATGGATAGCCTTAAAACAAATGTATCCACATTTAAAAGCTTCAACTTCAAAGGAATTTATTCATAAATGGAACGTCTGTAAAAGTACCAAAAATATATTCTCGGATTTGACTCATTTGAAATGGACGCTTAAGGAAAAACCTTTAAATTTAAAAGTTGTGGTATGTTTAAAATTATTGTATATGAAATATTTTTTGAATATCTTTGTTTTTATTTTTAATTATAAAGGAAAATGTGAGAACTACTTCAGATGATCATTTTCAAGATGTCAGACTTATTAAGTTAAAGTTTCCATTGAATTCCACTTGGAATCCTGGTGATGTCTTACAAGTACGACCATGTAATTCTGATGAAAAAGTCAATGAACTCTTTGAAATTTTGAGTGAACATGATCTGGGCTTTGACAAAAGTACTATTGTTGAATTGAAGGAGAATCATGAAGGTAAGAAAATAAAATGCGTTCATAATAATATATTCTATGTTGGGCATTTAAAGACCATTTTCTAAGTCCTTCAATCTCTTTTAAAATTAAAATATTTCATTGGACTCCATTAACCATATACAAATTTTGATACATTTTTATGCTCGACGTTGAATTTTTGGGGCGTCTTTCCATAACGGTAGCATGCCTCAAGTAGTGATTTTTTATTTTACATTGAGCTAAGGGTCTCAATAGAATAACTTTAATATCGGTGAGGAAAAACTGCTAAACGTGATCACAAATGTGATATTTTTCATTTAAGCCCCTCACTCCCCAGATTTCTTGGAAAATGAAAACTTAAAACATTAATTGAAAATATAAATAAAAGTTAGCTCACATTAAAATTACGATAATTATTACTTTGACCGACAAATCTACCGAATAAAAGTATGCACGTATGAAAATTCGTGCTAGCGTAATGAAAAGCTGAGTCCATCAAATTTTCATAAATTCTTGATAACTTCCGTGCATCAGCACTAGCGATAATCCAAAAAGAGGCTTTATTTTTAATAAATAAGAAAAACCCTACATTATTTATGTTCAGCAAAACTTTTCTTGTTATCTGATTATCGCCCCTACTGTTTATTCTCTTTCATACTTAATACAACATCGAACACGTTGGTATCCTTTGACATTTCTCTGAACGTCACCACGTGTGGTTGTGAGGATTGGTATTATTTTTCGTGTTCAATTTTTTGGATTGTTTTTCTCTGTGTATCTCGTAAGTTTGTTAATTATAATTAAATCAAGAAAACAAACAACATGCTTCGAAGACAAGCTAGACTTAGACGTGAATACCTGTATAAAAAATCGGCAGAAATTCGCCACAAAAAACTGCAGGAAAAGAAAGAGTTGCTTGAAAACAGTCTCCAAAAAAATACACAAATCCATGGCAATCTCCAGCGACAAGCAATTCAGCTTCAGGAAAAACTTAAATACAACGTCGATGGTAAACTATCAACAGTGACAAATTCCAAAGATGGCCAAACAATAAAAATTGATATTATTTCAAATTTTAGATCCAAATGGAGTTACTGAAGCAAATATCGACGATGAATACCGTTGGGCTGGTTGTGAAGATCCCAAAATCATGATCACTACCTCACACAGTCCTTCGGCACGATTGAAGATGTTCGTCAAGGAACTACGACTGCTATTTCCCAATGCACAGCGAATGAATCGCGGTAACTATGAAATGAAGCAACTTATGCACGCCTGCCGTGCTAATGATGTGACAGATTTCATCATCGTTCATGAACATCGAGGTGTTCCGGATAACTTGGTTATCTGTCATTTACCATATGGTCCCACAGCGTTCTTTAATATCTCTGGAGTTGTGATGCGACATGATTTGCCCGATGTTGTGCCTATGAGCGAACAGAAGCCACATCTGATATTTCATAATTTCAAAACAAAACTGGGAGAACGCACTATGAACATTTTGAAGCATTTGTTCCCAGTTCCGAAGAAGGAATCGAAACGTGTGATGACTTTTGCTAATCACGATGATTACATCTGTTTCCGCCACCACACATATCAATATGCGAATAAGGAACTAGAGCTTAAGGAGGTCGGTCCGAGATTTCAATTGAAGTTGTACCAAATCAAGTTGGGTACATTGGATGAGCTGCAAGCCGCTAACATTGAATGGGTATCGCGGCCGTACATGAATACAGCTGCTAAACGAAGATTTTTATCTGACGATGATGGATGGGTACAGGATAATATTGAACAAGATTATTGATATATGAAAAATATAAATAAATGTATTTATAACTCAAAAGACACCCACGTATTTCATTCTCCATTTTGTTGAAGAAGTTTTAATTGAGAAAATATTATTAGAAAATCAGTTTTAACTAAACAATAACATGTAATTATAAGAAATTCCAATACTCATCATTGATTCATTGAGATCGGAGTGATATAATGCTGCTTGTCGTATCTTCACCCCTTAAAACTTTTCATAGATTTCTAACATTTCTACCCGTACTAATCCTAGAATAAGTATTCAAATCAGTATCTTCATAAACACAAGTAGTCCAGTAACATAATTGTATTTTTACCACGCAAATTGTTCGGTAGCTTTGATTTTGCCCCTCTTTTATGTTTTTGGGGGTGCTGAATTTGAGGATTGCGACTTATATTATCGTGACGCAACATGGAAAAGTGCAGAAAATGATGCAAACAAGCATTTTTTGGGAGTTTTTCACTAATGGCTCGAAAACTACAATTATTCGAAAATTACATCAAATTACCATTAAATACTAGGTACTTATAGGTACTAGTAGGTACACACAATTTGAAATAAAATCTCTGTTTAAGGTTTTTTTCTGCTGGACAACCTATTTGGACTCAAGCGCTAGTTGAAAATTGACGTTTTTTTTACTGTTTACTAATAGTGCAGTCAACGAAGACTCGAAATCATAAAATAAATGCAATAAATCATATGCTGTCTGGGTTTTTGTTTTAAGGGTAGGGGGTTACCCCCAGGTATATATACTAAAAGTCCCTAGTCCAGCACCACGAGCTTTAGACAAGAGAGGGAGTTAAATGTCACCTTTTGTAATTTTTCCTGAATATTTAAAAAAACTAAGAGAATTAGCGGGAAAGTGGACACTACAAAACGAACGTAAATTAAATTTCATACAAAAAAGTCATATTCATATTTTCGGTAGGAGCAAGGTTAAGAAAGATACGATGAGTAGCAATGTCAAACATTTGAAAAATAGTGTTATTGGCCTATATAATTAATATCTTTTTATTAATTTTTCCAGAAACAACAGAAAAAATTAGTACATTTTGATTTATGGTCATTCCAGTGACGTCGTGAGGGCAAGTTGGGGTGCGAAAGAGGTTGTTGTGTTCAAAATGCCCATATTTAATTTTATTTTATACAGTGTCTATTTTCATAAAAGAAACACTATTTTTTAAAGAATTGGTTATTGGCCAATACTTTATGAAATAATATTAACAAATGTTCTAAGAAAAATATTGTATAAGGCGGGGGTGCATTTCCCCCTTCTTTTCATACGGAAGGGATAAATTCCTAAAACATTAACTTTAAGAAGATAAATAGCTATTGAAAAACAATGGAAATACCTACTGTGCTATTGCTTTCTGTAGAGCTTGAGCCAGATTCTTTATTATATAACCAAATAAACTTGATAGTTTTTGCACAAGTTGTTTAAAAATTCAAAGTTACTAAAAAAAAATAAAATGTTTTGTAAAATGAAGCAAGATATACTTTAAAATTGCTCTAGCACGTCACGTTTTTGATATATTTGAATCTTAAGATATAAAAAATGCGTTTTTTTATACATACATATGTATATAGGGTTATATTTTTTCTCAATGTATTTTTTTTTTCGAAAAAATGTTTATGGTCATACTGAAGTATGAACATTTTACTTCAAAATTATTTTTGAATTTTCCAAATATCACCATTTATTTTCGAGAAATCGAAAAAAAGCCTTCGTCTTACACCACGCATAATTCGAAAAATTCAGTCAATTTTTCAATGCACAAAAGGGCACATAGCGAGCAAATTGTGTGGTCGGTTTGATTTTTCCCCTATTCTGAGGTTCGCGACTAAATTTCGTGGCGTAATATGCTATGAGTACCTGCTTTAGGAATAGTACCGGATTCTGTGACGAAATTAGTTATTAATTAAAATGATATTTAATGTTCTACAGAAATAGTGTTTCTTTTTTTCAGACCTCCCTCTTCCACTGCCATATCAACACCCAGTTACCCTTGGATTGTTAGCAAAGTACGTTTGGGATCTCAGCGCGGTGCCTAGACAAAGTGCCTTCGGACTATTAGCTTTGAATTGTAAAGACGAACTGGAAAAGGAAAAACTTGAAGAATTCACAACCTCGGAGGGCCTAGAAGAATTGATAGCTTATGCACACAGGCCACGCAGATCAATACTAGAAATATTGTACGACTTTCGGCATGCAACAGCCGCTTTAACTTTGCCCATATTATTCGAGCTCTTTCAAATTATCCAACCGCGAAGTTTTTCAATAGCTTCCGTGCCTGATGGAGGTACTCTCGACCTTTTCGTGGCTGTTGTCGAGTACAAAACAAAATTATCAACACCAAGACTTGGTTTATGCTCTTACTGGCTTAAAAACATTCCAGTGGGAGATGATATTCTAGGAACTATAAAGCGGGGAACATTAATGTTTCCCAAAGATTTTTCAACGCCAATGATTATGGTTGGACCTGGAACTGGAATTGCGCCATTACTCAGCATGATGATGTTAAGAGAGACTTCAGCAGAGATAACTACCGAATCGATTGTATTTTTTGGATGTAGAAATAAAGACAAGGATTTTTTTTGCAGGTAACTAACAGTTTCTTTACTTTTTTATGTACATACATTTTTTAAGTTTTTATTTTGTTCTTAAATTATAGGGTGTATTTTGAACGTTTTGAGGCAAAGAGAGTTGCAAAGTGTTTTACTGCGTTTTCCAGAGACCAGGAAAATAAAGTTTATGTTCAACATTTGATAAAGGATAATGCCTCGCTATTAAAAGATTTAATTTTGAATAAAACTGCAGTTGTTTTTGTTGCGGGATCCTCAAACAACATGCCAAAATCGGTCAAAGAAGCATTTATTGAAATACTAGACGATGAACTTTACATTGAAAAGATGATCAAGACAAATCGGTATCAAGAAGAAACTTGGTCTTAAATAATATATATTTCTATATTATGGACAAAAATGTATAGGAATTTAGATAACTATTTCTATTTATTTTTTGTAATTAGTAAAATAAAAAATTAATACAAAAATAAATAAAAATGAGTTTTTCTCATTTATCGTGAATAGTGGTTTCTTAAAAATAAAGAGAAATACAATTCAAAAAAGGGATAGAAATTATTTTTATTGTAAATACAAATCAATGGGTTGGATCATTTTACTTTCGAATGAAACAATTTTTACAGCCATAAATGCATTCCAAACATAATTTTCAATAAAATACTGAGAGATTCATAGTTAAATATAGTTCAATACTACTTGCTAATTATCTATTATGCGATAAGAACCAGCTGATTCCGCTGTTGCCGGTCAATTTTGCTGACCCATAAACAACAATAATTGTAAACATTATGCCTACACAAATATACTGGCTAATATATATATACACATGTACATATATTATACATATACACAATGAGTAAATAAGACTGATGACAAAGAGATTCCAATTAGATGATTTTGTTTATTGGATGTTACTCACAAACAATTGTACATGGGTTGCATAAAATTGCTCTTTAAAACTATTTTTATGTTTACCTAAAATTTTGGTGAAATAAAAAAAAAGTAAGAAAAGGTCAATTTTGAATATTTATTAGTATTCATTTATAAACTTATTTTCAAAAAACTTCAACAACCCGTTTTTGAAATATTGAATTTAAATTTTTTATTTTTTTTTAAATCCATTTTTTTTAATTTGGTATACAATATATATCATATTTTAAAGAAGCTTTTGCAAAAAAAAATTTCATTGAAATCGATTGAGCTGTGAGTGAGAAATACAAAAAAAACGTTATATGTATGGTACCGTTAATAACAATTTTTCTTGTTTTTTTTTACCAGAAATTACACAGTACCCTACAATAATATTTTAATTTTTTTCTTATCAAAATCGTTGGAGCGGTTTTTGAGACAAATAAGCAATTCCTTAACGGTTGTATGGCAAGTACCATTGTTTTTGGAGCTTAAAAAAAACACTTTTAACATATACATCGCATATCGTATATCGCAAGTAATGATTTTTTATAAATTACTTAAACGTTCACAGCTGAATTTGGAAGTTGAAATAACGCAATCTGTTGGTAAATGTTTTTTTTTAAAAAAAGGGAAGAATTAAATAATAGGTCATTTGATCGGATATGTCGATACCTTGTTTTGCATGACTGTATTCTCACATTTCCTGTAGCTGGTGGCTTATTTGTTTTCTCTAACTGTCCTTTTATTTTTCCTTTTGGAGCTTGATCTAAACTATGTTTATGCTTAGCACATAGGTACACTTCGAGTTTGTCCTTCCATTTTGGCACAACAATGGAACAATCGAATCACGCCTCTTTAGATTTTTAGCCTGCCTTTGACCATCGTCCTTCAGTTAATGAACGTTTTAAGTTTGGAAATTATATTTTCAAAAAAAAAAAAAATTACAAAAACAACATTATTTTAAACCTAAAATTAAAAAGTGGGTATTTTTTAAAAATAATTTTTTTTTTCTATTTTAATAAAAAAAAATATAGAAATCAAATTTGTTTTAGTTCCATTTTTATACGAGTATTTCCATCCACTTACTTTCTTTCTACACACGTTCCTCACGAAAAGTATTCCTGAAACAGTGTAAAATATAAGCTGACGCACTACAAAATGAAAAAAATATATATTTTTAATACTTGCTAAAAATTCTTCAAAAATTTATTCGTAAAAATACTTCAAAAATTTATTCGTAAACTTTATGCACCCTCACCCTCTGTTGTGATATATTTTATTCAAAAATTCGAGTAGATATTCACCACGTACATACTCGTATAAAATCTGTAAAATTTTCATCTGTTTTAAGCTTTTTAACTATCCCATTGTCTGTTGATTCTTTTTTTTTTAAATTACTTCAACCAAAGATTTAGAAGCACCCTCTACACCATTTTTTTTTAATTTGCTGTTTTTATAGCCTTAAGGTGCCATCCCACCATGCAAGAAAGTACTTACACCAATTGCTACAAAAATTTCGATTTTGAAATGTTCGTGCAAACTCCTTTGTTTTAATAGAGTTTGCTGAAACGACTTTTTACTTGCTCGCAAGTGAAATTTGCGGGAACTGCTTTTAAGTCGTCTCACCGTGCAAGCAATTAATTGATGAAATTACTTGTGGCAAGTACTTCCTGAAATTACTGGAATCGAAGCATTTGATTCTGGTAGAGACAATAAATCGTGTTCTTCAACATTGGACACAGCAAAATGTGACTGCAAGAAGAGGAATTGCAGGTACCAGTCTCACCCTGCAAGTGTTTCTTGCGCAATTACTTGCAAGCACTTTTCGGGTCGTCCCAGCAGGCAAGTTTTACTTGCAGCAATTTCCTTATTTCCATGATGTGACGGTACCTTTAGAAATTTACTTTAAGCTACAAAAAAATTATAGTAATATATTATGGTTTTCTCAGCGAGAAAAGAAAATTTGGTAGCACTGTCAGGCGTAAAATCGTCGTAAACGTTGTAAAATTGTTATCTAATTTTAATATACAAATTATGATATATGACCGGCTTAACGCCATTGTAACGGGTGTTTTTTTAGATGTGTGGGTTTTAAGAAGAAATAAAACGCATATAATTTAATTTTATGTCCAAGAATTTGGCTTTATTATAAGGATAAGGGTTTGCAATTGGGTTGGGGTCGAAATCCCGCGAATCAAAATCCCGCATGTCGAAATCCCGTGTGTCAAGATCCCGAAAATCAAAATCCCGCCGATCAAAATCCCTACATTTCTACTACAATGCGACAGCGCGTTAATATAGGGGGCATGCTGCCCCCTGCAATCCCCCTGCTTGGGCTCACTGTAGGATTTTATGATTTGGGGTATGTAAAGTTTCTTTTGTATTTAAGGAATCTGGATTTAGAAGTCGCTAGGACGTTCAGTTTAGCCACAAATCATGTTTAAAGATGTAAAGTTTGATGCCTCTAGGACGCTTAGTTTAGTGAAAAACGTTTTTTTTTAACATGAAATCAATTTCAAAATATTTAGTTCAATTTTTTAATTGAAATTTTGGAACAGTTTTTTTTTTCAAATTTTCAAAAAAAAATCCATCTCTGTCCAGATTTCAGACCCACCTGTGTTCAGATCCATACCCACCTCTGTCCAGATCCAGACTCACCTCTGTCCAGATCCAGACCCACCTTTTTCCAGATCCAGACCCACCTCTGTCCAGATCCAGACCCACCTCTGACCAGATCCAGACCCACCTCTGTCCAGATCCAGACTCACCTCTGTCCACATTCAGACCAACCATTGTCCTCACCCAACCATCCACCAAACTTTACAAATTGAAATCCAATTGATATCTCTTTACCTCGGGGTGTGACCTCTACCTAAAATAAATGCGAAAGCACTACTTCTTAAATACTTTTCAAAAGGGGGGGTGGCTTCAATAAATAATAAATTCACAAAATATTTGTTCAAAAGTATGATATAGTATTGTTCCGAATTATCTGATAATTTTGGATTCTTTTCCCTAAAACAATATTTTTGTTTGATTTTGTAGGTTAAAATATCTTGTAAAAATTTTGGCTACATCGCTTTTAAATGAAAAGTTATTGTCAAATACTACTCCAAAATAATCTTGCATATAAACAGCATAAATATGTTCATAGACACTTATTAAGTTTTTAACCCATAGTAAAACTAAAACGACGAGATGAGATACCTCTGAATCATCAGCGTCTTCTAAGCTTAGCTCAAGTTTTACTTTATTTATACGAATGTCTCTTCTATTTGGGGTCCTAAATATATTCGCAGAACCAATACTTGATCTTTAAAAAGTGGTCTCAGAAATGCTCACCCCAATGTTTAAGAGCGATCGTTGATCTTGATACATGACCAGTTCTCATTCGACAGCACAATCGAATTGATCGTGCTTTGTTTAAAACCGCGCACCAATGAATTCAAATAGAATGCTTAAAATATTCGGACTTACTCTTATCGGTTCGTTTTTGTTTTTGATAGTTTCAGCAAGTAGTGATAATGGAATAGCAAAATATACCTGGAAGGAAAAATATTTGGACAACGTTCCGGTTGATCATTTCAATTACGTGACAGATGCGACTTTTTCATTGCGGTAATTTGATATTCTTTTCGAAGTCATAAAAATACATACTGTAATTTGGCTTTTATATTTGTGTATTTCGATTTCCCCCGGAGAATAGCTATTTGATTAATGATGAATACTCGAAGAGTGATAATACGACTCCAATCCTATTTTACTGTGGCAATGAAGGTGACATCGAACTGTTTGCCCAAAACACTGGCTTCATATGGGAGAACGCCCAGCAGCTGAGTGCATTGATAATCTTTGCTGAACATCGTTACTATGGAAAATCGATGCCATTTAAAAATGCCTCTTTCGATAGTCCACAGCATTTTGGATATCTTACAGCTGAACAAGCTCTGGCAGACTATGCTCAGCTTTTAAATGAGATAACAGGGGGTGAAAATGATAGACCAGTGATCGCCATTGGTGGGTCATATGGAGGTATGTTGGCAGCTTGGTTTCGCATGAAATATCCACATTCTGTGACAGGAGCACTAGCTGCATCAGCACCGATTTGGCAATTTAAAGGTTAAACAAAGATACCAATCCAATGATATTAAAGGCAATCTCAATTAATTTTTTTGTTTTAAGATCTAACACCATGCGACATCTTCACAAAGATTGTGACGTCGGTTTTCAAGACATCACTCAGTGCAAATTGTAGCGATAATATAAAAAAATCTTGGAATATACTTAAGTGAGTGAAAAGCACTACCATCAGACGGTGTATTGCGCATATCTACTGAATTAAAATATTGTTTTAAATTAATTGCATTTCCGTCCACAGAAATTTTGCATCGAATGACACCGGACGGGCAGCTCTCAATTCAAGGTTTAAGTTCTGCAAGGGGGAGGAGATTACCAAACCGGATGACATCGAAGCATTTTTTGGTTTGTATTTGCTTGTGCTTTTGTTTTTCGTTTATATTTTTACACTTCAATTTTCTGATGGTAAAAGATCCTTTCTGTGGCTAGAGAAACCAGGAAAACCAAGAAATGGTTTGAGTCTTTGCACCAGAAGAGCAAATTTTATATTTCAATTTTTCAGGAGATACACAAAGGAAAAAGGGCTTAAACGCATGAGTTGCGTCTCATTGTTGTAACATTGTATGACCATAATGTATAATATATATTTATTAGAGTGGTCGTTATATAGTTTTGTTTTGGGCCTCTTAATCACCTCCAAATTAAGAAACAAACAGATTTTTTTCAGATTTTTATTTTCAAACCCTAGACGAAGTCGTAACGGTTTAAATGAATTGTCTTTCTTCATACTAGGTGATTCGCGTTAAATTTTAAAATAATTTCTTGTATACAATTTCTTTCAACATAACTGTTGATAAAAAATAAATTTATAAATAAAACATAAGAGTGGACCCCTCGTTTTCCAAAAAGCTACAAAACTATACTGTAAGTGTTGCCGCTGTTTTCGAATATATTTTTTTTTTTATAAAATTTCCAATACTTTTCAAGTGAGGGGATATAAAACCCCTCTCCCATAAGATTTGTTTCTTGTCTACTTTCAACCTACTCGCACTGCATTTTCTAAAAAAAAAGTTTTAGAACCAAAAGCTTGAAGCTCGGTATTTAAGGGTTTTTTAAAACTTAAGAATATTTTTAGGAAAAAAATTAAGTTTATGAAAAAAATAACGGTTATCAAATGTTAAAAACCCGTTAAGGAAAATATTTGTATTTCTTAAAAACGGCTCGTATGATTTATATAAAACTTATTCTTTACCTATGCTAAAATTAGTGCGCATCTATTACCAGTAACGTATTAAAAGATTTGGCGGCCCGGGCAAATAAATAATGAAAAAAAGCTGAAATCGCTTCATTATGAAAAAAGTCAATTAAAACTAAATAACAAATACAATTTTAATAATTAGGTACAATTTTGCCGACGCGACGCACAAATTAGTTGACACATTCATCAATAGCACTGTTATAACTGAGTGATTATTCTTAGTCAGAATTAATGACTTTAAGAGATGTCGATGTCCCATATTTTGGTGGTTTTAACCGTTTTGGACACGGACAGGTAATTTTTGGGGCTAAAAAAAAATGGTTTTTCGTTATTTTTGAGTCACATCCGACGGCTATAAATTTTTCAACTAAATACAGGTGTACTATAAATCCTATAAGTACTAATCTTCTTCTTCTTTAAAATTTAGCTAAAACCATCGTAAAATCTAGTTAAGACTTTGAGAATTCCTTAGTTAGTTGTTAGTCTTCACCTCCCCCGACATAATTTAACAAGAAGGGTGAAATGCGGTTTTATATGCTAAACAAGAGATTTATCAGAAAATTTAATTTATCAGAGAAATGCAGAAATATCAGAGAGTAACCTACAGAAATTAACATTTTTTTAACCAAATTTTGAAGAAAAATATTAATCCATTTAGGAACCGTTACAATAATGACAAAATTTACCTCTTCTTGTTACAAAACCTTAAACATTAACATAACATTCTTCACATGTGTCGTGTCAAAAATTAACAGATATGTTTAATATTCATATCTGTACTTGTTGTAACACTGTGACATTGCTGATGAAATAGTTTTTTGAATATTGTAATATTTTCTCAGGTTCGTTAATAAAACTTATTCACTTTATTGAAATTCTTGACTTGATCAGAATAGAGTGCTGCAACTGGAGCTAGAGCTGCAACTGGAATAGCTGTCAAAAAATGTTGTACGTGATTTTTTTTACTCGCCCAGAATGTGCTGTACAGCTTTCTGACATTTTTGGCATCTCAAGTCAGCTGTGCGAACTTAATTCAACACAAATATAAAAATTTCAACAAAAATTAACATGAACAGTGATGAAATGGAAGCTAAAATTACTTTATGTCTTTATCAGAGATTAAAAAGAGTTTGAAACTCTGTTTAACCCCCATGTAAACCCTTGGTTGCTCCGTATGCAGCTGCGTCGTATCATTGGATTTGTGAGTATTCAACATAAAATTTTGACAGCTATTCCAGTTGCAGCTCCAGTTGCAGCTCCTTCTCCATTCTGTTTAGCCAGTAAAAATAAACTGCTGATTTTACTTTCGTTCTTACTTCATTCACTTCTTACCAGAATCGAAATAAAACATTCCTCTCGCTCTGACTACTTATTTTCCTTTCTTTATGATTCTATGTTTACAAGTCTCCAACGCTAAAAATGCTGTCGATAGTGGCGCCGCCACAGAGCTTTGTTCTACTATTTGAATCGCCGCCATGATAGTATTATGATTTTTATATACAAAGGTTATAGTTCCTTCGAGAGTCATTAAAGTACAAAAGTGAGAGTCGTTATAATAATATAATTGCCACTACAGTCCAGTCAATTTGTGCCCAAAAAGGCTCTTAGAGAGCAAGTTATGGGTTAGTTTTGATTTTGCCCGTCTTTTATATTTCTAAATTTGAATTTGAGGTTTGCGACTAAAATTTCTTAACGAAACATGCAAAAAATAGTGCAAAAATGCATTTTCTGGGAGTTTTTCGCTTGTGGCTCGAAAAATACCAGTTATTCAAAAATTAAATCAAAATACCATTGAAAGTGTACACAATGGGTGATATGCATAAAACGAAAGTACTTACTAGAAATAAAAAGTTAAAGTAATTACTATAACTTCTAGTAAAAGGTAAAGTTTGAAGTATTTACTCTATTTCATATGCATAAAAATCAGTTTATACTAGCTGAAAAATAATATCAGAAGATAGCAGATTCATCCACTTAAATTCATCGGAAACCAATAGTAAATACTTATTTTTCATCAAAATTAACGTATAAAATAGCTGATTGTTATATTTCGGCTTATTTTGTTTTTTTTTTTTTACTACAATTCGAGTAAGTGAGGCGCCGAGCTAAGCTAACTTTCGTAAAAAAGTAATACAACTAAGTAATAGAAGATTCTTTTTACTCGAGTACTATTGCTATACTATACTGATTAAACCTTAAGCTAGAAACTTATTTATGAGTTAATAAAAACTTAAAACTGGAATTGAACTTAAGATCAAGATCAACATAAAAAGAGGCAAAAGAAACGACAGAGGAAAAAAAACGAAGGATTATTACGCACACATTTCACCGTTTCAGTTACTACTGACACAAACCCTATTAAAAGAACACAGAGACCTGATTTTGCCTTAAAATTGGACTGAAGACAGTTAATTTTTGGTTTTACAGCTCCTTAACTGCGGGCTAAAACCAAAAAAGTATGTTTTATAAAATTTTCATGTTGCTATTCTGCAACTTTGAAAAAATCAAGTACTTACTAGAGAAAAAAGTATTTACTAGTTCTTATGCATAAAGCATATAGTTAGTTATTTACTAATAGAATTCATCCAAAAAAAGTATTTACTATGGCCTGAAGTAAATACTTATATTTCGGCTTTTACTGGATTCTTATGCATATAAAAAATAGCATATACTTAAAAATTCTCTAGTAAAAGCATTTACTATGCTTTGTGCATATCACCCAATTTCTACTAAATCTCTGTTTAAGGTTTTTTTCTGCGACAATCCATTTGGACTCAAGTGCTAGTTGAAAATTGACATATTTTTACTGTTTTCGAAAATCCACTCCAAAGCAATAAGTAAATATATAAATATTTTATGTGAAAACTACTCCACAATTTGCTCGCTTTGTGCCCTTTTGAGCACAAATTGACTGGATTTTTCGAACTACGTATAGCTTAAGACGAAGACCAACGATTTCTCGAAGTTGAATGGTATGGTATTTAAAAAATTCAAAAAGAGTTATGAAGAAATTTTTTTTATATTTTAGAATTACCTCAAACATTTTTTCGAAAAAAAAATACCCCGATAAAAAATATAACCCTAAATTTGTATAAGAAAATGTATGTTTTGTATATCTTTACATTCGAATATCTATAAAACGTGGCACATTAGAACAATTTCAAGACCAGATTCAAACTCAGCGCATCAAAGACCATCAGAAAAGTATATCTTGGTTCATGTTATAGACAGAAATTAAAAATTTTCACGTAAAGTATTTACTTAGTGCTTTGGAGTGGATTTTCGAAAACAGTAAAAATATGTCAATTTTCAACTAGCGCTTGAGTCCAAATGGATTGTCGCAGAAAAAAACCTTAAACAGAGATTTATTGGAAACTGTATACACTTTCAATGGTACTTTGATGTAATTTTCGAGTCAATAGTGAAAAACTCGCAGAAAATGCATTTGTGCATCATTTTTTGCATTTATTCCATGTTGCGTCACGAAATTTTAGTCGCAAACCTCAGATTCGGATTCCGCACTCCCGAAAACATAAATGAGGGGCAAAATCAAAACTACCCCACAATTTGCATAATAAAAATACAATGTGACTGGACTACTAAACAAAATTGAAGTTTGCAATTGAAAATACATTATTCTTTTAGTACACAAAACTGTAGCTATTTAAGTGCTAATTTAATACGCAAAAATTAAATTTCTGGCTTTAATGGATGGTTTTTTTTCAAATATAATAAAAGTTAAATCATATTATTTAATGTGAATTTGATTTAAAAATATAAGTATGTATATAGTATGTATGTGATAGAAAATTAACAATACATATTCCTTTATTTTTCCCATACAAATTCGTAAAGGAATTTTACATTTCACAAACGAAGCTTTGTGCCGCCCCACATAGTGGCAAGGCTCAGTGGCACCACTCAGCCTCTTGATCTTAAGAGCAAGTATACGTTCATTACAGTCGTGCATTTTATTTTATAGTGCCATAAAAAAGAGCTTTGCAAATACTTTTCTTGTTGTAAAGATATGAAGCCTCAATATTCTAATTATATTTGTTTGATTTAAGAGATTAATTAAAAATTTAAATAGTACAAATGGTACTGAAATTTGAGAAGTGGTACCTACAAACTCCATAAAGTCATATAGAAATGAATTGCAAGCCTTTTTGCAACTGTAGCCAAATATAATTTAATTTAATTGTGTTTTATTATTAATTTGCAGACTATCTTGAAGACGTCTACGGTAACTTGGCCATGGCTAACTACCCTTACGCAAATGAATTCCTAGCTCCACTACCGGCTTATCCTGTTCGGCAATTTTGTTTGTATTTGTCTCAGACTTTTAACAAGGATAACGATCTTCTAGAAGTAGACATGACATCCTTTTCTTACAATTTTCAAATCTCATATTTGACCTCTCTCTCTCTCTTATCCATATAGGGACTTGAAAGCGCATTGAATGTTTATTATAACTTTAAAGGAGCAGCCAAATGCTTAGATTACAAATCTGCTTACTCTCCAGCGCTGGGTGGTTCAGCTTGGGATATTCAAACATGCAATGAAATGGTTATGCCAATGTGTTCTCAAGATGATGGAAATAAAAATATGTTTAGGAAAAAAGATTGGGACTTCAAGGCATACTCAGATAAATGTTTCAAGAAATTCAAAATTCGCCCAAGAGAAGATGAGATTTTGATTCGTTTTGGCGGAAGACATATTGAGTATAAAAAATTCAATTAGTTTAAAAATATTTGGTTAATCTATTTCAATATAATCCTCAGATCATATGGCAACATAATTTTCAGCAATGGTCTACTTGATCCATGGAGTGGAGGTGGTGTGTTAAAGACATCTAACAATGGAATAACAATTATAATCATACCAGAGGGTGCACATCATTTGGACTTGAGAGGAGCCATGCCTGAGGTTGTATAAATATATATATAAATTAATCAATTAATTTGTTTGCAATAATTTACTTTTATGTACATATTTCAGGATCCAATATCAGTAATCGAGGCTAGGAAGCGAGAAATTAAGATCATTCAATCTTGGATAGCAGATTTCTATAATACAAAATTAAAAGAAAAGAGAAAGTTGTAGACTTTTTGTAAAAATATGTAAAGTTATTAAAGTATTTCAGATTTTGTAATAAATTGAATGGATTTTGTTTTTAATCAACACCAGAAATTTTTTTACTAAATAACTAGCTGACCCGGCATACGTTGTTCTGCCCTTTCCTTCGCTAGCTTGAGAGGGAAGGTTAATTTCTAAAACATATTGGGGAAAGTCCATATACTCGTACATACTTACTTACTTACTTAAGGTGGCGCTACAGTTCGGGATGGACCAGGGCCTCAACCAACAAGCTTCTTCCAGCCGGCTTGGTTTCTACTTAGCTGTTTCCAGTTTCGCACGGTAAGTTGGTTGAGGTCCTCCTCCACTTTGTTGCGCCACCTGTTGCGCTGTCTTGCTCTACTGCGCCGTCCCACGGGGTTGGATTCAAAGATTTGCCGGGCCGGAGCATTGTTGTCCATTCGGTCTAGGTGACACAGCCATATCTCAGTCGTTGGCTTTTCACTTTACTAGCTAAGTAAGTGTTGCTGTACAACCCGTACAGTTCGTGGTTGTATCGTTTTCTCCATTCCCCATCCATGCAGATGGGACCAAAAATCACTCGCAGAATTTTTTTCTCAAAACAGCCTAAAGCGTTCTCATCTACCATTAATAGCGTCCATGTCTCTGCACCATACATCAGGACCGGGATGATAAATGTCTTATACAGGGACAATTTAGTGGCCCGAGAGAGGGCTTTGCTTCTCAATTGCCTTCTTAGCCCAAAGAAACAGTGATTGGCAGCAGCACTGGTATCGTTCGCTGAGTTTATAGCAGAGCCTAGATAGACACTCTCACCACCTCAAAATCATAGCTGTCTTTAGTGACGTTCTGACCGAGACGTCGGTGTTGGGTGTCCTTTCTTATTGACAGCATATATTTGGTCTTGCTTTCATTCACCGTTAAACCCATCTTCTTGGCTTCGTCCTCAATACTCACGAAAGCAGCATTGACATCACGCTATATTCGTCCAATTATGTCAATATCGTCGGCGTAAGCGAGTTGTTGGACGGACTTTTGAAAAATTGTGTCTCTAGTGTTGACGTGAGAGTTTTGCACAATTCTTTCAAGAGCGATGTTGAAGAAGTCGCGTGACAGCGCGTCGCCTTGTCTAAAACCTTTTTTGACATCAAAGCTATCGGTGAGGTCTTAGCTGATCTTGATGCTGATCTTGATCAGCGTGCATTCTCCATCGCCATCCTGCACAAACGGACGAGTTTGGAAGGTATGCCAAAACTAGACATTGCTTTATATAGCTCGTCTCTATAGATGCTGTCATACGTGGCCTTAAAATCGATGAAAAGGTTGAAACTCCTGGGTTTTTTCCAAGATCAGCCATAGTGGGAATATTTGGTCGATGGTGGACTTCCCTGGTGTTAAGCCACACTGATATGAACCTATCAGGTTGTTGATGAATGGCTTCAGGCGTTCACAAAGTAGGGCAGAGAAGATCTTGTACGCTATGTTAAGAAGACTGATTCCTCTGTAGTTGTGGTGCAGTCTAGAGGATCAGCTTTCTTGAGGATCGGGCAAACAATACTGAGGTTCCATTCATCGGACATGCTTTCTTCTGACCATATTTTGCCGATAATCTGGTGCATACTCCTAACCAATTCATCGCCAGCCGCTTTGAATGGTTCGGCCGCGAGGCCATCAGCTCTAGCAGTATTATTGGACTTAAGTTTAGATATAGCTATCTTCACTTCGTCAAGATCGGCTAGACGGAATTGTTGGCCTACTACGTCCTGGTTGAATGGTGCAATCAGCATGGCAGCAGGATTCAGTTCGTCATCGCCGTTATACAATTTGCAGAAATGATTTTTCCATATCCTCAGCACCGACTGTGATTCTACCACGATGTTCCCCTGTTCATCCTTGCAGGCTTCTGTTCGACCCTTGTAACCCTGGGAGTTCTTTTTACCTTTTGCTAAAACTTCCGAACTTCATTCCTGCAATGGCTTCCCTCTAACTCCTCGATTGCGCTATTCTCATACTCCTTTTTTTTCCCTTCTGAAAAGACGGTGCTCCTCTCGCCTCTTCTGCTCGTAGAGCTCGCGAGCAGCTCTGGTCCTTCTCAGACAAAATTTATATATTTTCCTCATAGTGGACAGAATGAAAAGTCGCGCTCAGTACAAAACACGTCAGTAAGTTTTGCTAAAGAAAATAAATTAAAAAAAGCAAAAAAATCAAATCCTACAACAATAAAATTTCGATTCTCGCTTGTGAACTCGACAAGTGAAGTTGTCTTTATTGTGCTCTCCAAGTATCAATCTTTTTTTTCTAGTGAAAAATTTAACAAAATCTTCACCATGGAGGCTGGTGGTAATACCCCTCCTAATTTCGCCACTGTACCCCCTGATAAAACTTTTAACTTTAACGCAACCAAACTTAATATGCCGTCAAGAATGTTTAATGACGAAGAAAAAAATGCAATCGAAAAATCCGTTAATTGGTGGGAATACGACGACATAGCCGCCGACGAAGGCGACGACGCCGAGGCTACTCACACAAAGAAACGACCACATCGCATGTGTGAAAATGGGACGGAGACAGATCCCGCTTCTCTTAATGGCAAGGGTGTGATAGAGTCAGCACACGTTAACAACAAAAAGCAACAGTTATCACCCGACAACTGCATTCACATTGGAACTGTAAACCAAAAAAATGGTCCCACCGTTGGGCAGGCAATCGCCCAACTTGCGACTGAGGATATCTTGAGTAAACTCCTCGCCGACAAGGAAGTATATTCAAAAATTATAGCCCGTAAAAGGCGTCAGTCAATACCCGACAGGGGTGCCAAAAAGGTAGCGTTGGATGCAACGAAAAAAAGCTCGAACCGTTTTGCATTACTTGATGTGGAGGAGTTCGAGACATTACCCAAGTCCTTGGGACATTCTAAAATCAACAGTGATAGCAAGAACGCCAGTTTCAGCGCTATCAACAATTCCAGCCTCAACAGCAACAACGCCAGCTTTAACTCGTCCAGCAACATTCATACTGAACAGGAACCTGAAAACACGAAGACATGGTGCCCTCCAATCTTCACCAAGGGGGTTTCTTCAAAAACTATCATGGAAATTATCAGTAAGTCTAATTATAAGCTAGATAATATTAAGTTTGTATCTAATGGTTTCGGGAAGTTAAAAATCTTTGTTAGAGACGTGGAGCTACATAGCTTCTTTATTGAAAAATTTAAAACTAGCAAAATCGAAGCTTATTCGTTTACTCCGAAACAGCTCAAAAAGTATAATGTTGTCTTAAAAGGACTTTCGAGTAGTTTTTCTCCTGCAGAGGTGCAGAGCGAACTGCTTAGACTGGACCCTTCGCTGAGGATCTCAGTTCAGTTAAGAATTTTGAGACCAGATGGTCAAAAGAAAATGAACTACCCCTCGATCTTTTCCTGTGTGTGCTGGAGGATAGGGAGAGTTTGGGAAAGGTAAAATCTTTGAAATCTCTACTTAGGCACAGAATTAAATGGGATTCCGTTCGTAACTCTGGAGAACGCCAATGTTATAGGTGCCAACGTTATGGACATGTAGCCGCGTATTGCTCTTTTGCAATTAGATGCGTCAAATGCCTTGGGGATCACGAACTGGGTAAGTGTGACCTCGGTCCCAAAAGTGAGTCGTCTAAGGCCTCGTGCGTAAATTGTGGATCTGAGGGCCACCCAGCGAGTTACAGGGGCTGTCCCAGGAGAGTCGAGTTCCTAAAAAAAAAAGAAACTGCTTTGATTTCAATTAAAACTAACAAAGCTATATTAAAGAGCTCAGTTATCAAGGCTGTTAACAAAGCCCCCCAGGGTTCTGTTTCCTATGCAGATGCAATTAGAGGCACAGCAGGACCTCTCGAACAGCCCCAATTAGTTACTTCTGGGCCCTCAAAGGGCAATATTTCTGATTTTTTGGATGAGTCAAACAGATTGTTTGGCCTTCCAATCAACCTTCTTATAACAAAAATTAGGGAATTTTGGCCCAACTATATGAAACTTAATGAAAATCAAAAACCAGGTGCCTACCTGTGCTTCATAGCTTCTCTCTCCCCTCACTCTCCATGAATTTTAATTTGATTTCTTCCAATATCAACTCCCTATCCTATGACAAACAGATCGAAATAGACCTTCTACTCAAAGATACTCTCCCATTTGCAATTTTGATTCAAGAAACCTGTTTAAAAAAAAAACAATAATAGAAGCCGCTTCAATGATAAATACGACTTCATTCGAAACAATGAAGGCCGAGGCACGGGCATCTTAATTAAAAATACTATAAAATTCACTCAAAAAGCCTTTACCAATCAAACTATTTCAGCTACGGTTGCCTCAATCCCAATCAATTCTCGAAATGTCACCAAATCCCTGGCTCTTGTTTCTATATACATCCCTTGCAACACGGGCTCCAACTTAACATCTGCACTCGATGATCTCCTGACTAGCATGATGACTACATCATTCTCGGAGGCGACTTTAATTCTCGCCACAATCTATGGGGAGACTCGAAAGTTAATTTAAATGGTTCCCACTTGGCTCATTGGTACCTCACGGACCACTTTCTTGACTTCGATATAGTGGCTCCTCTGGGTCCCACTCGGCCCAGTTCAGGATCACACATCGACTTTTTTATAATTTCATCTAACCTTCGAGCAAGCAACAACATCGCTTGTTTGACTTTGGACCTAATCTCCGACCATTTCTCAGTCTTTATGAGTCTTCAACTCCAGTATGATTTGCCATTCCCGGTTCTTCCCCAGACTTTCACTTGTTTCAAGAACACTAACTGGTCGAACTTCAATCGAGCACTAGATTCCCAAATCTCCGACTTATCCATCCCGACGGATTGAAATCTAAGCAACAATGAAATAGACAACTACATTGATGCATTCACTGACATACTATCGAACTGCATTGATAGCCACAGCACAAAAAAAAACCTCAAGGCCAATCATTTAAGAATATCTGAGACTACCCTAAACCTATTTAAAACCAGGCAAAAGTGGAAACGGAACCTTAAAAGAATATTTCACCGCTTTGGTGACCGTACAAACCATAGCTACTCTGACTTATCCGCCCGCATCAGCTTGCTAAGTAAAATAATCAAAGACAAAGTAAAAATCGAGCTCAATGAGCAATTCAGACAGAAACTAAGCAGCCTAAAACCCTCTTCCAACGTATTCAAGACTATCGACCAAATTACTGGACGGAAAAAGAATACAAACAGCGTCTCTCAAGAGTTAGTATACGGTGACCAGATTTGTAGTTCCTCTCATGAAAAGGTGGAAGCCTTTAAAGCCTACTACTCAGAGCTGTATGCTCTTAAAACCCCATCAGATACTGAAAACGCTCTCGAAGTAGCTACCTTCAATAGTGCATTTACAGCTTGGAACAGTGATCTTATAATTGACAATTTTTCTTCAACGAACAAATCTGATTCGCCCGCCCTTGAACATTTTGTGTCGCCTCAGTCTGTTGAGTCTATAATTTTCTCCCTTAATAATAAAAAATCCGTCGGTCCAGACAACATCCCTAATTTCATATTAAGAAAAGCCAAATCCACCCTGGCCAGACACCTTACTCCCTTATTTAACAATTGCATCAACAACTCCTATTTTCCCTCCTCTTGGAAAAAAGCCAAGCTCATACCCATACAAAAAAAAAGATCCAATAACTTAAGCGATTTTCGGCCTATCTCTCTCCTCTCAAATCTCGGAAAAATACTCGAAAAAATTATACTTGCAAAAGTTCACAACTATTTTGCCGATATTGATACTGATCTTACTCAGCCCCAGCAGTTTGGTTTTAAACATTCCCACTCTACTGAACACGCTCTTCTCACCCTACATGATCATATCGTTAATAATCTGAGAAGCAAGCAATGCACAGTTGCCCTGGCTCTTGATCTTACCAAGGCATTCGACTCTGTTTGGCACCACACCAGGGACTGATCTTTTAACTTAACCAATTGAACTTTCCTCCGAACTTCATCAAACTTATACAAAGCTTTCTCAAAAACCGTAACATGTTTATATGCTTTGAAAATGAATATTCTTCACCTATACCTATCCTGGCGGGAGTCCCCCAAGGCTCCATTCTTGGCCCATTCCTCTTTAACCTATACCTGTTCGACTTCCCAATCTCAAATAGCAATTCAGAAGCATTATTATATGCAGACGACACCATCTTGTTCAGCCCACATGAGAGACCTCATGAGGCTCTGAATAACGTTAAATCCCATCTCAATCTTGTCACCACATATTATAAAAAATGGGGAATTCATATAAACCTCAATAAATGTGAACTAATTTGTTTCCGTAATGCATCAGGAAAAGGCCATCACCTCTCAGTACGTGAAAGCCGCCAACTCGATCTCAGGATTGAAGGAAAGCAAATCCCTTTAAGACAAACACTCAAATATCTTGGAGTACGTCTCCACGAGAGGCTCAAAATGAACATCCACGCTAGAACAGCACTTAAAAATGGCAAGGGAGCCGCGGCCAAACTTAAACTCCTCCTCAACTCTAAAAATGTTGAAAAAAAAACAAAACTTCTTCTCTACAAGACCCTAATCCGACCCCTTATCTCATATGGCTCCCTCGTCTGGTTCCAGATAACCCCGAATGTTGTTCTGGAACTCCAACGGTTTGAAAGAAGAATAATAAGAAGCTGCATCTCCAAACGACGAAGGCCGTCAGGGAAATTTTTTAGTAATAAAACATTGTATGAGGACTCGGGTGTTATACCCTTACTCAATTACCTTATCACCTTATCAAAAAAAAGAATTGCGGCTCTCGAGGCCCATGACAACCCTATCCTCCGCAACATTTACGAGGGTAACATCGGGTTTTCTATCTACGACCATTACTATCTGTCTCCTATCAGTATCTTAAACGAAGGGTCCAGTCTAGCTTTTCAAATCTTGAATGATGACAACTTATTCCTCTCGCCGTTTTATAAAAAACGCCTCCCAAATACTTACAGAGGCTAAGTAGCTCCTCTCTCGTAAATTAGTAACTTCCAACCTTGTAAAAATTAAATATAATTAAATGAATGTATATAATTCTTAAACCAACCTCTGTTATTTAAAGTACCTGCCTTTACACACCGGGCTGTGATTCAATGTGCATACATCTCTTATAAGTAATATTAATAAGTTATTATCTGGTTCCCGGTTCCTATGTAACATGCTGTGAAAACTATCTCATAAGTAGATTTAAGATCTTTCATTCAATAAAATAAGAAACTCAATGGTAATGTAACATAATACCAAAAAAGATAATGCAAAAAAAAAAAATAAAACTCAGAAATAATTTTCTAATTGTAATGTCTAACAATGCCTAACATGTTAATAATTTAAACTAGGCCCTATGCCTTAACTCTTTGCACACAATCATGTTGTTTCAGATAGACACGACTTTGCTATCTCTATCTCATGGTTGCATATTTTTGTTCGTTGTTAAAAAAACCTTCTTCTTCACTCTATCCATCTTTTATTCTAGGTTAAGTTTTTTTTTAGTTATTTCGATGTGGTCTTGTTGAGTGGACTCAATTCACTTTTTTTTTCTAGTAAACTGAAGTTTCTTTAATTCAACGACTTATCATTAAAAAATTACAATAATAAAATTTCAATTGTGTAGCTCGGCCAATTCTAAGTCGGCAATATCTAACTTTTGTAATCCTATATAATAAGTACCTATTATAACATTAAATTAAGAGTGTAATCAAAAGGAAAAAATCTCAATAAAAATTACTACTACTAATACTATTTTCCTCATAGTAAGAATATCAATATTGTCATTCCGCAGCTCATTTTTAAGATTCCGTTAACGGGGTGATAGATTTACGATAATAAATTAGCTTACCACACCATTTACACAAGTTTTTTGTAAGGGGCATCCATACACCGTGTGGCGTGTATGGAAACATTCATAGTCTTACGATGTCGCACAGTGTTACGATTGTTGAATTTCCGAGAGAAAAATAATTTCCCATGCCAGTTCTTAAAACAAATTAATGAAATTTGGTACGATTAATGATTTGGGGATAGAAACTGCCTATTACTTACTACTTCAAACAGGGGCTCAACAATTTAGGTCAGAAAATGCTTCCAAATTTTAAAATTTTAAATAAAGTATTGTCGAAGACAGGAACTGAATCAAATTTTTGTTTAAAGTGCCCTAAAAATGACTCCAATTCTGGTTTGTACAAAATTTAAAGAAGATGGCCTAAAATGTAGAGAAATATTGCCAAGGGATTAGAACAAATTTAAGTGCAACTCTTTAAAGTTTTTTGTATTGGAAATTATTTTTACAAATAATTTGCTCCAATCTAAAAGAAATTTGAAAAATTAGATAGCTGGAATTTACGGATCAAAATTTAGATCAACTACTCAAAAACTCATAAATTACCCCCCCCCCCCCATTAGGTGCGTTTGATATCTTTCTCTTAGAAAATGGGTGATATGATATCTGTCAAAACAAAAAAGGGTGAGGGATGAAGACAGTAATAAATTGTTTTATCACGACCAAAAATTCCCAAAAACACATTTTTTTGTAATTAAGAACATAGCTTCAGTTCCATAAAAATCAAATGCGATATCATCTAGGATCTAGAGAACCCAACCACCTGAAAGTTCCACAAATTTAATTTGAGTTTAGTAAGCAAAATACTCTCTTGATCTTGATTTGATGATATGTGAATACGAGTACATGGATGCAAAGTGTCAGAAGTACGGGAAGGCAATGAAATAGATTGCATCAAATGATCTGCGATTTTTCTGAGCAAAATGATTAATTACGTAGACTTATAAGTTTCCATCTAAGTTTTTCTTATTACAATATTCTCACCGACCACACCATCGCCCACCCAATTAAAATGCCTTTGACCATAACCACATTCGCAGTAATTGCAATTCAATATAACAGCACTAGACAAGTAAGAATATTTTATTGAGCAAAACTTATACAGACACTTGTAAGGTTTCCCCGTCGGGTCAACCTCTCAGTGATAAACCTTTGATAATAGGAGGTGTATAGCCTATTGCCCGTAGCATATATACATTCTGCCGCTGATTTTTAATAAGTGAATTTTTTATTTTTATTACTCGCAGTTGATTTTAATCTTTGTGTACGTTAGGTTTAACTTGTGCTCGTTATTTTTGCATGCTTTCGAGAATTTCAATCACTTGCAAAATGCAGCTTTTGAATATAACTCCGATTGTTGTGATTTTAGGTATAATAACACTTTGTCAGTCTTCTCAATATGAACAAAAATACATTACCCTTCCGATTGATCATTTTTCCTTTGTAACTGACAAAACTTTTCAACTAAGGTAAGGATGAGATTTAGAGATGATCTATTTTTTGACTGAATTAATATTTTGCAAATATACATTTCAAATGCAATAATACTTGTTGTTTTGTATATAAATAGCGTATAATGCAGAAACACATTTATTTCGAACGTCGGGCTGCTGTTTAAGCCCACGTAAATGAAAAATAAACTTGATGTGTTACCTATTCTGTGAGTCAATTACAGACAATTTCACTTTCTGAATAATAAGATGCTAAAGAACTAAAACAATATTACGTGACTTCAGAACAAATTGAGCTTGCACAAGCCTTAATGAAAAAAATCTTTAAGAAATAGCATGACTGGATCGCACGAACATGTTCTTATGTTCAAGTTGCTTGGAAATTTTATAATTTAAAAGTACCCAAGAAATTATAGCCAAAAATATAAACAAATTTTAATCATTGTATAATTGTATGTATAAGCAACTCATAAAATAGCTTACAGCTTAAAAACAAGTATATGCCATTTGATTACTCATTACTTGAATAAATAGGTTTGTTAGTTGAGTCCTGAAGTCACCCTGGGGTCGTCTTAAAGCGTTTTTTGAAAAACCTGAACTAACCCTGACGAGCCAATTCTGTGTTTTTTAAAACCTGGGTTCGCTCGAACTCGCCCTGAAGTAGAAGTAAGTTTTTTGCTGGGGCAAGCTGAGCTCTGATGTAATTTTTTGCTGTGGATTCTTGTTCTGTAAATTATTCTTTTGTTTTTGAAATGGAAATTCAAGGAATACACACATTAACTTTAATAATAACAAATAGAAATAGAAAATGGAAACTGGTGGTTTCTTTTTTTCATTTTTAAATCAAATTTCGTTTCTTGCTTATCCCAACCAGGGCCGGCCCAAGCTTAATTAGCGCCCTGTACAAGTTTCATCTTTAGCGTCCCTCAACTGCAGTTATTTGTGGAAGAAGTCATTTCCTCAGTTCTTAAGGGACAGACTTTGCAATGCAGTTTTTCAATTGCAGGCTACCAAAATCGTGCACTTTGCAATTATTTTGTAATCTATGTTTTTTTTACTGTGATGAGTGTTAATAGGGAGGTATGCATCGACTTACTTATATTTTTTTAATAGTAGATATAAAGGGTGTTTTTTTTTAGACGTGTGGCTTTCAAGAAGAAATAAAATGCATATATTAAATTAAATGCATTTTATTTATGATGGCTAATAATAATAATTTAGCTTAATTATAAAGACAAGGTTTTGCCATAATGTTTGAAAATTATTTCGGGCTTGAATAAATCTCAGCCGAGACCCAATTTACGACCACTTTTAGCAGTAATAGGGGCCGTATGTCAGCAATAACGCGCCGAATATTCTCTTCCAAGGCGTTAATCGTCTCGGGTTTATCTGCATAGACAAGCGACTTCACATAACCCCACAAAATAGTCCAGCGGTGTTAAATCACACGATCTTGGAGGCCATGCCACAGGCGCCGACGCGATAGATAATACGCTCACCAAATTTTGGTAATAAATTAGCACTATTTGCAAAAGTTGTTTAGGAGTAAGTCTATTCAATTGAATGGCAAACCAACTTTGAAAAAAGTATGCCAGACTGAAAACCACACGTCTAAAAAAAAACTCCCTGCATATAAATGTATACCTTTCTTTAAATTCAAAATAATCTTTTTCAATAGCTCACACCAATATTGATCAGAATATTGGTGTGAGCTATTGAAAAAGTAGTTAGGTAGCGGTTTCATGGAAGTGGAATTTAATGATTGCTCAGAAGGCACCCATTGGGCTCAGCGCACTGCAAATTTGCACCACTTGAATGTATAGCTTGTTCGGCCCTGATCCCAACACCCCCAGGTTTTTTTATAGTTCTTCGGGTTGTAAAGAAAACCTAGGTCAACCCTGGGTTAACTTGAACAAACGAACCTAATATAAATAGGGGAAGGGTGCAAACACTGACATACTTTTTTTCAAGTTGGTATATCTTTGGACCCTTTTAATCAATCTTACAGAAACTTTGATAGAGCCCTATTACACGACGACTTATGAGTCATGACTTTTTTCGAAATTCAATGCGTGTGAACGAGAAAAAACATCTGATCTCACTTTTGCACTTATTAAATTTCGAAAAAAAGACGACTCACAAGTCGTCGTGTGATAGGGCACATAGTATTTTAAGACATAATTTACCTTCATAATCGTATGTAGAGAGAAGCTTTATTGAATAATAATAGTTAGTTAAACCGCAATTTGCTGAATTATGAGCTAACTATTGCGAACCAGTGAGACGATATAAACATATTACAAACAAAATTTACTTTCATTCTTTAATTAGTAACTACAAATTACATACAATTCAAGTTTTATATGAATTTGCACTTTTATTAAAAGAGGTAATAATAAAAATATTCCAATATTTTTAGTGTAATCCCCAATCATACATAAGCTGTTTTTAATGAAGAAAAACTAGATCAGAGCAGAGCAGAACAGCACAAGTCTGTTAAAACTGTCAGAACAAGAAAGAACAGAAAAGTGCAGCCTTGTGTTGATGGAATTGACCGTTGCCTATCAGCTGTGCAGTTTTAAATTTAAAAATGTTTCTATAGTTATTTGTTTGTGCCATATTACGCGACTCTAGAGTCATGACTTTTTTCGAAATTCAATAAGTACGAACAAGAAAAAGCATTCCCTTCACACTCATTGAATTTCGAAAAAGTCATGACTCTAAAGTCATCGTGTAATAGGGCACTTTGCCCTCATTTTCAAATCAAATTAATTATAAACTCACACTTTTTATATTCTTTTTGTTTTTTTTTCTTCATGTTAGGTCCAAAAATACAAAAAAAGTATTATTGTGATAAATTTCAGCTTATTATTATCCCAAACAAATAAATCAGCTGGTACTTTAACATTTCTCACTCAATTGCTCCAACTCAAAAGTAGGTGCAGAAAATAGTGTTCTAAACTGTTCTGAAAATCGTCATAGAACACAAAACGACAGAATAAAGAAGAAGGTTTTTACTCATGGAATACACAATCCTGTACTTTACTGTTCTCTTCTGTAATTTTCTGTTCGGAACAGATTCATTAAACACACCTATTGTTGTATGATAGTCGTTCAAACAACAAATCTGAGAAACAGATATCATAAAGTAGAACTGTCAAAATCATGCAATGTACGAGATTTGTGATGTATGATCTGAGAAATAGGCCCAACAGAACTTAAACTCTCTTCTGCTCGTTCGACACGACAGTTAAACATTAAATATAAGTAAAAGAGGCATATTTCTAAAATTTTAGTCAGATGTACATATGTACATATGTCTGTTCTATTCGCTATTCGCTTTTTGAAATTGTGTCACTCTTTACCACTTATGATTTTTTAAAATTTTTTTGTTTAAACATAAAAAATGTTATAATTGATTAAACACTTTATTTAAAAAAACTTGGTTCATTAAATTATTTTATATGCCCACAAACCAAAAGCACATGCTCAGCTGTATTAAATGTGGAATAAGAATGCGACATAGAAAAGAAATGCTATTGGTATCTTTTTAATTCTGTGTACCTAAGCATTTGAAAAAAACACAATATGCAATGTCTGACTGCTCGCAACCTTCCCCTCTATGCAAACAAAATATTAAATTGTTGGAGTAAGTTTTCATAAAAACTATAGTTTTGTTTTTTAATTTTTTTTTTAAATAAACCCACATTATTTCAAAAAAAAATTTGAAATATTGAAGTTTTCCCGGTTTCCGCCGGGAAGGTTTGCTACTTTGTTTGTCTCGCAGTGATTTCATTGTAATCATGGCTGTATGCGATGTGGCACCGTCTTGTTGATGCCACATGTTAATCAAGCCCAAAGCATGCAGTTGTGGCGTTGAAAAGTTTCCAATCATATCACGATATCGCTGCCAACTCACAGTTACTTGATGGATTGTTTTGAACACTTCCTTGAGCAGCAGTAATGTTTTCAGGCGATCTTGCAGTACGTTATGGCCCATGCTTGGTCCTATCACCTACAAACCCTCTTTCTTCGAAATCATTCTCTACACGATAAATAGTGCGTTGTTTCTCTCAAACACTTCACGTAGCTTTCTCATCGTCACAGTAATCTACCACTTCATGACTGCCAAATATGAACTGTCAAAATTAATATTTACCGAAATGGCGGCAAAACAAAGTAGTATACCTTTCCCGGCGGACATCCTGTACAATACACAGTATGACATTGCTCATGTCATTATCATATCTCCACACGGTTTCGTTAAAGAGTGATGCAATTCTATTTGCTTTTGTTTTTGTTTCTATTTTCTTGTTTGTGATTTGTTGTTGTTTTTTGTACACGTTTTTGTTAACGAGTGACGTAGATGCGCCATACTAACAAGAAATTCAACGATCAAATCATACCATATGAATATTATAATACCATGCAAAACACCTACAACAAAATACAGTACCTAATTTTTTTTAGTGATAAACAAGTTTTTTTTTAACGGTTGTATGGCAAGAATGTTATTTTTTGAGATAAAAAAATTCGATTTCCACTTTAGAGAATTACAAAAAAAGCTTACATAAGTTCAAAGTTTTAAGAAAATCGGTTCAGGCTGTAGGTTGAGATACATGATAGACGTACAAAATTGTGCGAACCACTTTTTTCGTGTTCTCTATCTTCGTAATGTCATTTTTGAATTCTGAAATTTTTGTTAACGTGAAATTTCTTGCAAATTTTTACAAATTCTCAGAAACTGTCGCAAATTCAGAGAAATTCAAAAAATTTGCATGGAGAGATCGCAATGAGAGAGCTAATAATATATCCCCTCCATTGGAAAACTTGCGAATTCCTGTTACACAAATTTCTGTGTACACGAAGTGTTACAAGTACTATCAGAAATCGTGGTGGTCAGTTTCTGTCACAGAGTTGCCACTAATCGTAAAATTTTCCAACGTAGGTTTCCAAAACAAAAATGCAGTATATTAAATCCAACTACAGAAGGTCTACACATTCTCATTTTTAATTTTTTTTTTAAATAGAAGAACAAAAGAAATAAAAAATAGCGTATTACAACTGTCACGATTGTTATCAAAGCAAGCCAATAGCCGGAAGCCGTAAGAACAGAATTGAAAGATTAGTGGACTACATTTTGACTCAATTTAAAAGCAGTAGATTGGTTTTACGAAAAAGTGCATTACATCTATTGAAATCATGGCAAGGTGGCAACGCCGTTTATAAACAAAAATGACGTTTCTAACAAAAAGTGGTGCTTTATAGGTTGGTGGAATAATTGGTCCATACTTTTTTAAAAACGATGCTGGCCAGAACGATACAGTCAATGGTGACCACTGACTTTTTCGTTCATCAATTGAACAACCATGATGTGTAGGAGCTGTGGTTTCAATAAGACGGCACAACATGTCTCACAGCTAGTGCCAGAATTGATTTATTGAAGGAAATGTTTAGTAACCGCATAGTTTCACGTTACAGACCGGTGAATTGGCCTCTCAGAACGTGAGATGTAACGCCTCTTGACTATTTTCTGTGGAAATATGTGAACTGGCTAGTCTACGCTGATTAGCTCAAAACAATTTACCACTTGAAGGACAATATTTCACTGCGTTATTGCCGGTATACGGCCATAAATGTTGGATAAAGTCATCGAAAATTTGACCTTCAGATTAGACTACATCAGAGCCAGCCGTGGCGGTAATATGCCAGAAATCATATAAAAACTATAATGCCAGAAGATTATCGTTCGAATAAAGTTAATTTTACCTATGTCAATTTAAAGAAAATCATCTTTGTTTTATTCCATTTCAAATTTGTATACCTCTAAAAACACACCCTTTACATATAAGACCGGTTTTTTCACTTTTATCAGATAGGTACTTTGTTTTATAAAACTTTGTATTTTTACTAATTGGTCACTTGTAGTCGTATAATTCTACTAAAAAACCATTTTGTAAAAGCAACTGATATTTACTTCCAAATTTAATTGAATTTCTGTCAAAAAGTGGCTTTTCAGAATGTTATGGTGTGGGTTATTTTTCTGCGGCAGGTATAGGGTTGATGCAACGCATAAATGAAATAACGGACCAATATGTGTACAAAAGTATCTCAAAGGATGGTATTTTGCCGAATGGAGCATGGGAAAAGCCGTTGGATTGTGTCTTTCTGCAGGATCATGACCCAAAGCAAGCGCCCTGTCTAGTCAAAACATGGTTTGAAAATCACAATTTCTTGGTTATGAATTTTCCATGTCAAGAAAATGCAAAGCAGTCATCGAAAACAAAGGGTCTCACATTATAAATTCATTAACTTTAAGTGTTTTTGTATTTTAATTGACAGTTGCAATTGTTTTGTCACGTGTTAATTTGTCACGTGAATAATAACTGAAAGTTATTCCTAAAATTAAACAGCTTTTAAAATATGTAAGCATTGAGCTTTTTCTGAAAAAAACATTTGTGAATTTGAAGGAATTGCTTGGTTTCAGTTCTAGTTGCAAATGTTTTGTCCGGTACTGTACATACATGTTTCAGAACTAACCTCAGACTTAGCCCCAAAACTGTTAACACAAGAATGCTTACTTATCTCTTATTCTCAAGTTTACTAAAAATGAATCAATAACAAATGTATGAGATAAAATTTTGTATAAATAAAACAATAAGCTGCAATCAATGGCTTATTCACTTTTTGTACAAAATCTTTACAAATATCTAATATGGAGAAAAAAAAATATAAATAGAAAATGTATTATTTTATTTTTGTTCTTTTAGATATCTCATTAATGATACATTTACCAATGGTAATTCCGATTCACCAATTCTCTTCTATTGTGGCAATGAAGCCATTGTTGAATATTTTGCCAAGCAAATTGGGTTCATTTGGGAGTTTGGCTCAAAAATAAAAGCCCTCATTGTCTTTGCTGAGCATCGCTACTATGGAAAGTCGTTACCTTTTGGAAATAACTCAATGGTTGGCAGAGAACATTTCGGATATTTAACTATTGAACAGACTTTGGCAGATTTTGCCACATTGGTTAGTTATTTGAATGAAAATGCATCAAGACCCAGATCTGTAATAGCAATTGGAGGCTCTTATGGCGGCACACTGGCTGCTCTTTTTCGAATAAAATATCCTCATCTAGTGGCAGGAGCTTTGGCATCATCAGCACCTTTAAAAGAATTTTCCAATATGACGCCATGTGAGAAATACTCACAGATTATCGCGAATACTTTCAAAAATGCCTTCAATGCCAATTGTACATCGAATATAAAAAAGTCTTGGAATGTTTTAAAGTAAGTTTTTTGGATGATACTCATATGATTTGATAGTAATTAAAATTGTATCTATATAAATTTTGTATAATATTTGTAGAGACGTTGCGTTTGCAGACAACGGAGTTCAGTTTTTTAATAATGTCTTTAATTTTTGTGAGCCTTGGGATTCTCCAAGTTCAGTCAATGACTTAATTCGTGAGTATGAATGTTTTGTTTAATGATTACCAATATCAACAGAATTTGGATCTATGACTAGAGCAAAATAACCGATAGACATATAGAAAGTCGTATTTATTAGATTTCTCTAGAACTCGCTTGGATAGTTGTTCAGCCAGTTACTATGTCTAAAATTTGAGTAGTTGCATATGCCTAAAGGCTTTTTTATCATAAACATACTTTAAAATGGGCTTACATAAATACGGCTGATATTCTTTCTACTTTCTTTTAGTCTTAAAGCTTATTTTATTAATTTTTATAAGGAAAGCTCTCCAATATATACTGGCACATGTCCATGACAAACTATCCCTACGAAGCCGATGTCTACACTTTATTGCCAGCAAATCCGATTAGGAAATTCTGTTCCAATCTCGCTGAGAACTATAACGGTCAAGAATTAGTCAAGGTAGTTTTGAATGTCTAGTAGTCAAGTAGTTGTTTAAAAGTTTGAGCTAAACAAACACTAACTTTTCTTTTAAGGCTCTTCGAAGAGCTCTAGATGTCTACACCAACCCCAAGGGAAATAAAAAATGTTTCGAATTTCCCAAGCGCCAACTAATGCAGCATTCTGATAACGAAGCATTTGCATTCCAAGGGTGCAGTGAGAAACTCACTGCCTTTTGTGATGGAAGGAATAATGATATGTTTATTCCTGAAGAAAGTGACTATCAACAAACTATAAAAGATTGCACATCATCTTATAATATACCAGTCGGAAGATATGTAAATAGAATCAAGGATCATTTTGGTGTTGAAAGCTTAAAGTAAAAAAATTAAGTCTTAAAAGCTTATCATAAGATTTAATTTAAATTTATAATAATGTCATTTAATTTTTTTGGCAGAACTGCAACAAATATCATCTATTCGAATGGATTGCTAGATCCTTGGAGTGCTGCGGCAGTTTTAAGCCCACCCAATGATCAATCGGTTGTGATTAATATTCCCGACGGTGCACATCACATAGATTTACGATATTCAAATAAATTGGTGTGTATAGGTGGAAATACCTGAACGTGGTACTGCATGACGTCATGGCTTTTTTCGAAATTATATGAGTGCGAACGAGAAAAATATTGGATCTCAACTTCGTATTCTCATTTAATTTCGAAAAAAATCAAGACTCAAAAGTTGTCGTGTGATACCACACTAAGGGCTAAGTGCCCTATTACACGACGGCTTTAGAGTCATTACTTTTTTGTAAATTTATTGAGTGCGAAGTTGCACTCATTGAATTTCGAAAAAAGTTATTACGCAAAAGTCGTTGTTTAGTAGGGCACCAAGAATTTTGTTTAAATAAAAATAATAATCTTTATTTCAGGATCCAATTTCAGTGATTAAGGCAAGACAACTCGAAGAATTATATTTGAATAAATGGATAAGGCAGTTTCAACGAAAAACGTTAAGTTTTATGTAAGCGAAATAAATGTTCATAAAATTAAAAAAACATATGTAGTATAATAATGGGTTTGGCTGTTTATGAGGACAAACCGGAAAAATACTCAACATCACCAAATCGGACAAAAATTCACAAGGGAAAAAATATTGTTACCAAAAAAAGAAACACAGTTGAATTAATTAATAAATAAAAAATAAATCTTTTGTATACCATCAGACCTTCTCAATATTGGTTAAATCTCATATTGGTTAAATCACACATTTCAGAATGCCTGTTTGCGTTATAAAAATAAAAGGGATATTCATACAACAGTGTAAAGCCATCGTAAATGCTGTAAAGTTTAAAATTTCGTTATTCTGTCACAATTTGTATGGAAAATTTGACAGATTTAATCAGTTTACAACTTTACTACGTTTACATCGACTTAACGCTCTTGCATGAATACCCCTATTTTTTTGATATAACACAGTGCGAAAACTTCATCGTAATTAAATAAATAAAATACATATCCATGTAGAAAAAAAAGGAAACAAATATTTTAGTAGGGAAATTTATTATTTTTAAGTGAAATATGAAAATGAAGTGTTTCTGTAAAGTTATAATCATCTTACTCTAGTTAAAGCATTTTTCATCTTTGCACTTTTTACTACTCGCTTTAGCAGCTGTTTTTCATAACAGGTTCGGGAATCACCTTGTGCATGTTTCTGAAGTGATGAAATGATAAAACTCTGTTAAAACTGAAATGACATCTCATTTTTCTTTTCGCAGTTTCACAGACCGAGTCCTTTTGTTTTCGTATTGTTTTTTACTTAGCGTAACGCATTGTCTTTGACAGAATTGCATCCCCACCTGATAGGTTGACAAATTTTACCAATGGTCTATGTTGTTTTTATTTATTTTTCTAATCAAAATTTTGAGTTTGCATGCCAATTTTTCGAAAACTACTTTTGACACAAATAATTTAATTTAAAATAAGGATTAAAGAACAAATTGTTGACTTTCAAAAAAGGTACAGCACTTCACTGTAAGTATTTCCGTTTTAAATACTTCTTTCATTTAAAGTAGTTTTTTTTTAAACTTCCCCTACCAGCTTAACGGGGTGAGATAGACCCCCTTCCATATTAAAAAATGTTTATTTTTGACCCCTCTACAAAAAACCGATATCAATTTTTGGTGCCAAAGTTATCGCCGTACTCTCCCCCGCATAATATATAGCTGTGTTTTATTATCTTCTTGGATCTGGACTAACAATAGAATATGAAGAAAATTTGAAAAGAAAATTTTTCTGTTTAAGTGGAATGACTGAATATAATTCAAGTTAAAAATTCAAGTGAGCACAACACGAGTTAGAGACTATCGTTCCCTTCTCAGACTCAAAAATTGTATCGATGTTTACCGACTAATATAAAAATCACAGCAATGGAGATATTGTGAATTTTATTTTTTAATGGGCAATTTCATAAACAAGCACTTAAATTGCTTTTATCTAAATTCTTTTTAAAACTTATCAGACCTTCAAAATTTCTCAGTTTCACCAACCTAGAAGAGGGACATTTTAGAGATATTTAAGTTAAAACTGAATTTGACTACATTCCTGGATTCAAGAAAATAGGATGTTTCCCTCTTACATACGATGTGAATGAGAAAGAGTGAAAAAACATTATTCGTTTACAAAATGTCAAAAAGTGCAAGAAAAAAAAACAAAAATGCTGGTAGCATGAAAGGGAAGACAGAAAATATAAACCGCCCGTTGACTGAAATTAATTGTAAATCACCTTTTAAAATTTATTGAGACAAAAAAGAACTTTTTGTTTACAAAGGTATTTAAAAATCTGCTTAATGTAAAAGCATTTGGTGAAACCGAAAAACTTAATTTTTTTTAAATATGAAAAAGTCCTTCATGAAATTGGTCATAAGGGACTTTTAACTTGAATCTGAATTAACTTTTAACATGTTATACAGAAACTAAAATATGGGAAATTTAAAAAATTGTTTGTGTAGCACGTGCTATAGGTTAATCTAAAGATAACAAAAGTTACTTAATTATAATTACTTAAAATTATTAAAATTATAATAACTAGACAAAACTTAAAACTCAAAGTAATTTAGATTAAGCAATTACCAAAAGTGTTCTATTTATTGTGCCTATCAAGAGCACACGTTGTTGTATTTTTCATGCAAATTATTTTTAAGCTGGAATAATTGTACAAAAAAACACACCTAATGTGTACCAAGCTTAAAGCATACAACACATCGTGAGAAAATTCCTAAGAGCGTGGGAAAAATGGGATTTTCTCATGGGAACCTGTGGTGTATGCAGACAAATATCCCATACGGAAAGAAATTTTAATGGGATGTTTTCGTTGAATTGCTAAAATCGTAAGTACCAATAGTTATTAGGGGGGTTGGGTATTTTTGATTAATGATCATTTTAGTCATCATTTTTGAGGAATTTACTTATGAATGAATAAGATGACTAGATATACGTTAGGCATGTTTATTCGAAAAAATTAAAACTATAACAGAAAAATTCCCTTGGTAAACAAAACCGGATTCAAGAGCGACGATAAATAAATAATAAGTTTCGTTCAGTTGACATTTAGTTGGCGATGGTATATATGGTTGCATATACAATAATTAAGTATCGAGTTTTATTGGTGCCTGCATTGCTGTGCTAGCTATAACTGCCAATAAAACACACATATAATTAAATAGCAAATAATAGCATTTTTAATTATTAGGTGTGTTATATTAGGCATGTTTTATTATCATTGGGAACTGGATCTGGTTTAACTTTTCACACGTACTACAAAAACAATTTTGCGAATTTCACATTATTTTGTTTTTGTTGGATCTGGATTAACTTTAATTTTTCCACGTAGTACAAAAATAAAATAAAGGAATATTTTCAAAAGCGCTTTTGTAGTACGTGTTAATAGTTAATCCAGATCCTGATGATAATAAAACACGTCTATTATTTGATCCACATAAATATCCATTGGAGCAGTGACATGATATCGTACTCTTTATCAGGGCTACTTTTGATATTCCAAAAATATGTAGGTGTTCAGTCTTGCAAAAATATAACTACCTAACTTTTACATAGAAAAAGGGCTAGATCATGTTGGTTGAATTAAAGCAAGAAAATCAGAATTGGGTTAGTTCTGGAGGTGAGGAAATCGGGTATTTTAAGCTTTATAGACTTTTAAGAAAAACAAAATCTAATTTAAGGCCTACTCCACAATGTCTAACGTGTTTCAAATTTTAATCAATGGTTAAGCTATTTTAACTCAACAATTTTTGTGTATTGGTGGTGGTCTAACGATGGTTCAAGGTTCAAGAATTTCATATCAACCAGAGACATGATTGAACCATCATTGAATATCAGTTATAGCACCGAAATTGATGATTGAAATTAAAGAGCAATTATTGCTGATAAGCCATAGGTCCACAAGCAAAAAAATGATTTGAACTTGTTATAATCCACAATAGAATATGTACATTAGGGTGGTCCTTATATTATTTTTTTTTTCAATTCTGAGATCAAATGGTTCTACATAGAAAAAAAATTCCTAATTTTTTCAGATTTTTATTTCACCCCTCTGATGGTCTCCCTATTATCACTTTAAGGTACTAACTATGGGGTTAGGGCGATTCTTATAAAACGCAAAAAAAAAACAATCTGAAGGTATAGATTAGATTTAGACGAGAAAAAATAGTATTGGAGGGGGGTCTTTTTTCCCTTTTTTAGGTGGGAGGGGTAATTTACTCAAAATTTCTTTAATTTAATTTTTTAAAGCCACGATTCCATTATATAAAATGCTTTCTAAATAAAGTTTTTTATTTCAAATAGTTTTTGAAAAAATAAAATTTCATACTTTCATACTGATGGTGTCCCCTGAATGAAAATTGAAGTTGGTGGGACGAGGAGGGTGCGAAAAAAACAACTTGCTTCAAGAAAATGTTTTATCTAAGAGGAACGGTTTACGAAATAGTAGATAAAATAAGTTTTATAGATGGTAGCTGACACTTGTGCCTCCCATCCCACCAATTTGGATTTACATGTACTACAAAAACAAAATAATGGGAAATTTTCAAAAATTGTTTTTGTATTTGTAGTACGTGTTAAATGTTAATCCAGATCCCGATGATAATAAAACACACCTAATAATACACGGCCTTTGTAACTTTTTGAATTTGGAGGCGTAGTTGTCCTAGTTAAGGCAACGTTTTTATACATGATTGTTTTGGTTTCTACAATCTGATAGCAAACCAATTAAAATATATTGAATCTTAAAAATATAAATTATACTTTATAACGTACAAAAATACAACAATTTAACATGCTACTTGTCTTAAGCGAAGATAAAAATACACTAAATACACAATTTAAAACTTTAATAACAAAAAATTCCTTTACATCATGAGTACTCCTCATAGATCATCAATTCCCGGTTTACCAAAAACATCCCACAATTTGGGATATTTTCACCATTTAAATAAGACATAGCACCAGATTCCCATGAGAAAATCCCAATTTTCCCACGCTCCAAGGTATTTTCCCACGATATACGAGCACCATATTTACGTGATTAGACTTTCTTCAATGGGCGTTAGACAGAGATCGAGATATAACAACGGAAAAATGTCTACTTCTTTCTATCGAAAAGAACCAAATTGAAAATTGGAACTAAACTCACACACACACATAACACATGCATACACTAAATATATGCTTGCCCTGTCCCCTGTATATGTTTCCATATCCAGAGTTAATTTTTTAGTATAATTTTTCTATGTGCTGCATTCTTGGGGTTTTACGTGCGGGTAATTTTTCTATAAATTTTGTTCATGAATTTGTTTAACTAATCGCCTCAAAAAGTTCTTTTTTATTAATTTGATTGCCCAATAAACTACTGTAATCGTTATTCGTGTGTTTTTTGCACCCTAAACAAACTATTTTAATCTTACAAAATACATAATTTCCCCACAGTACAAAATTTCGCTGAGGAAGGCGACGACAGTATACAATACAGAATCTTGAAAAGAAATGGGGAAAAATTCTTCCATTCAGTGCAGTTTTTCTCTTTTATTGATTCGCAACTAATGTAAATAACAAAAAAAAGTGTTCGAGTGAAAATTGTAGAAAATTTTTCTTTAAATTGTTTCGATATAATTATTTTAAAATTTTTATAATACAAAAATTACCCTAGTAATTAAAGTGAATTGAAGAAAAAAAATGTGTGGTTGAGAAAGAAAAAAAAACACCCGCAAGTGAAAAAAGGGAAATTTTCAGTGTCGTGTTCATTGGATGACGGAAATCAATCTATCTCCCTCTTTTCGAACGTTTGTGAATTTTGTTATACCTATCTCGTATTCACTTGCTCCCATTTGACAGATCAAAGCATAATTATTTTGTTTTGCTTTGGAGTAGGTAGTGTAAAACTGTAAATCATTGAAAAGTAGAAAAATAAGGTTAATTTTTCATTAAATGTTCCCGACATAGTTCCGAAACGATAGGTGATATGTTACAACTTGAATATACTGTTAATTGTGGAGAACTGACTATTGCTTGCATAATCCTAGTCCAATTAAAATTATAAAAAAGGGTTGATCAGTAAGAAAGCGAACAGAGAAACGGCAGAGGAGGCACAGAGGAAGTGCAAGAGTTTATTCTACATTCAATTCAGTTCATTTAGGACAAGACAGCACTCATCTCATATAAAACAAAATGGCAGTTGAATGTTGAATTGACTTGGACTGACTTGGGGACCTGGGTGTGAATGAACTAGTAGAAGAGGCGAACTACTGTCGTCCACAGAGAACACCGTGAAATCGGGACACGTTCGTGCTTCAATCGCCTTTGCCGTCAACACCGCTGGTTACCTACTATTTTTTTTTTTTTTTTTTGTAATTTCCAACTTGCTACTGCTCTTTTTTCGAAGCCTCTGTTTCGTAGGTTGGTGGCTCATAAAACTATAATTCCCTTTTGTATTGTGGGATGTGCTTTTATTTATCTATCCCCACACTATCTGCGAAACCTATTTGATAGCTTCCCAGTAGACTTGTGAAAACCAGGTGAAGGAAAGAGAATATTCGGAATTAAACTATCATATGGGTCGTCAACTAAAAAATCAACCACCATTCAAAAATACTCCCACTTTCTGAATCCCGTATAAAACACAGATGATGTTGGAAACGTAGAAAGGAAGTAAAAGAAGAGGAAATTACAACAAAGGCAGTGGAAACGGGTGAGGACAATCGGTCGGAAGGTGTAAAAAAAAACTACATAATTTGTTCCCAAATGAAATATGCAAATAGTACCTACTTCTCTCATCAATGATGATGATTATTTCAACTAAGATATTCTTGGATCCTAGAATCTGTACTATACTCACAGACATGAAATTGAGAGATGAAAATTGAAGATTTTATTCATCGTCGTCATCATAAACATAATCTTGCTATTGCTTCTAGTGCTGCTGCATCAGCAATAGTTACAACTTCATCCTCCTCGTCGTTGTTATTGTCAGGAACTACAACTAAACGATCATCATCATCTCTTTCAGCAATTAATGCACCATCATCAAAAAAGAATCATAAAAATGATGAAACAATATGTTCTACGAAAATGAGCAATGAGAACAATTCAATTATAAATGCAACAACAGCAATACCGATTAAGAATGGCTTAAATGGTTCTTTTACTACTACTTCTGTTACTCCCATTATAAGTACTTCATCATTATCATCATTCAATAATAGTTCTTCTTCGTCTTCATCATCTTTGTTGTCGTCGTCATCAATTATTGCAGCAACTACTGCAACAGGGGCATCATCTACTTTATCATCTTCGTCGTCATCAGGAACTAATATAGTGGCGGCTGTAACTGATAGTAGAATACACGTTAGTCGAGCTAATCCAATTCATTCGAATAGCAGCAATCAACATCATTATCATCACAATAATAATAATGGAACGACGATATCAACATCGGGGGCGACGACGACAACAACGATATCGAGCAGACATAGCAGCAGTAGTGCAATTTCACGGATAAAGGTCGAATCGGTTGAAAATAATGGAGGAGCGGATTATTCGGCGTGTAATAAAGTTGGTGGCGGTGGAATGGATAGTGAAGTTGTTGGCAGGATACAAACTACTTCATCAGCATCATCGTCATTGTCAATGGCAGCAGCGGCGGCAGGAACGGCTAGTGGTGATAGCACTAGATCAGGCATCGGTGGAAGGTTGCAATTTTTTAAAGGTAAGCTGCCATAGTAAACATAATAATGGAGTAATGTAAGTTCAAAAAAATGAGTTTCTAATTGAACACCACAATGATTTGCACTCAGTTTTGAATGACTGATCTTATTCTCATTTTCTTGTCTTGTGAAAATTCAACCTACGACAGGTATGTTAAAGAAGGATAAATGTATGGGTTGAGTTTTGTCTACCTGAAATGTGATATACCACCTAGCTTTAAAGTTTAAAGAAATCGATTACTTAACATGTCCAGAAAATGTATTAAAAATGAGGTTTCGGTAGGGCTAAGCGCTAGGGACAGTTCATGTCCTGTAAGCTGCATTAGTTTTTCTGAAGCGAAATGACGAAAATCCTTACTTTGTACCTACCTATTAGGAAATGGTCCCTTTGGCATATCGTAAACTGAAAAAAACTTTTTCCACATTTCGCAATGATTTAAAGATGTTTTTTAAAATGTATTCAATTTTATTTAAACTATCTATGTACTTATTTGCTTTTGTTTTGTTATATCTGTATGGTAAAGGTATATGAACTTCGTATAAATTTGTAGAAAAAGCTGTAAAAACTGCACCCCTGAGGGTTTATGTCTAAATTTGTAGTTCTCCAACCGAATATGAATATTTCAACAGTTCAAAAATTACAAGTGGAAATAGTCAGAAATTGACTGCCTTGCCTTTATCGCTTTAAAGGACACAAGTTCAGAGGAGAACTGAATCGAAATTCAATAACATGATGAATGACTGATGGGATATCGAACGTAAAAAGATCACTTTGCAAGCGACTTCAATCACGTTACTTCTTAAAAGTTGTTTAGCATGGCGGAGTGAATATGATGGTGTAACAAATTTTAAATAAAAATTAAAAATATTACATCAAAATTTAAAAAATGTTTGTCATTTTATTTTTATATGCACATAATAAATATTTAAGTTTTGCATATCAAAAGTTTTCCTTAAAAAAGTTTTAAGAATATAGGTAATACATACAAAAATATTTAAAAAAAAACAGCTCCAACGAAACGATTTAAAACATATTTTTTTCATACAATCATATTCAATTAAGAATTAACATGGTTTTCTTTTTTTCATCTCAAAATTTCTAAGAAATTTAAATATCGTATTTCATGCTTTTAAGCATTTTTCTCTAATAAATTCTTCAACCCTCGGCGTCTTGAAAATAAGATTAAGTAGGTAAGACCGAGTCGTGCAATTTATTTGGCTGAGTGGTTTCTGTTGTTTCAAAAATATACAAGAAAATACTTACCACATAAACACAGTACCTACTCTTGCTTATTTTTTGTTGAACTATTGAACCATATTAAAAAAAAATACTTTATATTTATGTAAGTAAACAAAAAGTATTGAAACATTTTATTTATGTCAATTTTTTTGTTATAAAATTTATTTTTTTTTTATTTTTAATCAAAGAAATGTTTTGAGATAATGTATACCTATAATGATAGTGATAATAAGAAAATAAAATGATTAGTATAACAATCAGTTAATTAGGGAAATATGTATTTATGTATGTATATTATGGATCGTTTAACAATATTAAAAATGCTAAAAATTAATTAAAAACTCTATTTGTTCTATCTATTTGTCCCAACATCAAAAAAAGTAATGAGAAATATGAACATAATCAGCATTCGAAAATTAAATGAAATTGCTGTGTTCATATCACGGAAATAAAATTATGAGAAGGGAACGGATGCTCTTGAAAATTAAAAAAATAAATTGCAGTAACGTTAAGTGTTTATGCACAATCGAAAGATAGATTTTTAAAATTAGTCTGAAATAGATTCATACGAATCGAAAGTAGGAAAAAGCTATTCTTTCTCACTCTAAAAGCACGTTGCCCAACTTTCGAATTACTTTAAAAAAATAAAATATAAAAAAAACAAATGCATACATATTTCCAGGCTTAATCAAATGAAGTTAAAAGAGATCTCTTAACAGAAAGTAAAAGACTAACATACCTAGGTACTACTCGTTCGTTTTAAAACTGTTGTGCCTTTGTACAATATTCCAAAGATTCCTAAAAAGAAATTAGATCAACATTATAATTTATCACTATTATTTAATATTTTAACTTACCAAAGCAAAGACTTCACATCAATTTCCTCAGATGCCTCATCTTTATTCTTGGAATCCTCTTAAGTATTCCTTTAAAAAAATATTTACAAATTTTATTCATAACGCTTTTTACTATTATAAATCACTTACAAAATAATGTGAACAATCTTGCAATCAATTAATTGAGAAATATTTTGAACGAAAAACGTGAAAAAATCTTATATTCTATTTGAAGTTGTTTAAAAAAATTAATACTAGAAATCGTATATCGTAGAAAGACACATGGCGTGCCATAAAAACAGTGGAACTAATTCAGCATTATTCCAGGATTAAATCAAACAGATATCTTTACATAAACGATGAAAATTAAAAACGATATATCCTCTTCAAAATATAAAAAGTAAATTGCGTTGACAGACGTTTAATATAATTATTATATGAGCACCCGAAAAATAAGTTTCTTAGAACTAATTTCATTAATGAAAAACGAAAACAGCTGACAAATTTGTAACACGTTATGCAACTCGAAAATTAGGTACTTCAAAAATAAAAAAAAAATAAGTATTCAAAACTTTATAAAACTTCTTTGAATAAAAACAAAGAAAGATAGCTTTGTAATAACTTACCTATGTATGCAAGTTATCATCATGCACTACAATGCAATATCCCACCTAAAAGTGCAAATACTCAAAAATAATTAATTCAATATCTTTATTGGAAATATACCGAATAACATCATCCATCCATCCAAGCACCAAACCGCTGAAGCAGCATTCCATCACACAACACCCATCCACCCATGGACCCATCCGTTGAGTCAGCATTTCCTATGTTGACGATCGATTCGCTACTTAGGATAATTTATCTTTAAGAATAATTTTGGTAGTCAATTTCAAGCTTGTACCCAAATTAATCGGAACACATTGGTTCCGGGCAATTTAATAAATCTTTTTTAAAAAACTAAAGGTTTATAAATTGTTTTAATTTGCATAACTTGCACTCGGAAGATAAATTCAACTTCTTGTGCCTTCATACATTGTATAAAAGATCCCTAAAAAGAAATTTACCAAATAAATCATTTTGTCTTGAATATTAAAGATTTCATACTTACAGAAGCAAATATTTTAAATATCCATCTTCTTCTTCATAAAAATTTTTATTTTGCTCTTTCAAAATATTGTTTTTCTTTGAATTCCATCTTATGGAATCAATTTGAGAAATCTAAAATGAAATCCATAAAAAAGATGTATTTAAGATTAAATATATATATTTTTTTATATTTTTTAAATGCTTTACCTGAATGCAATTAATGATTTTCTTCATCACCATCCACATGCTTGTTTTCAGTTTTAGTTTTATTTAATGAATAAAATTTTTGAAGTTTGACAGACCTCATATCGATTCTCGATAAAAAAAAAAAACAAAAACAAAGTAAAAACTGACACTGATTTCATAAAAATATCAATAATTATAAATGTATATGTATGTATAAGGGTGGTCGTTGTATGTTTTTTTATTTCTTATTTTTGAATGGTTTAAAATCGGTTTCAAATTGAGAATAGGTAAAAAACCAATACAAACGGTTACTTAAATTTGATATTTTGTATTAGCTTTGAGGGTTATTTTCAGGGTTATGGATTTAAATTTTGTTTTTGTTATATTTTCTCATTTTTTCTTGCGATATATATGTAGAAAGGTAGTATATATATATGCAGGTAACAGTGACGTGGCGTCCATATAACACGATTCCTTGGGTCTTCCCTTTTTAATTGTCCATCAAACATCAAATTACAATATTCGTTTTGAAGAAATTCACTCTAAATAAGACGAAGAAAAAACGTCCTTTTTTGTCTAATGATTAGCGTGTGTTGAACAGAGAAAGGTAAAGACATTGTCCTAAGAAAAAAAAACGATGCAAAACAAATAAAATAAGACGTGAACGATTGAAGTCTTGATATTCGAAAAGTAATGTCCCCGACCCCGGTGATCTCTGACAAATTCACCATTATATTCTCCCCACTTCACACACTAACACTGAGAAACCACTATTGCATTTAATAAAAGTCTGAATTTTATAAATAAATAATAAAAATAATTTATTTATAAAGAATTAAGTTCTGCTCTATATAAAAGTTTTCGTAAGAATAATAAAATTGAAAATTAATTTTCAGTTAAAGAAAATTATAAACTTTCTAACAATAAACAAAACAAAGTGATGTTCAAATTTTAAACTTGAGAGTAACGTATTCTTAACTTCAACAACCACGTATTGTAAAATACGCTTTATCTTTATATTTCATAATTCCTTTCAGTATTGTGTTGGTATGTAACCAATCAAGTTTTGAATTCTTGTTCAGTCTTATTCTTCGTAATGCCTTTAAACAACTTACAATTTTGTTCGACGTTGCATCGGCTTAAGTAAAGAGTGAAAACAGATAATTCAGTTTTTAAAAACAAGTAACAATGGTGTCATGGTCTTCACGGTTGACATATGACGTTCTGTGTCAAGAATGCGCCTTAAAATACCATATTTGTTTCATTCATATTGTTTTTGTAGACAGTATTGTTATTTTATGTTTTTTCGTACACCAATCGAATTTTTTTTTAAATAATTCAACTTATTTTTCGAATCTGAAAAAAAAAACTGTACTTTGGCTTTAGATTGGTCACATAATACGTGACCAATAATATCAGTCGAGAACTCATTTAATAGGTAATTAAAATGACTACAAATAATTCTGCGGATGTCATCCGAAAAAGACGAAGGAAAGCGGTATATTACAAGAAACGTCATACTACTCGTACCCTCAGCACATGACTCATAGGTGAACTTTGACCCACTATAGAAGGACGGTACAACTTACAGAAGTCGGTAATAGCTTATTTCTAGATAATTTTATCCCTTATAAGATTTAAACTGGACATTTTTATGAAATGAAATTTCAAAGAGTTGTTAAATAAAAACGAAACCGATCTCTTTAAAAAAAAGCTCCAACTATTTAAATTTTTTCCATACAATCATATTCAGTCAAGAATAATTAAGATGGCGTTCTTTTTTTCATCTTAAACTCTGAAAGATGTTGTTTTAGCTAATTTAAATATAGTATATGATGCTTTTAAACATTTTCCGTTTATGTCTTTACATATAATTTTCTTAAACCCTCAGCGTCTTGAACATAAGGGCAAGTACGTGCGGCCCAGTCGTGCATTTTATTTCTTATGTTTTTAAGGACAAATTCAACCGATAAGAATTTGGAAAACAATAGTTACTTAGTAAAGATAATGGTGCATGTAGGCTTTTAAGGACAAATTCAACCGATAAGAATTTGGAAAACAATAGTTACTTAGTAAAGATAATGGTGCATGTAGGCTTTGCAATGGACTGTCTTGCCGAACGTTTTGGCTATATTCCCAGTCTCTAAAACCTAAAAAAACTAAGAATTGTTTTTTTGAGGTATACCTACTGCCTCTTGCTAGCGACTGACAAATCCTCCAAAAAAAATCTATTGTCATGAATAAACCCTTCCCATACCCCATTTAGCCGTTGGAGTTTTGGAGCTGTCGCGCTTAATAGATTGTACCTAGATTGTGTTGAGCAGATCATGGACCTTATATATGCAGTGTTTGAAATCAAGCAAGTGAGAAAAACCAGGACCACACTGAAGCGATGCGTCGTTAATTTTCCCTTAATCAAAAAATCATAAAATGGAAATAAAATATCCTTGGATGCAACTATGCTTTAAATGATGAGCCCAACTATACTACCTAATGAAATTTTTGAGTTAGAGCTCATTTCTACTTTTAATTGTGTATACACATTTTGTCCTTGGCAAGATTTTGCAATTTTTGTAGTACCTCGTGGCATAATGGTTAGTGCGTTGGACTGTCATGCCGAAGGTCTGGGTTCGATTCCCAGCCGCTGTCAATGAAAAACAGAAATGTTTTTTCCGAGGTACTGCCTCTTGAGAGGAAATGACAAAACCTCCAAGAGTATTACTTGTCTTAAATAAGTGCTTCTCATCTAGCCGTTTAGGCTCGACAAAAAATTGTAGGTCCCCTCCATTCCTGCCAACAACACGCACACAGGATTGGTTAAGAGTTGTAAGGCACTAGGCCCTGGTTCTCTACGAGCTGTTGCGCCACCAAAATTTATTTGTTTATTAATTATTTAAAATTTTGAAATTCCAGGATTTTAATTTATTCTAGCCATTTGTCCCGTCGAGCTGAGAGAAAAATTTGGCAATCCTAGTCATAGGTCAAACTCTCTGTAGTTCCTCTCTATGAAAAATGAGCTATTAATTGAAATATACATATGTAATATTACAGATATAATATTGCAGTACAAATATTTAAAAGATTTAGGCAGTAGATTTTGAACACATTTTCCTATTTCAACTTCTTGAACATACATAGTTTACAAAAAGGGCACTGGACTAAATATAAATATATAAATATAAGCTATATTCTATATGCAAACATTTACAATAGTTAGTTATTTACAATAGTTATTTTCTATATGCAAACATTTACATTAGGTAGTGGCATATAATCCCCTATTCATCCTATTTTTTTTAATTACAGACGGAAAATTTATTCTTGAATTGGCTCGAGCCAAAGAAGGTGAAAAATCCGGTTGGATATCTGTTCCGCGAAAGCAGTTTCGCTCGCCATCAGCAACATCCTCGACCGTTACGCCCACATATCCCAAAAACGAAAGTTCAACATCATTAAGTTGTAAGTTTAATTAAACAATTTATTCTCTTTTGTCTATATTTATTCTATTTTCCAGTTTCGGATGATAACAGTTCCATACAGTCATCGCCATGGCAACGTGATCATTGCTGGAAGCAATCAACACCTCGTCGTGGCATCTCAAAGGAAATGTGTTTTTATTTCAAGCGTACACAACAAACCTTAGTCTCGCTGGATGGCTTAAAGAGCGCTCGAATTAAACGTCGACGGCCCTTAGATAATTCTGTGTGTAAAACACCATTTAGGCTCGCGAAAAATGGAAGTAGCATAGCTGCTGACGTTGTTGATATAAAAGTCAAAATAGAAAAACAAAAAGAAAACTTTCATGATAAAAATGATGAAAGTGTTGACGGTGATGATGAACAAAATACTGCAATGGAAGAAGAGAAAAGTTCTGATGATTCGAGCACTGAAAAAGAAGGTTCCGTGCGAGAAACATCTAAGACTCCCACACCAGACTCACAATCTTCTGATACTGTAGATGGAGCGTCTCCTTCATCGCCATCATCTAAATCTGAATCAAAAGAAACCCAACAAATAACAACGAAACAAAAAAACAGAATATTGAATGGAGAAAAAAGACTTAAATCCCGAGCTAAGCTCTCAACGATTATACAGAAACTTCTCGACCGACTGCCGACAGGTCTCTATCACTTGTCGAAAACGCAAATTATTGGAGGAGGAGTCACCACCTCACAGCACCCACACAGTCATCATCAGACCCATTCATCGCACCAAATGCCATCGACATCATCTAGATTAGCATCAGAGCTGCACTACCACCAACAACATGTTTCGCCGCGAAAAAGAATACTCAGAGAGTTTGAGAAAGTGTCGCTGGAGGACTCGCCAGCAGCAAATAGCAAACGGAGTCGTGCGAAAGGTAACTCTCCAGCATCTGCGACGATACCTATAACACCAATTCCAACTGGGCGCGGTGTAGCAGTTCCATCGTCTAACACCAACAATTATGTTACAAATGGCAACCGTGTAGAACCAACGGCGGTCACAACTAACAACAGCAATATTACTCCCAATAACACTCCAACTCGATTATATAGCAGCTATAGCATCCACTCGTTACTCAGCGGAAACAATAGCAACTCCAGCAATAGCAACAACAATGCAAATATCAATAGCAGGGTAAAAGTTGAGCATTCAGTGAATAATCAAAGCGGTGGCGCGGGTTATAACGATCCTTCGTACCTGCGAGCGATGCTGGCATCACCTAAATCACCAGAAGGCTGTTCAAATAGCAAATCGTCTCCGTATTCATCATCAACGAGTGGCAGTGCCAAAAAACGATCTCCTCCATATTCGCCGCTTAGTGAAATCCATCATCAGCATCATTCAAGAAATCGGAGTCCTAACGTAGACTACGGAAACATGCGTTCACCACCTGAAGCGCATAGCAATAGATCATATGCCAACAGTGCAGCAAGCTCCTCCTCCTCTCGGCTTACACCCCCTCATGGGTTTCTTTCTTCTCCGAAGAATTCCAACTCTTCGGCGGGAAGCGAAGGGTATAAAGTGAAGTCAGAGAATTTTACCAATTCCTCGCCCAACCATCATTTCTATTCACCTTACATGATGTCGCCAAAATATGTGCCGCCACCGAGTGCAATGTCCCCAAATAATACAGGGGACACTTATCACCCGAAGCTCAAAGGAGCGAGGTCGCCCAGCAGTCAGCAGCAGCAAAACTTGCGTGGAGGAATTTTTCGCACTCATTCGCCGCAAGCTACCACAAATCACAGTGGCATTCCTAGGGAATCTTCTCCAATTGGAATGCATTCGTCGCCATCTCCTGGCGGAGGTGGCTCAGGGGGAGGCATGACAACTTCATCGTCAACGTCCACTCCAAGAACTGTACCAAAAAAGACTGTCTCCATACGTAGACAATTTGCGTCACCATCGTCTTCATCGCCAAGTCCCGGACTGAGTGAGCATTTAAAAAATGCTGGAGGCAACAGCAATAGTAAAGGAGAAGAGCGAACAGCGATGTCACCAGACAACAGACGAACGCCAACTCAAGACTCAGCTGCTGCTGCGGCAGCCGTCGCGGTAAGTAAATACCACCAGCAAGCAGCAGCAGCAATGATGCAACGCTCCTCACCACTTGGTGGTGGTAGTGCATCATCCCTTTACTACATGTACCCGCCACCAAATGGATCACCGAGTCCGCATCATTCCTCTTCGTCACCATCGCCGTCACCATCATCGTCATACATTCCGCAATTGAATCCATACTATCACCCATATGTATCGACATTGGCTGCACTTCGCAATCCTCTGTGGATGCATCATTACCCGGCAGCAGCGGCGGCAGCTGCAGCTGCTGCTGGTGCTGCTGCAGTAATGATGCCCTCATCGGCTGCCGGACCAGTGCCACAACAAGGAGTGCCCTTCTTTCCATATAATGGAGCTGCGGCAACTACACCATCGCATTTGCACCACTCATCATATGCACAAATGCATTTAGCAGCGGCGGGCCAGATGGGACTACAGCCTCCACCTCCTCCTGCAACAATGAATCGATCACCACCAACGACTGACGATAGAATATCAACTAGTAGTATTAAAGAAGAACATAGTTCAGGTGAGTTACATGTCTAGTTTTTTTTTCAAGAAAATGTTGCAATTTATAGTTATAAAGGTTATAGAGGCTTTTTAGGAGCGGTTTCCCATATAAATTTTAAAGCTTAGCTTATTTTCTAGTTCAAAATTAAAGTTATTATTGTGGTTGTTCGGAGAATTCCTTTCGCACTCCTTTTTCTTATATGGCCCATGAGTTTGTTGACGAAAGGCGTCAGAGGTTCACATAAATCGACAGAAAAAATCTCGTAGATAATGCTTAAGAGACTGATGCTACTGTAGTTTTCTGCCTTGAGACTTGAGAGGAAATTTTTTCTTATGGTTCGGGGAAAGAATGAAAAGGTTCTATTCAGCCGACTTGGTTTCTTCCAAAAATATTTTACAAATGAGCTGGTGCATACTCCTAACGAATTAATCGTCTGGTGCTGGTGCGTTGAAAAGCTCGTCAGCAAAACCGTCAACTCCAGCAGATTTTTTGGACTTAAGTTTGAATAAAGCTAACTTCACTTCTTTCAAGTTGAGCTAAAGTAATTGTTGGTCTTATTTAACGTCTGGGCTGTATGATTGTACAATCTTTCTGAAAGAGAAATTCGATTCCTTATCATCCATATACATTTTGCAAAAAGGATTTTTGCATGTCATCAGTGTCGACTGCAATTCTACTAACATATCACCTTAATCGTCATCGCAGGTTTGATTGATAATACCGCCTTGTGTTGATCATAATGGGGGCTATCGTGAATAAAATTTTCGACGTCGCAAACTGGGAACGTAAATTGTGGTCGCAGTTTCTCTCGGCATTTATTGGCATCGAAAAAGGAGTGTAACCTACACTTCCTCAACAAACAAGAGGTGATATTACTTACTTACTTGATGTGGCGCTAGTCCATGGCTTGGACAATGGCCTCAATCAACAAGCTTCTTCCAGCCGGATCGGTTTCTAGCTAGCTGTATCCAGTTTAGCATGTCAAGTTGGTTGAGGTCCTCTTTCACTTGCGTGCGCCACCTGTTACGCTGTCCTACGGGATTGGATTCAAAGATTTGCCGGGCCGGAGCATTAATGTCCATTCGCTCTAGGTGACCCAGCCACCTGAGTCGTTGGCTTATCACTTTTGTATCTAGTTCGGTGCAGCAGTACAGCCGTGCAGTTCGTTGTTGTACCTTCTTCTGCATTCCCCATCTATGCAGACGGGACCAAAAATCACTCGGACAATTTTCCTCTTAAAACTACAGTCTAAAGCGTTCTCATCCGTTAACCCAAGAATTCCAACCAGGATTTTTTGAACAGCATAGGTTCGTTATTTTTTTACAATTCTCTTAAGCTTGTGTCATATCCTATGATTTTCTATTTAAATATTTACCAGACTGAATAATATAATTATTATTTTTGTTAAAAGACTTGTATTTTGATGGAGCACCTTGCATTCTCCATCGTCATCTTGCACAAATGGACGAGTTTGGGAGGGATAGCAAAACTAGACATCGCTCTATATAGCTCGTATCTAAAGATGCTATTATACGCGGCCTTGAAATCGATGAAAATATGGTGGATATAGATTTGAAATTCCTGGATTTATTGCAACATCTGCCGTATTGGGAATATTTGGTCGATCTTTGGACTTTCCTGGTCTAAAGCTACACTCACTGATAAGGACGAATGGTTTCAGGCGTACGGCAGAGAAGAAATGGTGATATTGTTCCACCTAAAATTTTGTCTCTAAATTCTTAAGCACTTGGCTCCATCGTAAGCTTATATGTAGCGAAAGGTATTCCAATATTTATTTAAAAAGGTAGTATTGCTCAAATTCTGGTGAGATCGTAAACTTGACAATTTCCTGGAATTTCCCGTTAAATCTGGGAAGGATGATAACTTGAAAGTTTTTATCAAACTATAAATGGTGTAATCCTTGTTAGCTGGAAATTATCCCAATAAGCAGTGTATGATGGAGCGGCCAATCTTATTATTGTTCCACTGTGAAGAAGCTTTGTACCAAACGGCTGTACTTTGTTTGCCAAATATATCGAGGAGTGTTAGGTGGAGCAGTTAGCTCCTTTCCTTTTTGTAGCTGCCCTTTTCCAACAGGTCTTTCTCTACCAGTCTAATGAAGGGAGGATATAACACTGCTAGTTACAGGTCTTATAGAAAAACCAAGCGAGCTATCAGATGCAGATGATACTGCAGATTTGCCGACATTTTTTGAAGGGATCGGGTCCGCTAGAAATGCAACTTTAGTTTACTCTTTATAAAATAAATAATAAATAAATTTGGTGGCGCAACAGCTCGTAGAGAACCAAGGCCTAGTGACTTACAACTCTCAACCAGTTCTGTGTGCGTGTTGTTGTCAGGAATGGAGGGGACTTACAATTTTTTGCCGAGTCCGAACGGCTAAATGAGAAGCACTTATTCATGACAAGTATACTCTTGGAGGATTTGTCAGTTCCTTGCAAGAGGCAGTACCTCGGTTTTAGATGGCAGCGGCTTACTCATTATAGTGGGGAGAAAATTCGATGGTTCGCACCAGGGTGTGTAGAACCGTGTTCGTCATAAGTATGTTGAGCCTCAAATAGAATGATTGATTGTTCTTAAACGGATATCAATCAGTCGAAAGAATTATGATAACCTAGTAGGTGTGGCTATAAATACAACCTTGCATTCTCCATTAAATAGGTGTAAGGGAAGTGAGTATCTAGATTCTAGAAGCAGGTGAAGCAATTCCAATAATTGGCCAATCAGCCATCAGCATTTTTCAAGCGTACGGCATTATTGGAGTAGTGAGAGAATTTGTCTCGTAAATTGATTCGGACGACTTTAATCCAAACAATCGAACATATGTACTCGTGTGTAATTATATTTTGGCTCATTTATATAATTTTTAGACATTTTAAACTTTTTTTTTTAAACTCTGATTTTGCTGATATTTGCATTAATAAAATAATAACTTTCTTTTATTTTAGATGTCCCTTTGAACCTTTCAAAACATTAAACAAAAAAACAAAAAGATCGATGCATTGGGTCCATTTTTAGCAATGTAAGTCAAACAATTCACTCTATTTTTATTAATATTTAACATAAACGAAAACGACTATTTTATTGTAATAAAACATATTTATATCTTGATATATATATATTACACACAATATATATATATAGTTATAAACTAAGAACGAAAAGCAAACAAAAGAGCACACATAAATAATTATTTTGTATTAAAAATATAAAACGATTTTTTGAATTGTGAAATTGAACAATATTTTAAGAAAACATATTAAATTTGTCACTTGTAAATTCGATAATAAAACATAATTATAATAATAATAATATATTTTCTACTAAACTGTATTTGCTAAAAAAAAGAAAATTTAAAATGAAATATTTTTTTATTAAAACAAAGAAAAAAAAAATATATTCTATAAATGTGAGGAGAATGTTTTTCTTAAAAGAATCTCAGCCGTTCATGGTTTTTTTTTTATATATAGACTGAATGAATTTTATTTAAAAAAAACGAAAGAAATTTAAAGAAACAAAAAACAAATTAGGTGGAACTACAATTTTTTTAAGATCTATATAGTATATTTAATATTAAATACAAATATTTTGTAAATGCTTTTCATACAAAACAAAAACCAAGCGAACAAAAATCAAAGCATTTCCTAATCAATTTATGAATTAAGGAAATTTTCAAAAAGAAAATAGTTAAAACAAAAGAAAAAATAATACATAATAAATACCTACAGCACTACGATTAAACAAAACATAAATTCAGGTTAAACAAAATTAAATAATTAACAAAACACAATGATGTGCCTTTGAGAGGATTTAAACAAAAAAATATTAAATACAACAAAACTGAAAGAATATTTATACTATTTACGAGCACGAGTAAAACGAAAATGCAATTCGAAATGACCAATATAACTGAAAAGAAATAAATATTGAAGGCTTTGAGTTCTAGTATGGGGTAGATGATTATATATATGGGAGAATGGACAGATAGATACTCTTTCTTAAACTTTCACACAGGTTTCTAAATGTTTTCTTTTTTTTTTTGATATGATGGTAATGCTTCGGGCATTAAATTTTCTTCTTCTGATTGTGCTATTTGTACTTGTTTTTGGTAAGGTTTATGCCACGAATCCCAGTGAGAAATATTCCGCATCGTGGTCTACCTTCTAAGACTGACGCAGTACTAAAAGAAGTGCGGACAATAGTACGTACACCTGACATTCCAGTGAGCCGTAACATGTTTTATTATTTTGTTATATATTTCAAGTTTTTTTATTCAAATAACTAATCAATATTATTTAAAATTTAACAATGTACATACATGTGAAGAGATTGAGAAAGAAATATTTTTGTTTAGTTGGAGCGATTTTATACTATCCAATAAAAAAATTCAAATGAGTTGTACTCCAAACTGCGTTTTCCCAGGTACGGCATTTTGACTCGCGTGTTAGATGTTATCCTATTCTTATCAAAAGAGCTCATTTGAACTGTTATTTGAAAAAAAAAGAATATTTCATTCTAATTTTCTTCATATTCGTTATTAGACTAATTTTCTTCATATTCGTTCAAAGACATTTACTAGCACGGACATTTATTTCTAAAGCAGGCCATTCACGTTGAAACTGTCGTAAGGACTGTCGCAAAAATCGTAGAGATTTTCTATGGAAAATTGACTAATTCTATTGTGAATGGACCACGTTTGTACTGAAGTTCGTTGAAAATCTGTGCGAACCTTGCGACCGTCCCTACGACTGTATCAACGTGAATGCCCAGTTTAAGGTATATGAATTTAAACAAATTCCCTTAGAATAATAAAATGTTGCAATTTTGTAGAGTATTTAAACATTGATGGATTTCGGTCTAAGAATGGTACGGTAGCATGTAACTGATGAGCCCAACTGTCATTTTAGAGTAGAGCTTACGTGAATTTTTAATTTTATTTAAAATTTAAATCCCTGGCAATAATATTAGGCAATAATAATTTACAATTCGGGTGGGAATTACATAATTTTAAATGTGAATGATGTTCAACAACGTTTTGTTTTTTATGAATTTCACATTCGACAAGCTCTTTATTATAAAAATTTTCTTTTTAAGTTTTTTGTATATTTCATACATATCTATTTAAAAGTCTCCATCTTCTTTTTTTTTCTTCGCCATTTTGAAAAAGTGAACATTAAATTCGAAAGCAATAACTTTTTTACGGTTTTGCAGAATTCAAATTCAAACAACAACATGCATTGCTAATGATATAAAAAATATGAAAATCAAAAATACCCATTTGTTCAAGAAAGCTTCTATATCATGATTACTCTTCTAATATCACTGTCGTTGTCAACGTTTATTTCCATTACTTCGATAAAGGTCACCAATTTAAAAGGTGAAAACAAAAAGTACCATCAATAACCAATCAGCCTTTACACAAATTCCACCGTAATCAGAAAGAATACATCGTAGTGAAAATCTCATTTACGGACCAATTCGTTGTTAGTTTTTTGGAATTCATTTAACATTACGATTACGATGGAATCGTGGTTTATCATACTGCCTAAAAACAAAACTCAATTAAAAAACTTGCAAATTTCCTCTTCATGAAAAAACTTTTTCACAGACAAATAACAAACATGCACTTGAACTTAACCGAATAAATATTTTTGTTTATTAAAATAATTTCGGTATATACATTTAAGCCATCTTATTTATTTGTCACATTTATTCCATTTTTCTCTAAACTTTAAAGTGTCTTTAAATATACTTCAAAGTTTACAGAAAAATAATATTTCTAGTTTTGGATTAGGGTGGGTTGAAATTAAGAAAAAAAAAAAAAAAGAACAAAACTTATATTGAATTCCTTTCAATCAAAAAAATCGGTTTGTTTAGAAAAAATTCAATTTTTTTCTAAACAAAATCCATTTTTTTTCTAACAAAACGAATTTAGCTATTTTATCAAGGATATAAGCATACACACTTGGTCCGTCCCTTTACTTTGAATTTCTGTGATTTCTGGGCATTTCCAAAAGTTCTATCAAAGTTCACATACAAAAAATAATTCAAGGAAGTTTGGACTGAAAATCAAAGAAATTCAAAGTAAAGGGCCTAGAAGGTCTTACTTGACATTTATTCTGTGGAAGTATTTTTCCGCAATGTGAAACATTTTTATTTTATAGTGTTCCTCGTTAGCTTAAATAAACTAAAAACAAATATATTTTTAAAATGGGTTTTTAATACATTAAATTGCAGTGAATAATTTATAACAAGTGAACAAAATGAATCAATGAACTTCCATTCAGTAGTCGATAACTCATGTATCCTCGCACCCGAAATCTAAATGCACTTTTAAATATTTGGTATAAATTTGAATGCGCAAGACGTTTGGCTAAAAACTGCTGTCAAATAGCACACATAAAAAAGGTCTGTTGCAAACATTGACCAAAACTGCCAATTGTTCCTATTTGTCACCAGTTTTTGCCAGATTTCTGATCCACACTTAAAAAATCGTGGATGCTTTGGACAGAAGTAATTGCATACAAAAGAGTACAATGGTGGTTGTCCTGATATTCCGTCGAATTGAATACGTACGGATTGAAAACGGCCAACCAGAAGATACTGGAATTGAAAATTTCAAAAAATGCCGGATTGTGAGTTAATTTATTATACTGTACATTTATGATTTATAGATGTATGACAAAAGAAATCAATGCAGAATCCGCCTTTTTTGACGTTTTTAATTGGGGTATTTTTGGTTTTCCGTTTTCGATTCATACGAATTTGATTCGAACGAATATCAGACTAGCCGTGAATATTTCAAATTCAGTTCCAAAAATTTATCTGGGCAAATATTTTTTGGTCGGTCAAATGCTAGGTTGACTTTATAAAATAAGAAAAGAGATTTTTGTATGAGCACTACGCCAAACATTAAATTTCTGTAACAGTAGATGGCAGGGTTTCTTATGAAAAATGTTTTTATGAATGAAAATTCATTCATGCACAAACCTGCAACAGAAAAGGCGGATTTAGAGGACAGGTTTAAAATTCATTTAAACCTTACTTACACCTTGAGTGAATAATATTGCTCTGTTAGACTCAAATTAAATAAAAAAAAAATTAAGAATTGACTGTGATTTTTGGAATGTAACAGAATTCTTACATTTGTAAATTGGACCCATATTTCATTCTGCTTTTCGAGTTTTGATTTCAACTACAGAATATTATTAACTCAAAATTCACAGTGAAATAAAAACGGGGTTCACATTCAAAAATCAAGTAGTAAACTTGATTCACTAAGAGCCAGTTCTTCAGTTCAAGGTTAACTCTGAGTTAATTCAGAGTTATCTAATCCTGAAAATAAACTTACCCCGAGTTAATTCAGAAACAGTTTTTCAGTTGAGGATTAGGTTAGGTTAGGTTAGGTAGGAGGACGTAGATCAGTTGAGGATTAACTTTACCTTTCAGCTGTCACAAATCTGGGGCCATCGATGTGCGACACTATGGATATCACCCCTCTATGCCTTTCACGCATCGCAATAGAGATGTCGCCACAACATTTATTGCACTGGCAATTAACTATCGAAATCGAGATGTCGCCACAACGGAAATGGTACTCAATTTGGTCACTGAGTTAACTCACCAAAGAAGGTATGTTAACTCGAGTTAACTTAGGATTTTAATTGACTGAAAAATATGTTTCTGTAATTTACTTAGGTTTAAACCCGAGACTAGGATGATCTCGCACTGAAAAAAATGTTAACACCCAGTCGAACGACTGATCATTTTGAATCTATGCTTATTTTTTTAAGAGGGCAGGGATTGAAAGAAATCGAAATTTAAAAAATGTTTCCATCTTAAATTTGTTTAAATTGTAAAATTTAGCATTTTTATATTTTCTACGCGACCAAATAAATTCAAGGCCATTGACGCTGTTAAGATTGGGAGGATTGAGACCGGTCGCACGGTATTTTCTGGACAAGAGAAGTGGGGGGTCAGGGATGTCGTGAGACATGAACAAAATATACACACCAACCTCATGAGACTAATTTCTTGTTGTTTCAGTGTGCAAAGCATTGCAGTTGTTGTTTCTATGTATTTTGAGGCACCTCAAATGTTCGAATATAGACACGATGACACACACGAGTCCGGACTCAATCTAAACAGGCTCATACGCAATTCTCAGTTCGCTATTCCCAGCTTATATGCAAGGCACTTTACAAATGAAATCGTAAAGATTAGTGTTGAATATTGTATGAAAGCTATAAATGGGGCATTCACGGTCGCAAGGTTTCTAAAGATTTTCAATAGAAATTTGACAGGTTCGATTGTGAATTTGACTCATGTGATTTGAGATCCGTTGAAAAGCTCTACGAAGCTTTCGATCATTCTTACGGCCATCCAAACATGATAGGCCCTCACTTTGAGGCGGTTGTAAGGATAGTCGCAAGGTACGTAATGATTTTCAACGCACCTCCGATCACATAAGGCCAATTCATAATAGTAACGATTTATAGATAGTCATTTATTTATCGCTTATAACCCACATACAAAATAAGGGTATTCATGCAACTTCGTAAAACCCTAGATAAGTTTACAAATTGGATAAGTTTATCTTTTGGTTAATGAACTGTCAAATTTTGTATGGGAAATGATAACGATGCGGGTTTTTTTGATAAGAGTGCTATCTGCCATACATATGTACACCTATCTCTTTTTTTCATGTTTATTTATTTTTCAATCATATGCTATCTTTTTTCTATAAACTATTGACACCATTTAAACTTATAGATGTCCTTCAAAGTAAAAACTAATTGCATTGGTTATGGAAATGAACCTCATTAGAAAATTGGATCCCATGTTGCAATACGTTTTAAAAGTTAAAAGCTGTTGACATTCAACCCTAATATTGATTTGTTTTTAAAGAGTTCTTCTTCAAGAGATTTTTTAAAATTTTGTTTGTTAATAACATAAACATGAACGTCGAAATCGAACTTCTAAGGAAGAATTATTTGAGAAGTTACACAGGTCGAAAAAATTAAACCGACCTTAACGCGCCACGGAAATATTAATAGCCATCATACCTATATAAAAACAACAATCTGCCTCTGCAGTTCTTAAGATTCTGTATCCACTGAACCAGCGTCTGAAAATTATGTATTTTTTTTCATTTGATGCGCCTTAATTTTTTTTGACCAAGGTTTCATTCATGTAAGATTGAAAAATCGGTTGCTGGTTCCCAAACTCTTTCTCGAAAGTTTGTGTTGTCCTTAATTTGACTCAGCATTGCCTCATTAGCTCAGGGTCTTGTGATATTCTAATCGAAATGTTCAAAATATAATCTTCTTCTTTCTATACTTTTGAGAATAACAAAAAAATATTACTGCAAAACTAATTCGTTGCGGCACCTAAAGTACTAACTTTCCAGTTCATTTTCTTTAATTTTTACAAAATAATTCTCCATGTTGTTTGTATGGCTTATTCATGCATTCCAATTTTTGAACTCATACTAGATTCACTTTTCAATCTTATCTCAGACAGAAAATACACAAATTTAAAACTATATTTTGATGCGTAGAAAAAATGTGTTAATTCTATTCCATACTAAAAAAAAAACAAATTATATCAAAACGGTTAAAAGATACCATACAAATTTTATTTTTCTCTACAAAAACATATTTTACAAAAAAAATAAAATAAAATAAAAAGAAAATATTTTAAAAATCAAAATAAAAAAAATCATGCAGTTTGAGCTTAGCTGGGCTAATAGCCAAAATTCCTATTCAGAAAAGACATTACTAGTTTTTATTATTATTAAATGATATATATTCAAAGCATAAACAAAACGCAAACATATTAAAAAAAGAAAAACAAATATACAAAAAATAAAAGAAATTTAATTAAGGTACTTTTGATTAGGCTTTAAGAATATTTATAGTGTACAGTATTTTATATAGTTTGCATGCTTATATATTTTTAATAAATAATACAACAAAAAAAAATAACATAAAATAATAATATTATAAATATGTCCGCACAATGAAAGAAGTAAACAAAAAAACCAGACAGACAAAAAAAACTATTTTTATATTACTTTTGATATTTTGACTGCAAAGTATAAAATAACAAAAAGGGAAGAAAAAAAATCTTTTCTTAAATTCTCTTAGCACACATGCATAAATTATATGTATATCTACGTTTATATGTGTTTTATTCAGTTTTTATATATCTATACATAAATATATAAAACAATAGAATATAGTTACAGAATAAGAGATGCTCTCTAGTTTTGCTACAAGTAATTTATTCAAAGAACCAATAAACTGACCATAGATCAGGACAAACAAATAAAATTTAAAAAGAAAAAAAAGCTAAATTTATTTATAGAATTATATAGTTTTTAAGTTCTAAACAAAAGGAAATAATGTAAAATATTTTATTTAATTATCTTAAACAAAAAAAGAAAACAAAAAAACAAACAAAAAACATATTCCGTATTTTTATTGGTAAAACTTTTATACAAGTGTATGTATATTTTTGTATGCATATATATATATTATATATATATATAGATATATATCTATACAGATACCTAATGTATGTATAAATAAAACAAACAAAAAAACAAATAAAATATTTAAATTTAATAAATATATACTATATATTTTGGAAGAGAAAATATACCAAGTTAATAAAAAAAATTGTTTTACTGTTGCAGGTATAATTTTATGGTGAGGATAATTAAGTTTCTTGTTAATTGGAATTACAAAAACAAAGAAGCCTTTCACTAAATCAGGGCCCTTATTATGAATTACGAAACGAACGGAAGAAAAGACGAAACTCGTAGAAACGAAAGTCATGGATCGATTATAAGATACCAAAATAGATAGCAAAAAAAAGTTGCCAGACAAAAACGAAAAATGTTAATTTTTTAGGAGCGCAACTTACTTCACTCCAGTTATGAAATGTCAATTTTTATATTTTCACAATTGTATTTATTATTTACTTACTTTTTTTCGCTCACTTAACAAAACAAAAACCAACCAAACCAAAAAAATAAAAAATAAATGACATTTGACAACTACCCCCAAAATGAAAGCTGAACGAGAGCTGAAGGCACTCGTAAATAAAAATACGAGTATCGTCATTTTTACGATTCTCGTTTCTCTTATGTCGTTTTCAATTGGACGTTCGGCGTACTCCTATTCCACTCCTTTTTGACTCCTACTACTCCAAAAGCCTTCTATTGGCTGTTCCGAGTAATGTTTTCGAAGTTTTTTCTGTTCCCGATTTCAAGAAGGAGTAGATTTGGAACACACGCCTACATATACAGTTTTTCGTCGGATTGCTTGTCAAAAGTGATAAATGCTTGAAGAAGCCATTTTGTAAAATGGCGTCATTCAGTAGTGTGTGTGTAAATTTGACAACATGATGTTTTTATATTCGATTGGATTCAAAACGGAGTAGAATATTCCGAAAATCCAATCGAAAACGACATTAATCGCAATTTGACGATTAAGTGCTACTACAATCGTTTTTCCTAATCGCAATTTAACGAATACGCCTTATTTTGAACGAGTATTGTTTTTCATAATAACCCCCCAGTGGTAGGCGTAATGCTTTATTTATAATATAAACTAGTTGTGCCCGCAGTTCTTACCCGTTTCTTGTTCTAACTTCGTCTACATGCAGGATGTTATCATTTTATTAAATTTGTCAAATTTCTAAAGTCAGATTCGTAGTCTCATAGATACATCTGAAGGAACCAAAAAAAAAAACTTAATTAATTGAATCATCAGTTGAAAGAAGGGAATAAATTCATCTGGCCTTACTTTTGGGAAAACGCAAAAAACTGAGTAACTTCTTCATTTGACGGTACTCAGATGTTTGATATTAAGATAAAATGGGGGTCTTTTTGTTTCAATTCCAATGTGATACATTTTTTTTTAACGCTTCTTAGTAACTAGATACAGCGTGTTAAAAAGCTTGGATTTATTCCCATTTTTTCAATTAAAAATGTAATTTTTGACAAGACAGAACAAGACATACGTTGGAAAGGTACGAGTATTTTATTTTATGTACTATTTACAATAGTTACTATAGACAGAGGGTGTCATTTCAAATTGTTGTGTGAAAAAAGTAGATTGTGTTCTAGGTGCATTCTAGTTTGAATAGAATGCATTTAGTAGGGACGAATGTATTTATGCTTTTTAAAATCCTCAATATTTCTGTAATCTGTAAAAATTTTACTACTTTCTTAGACCAAAAAAAATCATTATCCAGGCCTATGCAGGGGATACACGAGGATACTTCTCACTACCTGTGTCACTGCGATGCGCCTTACCATCTGAAAAATAGGCTCCTAGGGAGACAATTCTTCAGTGACTTGGAAGAACTCTCTGACATTTCAAGTAAAAATCTGTTGAAATTCATTAACGCTACCAAATGGCTTGGAACTTTTCAACCATCCGACCACGTAATTGGCCGCGTTCCGATGTTAATTCTCAGTTATTCGGATAGCTTTGTGTTGTTGTAATGCCTCGTTAAAAAACCGCTGATGACAAATCATCTGTTCTCAACAAACAAATCTGAAGTTATCCCAAAAATTCTAGGATACTCAGCAATCAGAGGATAAATTTCAAAACAACGGATATTTGACAAGAGGTTGGAGTTGCTCAGGTTGGGTTTTGCCATGTCGGGATTTATAAGGGTATATAAATAAGTTAGATGAAACTACAAAATGGTTTTTTATATCACCTTAGACTCTACGCAATACGTAAATATAAATAGAATAAAACTTTGTTAAGGCTCTCCTTTAATGCGGAGCGAAGACGAATTTTTGTTGTTGTTTAGGGTTGTTTATTTGTCATATTTTGTACTATTGTGAATGATTCGCTGCGAATCGCTCCGCATTCGCGTTGGTTTGGGAGAGTCTTTAGAAAAGTTTTTAAACATTTTTGAATGTAAATTAAATTTTTAATTCAATTTCTTTGTCTGCTTTTTTAGTTAACCTATATGGGTTCTGGTCGTTCACGAAAGTATCGGCTACTCAGTTATTTGGATAGCCTATCCGACAGCCGGTGAAACGTGGCCATTGTAAACTTCTCCAACCACAAACGAACGGACACATACACCAACCACTGACCTACCAAACTTATCTATCGGACGTTGCATGGAGCCACTACTCCTACGGGCGCGGTGGAGGGATGATTTCTCAAGTTAGGACGAATGAAGGATCACACCCTCAAAGGGCGTCATTCCCTCCACAACCAAGTGATTGTGTAGCGATCCTGACCAAACGAACGAACACATAAGCAACCACTGACCTATCAAACTCATCCACCAGATGTGCATGGAGCCACTGCTGCTACGAGCCTGGTGGAGGGATGATTTCACAAGTGGGGGTAAAGGATAGACCAAAACCTTAAAAGGCGTCGTCCTCTCCTCATCCAGGTGATTACGCAACGACAGACATTTCTTCAGTGACTAAGAAATACTCATCGACCTTTCAGGCTATAGCCTGCTGAAACTCATCAACACCCGCCACGGGCTTGATTGTCGTGGGATTTATCATAGGTTTAATCTCTTCGGGGTAACAATCCCTTGGGTATCACAATGTATCTACATTGATTGTGACGGTAACAAGATCAACTATCAGCCCATTTACCTAACCTAACGTAATAAATAGCTTCGTTCATGACACACGGTACAAAGGAAGAACTGCTCCTTACATCTTTTTCATTTCAGCAGACAAGCGCAAGATTATTCGGCAAGTGAGGGAAAACCTGATGCTGTTGGCTCCGAAGCTAATTATTCAGGTTCTTGAGGAAATGGGTAAATCGTGCAGTGGCAAAATCATCATCCACGTCCTTCATCACCATGAGCTTTACGGTAGAGTAACTCGAAGCGATAAACTTAGCCAATTTGTAAACGTATCTAGGGTTTCACGAAGTTGCATGAGTGATTCTTGAGCTTCATTTCTTCATCAAAATAATAAATGATTTTGCTTTCTAAATGTCTCAAAATCAATAATTAAAGTTTTCAATGATGGGTTTCAATGATAGCTATAACTGGAACCTAAATGCAAAGCAATGAAACGCCCATAGTGAAAGTTGTCCTGAGTGGCATATCTGTCATTTGCTATAAGTTTCATTAATGAACGCTAACCCCCAAAAATGCCGATTCTCCTTTGATACAAAGTTATTACTGCGGACGAAAGGAGAACTGAAAGTAGGGGTATTTACCAATTTGAATTTTTTCAGCACATTCTTCCTTTTCAAACCATAGTGCAATTAATTATTATTTTTACATCCATATTGTACAAATAAATTTACCAAAACTTGACTTCAAATTACAAATGATACTTTACTTGGTGAATTTTAATGTCATTTTTGACATAAAAACACGTCGAGTCTCGATAGATTTATTCGAATGTTGTAAAGATTCTCTTGCAACATTTTCTTCCGATTCGAAAGTCATATAGAGTGCCATTTCAAATTAGAATCGGAAACAACTTTCGAACAGATTTAACTTTCGAATCGGATTACAGAGTAAGGCCCTTCGAAGGTGGCAGTGTTATGGTTTGGGCTTGGATGTCGGCTGCAGGTGTAGGTACTTTGGAGTTTATTGATGGTCTAATGGAAAAAACTTTATACCTCAATATACCAAAGAAAAATGTTCTTAAAAATTGGCTACAAGTAATAGTTTTTGATTCTGTCAGGATAGCGAGCCAAAACAAAAGACTGGAATTGTGCAGTCGTGGCTGATATCTAATTGTCCCCATGTGATGACACCACTGGTAGATTACCCGGACATAAATCTCATCAAAAATTTTAAGGCGTGCTGGATAGAAATAAACGAAAGCACTCCATATCTAATCGAAATGACCTTAAAAGGGCTCTTTTGAATGATTTTGGAATAAGATCAAACCAAAAGATAGGTCAAATCAATAAAAAAGGCAAACAAAAAGTGGTCGATAATGAGGACTACCACACAAAATTTTGAATTGAAATTTTTTCTGAAATAAACGTTGGTTTTGGTGTTTTTTATAATTAATAAATAATATAATTTGTCAGAATTTTTAGTAATAGTCGTATATTTTCGTAACTGTGGTAATATTTTTTTTTAGAAAATGGAATATTTATAAACTAAAGGGTGATTTTTTAAGAGCTTGAGAACTTTTTTTAAAAAAAAAACGCATAAAATTTGCAAAATCTCATCGATTCTTTATTTGAAACGTTAGATTGGTCCATGACATTTACTTTTTGAAGATAATTTCATTTAAATGTTGACCGCGGCTGTGTCTTAGGTGGTCCATTCGGAAAGTCCAATTTTGGGTAACTTTTTCGAGCATTTCGGCCGGAATAGCCCGAATTTCTTCGGAAATGTTGTCTTCCAAAGCTGGAATAGTTGCTGGCTTATTTGAGTAGACTTTAGACTTGACGTAGCCCCACAAAAAATAGTCTAAAGGCGTCAAATCGCATGATCTTGGTGGCCAACTTACCGGTCCATTCCTTGAGATGAATTGTTCTCCGAAGTTTTCCCTCAAAATGGCCATAGAATCGCGAGCTGTGTGGCATGTAGCGCCATCTTGTTGAAACCACATGTCAACCAAGTTCAGTTCTTCCATTTTTGGCAACAAAAAGTTTGTTAGCATTGAACGATAGCGATCGCCATTCACCGTAACGTTGCGTCCAACAGCATCTTTGAAAAAATACGGTCCAATGATTCCACCAGCGTACAAACCACACCAAACAGTGCATTTTTCGGGATGCATGAGCAGTTCTTGAACGGCTTCTGGTTGCTCTTCACTCCAAATGCGGCAATTTTGCTTATTTACGTAGCCATTCAACCAGAAATGAGCCTCATCGCTGAACAAAATTTGTCGATAAAAAAGCGGATTTTCTGCCAACTTTTCTAGGGCCCATTCACTGAAAATTCGACGTTGTGGCAGATCGTTCGGCTTCAGTTCTTGCACGAGCTGTATTTTATACGGTTTTACACCAAGATCTTTGCGTAAAATCTTCCATGTGGTCGAATAACACAAACCCAATTGCTGCGAACGGCGACGAATCGACATTTCACGGTCTTCAGCAACACTCTCAGAAACAGACGCAATATTCTCTTCTGTACGCACTGTACGCATTCGTGTGGTTGGTTTAATGTCCAATAAAGTAAACTGAGTGCGAAACTTGGTCACAATCGCATTAATTGTTTGCTCACTTGGTCGATTATGTAGACCATAAATCGGACGTAAAGCGCGAAACACATTTCGAACCGAACACTGATTTTGGTAATAAAATTCAATGATTTGCAAGCGTTGCTCGTTAGTAAGTCTATTCATGATGAAATGTCAAAGCATACTGAGCATCTTTCTCTTTGACACCATGTCTGAAATCCCGCGTGATCTGTCAAATACTAATGCATGAAAATCCTAACCTCAAAAAAATCACCCTTTACAAATTAGGACACATTTTGTGATTGAGTCAATCGAGAATCAATTAAGTTGCTACCCACTGTATGTATTTTTCTATTTGATACAAATTTCCATTCTATCAAGATTTTTTGATCGACTTTTGTCGAATACTGTTAAATCGTTTTTTTTTTAATAATTGTTGAAATGTCATAGCCTCCTAAACCATTTTTTTCATTCAATCTGTATGAAGTACAGCGAATCGTTTTCAACAATTTAGGTCCCTATTATGAATTACGATTCGCCGAGTTTAACGTTTGACTCAACTCGAACGTTCGACTTTTCAAAAATAAAAACTGAGATTTTGTTCAGTCACCAAGAATTACAGTTCGACATGGACGATATAGTGGAAAGTTTGCTAAAGGTATTGACTGGCATTCAAGTTTTCCAAATTTTAGTCATTTAAGGCGAATTTAATTTAGGCGAGTCGCAAACGGTAATTCCACATAGTAACATTTAAACGTTGGACTTGGCGAATCGCAAGTCACGTGGCTCACAGCTTATTTGATATAGTGTTTGTTTAGAAATATAGAGCCCTATCACTTCAAAGCTAAGAATTATAGGACCAAAATGTTAATGCAGGCTTGTAAATACACATTTGAGAATAAGAATATTCCTCTGCTTCCCTAAAAGAAAAGAAGGAATTAATTAAAAAAAAAAAAAAACAGCTCACAGCTTATTTGATACAGCAACTTTTGTGCACATTAACATCATGTTTTCGAATGGATTACGAGGGATTGTCTTTATAAATCCCTGAACAAGTAAATTCAATATTTTAGTTCAATCAAATATATCGATCACGCATACCTTATGGCAAAAAATAGACTTTTTTTTTGAAGAACGAGTCAAAATGCAACAGTTTAACAAAGTAAAGTGGTCGTAAGATTTCAATGTGCATCCTGAAATTTTATCAATTTGTCAAATTGAGAACCTCTCTCTATAGTGCATGATATTATTGAACACTTGTTTTGAGATTTCGGTTAAATTTAAAGCAAGAAACCGCTCAACAAACTTTTCAAAGCAACTGACGAGCGAAATATTGAAAAGAAAACCTGAGTTAATCCAAAGTTAACATCTAAAAAATAAGCTTCTAAGTTTTTATGAATTATGGAAACCACATATTGCGGATACTATCCAGGTTTGTATCGCGAATATGGTTTTAAATGAACGAGTAGCTCATTGGAAACCAGTTAAAAGTACAAAAATACAAAAATAGACAGTATACATTTGTTGAGGAACCTATCTGAAAGAAGTTTGACTTCTTGAACGCAGTTATTTTTATGGAAGAGTTTAAATACAATATTTTTATTTCCTTTGATCCATTGAGTGTTTTGTCTAGAAACAAATACTGCACTTAAGAATGATATCCTCTACATGATTTTGAAATATGGAAGTGCGTGCTATGCCGTTTTGGGCCCGTTTGTCATGGCCACGTTGAAATTTTAAATTTTTTTGAGTGGATTGTAATTTTGAAATATGTACCTTCATATTGTCAAAAAATTTTCCGTTAAGAGGTTGAAGAACTTTGGTACTACCGTAATATTTTCATTTTATCAAGTTGTTTTCAAATCTGGAATTGTGCAAACCTGGCTCATATTAGACTGAATCGACTTGATGTAACTGCTGGTACAGTCATCTTATATAAACGTCTTTGAATATATGCATGCTTCGTAGCAACCTTCGTTTACACAAGATTTTAAAAGGCACTTCAGGTATACGAATAATCCTATTAAATATCATGCCAAAAAGACTAAAAGCTCTTGCAAACGAAAATATCTTCCTTACGGAAAATAAAAAATTGAACATGGTGTAAATTCACAAACGCATCGTTGCAGAGATGATGCACAATCATTTCCGCCAAAACATTCATAAATGCATCAAACCCGCATCACTTTTTGCGTAACGTGTTCATTAGTGCAAACTTGTAACATGTGATGCGCAAACTTCAAACAAATAAGAATCAACAAAATTCGGGATGCGTTGTTGCTGATGCAATTGTATCAGCATCAGTTGCGTCACGCATCAGCATCGCAAAAAAGCAGTGATACGGAAACATTTGACGTTTATGAATTTACAATTGTTTTTCCCTACTGGAGAGGCAGAGTTTTATTCTTGTAAATACAATTTTGCACCATTTGTCCTTCAAATATGTATTAACAAATGTGCATTAAAATTTTGATGGTACCGCTCTCTTAGCCTTGCAGTAGCAGACCTCTGAAATTTTTAACGGATACTGTATCAAATAAGCTGTGAGCTGTAGATACATATGTACATAGATATCACACGCAAAGCAAAGAAAAATACTTTTATATCGTGAATAGCTCCGTCCCATTTCGATCGACTTTGTGTGAGCTTCATATGTATATACTTATGATTTTAAGAAATATAAAGATAAGATTTATACACAGGCATAAATACAAAATGTCATCTACAAACTATCAGTAGTTTGATCACCCGACTCGATTTTTAGCTTTATTATCTGTTATATTACCCTTTTTGAGTAGCCTTATAGGCTAGTGGTTAAGGCGCCGGTTACAGCTAAATTGAGAGACATTTACAACGCAAAATCTATTATTTTGATGGACAAAAAAACCTCAAGACTATATTAATATTTCTAGTCAAAAAAAAAAATTTCAAATAGATCCAACTTTCCACATCCTAATTTCGATTTAATTTTAATTTCAATATCCATCCCGCAACACCGGGGCGCATAAAAAAAAAAACAGAATAAAGTGAGGTTTGATAAGCTTTTTATTTCATTATTTTGCTTTAAGACCGAAAATGTAATGAAACAACAGCATTATGGATTGTATAAAAAATATTTGAAAACTTAATCTGAAATACATTTAAATACATAAACGAATATATATTTTTGTATGAGTTGATTATTCGTCGTTATCCACATCTCTGCGTCTTTCAAAAATAGCAATAAATATGCCATTGGTAAAGTCTTCCATTGGTCGAGAATAAACACAGTATTTGCCGATATTTTTAAAATTTGGATCTCCCACACGAACCCACTTGTTACGCAATGCTTTCTTTCCACTCAGCAATTTAAACTGCGGACATAAATTCAGACAACGTTGTACGACCTGAAATATAATGAGAAAGTTTTAATTAATTATTCATTCTTATACAAATTCTAAAAAATTAAAAACAAACCTCCTCATTTTCTTCTTGGTAAATCGAACAAGTTGAATAAGCAACACGTTTTACATTTGGAAATGCAGTCATTGCATGTGATAGCATTTTAATTTGTAGACCAGCCAATTTCTGCAATCTTGCTGGATCTTTTTTCTCAGAACCCAAACACATTCGATTTTGCATCCCAGATCCAGAACATGAAGGATCTACTAAAATATATTCAACCGACTCATATGTGGAGCCATCTGTAATTAATAAAACAAAACTTTATAGTAGACTTAGATAATTCAATTCAAACAGAAATACCTATTTTGAGAGCATCGCCGTGGATGGGCTCAACAATTGTAGCTTTAGCCGATTCGACCATCTTACACAATGTTGTATATCTATCAAGGCTTTGTTCAACGGCAAAGATTTTACCCTTATTTTGCATGACATTAGAAACTTGTATTGTTTTCATACCAGGAGCAGCACACATATCCAAAACTGTTGAACCAGGAGGTGGTTGTAAGATCTCGGCTACAAGACAAGTTCCCTAAAAAAAAAAGAATTAAATCAGCGTTATCCTAACCAAATTTTGAATACAAGAGTAAGCTTATCACTCCGTCTATCTGAATTGAAATCATGAGATTTAAGTTGAAGTACTTCTGAAGACTATACGATACTAGCTCGTGGAGAACCGGGGTGTAGTGACTTACAATTCTCAATAATTCCGCGTGTTGTCGGTAGGAATGTGGGGGACCTTCAGTTTTCTCCCGATTCCGAACCAAAGACGTACGCAAGGGGGACAGCGAGAGGCAATTTGTCTTATTTTGAATGCATATCCAAGACCCCTATTACACGATGATTAGATTGCTATACTTAACAGTTTTTCTTAACAATTTTGCCCTCCCCTTGATCCTGCGTAGGCCCTTGGTCCGAACGGCTAAGATTAGAAGTACTTTTTTATGACAATAGATACTCTTGAAAGATTTATGATCACACTCCTGAAAAACATTCTTGTATTACGTTGGCAGTGCAACGCACTATCATACAACGGGGTACAACAGTGGGTTAGAGGGTAAGACTATTGTAAATAATTGCGTGTCGTTTTATCTGTGGTATCTCTAGGTTCACTTTATAAATGTAAAATAACTCACCTTATCTTGCAGCATGAATTTCTTTTGTTTAACATAATCATGACACGCCCAATACCGCTTCTGTTTTGGATGAAATACCAGCAAATCATCCACATTCATATCGACCAAATATTCATCCTCCTTCAAGGATAAAATGGCTTCCAAATATTCAGGATAGGTCTCGAATTTTGCATCCTTTCTGCGCCATTCCTCGGCTTCAAGCATTTCGAATGCTTCACCCACCGATAAGATATTTGTATTGACCCGAACATATCTCGGGTTGGGAGGAGAACCTGCAAGAAAAAGCAAACGACCAAGAGAGAATCAACAACCGGACTTAAAAAAAAGAGGATAAGAAATTAAATAATGTATTTTTGTATTTTGGCACAAAAAAAGAAGTGTGCAGTATTTTATTTATTCTTCTTTCGTACAACTAGAGGCTGCGTGTCTTCACGGAACGCCTTGATTACATACAAACAAATTATAAGATTGACCACAATTACTGCCGAGAATACTGAAATGCAATTGTTCTCAAAGCCTGTTACTTCAAAAGTGTTTTCCAGCCAATGCTTCACAGTATAGAAAGTCAAAAATGGCAAAGTGAACATCAAGGTACTGAAGAACAACAGCCACATATAAGCTGCGCCACTGGTGTCTGGACCTTCATACACCTCTTCGAAATCATTTTCATTTTCTGTGGAGAATATTCCCGTCGTCTTTTGGACAAGACTTTGGGTCTTCTCTTCGAGAAGTTGTTTGTATTCATGTTTAGCATTTAGTTTGCTCTTTTTAGATGCCATAACTTAGTGATTATTGAGCTGTTTGTGTACCTTTTTTTAATTTTACACCAGCAGCCTTCGATCCACCCAAAGCAGCCAGAAGTTTTTCTTGGTATTCTATGACAGTAATCACAGGTTTGCTTTCGCCTTTAAGTTGTTTCCTTCCTAAAATCAGCTCAGTCACAAGGACAATACACAATTCTCGACCTAGGCGGGGATTCTCTTCGAGGATTTTTGTCTGTTCAATGGCGTAATCAATGTCGGTTTGGTTGTCAATGTAGAGTTTCAAAACAGCATGCATACTACCTACACGCTGAATTAAAGAAGACAGATCGGGTTAGCAAGGGTTTTATTTATGTTTGTTGGTTGTAAATAAATATTTACCGCATGTTTCTCTTCGAAAATTAATGATTTCAAAGATTTATGGCCTTCCAATGATTTTTTTAGAACAGCTGCAACGCGCTTGTACTGCGTGGGGATTTTAATGGAATGGACGAAGCCACTCATTTTTTATGCAAGTTAGAGGGAGGAAAAAGGAAAACAAAGGTGGTATTTTATGTGTATGCACGTGATTAAAAAAATATCTGCGGCAAAATGAGGAATGACTTTTGATGACAGTTCTGTTTAATCGAATCGTTACTTGTTTCAATCGTTGGTTTAGAAGTCGTTGGTTTGTGGAATTTGAAGCGTTGCATAGTGATAGGCGAAGTGATGTTAGGAGGTGGCTACATGGCAGTTTTATCAAACGTTCGGGTGCTTTAATATGTCGTTTTCGATTGGACATTCGGCGTACTCCTTTTCCACTCCTTTTTGACTAATCCAAAAGCCTTCGATTGGCTGTTCCGAATAATGTTTTTGGAATCTTTTTCTGTTACCGGTTTCAAGAAGTAGTAGATTTGGAACTCACGCATATACGTACAGTTTTTCGTCGGACTACTTGTCAAAAGTGAAAAATGCGATGAAAGAGAGTTTTTAATATCTTACGTTGGGTGTGGCTCACTGTTGACGATTGCTTATTGGTAGGCATTTCATTACTTGCTATTCCCATTTTTAAATATCGATAAACAATAATAGAAGCCAATTCAAGCATTATATGTTACAGCCTAGGCCAATGAAGCAATTTTTTTTTATATTTTGAATTAAAGGCTATTTGGTAATTCCTTAAAGGGAACATTTAATTTTTGTTATCTCCACATGTAACTGTACTTGCCGTTCAACAATTTGAGAAATTCTGAGTCTCTCCGTACGTCGAAGCTTTTCCTTAAGGTGATTTGCATGTTAACAAATCACCTGAAGAGTGTGGTCATATTAGCCGTAGAATCAGCAAAATTACGGAAAATATGGCGGAAAGCTGGATTTTGATATAAATCATTACCTTGGCTTTCTAAAGTATTCTAAAACAGGAAACCACATCTTATGTGAAAATATTTTATAGTAACGATATCGTATTAAGCTAGGAATGCCACTTGCAATTTTCTGTCGTACGATCATTCAGTCGCAAAAAATTGAGATTAAATGAAATTAAACTCACGTGATACACATAGAGGGTTGCGATTAAATTTGTTAAGCGCAACGACAGAAAATTTCAAGTGCGGTCCTAGCCTTAATAGGCGTGATTTGGTGACCCCCTTAATCATAGAGTACCTATATTATCTAGAGAACCGACTCGTAGCCATAGAGTACCTATACTATCTAGAGAACCGACTCGTACCCCTCTTGCCTAGAACACCCGCAAATTTTATTTGAGCACATTAAGAGAAAATTCTCTTAATTTCCTTGTCCGTGAATACGTGTGATAGCTCTAAATGTGACGTTTTCAATTTTTCGATTCAATTTTTTGTTGTTTTCAGTCAAATGAGCCAAAAATCCATTAAGTTATCATTGTATTGGTGAGGTTCCATTTAAAATGCATTAGGCAGCTAACATGCTCATCCATGTGGAGGAAATACTCACCTTGCAGTTTGTAGGGTGAAAGAGAAAAAGCCCTGAAGTCGGTTCTCTAGATAATATAGGTACTCTATGCTCGTACCCGTCCTGCCTAAAACACCCGCAAATTTTATTTGAGCACACTAAGAGAAAACTTGTTAAATTATGAAATGTCAAAATGACAGATCTCGGTTCTAATTTGTGTACAAAAACTCGGTATTTTAAAAAAATTATACTTTTTATAAGTAAAATATTAATAATTATTAATTAAAAGTGGATAACAATAATAAATAACTTAAATTTCAAGTGCCAAAAGTCGACTGATCAAGTGAAACTCGATGTGTTACTCGACTTGATTTTTTTTTTGTTTACTTCGATGTTTCCAAATTAATATTGTTTATTTTGCAACTGTTCTGTGAAATATATTTATTTTAAATCGCACAAAACAATAAAACGCGCGGAGTTTGTGTTTTAACTTGCGTGCCAACTAGCACACAATGATAACACAAAATCGAATTTATTTATTAAGTTAAAAAGCCTGTGTGCCAAGTGTCCACTTAGGTGGTTCAATTGCAAGGAAGCAATCAAAACCTTCGACACAATACCAAAGCACCGTCTCACATCAAGTTGGTGCAGGGCCAAATCGGTCGTTTAAATTACGAGCTTCAGGATTACAAGAACTCTTATTGCACCACAAAACAATCCAAATTTTTTTTTTTATTTTTGAAAACTTTTCTTCTTATTTTACGTTGTGACTATTCAAATCCGTGCATCTTATTATAAATCGAATCCTACCAAAATAAAGTACATAAATGCACTAAAGTAAACTATTAAAGCAATAAATAAATACTCATATCAAACTTATTTAAATATTTTGTCAAATCTACGTAACTAATATTTCATTAAATTTATTATAGCGACCCAATGTTTAATAGTAGCAGTAGAGGAGATTTTTCAAGTGTAAGCAAATCGCGCACCATGTCTACCTCTTCCAACGCCACGACCATATCAAATGAGTCATACTGGCCTCTGTGGTGGTCCTGATGTCCCTACCCACCACAAAACAGATCACGATAGGGCGTCATTCTTAACTGGTAAGTTGTGATAGTTACTATATCATCTTAAATCTTATAAATTCTTCTTTTTTCAGACTTTAACCGTAAAGCATCCGTGACCATTGTTGGAAGCAACATTTCCATTACCACTCATTCACATAATCCAAGAAATACACAATAATAGTTTCGGAGGTGCGTGTGCACAAACATAAAATGTATCGTTAAAGTCCTCCATCTAAGGAACAAATGATTATTGACGGTGGTACCGAAAACATTCCCCAACAATCACATTCCCTCGTCTTCGTGGATCGTGTCAGTGAAAGAATTTTAACAACCTTTACCGAACACAAGTTCCAGGAGCAGTGACAAAAATGTTGGACGTTTGTTACAAAAACTTTTAAGTGGTGCTCGTGTAGAGTATAAGCCAAGAAACCTATCTAATTTTTGCGTCAGAAGGGAATTCCTGTCCCAAAAATGACCCAAAAAATCTCCTTCCGCGGAAAATAGATCAATCGGAGTCCAAACATTGGAAGTGTGCCCAAATGAAACAGTGCAAGAGAAGCGTTTTAGTCATAGATAAACAATATAAAGATGCCAATCCTCAGCTGTCAGTTTGATTTGCCTACAAGCTGAAGCGAACAGCTGTGATGATTAGGTTTGCGAAGTATTAGTGAAAAGCAGTGCAAGCCGCACACATAGAATCAACTAGTCACTCACCACTAGTGAAAGCCGCACACATAGAAGCAACTAGTCACTCACCACAGTCTGTATAGGAATGGTGAATTAATTTGTCGGTTATTTTTGAAAATCGTGGACATGTTCAAAAAGTATAAACACCGGAAGAACGAAATTTAGAGTGCTAACTTAACCTTCATCCAAATTAAAACTATGTGGAAGATTTGGAACAACTTTAAATAAAACAAGGTGTTGGTTACTGATATAATACCAGTAGAACCCAAGTGGTACGGATATTATAGTATTAACCTGTACCACAAGTGTGTCATGTTCATGTTATAAACTAACAGCCGTATTTATAAAGAAAATTTAAAGGCTTCGTAACTTTAAAATGCCTCTAAGTTACTCTTAAGTGTGAAATCGGTATCTATAATCAATTTTCACTTTTAAGCAACGTTACTTAAATGCATCTTAACTTTAACGCCATTCACCGCGTTTAAAGGTTACTTAAAGCCATCTTAAACATATTTTGACATTCGAGACTAATGGTTTTTTTATTTCAGAAATATAGGTATGTTTGTGGGTAGAGTTTTCATATTTTTGCTGTGGGTACCTAATGAAAGTTTTAAGATTTGTGGTTTCCTTTAGTATAATGAATTGTAAAATAAATTGTTTCGATTTATTAACATATTTTTCTATCAAAAGGCCAAGGTGAGAATCGAATAATAGAGTTTCTGAACACAAACATCAAAGCATCAGAAACCAAAATGGAATTATGTTTCATTTCGTTTGCATTTTGTATACCAGTTGCTACTCTTTCTTTCTTATAAATACATGTGCTCATCTTTTGTTTGCAAGCTGTCAAAAAACAGCTGAAAAGAACATGTATTAGTGAGTTTTCTCACGTTACATTACATTTCAATCGTTTAGTTAAGTAGCAATGAAAAATTGATTATAGATGAGAATTTAAGTAACGTTATTTAAAGACAACTTAACTTAACTAAATGACCTCTAAGAGGCATTTTAAGAAAATCTAATAAATTCGGGTGTAAGAGAGCAAAATGGTAAAAATATGGTTTCAAAACATGAGTTGTTCTTGTTTACACCAGCATTGATTTTTTCCTTGGTGACTAATTCGAGAACTTAATTTTAGTACAAAAAATATCAATATAATACTTAACAGGATGTGTGTCAGCCTTTGTGGCTTTGTAGTATTGCTAATACTACTCGTATAATATCCATACTATCGTTTTTATACCAGCAGTGTGTCTCGGGTGACAACCTTGAAGCTCACTGTGGGAAAGTATGTTTCTCACTGGGAAACTTATAAAAATAATGAAGACAGCTTAAATTTTGGTTAAGGGAAAAATTTGTATATTATTTTTCACAAAACAACTGCTCTAGGGGGAAATATTTTTATTTTGTAATTTTGCAAAAAGTGGCCAATGAAATGTCTGTTCACGTAACTCCTCGAATTTCTATTAATTTAGCCCAAAGTTCTGTCAAAGCTCATATAAAATAAATAAAATTAGTAGATTCTCGTAGTTATGTGAAGTACACGAACAGACTGGTAGTTAAGGCTTAGTACGCAATCTAATACTACGTTTCCACCAAACCGAGATCTAACATTTAAGCTGAAAGACTTTAAGCTCTCAAATTGGACCAGGATTTCGTTAAGATTTCGTTGTAATCTAGAGTTTTTATTGAGATTTCATCGAAATATTCATGAAATCTTGTTCCATATACTTGAAATATCAATAGTTTTTAACCACAAGTTCGAATTTCATTTTGGTGGAAACATATAGCTACAAATTGTTTTTGTCTATATATTCATTGGTGTTGGGTGTTTACACAGGATTATTTTTGCTATATAACTTTTGAGTGATAACTTTTTTTTTTTGAAATTAAACTAGTGCAAAGTGTGAGATTAGATATTTATCTCGTTCGTATTCATTTAAATTCACTAAAATCTAACATTTCGAAATTTCAAAACTGTATGGGGAAATGATAAGATTCGGATCGAAATCTCCAGTTACATATTAAAGGCTCTCCCAAACCAAAGCGAATGCGGGGCGACGACGATTTTTTGTTGTTGTTTAGCATTGTGTATGTGTCATATTTTGAACTATTGTGAATGATTCGCTGCAAATTCGCATTGGTTTGGGAGATCTTTTAAAGGTTGTGTGCTTGCCATATTTTGTATCTTTACGAATGATATTCGCTATGATTTCATGTTGGTTTGGGGTTTCCTTTATTTATTAGTTAAATCCACACTTAAATCCGCTTTTCTTTTTTAATTCAGGATAAATGAGTGTAATTGAATTAAAAGCTCCTCTAAACCAACACAAAATCATAGCAAATTATTCGCAATGATACAAAATATAACAGATAAACAATACTTAGCAAAAATAAAAAATTCCGTCAACTCTTCCATTTTGCAAATTAAAATTTATTTCATATTCGATTAATATACCTAAATACTATACCCAATAGTAGGTAGTATTGGGCACTATTGAAGTAATAATTGGAAAGCCTTCTACGCAAAAATTTTGCTACAAGTAGGGTATGTGAAAATAGATTTAAATTTTCGTCACCTTGTTTTACACTGCTACACACTAATTTACGCCAAATTCGTACCAATGTGAACCGGGCCATAGTTTGGTTTCTATTTATTGAACACGCCCCGTGGTCAGAATTATTCACCTCAACTGTCAATTAGATGTCAAAACAAAACCAAATACGGGGTGTCCCCTATTTCATGCAGGATAATTTATGAAATAATATTTTTAGAAAAACAAATTGTTTAAGAGGGGGGGATTATTTCTCCCCTTTTAGATAAGAGATAAAAAAAATAAAAATCTGTCAAAATTAAATTAACTTTTTTTAACTTTACGACAAATTTTATTTAACATGAAAATAACTTAAAAATACGACAACAGCTACGAGGTCATGCTATAATTTCTTAAAATCCATTCTCGAATCAATTTTTCAAATTAAGTTGTTTCGTAATGATTTGAAAAAAAATAATTTTCAAACTTTAAAGTAAAAAAAGTTAGTGTTTTTGTTAAAATTATTTATTTTTTTAAGTAATAAGTATTCAATAGGAATATTTAAACACTCAAAACCATATACTTAGATGCCGTGAAGTTTAAAAAAATTAAAAATACCTACCTATTGTTGTTTCATTATATTCGACAGAGGTCGGTATCTGGATTACCTTTTAACATGTGTAACAAAAACGTAAATCCAGATCAATACCCGAATCCCGACAGAAGACAATAAAACCCACCTTATATCTACTTTAATACTTATAAAGTGGAAATTGAGAGTTTAGTGGAGTTTAAACAACAAATTGAAGTTCCGGGTGTCAAATTGCAGAAAAACAATTTTTTTATTTCGTATTTTCTTAACTATTTTTTTCCTTAGAATATATCAAACAATAATTTTAAAATTATTCTGGATGAAGAAAGGGCAACCCTGTATAATATGCAAGATGCAGTGAAGATGAACGGAAATCTGAGTGATTGAAAACAATTTATGGATTAATTTTTTGTATTTTATTATAATTGTGGATGAATATTAACTATTAATTACAATCGTTTGTATACATTAAACAATTTCACATCGATATTTTTGTTTTTAGCCGTAGAATTCTCCAAACTATTTTCCAATTTTCAAAAGAGAAAAAAAACTGAGCTGTCAAAACAAATAAATCTCACCGCGTTACATTGTTGTTGCAATTCACATGTATTCATCGACACGAAGTGAAATTACAAATACAACAATGTAAACAAATGTGTTTTGGAGGGTGAAAAGTACGAAAGATTGGCTTCTTGGTAATTGATATTCTCTGGTTTTAGTCTTCAATCACCGCCAAGTAGCTATTTTTCAAATCCTCCGGCTAAAACATCAAAGAGTTCCTAAATAGAATTTGACTTTTCACGAACAGTCCAATCGCCGCCAAGACAAGAGAAAATCCCTCAACGTAAACAGCTATTTCCAATATTTAATGTCCTCCTCGTAAAATAAACTCGCAGAAAAAACAAAATACAACTTATAAATCTTACAACAAGATTTCAACCTAACGAAGATGGGTCAGATGCTAAGCAATATACGTAATCGATTAGAAGCAAGTGATGATCATGCCGTGGGAAAAACTTAAAGTTGCCATCAACAAATGATATGAATATGTAGCTGCTGAATTATTGTAATATTGTTGTTATATTTTTTGTCATCTGTCTAAATTTCAGCCTTCTAGCCGAACTATACAAATCAAATACTACATAAATTCTCATAGGTAATTTTAAAATGTTTAACTATTTTTTTCTTTTAACCGGAAGTAATGTGTAACACGGAAATTGACTTTCTTCAATTAACTCCTAGGTCAAGCGAATAGAACTTAAAGATGAAAAAATAAACAGCTTCTCCACATATTTTCTTCGCTTTAAAATGAACTTAAATTTCCCAACTTCATAAAAAAATTCGTTTTTTTTTAAGCTACTGTTTTAGCAGCTAAAAAATGCCTTTAATTATGTTAAATGCAGTTTACATAGGCTACAATGGTAGGAGAACATTCCGTATTGATCAGTTTAAATAAAGAATATATAACTATTATATAATTACTAATACTACTTAAAGAAGATTAATTAATTCGTCATTTTATCGAATCGATATGAGGTTTGTCAAACTTCAAAAATGTTATTCATGAAATAAAACTAAAACTAAAAACAAGCATGTGGATGGTGATGAACAAAATCATTAATATACCTAATATTCACCCTTATTGTAGTAGGCGTTTCGCTTATACGACCAATGTCATTTTCAAATATTTGTATTATGAAAGGCGTTTCAGAGTCGTTTTTCTAAGCGTAACACCTTAATTTGAGTGGAACGTAAACTTTTGTGAGAAAAACGTCACTTATCCTTATTATAACTGGCGTTACGCTTGCTTTATTTGTCAATTCAAACGCTAGTTTTTGTCGAATACACATTTTTAAACGACTCATCATAAAATTAACTAAAAATGTAAGTTTTATGGTTGTGTATATGTTCTTTTAACAGTTTTTATTTATCAAAGGGTAAAAATTACTAATCCTGAACAAATGAAGCGCCTTGTGGAGTTGACGGAACTTAATCCATCACTTGCAACCAATTTTAAGAGAGGAGTCTCACAAAGTGCCGACAAAAAAACTAAATGGGAATCTGTAACCTCAACATTGAACTCCTTAGGACCACCAGTAAGGTCTGAAAAAGAATGGCAGAAAGTATGTAACATAAATTCCAGTGGTATATTTTTATAACGTAGGTACATATTTTCGTAGGTTTGGTTCGATGCAAAATTTAAAGTGAAGCAGAAACTTCTTTTTAATAAAAAACAGCTGGAAGCTACTGGAGGAGGACCATTTAAAAGCAAATTTTTAAACGAATTGGACCAAGCAATTGCAGGTCTTCTTGGTCTCAACAATGTGGTTGACCCGGAGGGTAATATTTTCGGGGGTACACCAACTAAACCAGTGAGCGCAACAACGGCAGCCACTATATCGACTCCTTCCGTTTCATACATCACTAGAGATGAGCTTAATTCAATTACAACAACTGGGATTATTATTGCCGAAGGCATTGAAGAAGAAAATTTAACTCCGGAGGAGGATTTACCAACCGTAGCTCCTCAGACAAATGATGTGCAAAACTTTAACGAAATGTTGGAACGACAAACTAAAGTCCAAGAGAAGTTGTACAATGAAGTAAAGATGTTGTTAGATAAAATCGAAACTCATTTAAAAGAAAGTGCAAGGTATGACCGGAAACGGTTTCATTTAGAAGAAGAAAGATTAAAAGAATATACAATGAAAATGAAACGAGAAGAACAGCAACAAATTCAAATACAGGAGATAAGATTCATGGCTTTGGAAGTTAAGAAAAGGCAACTTGACCTTGAGGAAAGAAAACTAGAACTCCTTGAAAAATCTTAAAAATAAAAAATGTTATTTACCATGTTTTTATAATATTAATGTTCTTTCTTATTAAAACAATCTTACGAAAATAACAAACAGCAAAATTATCAGTGTTATTTATTTCACTTTGTTTAGGTTTCTAGCAATCGGTTTCTTATATTATTGGCTACATCGTTTACTTCCAGGTACCCTTCATCATCTAAATATGCGGATGATATGCTTTCCAATTCCAAGGCGGGAGCCAGCTGAGTTGTTGGCAACTCAGATTTGTAGTGAATACATATATTGTGCAATGCTGAACAAACGTTAACAATTTGAATTGCTTTTCGAGGGGTGTAATGCAACTGCCTAGCACCAAGAAGGCATCGGAAGCGATTTTTAATAAAGCCAATTGTGCGTTCAATAATGTCCCCTGTTTTTGAGTGGCGCACATTAAATGCACATTGTCTACTACCCTCTTGTGCGGACCTGAACGGAGTTATAAGAAATGGTTCCAAGGGATACCCAGCATCACCTTAAGATTTTATTATTTCAAAAAAGTTGTTCAATCATATTTTTGAACTTACCAAGCAACCAGGTATTTCGTTCTCCACCATCGAAATTCCTTTGGAGAATCCCTCGGAGCTCACTTGAGTTCCATACAAAGGAGTCATGACTTGCGCCAGCATGCCTGGCATCTACATATCTTATTCTCATTCGATGATCACAAACCTGAAAATAAAAACTGTATGAAAAAGTACTTTTTTTATGAATATAAAAAATACTTACAAACATAGCATTTAAGCTATAAAACCCTTTTCTGTTATAATAAAGGTGTTGGTCTTCCTTTTTTGGAGCTTGGATTTTGATGTGGCTGCCATCTATACATCCAATTACCCCTGGAATGCTCGCTTTTTGATAGAAAAAAGCTTTGGCCTCATTTTTGTCCTCCTCGGAGTAATGGGAACTAATCCAACGTGGACAGAGATGGGCTTCCATAACATCAAGCATTTCTTTTAGCACTAAACTCATAGTAGGTTGTGCCATACCTAAATTAAGATCGTTACAAACACCTTTTTGGTAACTACCTTCTGCAAAAAATCGCAATACAGCAGCAAGTTTTACAATTGGTGGCACAGATGGTAGCCTTCTTCTTTGTGGCATTTTGTCCTCCAATTCGTTAAGTAGGTAAATAAAGGCTACCTTATTCAGCCTGAAGTACATAACAAATCTGTAAATAAGAGAATAGTCCTAATTGAAAATATAAGACATTTTATTTGTGTCTACTTACTTTGTATCTGGTAAATCTAATGGATTCGATTTGGATCTAATTAACCGTCTTTCTCTAATTAGATCAATTTTTTTGGTGTCTTCCCTTCTATGTTGTATGTTAATTTCCTCATTCGTATTTCTTAATAGAATAAATACTGCAATACTATTCATTTTGCACTTTTATTAACAATTGGCAGAAATTGAATTTGAAAACAAACGACAGTTGTATTAAAAATTTAATTTGTCAAATATTGTGGAACACAAGTTGGTCGACAACGAGTGGCGTTTAAGCATCGCAATACCGACACTTAAACGCCTTAAAAGTGACTCGACACAAAAAGTGAGAATTGTCGTTCAAGATAAACGCCTATTGTAATAAGGGTGATTAAATACATGTTTTTTGTGGATTTCATTTTAGATTGCTCAAATTGATTCCATAAGATGGAATTCAAAGAAAAAGAATATTTTGAAGGAACAAAATAAAAATTTTTATGAAGAAGATGGATATTTGAAATATTTGCTTCTGTAAGTATGAAATCTTTAATATTAAAGACAAAATGATTTATTTGGTAAATTTCTTTTTAGGGATCTTTTATACAATGTATGAAGGCACAAGAAGTTGAATTTATCTTTCGAGTGGAAGTTATGCATACATAGGTAAGTTATTACAATCTTTGTTTGTTTTTATTTAAAGAAGTTTTATAAAGTCTTGAATGCTTATGTATATGTATTTTTTTTTATTTTTGAAGTACCTAATTTTCGAGTTGCATAACGTTTTAAAAATTTGTCAGATGTTTTCGTTTTTCATTAATCAAATTATATCGTTTTCCTTTTGCCATTAGGGATTTTGATCCGTAATTGCTAATTTTTCGTGGCAAATAGAACACAAAATTAGATTGATTTTTTTTTGTAATTGTGTGTGTAGCACGTCAAATTCGGGTACATTTCGTTGAAGTAACCAGTGATAGAATGGGTAGGGAACATTTTCTATCAGTAGATATTTTATAAAATAATTAATTTTATTTTATTGTAATTTGTGTCCTGTTTAAGCTATTCCTTGTTAGCCGTACGTAAGAAAAGTAGACAAGACAGCAAACTGCACCGAATCAAAATCAAAAAAAGAAAACTTTTAAAAAAAACATCGACAAAAATTTATTCATATCCATATTTTTTTCTATTTTTTTTTTCATCAAAAAAGGCAGTCATTTAAAGCGAATACGATCAGTTACTTATGAAAGCAAAAGTGCAGGAAATGCTAAGAAACAATTCGTAATTATGAGCCCGTCATATAATACGCTTGCATTTCTAGGGTTTGGCATGACAATAGGCGTATTTTATTGGGACGTACTATAGCTAGGACAGTAAAATTTTCCTCGGCAAACAGCAACAAATCCAAGAATGTGTCGATAAATGAGTTAGTATTGAAGTTTATTTGTTGTTGTTTGCCGAAAGAAATTTTACTGCGCTAGTTATAATATTGTCCAATAAAACACGGCTAATGAAAGTGTCCCATCTGCAATTAAAGGTCTACCTTAAAATTACAAAGCAACCAAATATAAAATACAATTCAGAGATTCTTTTCTCCTTTGTGGGTTTCTTAAAAAAAAACTTCAAAACAAATCACTTTCTCTGGCCGGGATTTGTTAAAATATAATTCCATGAAATTGAATTTTTGTTAATCTTGGCACTTGGCGTCATGTATGTAATGTATACGCCCTTATTATGCCTCTTGAGTTGGCATTAGGCATTCCTGAAGCTGATTTGGTAGACGGCACGCAAACAAAATTCGTGGTACACTTCTTGGCGAAAATTCCTCTTCTACCCCTAGAATTCAGTACACCAAAAACCTAAAATACATACTTCATATCACACGCGACCGAAAACACATTAAATCGATTCCAAATAGCCATCAGTTTAATTTATATAATTAAAATAATGTTATTTATCGCACACAAAATATTACAACATTCCGTACACAAATAACAAAGCACAAATGACAAACAAATCAAAATGTTTTGACATTTGTCACCTAAGTTGTGTGTGTGCAAGTTTGTGTGAATCTCTCTTGAAATCAGGGATTTCAGAGATTTGATCCCTGGCACACAGGAATTGATTTTTCTGGTCGAAAGGAAAGCACAAACCTGACGGGGATCAAATAGAGATTAAAAAAATCGATTTTTTTGGTCAATAGGAAAACCACATTAGCTTTAAAAAACTTATTTTTCGGGTGCTCTTATAATAATTATACTAAACGTCTGTCAACGCAATTTACTTTTTATATTTTGAAGAGGATCTATCGTTTTTAATTTTCATCGTTTATGTAAACATATCTGTTTGATTTAATCCTGGAACAATGCTGAATTAGTTCCACTTTTCTTATGGCACGCCATGTGTCTTTCTTTTTCTACAACATTCTAAATACGAAATACGATACAGGAGTATTCCAAGTATTAATTTTTTTTTTTAAACAACTTCCTAAATAGAATATAAGTTTTTTTCACGTTTTTCGTTCAAAATATTTCTTCAATTAATTGATTGCAAGATTGTTCACATTATTTTGTAAGTGATTTATGATAGTAAAAAGCATTATGTATAAAATTTGTAAATATTTTTTTTTTATATTTTTTTAAAGGAATACCTAGAGGATTCCAAGAACAAGGATGAGGCATCTGAGGAAATGGATGTAAAGTCTGCTTTGGTAAGAAAAAATTATAAATAATACTGATTAGTTATAATGATGGTCTTATTTCTTTTTAGAAATCTTTGGCATATTGTACAAGAAGTTTTAAAATTTGCGGATAAACGAATGAAATGGAAAGGAACGAGTAGTACCTAGGTATGTTAGTCACTTACTGTTTTTATTTAGAGAACTTTTTTTAACTTCGTTTGATTAATGCCTGGAAATATTTATGCTTTTGTTTTTTATTTTTTATTTTTTTAAAGTAATTCGAAAGGTGGGCAACTTGCTTTTAGAGTGAGAAAGAATAGCTTTTTCCTACTTTTGATTCGTGTGAATCTATTTCAGACTAATTTTTAAAATCTATCTTTCGATTGTGCATAAATACTTAACGTTACTGCAATTCATTTTTGAATTTTCAAGAGCATCCCTTTTTATAATATTATTTCCGTGGTGTGTTTTAGTTTACAATTTTACTTCGAAATATAAATAGATATTTTCCTAATTAATTGATTGTAATACTAATCATTTTATTTTCGATTTGTATAAAAGTTTATAAGATTTTGTCACATACATACATATTATGCATAATCTCAAAACATTTTTTTTTGATTAAAAATAAAAAAAAAATATTTCTTAAAATTTTTACAACAAAAAAAAAAAATTGACATAAATAAAATGTTTCAATAATTTTTGTAAATATAAAGTATTTTGTTTCAATATCGTTCAACAATGCAACACAAAACAAGCAAGAGTATAGGTACTGTATTTATGTGGTAAGTATTTTCTATTTTCTTGTATATTTTTGAAACAACAGAAACCCTAGCCAACCAAATAATATGCACGACTGGGTCTCACCTACTTGATCTTATGTTCAAGACGGCGAGGGTTGAAGAAATTATGTGAGAAAAATGTTAAAGAGAGTGATTCCATTGAAAAATCACAAAATATGACTTCCAATTGAAAAAAAATATATCTTTTGACGATTTTTAATGATTGTATGTTTTATTTTCAAAGTAAAATTATCAAAAAAAATTGTATAGCTCCTTATTTCTCAGTTGGGGCCACTTAGCAGAATAGGTCTACAAAAGTAATTTTTTGTTATCACAAGCTCAATACTATATTTACAATAATTAACTGTTTTTTTTTTCAATTTGAGAACCAATGGTTATTTTCCCTTATCAGAAGTCTAAGCACGTTTTTGTGTCAGTTAGTTAATCAATAGTAAATACAAATTTTTCGGCAGTTGATTAATAAAGTTGTTAGTGTCACGCCTTTAACAAAAATAAATACATGTTTCATAACTAGAAGAAAAAAAATGTTATCAAACTGATAATTTGGGAAAAAAGGGACAATTCTATGATCTAATTTCAGACGAAATTTCAAGAATTTGAATTTGTATACGTCACACCCGTTACTGGTTGGCATTTCAAAACATATTCAGCCGTATTTATAAAGGAAATTTGAAAGCTTCGTAACTTTAGAATGCCTCTAAGTTGCTCTTAAGTGCGAAATCGGTATCTATAATCAATTTTCACTTTTAAGCAACGTTACTTAAATGCATCTTAACTTAAACGCCATTCACGGCGTTTAAAGGTTACTTAAAGCCATCTTAAACATATTTTGACATTCGAGACTAATGGTTTTTTTTTATTTCAGAAATATAGGTATACCTATGTATGTTTGTGGGTAGAGTTTTCATATTTTTGTTGTGGGTACCTAATGAAAGTTTTAAGATTTTTGGTTTCCTTTAGTAAAATGAATTGTAAAATAAATTGTTTCGATTTATTTACATATTTTTCTATCAAAAGGCCAAGGTGTGAATCAAAGAATTGAATAATAGAGTTTCTGAACACAAACAACAAAGCATCAGGAACCAAAATGGAACCAGGTTTCATTTCGTTTGCATTTAGTATACCAGTTGCTTCTCTTTCTTTCTTATAAATACATGTGCTCATCTTTTGTTTGCATTTGTTTGCAAGCTGTCAAAAAACAGCTGAAAAGATTAGTGAGTTTTGCTCACGTTACGTTACATTTCAATCGTTTAGTTAAGTAGCAATGGAAAATTGATTGTAGATGAGAATTTAAGTAACGTTATTTAAAGGCAACTTAAATATTTAAGCAAACTTAACTAAATGACCCCTAAGAGACATTTTAAGAAAATCTAATAAATTCGGCTGATTATTTTTGTTTTTCAAATCAGTTTTAGTTTTGTTGCTCCTAAGTATGAAATTCATGACGTAGAGATATAAGAATTAGAAAATGGTCTTTAAATGCGAATTTAATCAGCTTTAAGAGAAAGTTTTTCCTACTCCAAAAAAAAAAACGGATAAAATCTCATTGAAGTGAGAAACATTTTTTAGTGATAAAAGCCTAGTTTTTCTAGAAAAAGTGTTTCTCACATCATGTGAGAAAGGATTATACATCTATGACAACAATCTACAAGTATTTTTCAGGCAGAAATTAATGCCATAGGAAAATGTGCTGAAAGAAATCTAGAAAGAAAATATAAAAACCAAAATATTGCAATCATGTCGGATAGCCAGGCCGCACTCAAAGCAATCAGCTCATATAGCATCAGCTCAAAACTGGTATGGGAGTGTGTAGGCAGGCTAAACGAACTGGGCAAACATAACTCTGTCACACTCTATTGGGTCCCTGGCCACCTTGGCATAAAAGGCAATGAAGAGGCAGACTCCTTAGCAAAAATAGGGGCAATGACACCCATTACGGGACCAGAGCCTTATTGCGGAATAGGAGAAAACGTGATAAAACATAAAATCAAAACAGAAGAGGAGGTGAAAAGATCAAAAATCTGGAACGAACTCCCAAAGCTAAGACAGGCCAAACTTCTGCTTGGGCATCACAACAAAGAACGATTCCAGTCCTGTATGAGCTTAAACAGGAACAAACTTAGAATAATAACGGGTCTCCTCACAGGCCACTGTAAGCTTAGGAGACACCTCCACATTCTTGGCATAGAGAACAGCGCCGCGTGCAGATTCTGCAATGCTCATGAGGAGACACCAGACCATATACTAGGCAGATGTGATGCACTCGTGCATCAAAGACACAGGTATATGGGAAATCACCAGATAGAGGAGAGCAACCTACCCTCCCTAAAAACACTCCAAATACTCAAGTTCCTCAAGGAAACAAACTTGGAGAACGTGCTGTAGTATGAGCAACCTCATCCAGTTGAGACGGGGGCACAATAGATCTTAATGGTCGCAGTGCACTTATACCCCAAATCCTTCATTCATTCATTCATTCATGACAACAATTTTCCGTTAAAATATCGTTCATCGTATTGTTTTCATGCATACAAATCATACTCGGTCACACCCGTAACGGTGACCTGTCACACCCGTAACGTTTTCAAATTAATATTTTGTAGAGTGTGTGAAGTTAGCCCCCCTTTTTTGGAATTTGTCATTTTTGAAAGTTGTTCCAGATTGTTCCCGGTTTGTTCCGGATTGTTCCAAATTTTTTTTGAAAAATATTCAAAAATGGGGGTTTTAGACCCAAAAAACTGTTTTTGACCTAGCCCCCCTTTTTTCAAAAATCGAAATTTTGAAAATTGTTCCAGATTGTTCTAGTTGTTCTGAACATTGTTCCAAATTTTTGGACCTCTATGTTAAAAATTTCAAAAGTTATGGGCAAAATTCGAAAAAATTGTAGCCCCCCTTTTTTTGAAATTCTTACTTTAAATTTTTTTTTTTGGTTTAAAAAAGTGTTCTAAACATTGTTCCAAGAAATTAAAATTGTAGAATTAATATTTAAAAAGATATAGTCTTTCAAACTTTTATTTCGAAAATGTAAACTACGGCTCACCTATTTTTTTTTTTTTTTTAAGTTTTTATTTTCAATACTTAATAGTAAATATATATTTTAAGGAAATATTGTGTCCTTACATAAGCAAAAACTGCCTAAAACAGAGCTTCAAGAAAACATCTTTAAGTTTTTGAATTTTTAAAAGCCCTTATTGGCTCCCCTTTTACAAAATTAAAAAATCCAAAACTTGTTCCAAGTGCGAAATTGCCTAAATCCAATTGTTCCAAGGATTCATTCAAAAAAATTAAAAATTGTAGATTTTAACCCGAAACATTTTAAATGAAAAAAATATTAATTACCCTTGCCCTTGCCCCCCCCCCCTTTAGGAAATTCAAAATTCAAAAACTTGTTCCAGGTTGTTCTAGGGCTCTTCTAAATTGTTCCGAGCTTTCGTTTCTAAAAATTGATTTTTAGTATTAAAACTTTCAAAAAAATGCTCCCGCGGCCCCCCTTTTCCAAAATCGAAAATCCAAAACTTGTTCCAAGTGCAGAATCGCCTAAATCCAATTGTTCCAAGGATTCATTCAAAAATATTCAAAATTGTAGATTTTAAGCTGAAAAAACACTTTAAATGAAAAAATACTAATTATCCTTGCTCTGGCCCCCCTTTTAGGAAATTCAAAATTCAGAAACTTGTTCCAGGTTGTTCTAGGGCTCTTCTAAATTGTTCCGAGCTTTCGTTTCTAAAAATTGATTGTTAGTATTAAAACTTTCAAAAAAATGCTCCCCCGGCCCCCCTTTTCCAAAATCGAAAATCCAAAACTTGTTCCAAGTGCAGAATCGCCTAAATCCAATTGTTCCAAGGATTCATTCAAAAATATTCAAAATTGTAGATTTTAAGCTGAAAAAACACTTTAAATGAAAAAATACTAATTATCCTTGCTCTGGCCCCCCTTTTAGGAAATTCAAAATTCAAAAACTTGTTCCAGGTTGTTCTAGGGCTCTTCTAAATTGTTCCGAGCTTTCGTTTCTAAAAATTGATTTTTAGTATTAAAACTTTCAAAAAAATGCTCCCCCGGCCCCCCTTTTCCAAAATCGAAAATCCAAAACTTGTTGCAAGTGCAGAATCGCCTAAATCCAATTGTTCCAAGGATTCATTCAAAAATATTCAAAATTGTAGATTTTAAGCTGAAAAAACACTTTAAATGAAAAAATACTAATTATCCTTGCTCTGGCCCCCCTTTTAGGAAATTCAAAATTCAAAAACTTGTTCCAGGTTGTTCTAGGGCTCTTCTAAATTGTTCCGAGCTTTCGTTTCTAAAAATTGATTTTTAGTATTAAAACTTTCAAAAAAATGCTCCCCCGGCCCCCCTTTTCGAAAATCGAAAATCAAAAACTTGTTCCAAGTGCAGAATTGCCTAAATCCAATTGTTCCAAGGATTCATTCAAAAATATTCAAAATTGTAGATTTTAAGCTGAAAAAACACTTTAAATGAAAAAATACTAATTATCCTTGCTCTGGCCCCCCTTTTAGGAAATTCAAAATTCAAAAACTTGTTCCAGGTTGTTCTAGGGCTCTTCTAAATTGTTCCGAGCTTTCGTTTCTAAAAATTGATTTTTAGTATTAAAACTTTCAAAAAAATGCTCCCCCGGCTCCCCTTTTCCAAAATCGAAAATCCAAAACTTGTTCCAAGTGCAGAATCGCCTAAATCCAATTGTTCCAAGGATTCATTCAAAAATATTCAAAATTGTAGATTTTAAGCTGAAAAAACACTTTAAATTAAAAAATACTAATTATCCTTGCTCTGGCCCCCCTTTTAGGAAATTCAAAATTCAAAAACTTGTTCCAGGTTGTTCTAGGGCTCTTCTAAATTGTTCCGAGCTTTCGTTTCTAAAAATTGATTGTTAGTATTAAAACTTTCAAAAAAATGCTCCCCCGGCCCCCCTTTTCCAAAATCGAAAATCCAAAACTTGTTCCAAGTGCAGAATCGCCTAAATCCAATTGTTCCAAGGATTCATTCAAAAATATTCAAAATTGTAGATTTTAAGCTGAAAAAACACTTTAAATGAAAAAATACTAATTATCCTTGCTCTGGCCCCCCTTTTAGGAAATTCAAAATTCAAAAACTTGTTCCAGGTTGTTCTAGGGCTCTTCTAAATTGTTCCGAGCTTTCGTTTCTAAAAATTGATTTTTAGTATTAAAACTTTCAAAAAAATGCTCCCCCGGCCCCCCTTTTCCAAAATCGAAAATCCAAAACTTGTTCCAAGTGCAGAATCGCCTAAATCCAATTGTTCCAAGGATTCATTCAAAAATATTCAAAATTGTAGATTTTAAGCTGAAAAAACACTTTAAATGAAAAAATACTAATTATCCTTGGTCTGGCCCCCCTTTTAGGAAATTCAAAATTCAAAAACTTGTTCCAGGTTGTTCTAGGGCTCTTCTAAATTGTTCCGAGCTTTCGTTTCTAAAAATTGATTGTTAGTATTAAAACTTTCAAAAAAATGCTCCCCCGGCCCCCCTTTTCCAAAATCGAAAATCCAAAACTTGTTCCAAGTGCAGAATCGCCTAAATCCAATTGTTCCAAGGATTCATTCAAAAATATTCAAAATTGTAGATTTTAAGCTGAAAAAACACTTTAAATGAAAAAATACTAATTGCAAAATGAAAAACATAATCTACCTACAAGATTAAAACCATAAGGACCATGACCAAACCTAAAGGGTGCTACAATTTGAATCGTCAGCACAACATGGAGACACCCTGCTAAAAATCGACTAGAAAGAGAAAGTTTGTCAACACCAGAGAGCAGGCAAATAAATAATGTAATTCAATGGAAAACCAAAACATTCAAATTTATTAATATGTATCATTTTCTTAATTTTTTCTTTATTTTTTTTTAACAACAATGAAACACACGATGTTCGATTGTAAAAAAAAAGAGGAGTGAGTCTTCAAATCCAAAATTTTGAACATTTTTGAATGAATCCTTGGAACAATTGGATTTAGACGATTCTGCACTCGGAACAAGTTTTGGATTTTCGATTTTGGAAAAGGGGGCCGGGGAGCATTTTTTTGAAAGTTTTAATACTAAAAATCAATTTTTAGAAACGAAAGCTCGGAACAATTTAGAAGAGCCCTAGAACAACCTGGAACAAGTTTTTGAATTTTGAATTTCCTAAAAGGGGGGCCAGAGCAAGGATAATTAGTATTTTTTCATTTAAAGTGTTTTTTCAGCTTAAAATCTACAATTTTGAATATTTTTGAATGAATCCTTGGAACAATTGGATTTAGGCGATTCTGCACTTGGAACAAGTTTTGGATTTTCGATTTTCGAAAAGGGGGGCCGGGGGAGCATTTTTTTGAAAGTTTTAATACTAAAAATAAATTTTTAGAAACGAAAGCTCGGAACAATTTAGAAGAGCCCTAGAACAACCTGGAACAAGTTTTTGAATTTTGAATTTCCTAAAGGGGGGGGGGGGCAAGGGCAAGGGTAATTAATATTTATTTTCATTTAAAATGTTTCGGGTTAAAATCTACAATTTGGAATATTTTTGAATGAATCCTTGGATCAATTGGATTTAGGCAATTTCGCACTTGGAACAAGTTTTGGATTTTTTAATTTTGTAAAAGGGGAGCCAATAAGGGCTTTTAAAAATTCAAAAACTTAAAGATGTTTGCTTGAAGCTCTGTTTTAGGCAGTTTTTGCTAATGTAAGGACAAAATATTTCCTCAAAATATATATTTACTATTAAGTATTGAAAATAAAAACTTAAAAAAAAAAAAAAAAAAATAGGTGAGCCGTAGTTTACATTTTCGAAATAAAAGTTTGAAAGACTATATCTTTTTAAATATTAATTCTACAATTTTAATTTCTTGGAACAATGTTTAGAACACTTTTTTAAACCAAAAAAAAAATTTAAAAGTAAGAATTTCAAAAAAAGGGGGGCTACAATTTTTTCGAATTTTGCCCATAACTTTTGAAATTTTTAACATAGAGGTCCAAAAATTTGGAACAATGTTCAGAACAACTAGAACAATCTGGAACAATTTTCAAAATTTCGATTTTTGAAAAAAGGGGGGCTAGGTCAAAAACAGTTTTTTGGGTCTAAAACCCCCATTTTTGAATATTTTTCAAAAAAAAATTGGAACAATCCGGAACAAACCGGGAACAATCTGGAACAACTTTCAAAAATGACAAATTCCAAAAAAGGGGGGCTAACTTCACACACTCTATTTTGTATTGTTTTTCAAAGTTCTGCTTCTCATTTCTTAACCAAAACTGAAACTATCGGGGTTAATATTTGAAAAGAATGATGCATACTTCACGAATAATCATGAATCACCAGTTTTCTAAGGTCACACCCGTAACGCAACTAAATTGGACCCTATAACTGAACCACTAACTTTTAATATTTTAGTATACTAATTTATTTAAAGCGCTTCAGTTGTCCTGTCGACTGGAAAAGTTTTAATTTATAAATTGGGATAGTATGTGAATAATTGATAAAATATGGAGTCTCACTGTCACACCCGTAACGATGGCCACACCCATATGCAATATTTTTTTATTTTTATTTAAAATTTGTTTAGGTATAACAAAATTAATTTAAATCTGTTCAGCCGATAATTCTATCAGAGTTACTAGGTATTAATTGTTGCTATTTGTTAATTTTTATAATTTTTGGTAGTATATTACAATAATTTTAGAATACAAGAAAAGTTCTATAAAAATCGTAGGAGCCGTTTTAAAGAAAAATATTTTCATTAATTGTTTCTTTTTATAAAGCAATATTTTTTAATACTTTTAGAAGTGTATAGGAACCTTTGAATGCCAAGTTCTATAAAAATCAACCATAAAGTATTAAAAATATTTGATTTTCAAAAAAAAGATTTTTTTTAAGAAATCTAAAACAAATCTGACTCTCAATCTGGTAATAAATTCGCCTCGACAGACTTTATCAAATCCACCATCTTTAATCTTAACAAAAAAAAATCGTCAGGACCTGATAAAATTTCCAATTTTTTCATAAAAAAATGCTATGAATCAATTTTACCACTTTTGACTATTATAATCAATAACTGTATAAATAACTCATACTTCCCTAACCATGAGGCCACACGAGCCAGTACTGGCTAGCCAGTCGCCATACACTCACACTTTTTTACCGACACATACAAGCATGAGCAACTGGCTCGTCAACTGGCTTGCTTTTTTCGTAGCCAGTTGGGAAGCCAGTAGAGCAGCCAGTTACAGGGTTCGGCAGTATTTTTTCGGAGCAGATTTGGAAAAAAGGTCTTAAAACTGAAATTGACTCGCATTTTATTTCACAAAATATAAATAAAATAAGAATCGGGGAGTCAAAGTTTTATAAATTTGCTAATGCCCATTTTATTCACTCGCTTAATGCAATTGGATTTAAACTGCATTCCGGAGGTCAGTTTAAGTTATAAAATCCAGATAAGTATTGAATTTTATATTATTCACTTTCAAGAAGTGATATCAAAGCTAAGATTTTTCAACAGAGTTTAACCAAAAATTTGTTATAATTTTCATGCATTGTTTTGGAAAACGAATTGGCTTACTCAAGATTCACATGTCTCGCCGTGGTCGTCGAAACGTAGTTCCCAGTACCATGGTCATTAAACTCGTCTCGCTATGTTCTCGCCATGCCCATTTACACGGGAATCTATGTCATGGCTTTCTCGCTATGGTCTCGCTATCACATTTACACGCTGTCCTTTGTATTGAGCATGTTTTGCCATCATCTCGCTTGGATCTCGCCATAGTCTCCCCAAAGTTTTTTTTAAATAAAATTTTTCAAAGTGGTTAAAAGCTATAGGTCTCGTGTGGTGTGTTTTTGGGTCCTCTTACCATTCGAGAAGTGAACCAAAAGTTGCTGAATAAATTGATTAAGCGGTGAGAAGGCAAAGTGAATAAATTTTCTAGTGAATTCCCATCGCGTCAGTGTAGTTGCTCTCATTTAACGCCATGAAAGGAAATTCTGAGAAGTAAAGTTTTAGTTTTCTTTCTGATGGTTTCGCGTTGGTTTGGGAGAGCTTTTACAGAAACAAGTAAAGGCTAGTTTTGTCGCATAGCATTAGTGTTTTTTTAGTTCATTTAATTTTGAAAGAATGGAATATCATAGTACATTGACCTATTATATAGTATGTCAATGTCGTAGATTTATTCCATTTGGATTAACATCCGAACCCTGGCCAGTATAGAAGCCAGTACAGCATGCCGCCTACGTCACAGTCAATACACGAATAGGAACTTGACAGTCAAAGTCAATGTATGTAACCAATTGGCTAGCCAGTACTGGCTCGTGTGGCCTCAGGGTAAGGACCGGAAGGAGGTTATTCTCTTGCCAATCAAGAAGATAGAAGGTACATGTATTGACGTCGAAAATTTCAGACCAACTTTACTTATATCAAACCTAGGTAAAATCCTTGAGAGAGCAATTCACAGACAAATTGAAACATTCTGTCAAGACAGTAATATCTTTCCAAATTCCCAATTTGGTTTTGGAAAATATCATTCCACAGAACATGCTCTCATTTACCCCGAAAATGTCATACTGGAGAATCTCAGAAAAAACGAATGCACTGTCACCTGCTCCCTGGATCTTAAAAAAGCATTTGACTTGGTATGGCATGATGGCCTTATTTTCAAAATGGTTTCTCTCAATTTCCCTACTGGCTCAATTAAAATATTTAACGATTTCTTATCAAACAGATTCTTTAAAGTCAAAATAGGGTCACATTTTTTAGACCCCATTCAAATCTTCTGCAAAGATGCCCCAAGGTTCTTTCTTGGGCCCCTTTATGTGTAACATCTTTATTCATGACCTACTTTCTTCACTCGGAACCTCTCAAAGCATCCAATACGCAGATGACACAATGATTTTTGCTTCTAAAGAAAGGCCTCATGATGTAGTTAATTCCATCAAAAGTCACATCGAACAACTCGTCAACTATTTTAATTACTGATGGGGTATATCAATCAACTACCAAAAAAGCGAACTAATTTGCTTCCGAAATGCTTCCCCTCGCGGTCACCATTTCGCAGTCCGAGAAAGTAAACAGCTCAAACTCTCCATCAACGGCAATACTATTCTTCTTGGTATTAATCTACATGAGAGACTAAGAGCTAACCCTCACACTCGTAGTGCTCTTAACTTACCAAACATAACTCTTCCAAAACCAAGAGTTTCTTTTATCAAAATGTTTATATAATCATCAACTTCATATCTGAAATATCAACTAATATTCATGTTTCATTTCTTCTGTTTAAGTGGAGCGACTGAATGTATAATTCATTTGAACTTTTTACTTGAATTATAAAAATTATACGCGAAATTTCAGTGATTTTGAAGCCAAGTATGGTTTGTGACTTTTTTTAGAAAAAAATTCTAGAAAATTATCTGAAGTCTTTCTGATGGAAAAAAGGCAAAAAGTGTTAGGAAAAATAAATTTCGTTCACTGACTATTCATCTCAAGTCAAATATATGATTTGAAAAAAAGTTAAAAGCATTCAAATATGCATATACTCACGCGAACCCCAATCCGTAAACTTGGGTAAATCTGTTATTAGAGCAATTCGTTTTGTTTTCATACAAATTGTTCAAAAAACTAATTTTTTGTAAAAATCGCCCCATTAAGGGGCGTAGAAGTAAGTTTAGTATAGTACAATTACTACAAATTATACTATCTACAACTTTTCAAGGAACACACCCCTCATATAAATCGAGTTGTGAGTGTGACTATTTAATTTAGACGACCTTTTTTAAAAAGTGGGCAGAAAGTTGCTTTATTCTTGTTATTCATATATCATGCCTACAAAATTTTATCTGAATCGGTTAACTGATTCAGATTTTATAAGTTTATGGCCAACAACTTGAATCACTGTGTGGAAGACGTCATGACGAAAGTTTTTGTTGATTCCATCATCGTAATATTAGATTCAGTTTAAACTTAGAAATTTTTGTTAAAAGTGAAATCAATATAAGAGCCATTTCCTTAAAATTGACTGTTTTTGTAAGCTGAAGAAATTTTGGTAAATTGTACAGATAGTTTATGGTATTTTAAAGGAAGGGCATTATTATATTTTAGGTAGGACATTGTCCCTTAATGCCCTACCGTAGCTACAGCCTTCGCTCCAAGACCGTTTTCTTGTTCAGTTTCCTTTAAGATTGGGAAACAACATTTAAAATTGATAATCCACAGCCTTGATTTTTTTGTTGAATGCCTTTAGAACTTCAGAAAAAAGCACCCAACACATTTATACGCTAACTCAATTCTCATTTAAATATACAATTGGTTTGAGGCTCGAAAAAAAATTCTAGGCATAAATTGCTAAGCCCCAACTTTAATTTTTCGTCTTTCTTTTAGGGCCTGTAATAAATAGAGCCTACTCACATTCAATCTGCTTTGTTTTTTTTTTAATCTTTTTTTGTCCAATTTTCTAGGGGGCAAGAAAAAACGTACTTTTATAAAAAAAATCACTCCCAACCTTGTATTAATAGTACAAGTTTCTTAGGGCTTGGAAAAACACAACTAACATATACATTTTTTGCTCCAATCTTGAATAAGAAAATGAAACATCATAATTTAATGCATTTTGTTATTAAATTTATTTAACGCATTGGATCTGGGGGGTCTTCAGCCCCTGTCAGTTTTTACTTTGTTTTTGTTTTTTTTTTTTTTTGATCGAGAATTGATATGAGGTCTGTCAAACTTCAAAAATTTTATTCATAAAATAAAACTAAAACTGAAAACAAGCATGTGGATGGTGATGAAGAAAATCATTAATTGCATTCAGGTAAGGCATTTAAAAAATGTAAAAAAATATATATTTAATATTAAATACATGTTTTTTATGGATTTCATTTTAGATTTCTCAAATTGATTCCATAAGATGGAATTCAAAGAAAAAGAATATTTTGAAGGAACAAAATAAAAATTTTTACGAAGAAGAAGATGGATATTTAAAATATTTGCTTCTGTAAGTATGAAATCTTTAATATTCAAGACAAAATGATTTATTTGGTAAATTTCTTTTAAGGGATCTTTTATACAATGTATGAAGGCACAAGAAGTTGAATTTATCTTTCGAGTGCAAGTAATGCAAATTAAAACAATTTATAAACCTTTAGTTTTTTAAAAAAGATTAATTAAATTGCCCGGAACCAATCTGTTCCGATTAATTTGGGTACAAGCTTGAAATTGACTACCAAAATTATTCTTAAAGATAAATTATCCTAAGTAGCGAATCGATCGTCAACATAGGAAATGCTGACTCAACGGATGGGTCCATGGGTGGATGGGTGTTGTGTGATGGAATGCTGCTTCAGCGGTTTGGTGCTTGGATGGATGGATGATGTTATTCGATATATTTCCAATAAAGATATTGAATTAATTATTTTTGAGTATTTGCACTTTTAGGTGGGATATTGCATTGTAGTGCATGATGATAACTTGCATACATAGGTAAGTTATTACAAAGCTATCTTTCTTTGTTTTTATTCAAAGAAGTTTTATAAAGTTTTGAATGCTTATTTTTTTTTATTTTTGAAGTACCTAATTTTCGAGTTGCATAACGTGTTACAAATTTGTCAGCTGTTTTCGTTTTTTATTAATCAAATTAGTTTTTAAAAACTTATTTTTCGGGTGCTCATATAATAATTATACTAAACGTCTGTCAAGGCAATTTACTTTTTATATTTTGAAGAGGATCTATCGTTTTTAATTTTTATCGTTTATGTAAACATGTCTGTTTGATTTAATCCTGGAATAATGCTGAATTAGTTCCACTGTTTTTATGGCACGCCATGTGTCTTTCTTTTTCTAAATTCTTCAATTAATTGATTGCAAGATTGTTCACATTATTTTGTAAGTGATTTATAATAGTAAAAAGCGTTATGTATAAAATTTGTAAATATTCAATTTTTATATTTTTTTTTTAAAGGAATACCTAGAGGATTCCAAAAATAAAGATGAGGCATCTGAGGAAATTGATGTGAAGTCTTTGCTTTGGTAAGTTAAAATCTTAAATAATAGTGATAAATTATAATGTTGGTCTAGTTTCTGTTTAGGAATCTTTGGAATATTGTACACACACACAAGAAGTTTTAAAATATGCGGATAAACGAATAAAATGGAAACGAACGAGTAGCACCTAGGTATGTTAGTCACTTACTTTTTGTTTTTATTCAGAGAACTTTTTTAACTTCATTTGATTAATGTCTGGAAATATTTATGCATTTGTTTTTTATTTTTTAATTTTTTAAAAGTAATTCGAAAGTTGGGCAACGTGCTTTTAGAGTGAGAAAGAATAGCTTTTTCCTACTTTCGATTCGTGTGCAGCTATTTCAGACTAATTTTCAAAATCTATCTTTCGATTGTGCATAAATACGAGTACTTAACGTTACTGCAATTTATTTTTGAATTTTCAAGAGCATCCCTTTTTATAATATTATTTCCGTGGTGTGAACATATGTAGCTGATTATGGTCATAATTTTCATTACTTTTTTAGATGTTGGGCCATCTCAAATAGATTTTTTAATTAATTTTTAGCATTTTTAGTATTTTTAAACGATCCATAATAGAATATTAGATTAGTTAACATTTTTCTTTCGAAATATAAATAGATATTTTCCTAATTAATATATTAATAGTTTATAAGATTTTGTCACATACATACATATTATTCATCATCTGAAAACATTTCTTTGATAAAAAAAAAATATTTCTTAAAATTTTTTTAACGAAAAAAAATTGACATAAATAAAATGTTTCAATAATTTTTGTTTACTTACATAAATATAAAGTGTTTTATTTCAATATGGTTCAACAATGCAACAGAAAATTGAAGCTGGTGTACCACAAGGAAGTGTCCTAGGACCAACCCTGTATCTGTTATATACAAGTGGACATCAACGCTATCATGGCCACCTTTGCTGATAGTACTGCAATAATGGTGCCAGATAAATCGGTTACGAAGGCTACATAAAAACTGAAAAATGCAGTCGATAAAGTTAGTGATTAGATGCAAAAATGGCGAATCAAACTAAATGAAACAAAATCGACGCATATAAACTTTACAAAAAAAAAAAAATAAACAATGTTCCAATTCATATAAACAGTACAGCAGTACCTTACTCCAATACTGCTAAATACCGTGGAATGTCTTTGGATGCAAAGCTATAATGGAAAGACAACATCAAAAAGAAAAGAGAAGAACTAAACTTGAAGTACAGAAAAATGTACTGGTTACTAGGAAAGAACTCTGACCTATTTATCCAGAACAAACTAATGTAATATAAGCATGTACTGAAACCCGTTTGGAGATATGGCATCCAACTATGGGGCTGTACAAATAAAACAAATGCTGAACCCATCTAAAAATTCCAAAGCAAGGTCCTTTGTGGAATAATAAATGTCCCTTAGTATATAAAAAATAGCGATCTACATCGTGACTTGAAATTGAAATGGTTACAGAAGTGGTTAAAAAACACGCTGCATCACACAATCAGCGACTGCAAAGTCATACCAACTCCAAAATGGAGACCATCTTAAATGTACGACACAATGTTCGAAGTATAAGTAGAACCAAGCCTCATTTGCTGATGGTCTAAAAGCTATGGGAAAGTGTTATAAGTTAAAACTTCCCACAATATGATTTATAAGAAAGATATTATTAAGAAAGAAAAATTATTTCTCGATCTTTCATATATTGGTCCTGATTCACCGGTGGTTTAAGTTCGGCAAGAGTCCCAAACTACTCAGTACCCATTCTTACAGAGTGTCTTTTGAAATTTCCATTGGATTAAAAAAAAAAAAACTGTCCCTTCGGCCCGAATTGCGTTAGATAGGGCTGGCCACGATACCAAACCAAAGGATATTTGTCAGAATCGTCTCGGTATTGTGAAAATCGAAAAATTTTAGTTTCGTCTCGGTATCGGTATCGGTCTCGTATAACTTAGTCTCGTTTGGTCTTGTATAACAAAGTTTGGTATCGGTATCGGTTTCATCTGGTTTTGGTCTTGTCTCAGTCACAAACGAAAATAAAATAAATTCTGCGTCAAAATATCATAGCAGGAAAACATTGCTGTTACAAAATCATTGGAGCCGTTTCCGAGAAACCAATAAGATTTAAGAAAAAATATGAGAGGCAGTTGGTGGATTTCTTAAAGACACTCTCTCCAGCTAAAAAGAACCGATTCTAAAAATGTAATCCAAATAATTGGTTTTAGAGAAACAAAGCAAAAGAAATGAAAATGTCATCCAAATGATTGGATTCACAGAAACAAAGCGAAAGAAAAGTGGGCGTAGAAGTGGGTGGCTAACTGCTTAAACCTTTTCCTAAATAAAGCGAAAAAAACTGTAAAAATGCCATTTAAACCATCAGATCCGTTTCCGAGAAACCAGTTACAAGAATTACAAGATGAAATTGTAATGCTAAAAAATATTACCAAACGATACTACCGAAAGTATCGGTAAATTTAGGTCCAAAAGTATGGTTTAGTTTCGGTATTGTCTCGGTATCGTTTCGTTTGCTTTGGAGCTGGTATCGTCTCGGTATCGCTTTAGTTTCCGATACCGATACCAAACGATACCGAGACTTTTCTGGTATCGCAGCCAGCCCTACCCGTAGTATAAAATGCTTGTATCTGATTATTCTATTTTACTTTCCTTATCACCCGAGTTATCGTACTCTTGCCAAAGTTTGACAATACCCCATCTCTAAACTTTCGAAAAAGCTGTTACGGTATACATATCCTGCCATCTAACTTTTCTATTCAAAACATTTTCCTTCAAATAAATTCCACAAAATACATCACATCAAATTTTTCGTTAAGTTCAAACGATTTTCATCCACACTACTAAAAAATACTATATCCGTCTATTTTTTTCCTAATACAAGAGATCTTCTCTTACAACAACAAAACAAAATTAAAACATTTTTCCACATTTCTATGCGTTCGTGTATGTGTTGTGTATTTCTATATTTTAAATATCCCCAAAATACTCACGCGCATACTCCACTATTTCTATACAATATAAAAATGTTTTAAGATAATCTTAGTTTTCGCTACGTATCCGTGCCATTTCACCCCCCACAGAGAGAACAAAAAAAAAAACACCACCAAAAAACATTTATTTCCCTTTAAACTTGCCGACGACGACGACGACAACGACAACGACGATGGGGCCGATAAGTTTATCCAGAAAGTAAAATTCCGTAACTTCATTAATCAAAAGCGACACTCTAACATCCCCCCAAAGTTTAAAAAAAATCAAGTTTTTCAATTTTTCCCAATATTGATACATTCCAATACACACTTTTTCGGAAAAACAATAAAACAAAAAAAAATAGAGACACACAAAAACGATGGAAAAACCGACAAGATTCTGTGCGTATACACTCTCCATAATGTGTATATTAAACCAACCAATATCTCTATACAACAACCACACATTAAAGTGTATTGTGTATCTGTGTAAATTTTTAAAAAGTTTTTTTTTTTTTTTTTTTTTGTATCCAAATTTTCCCTTCTTTGAGGAAAATATAGATCACCAGGCAAAAAGGTGTGCTCTCTCTTGGCACAACCAGAAGAAAAACGATTTTTCTCTACCAGATGAAAAACTAGTCGAACATTTTCCACAATATAAAACACACAGTTTTCCTTAAGAAACAAACAAAAAAATTACCAAAAAATATATATAAATAAAATTTAAAATTAAAAGAAAATATATTTTTGGAAAAAAATTAGAAGAAAAATCGTTTTGTTCCTTTAAAAATTAATAATAAATTCACGAAACGGAAAAGTTAGTTAAAATCGAGCGAGTATATCTATTCTATGCTGTACCTTACATATATGTATATCCGCGAAATCAATTTTCCTTGTGAAATACTAAAGTTTTATTCAGAAAAAAAAATTGAAATTAAAATGTGAAGATATAAAGGGAAATTTAAGGATTTACAATTAAAAAAAAAAAATATTCTAATTTGAATAATCTTGTGCAGATAAAAATATAATATATTTGAAAATTCATTGAAGAAGTTACTGTGCCGAAAAAATAAATTCATAAGATACAATGTGTATCTGTGTATATCTGTAGAAATTTTTTTGCATACATATAATTTGAAATCAGTTATTAGTGAATATTTTTGTTTTAATTTGTGTTCTTGTGAAAAAAAAAACACAAAAATTATAAAAGCAATTTAAAATTATGAAAAAAATGAAAATAAAATGAAAAAATAATATTTACATAAAAATAAATGCTTAAAATTATAATTTACTAAAAAAAAACAATTCCAAAGGATATAAACAATTAAAACATAAGAAAATGTGTATACATTTAAAATTAACACATCTTTTAAAAATATAGGAATAATTTTTGAAACATTGTCAGAGTGTTTCTCATAAGTTTTTTTCCAAAAAAAAAAAAAATATAATAAATATAGGTACTTTTCTCTCTCGTTCTCATCAGCAGTTTTGGGAAATTTCCCTAAATGAAAGCTCATCCTGTCTTCTCTCATTGTAGAACATAGGAGTATAATTTACGAGTAAATTGCTCCGTTTCTAACCTCTTTAAAATAGTTGAGTTAGAAAATTAGAATTCCAGCATTTTCCTTCTGCTCTCAGAGAGAAAGAGAGAGAGAGAGAGAGAATAGAAGAGAGAGATATAGATGCTATAAAGAGAGCTTATCTCTCTCTCTCTCTGGAAAATTACCGACAGATTCGCAATGATTCTCATTGACTTGAATGATGAAAAATTCGGGACAAAACGGGAGCAAGAACAGAAGGTAGAACGAAGAACGAAAGACGAGTTTCCCTTCTGTGTCGGTCAAAAAATTTTGGGGGCGCGGTGTGTGCGGGTTAAATTTTTTCCTTCGATCTTAAATATACATATTTATAGTATTTAAAAAAAAAATAAAAAGAATTAATTATTTAATTTATATTTAAGATTAAACGGAATTAATCGGTTTAATTTAAATTTTGTCAAATATTTTTTTCTTATAGCAGTGTTTTAAAATCTAATAATCGTGCAAACTAAACAACAAAAGGGAAATACATAAAAAAAAACAGCATAAAAGTGATAATATTTAAATATTTTCTATTAAAAAAAAATTAATAAAAAAGAAGCCTTTCCATAGAGGAATGAATATATGTAAATATAATTAATTAAAAAAAAAACGGAATACAAAACGGGTGATACGAAAAATAATAATCAAATCAATAACAACAAACGAAAAATAAATCCCAAACAAAAAAAGAAAAACTATCCCAAATGAGTTGTTCTCCTTAAATACGCGTAGAAATTAAAAAAAAATAATAATAATACAAAAAATAGTGTTGCTCTACCATAAATGATAAAATGATGAAAAATGGATGAAGATGTCGTATCACCATCAGCAACATCATCATCTTCATCATTTACAACAACATCATCATCAACATCATTGTCGAGAAGCTGCTGCTGCTGTTGTTGTCGTGGTCATCAGCACCTGATCAGTCCATTCCGAGGAGCGTGAAGTTTCGTCTACTTGTTCGTCGTCGTTTTCTTCCGCATAATCTCGGGTGGTATCACAGCAGGCGCCCTGGGGCCATCAGATTCCATCAGTCATCAGGAACACATCAGGAATTATATAGGCAAAATACAGGCACGCAGGCAGTCAAACATATAGTGTGGAATCGTGGAATCCATACACGAAATTAGCTTAAGCACAAAATGGCGGATGGTGGACACTCATTTGGGAAGAAGACATTTCATAAGCCAACTTATTGCCACCATTGTTCGGATTTGCTGTGGGGTCTAATCGGACAAGGATATATATGTGAAGGTACACAAATCTTAAATAACAGTTATTTCTCCTATTTTGTATTTCATAAATTATCTTTTTCGTTTAATTTTTATTGAGTATTAAGCATCTTAGTTTTAATTGTGTTCCACATTTAAATATTGTTTAAATAAGCAAATAAGAGATAGGGTGGCTGGGTAGGTGGGTAGGGAGGGTAGGTTTACCTCTCTATATCAAGTAGAGTTGTCTTTTTGGAAGTTTTCTCTCTTCTTTATATTTTTTTTGGTTACTGTTTGTTGTTGTTGTTGTTATTGTATGTTACTTTTTACTTACTCACCTACAATACCACCCCCGGAAATTTTCATTGCTGGATGATGGTTGTGAGAAAATATATAATATTGGTATACCAAACTTTTCATACTAGACATAGACACATACACACACTTTTTCCACACACAAATAAACATATATCCATATATCTACAACAAAAACAACAACAGCAACAACAAAAAAAAAAATAAAAATAATAAAAAAAACACAAAATTGGTAACCTCTTCTCAGTTAGCAAAGAACTATAACGAATGAACGAACGAACGAGACAAGTGTACACACTCCTCAATTTACACGAGAAAATGATCGATAATCAGGAAAAGTTAATTCTTATCTGGAAATTTGTACACATGTACAGAAAAATAACCCTCATCATTTCTGGAGCACAGCGCGCATATACACACAAATCTTTCTTCTCTCTATAAAGTGGATTTTCCAAAAAAATAAAATAAAATGAAAACATGCAAAAAAATTTGCTAATCCAAATTAAAATTAAAGATGTTGAGAGATTTGAATTCGATAAATATATATTTTTCTGCGCTCCGTTTTTTCTTTATAAAAAATATGTGATGAATATGAAAGAAAAAGGTAGGGTTAGAGTTCTTGGGAAAACATTGTACTAATACCTTCACTTATAATAATAAATAAAACTTAAGAAAAACTATGAAAGCAACTAGAAAATTTGTCTGTTCTGATGATGTATACTTAGGCAAAAATGCATTTTAAACAAATTCAAATCTTAGAAATTTGGACTTGACAAATTGACTCTCAATTTTTTTCTTTACCTACTACTTTTTCGAACATGGTGTTCATTTATAAAATCAATTTGTTTGCTTTCTTGAAGATTTTGAAAAAAACTTTAAAGTCAATTTTTTCAAGACCAAACCCATTTTTTTCAAATACCGTGACTATTATTTATTTATTTATTGACACAGAAAAATTGTTGTTTAAAAATTACATAGTGCTCGTGTAGAATTAAATAAATGATGTTGATTATATAAGGAACCGGTACCAAATAAGGCCCACCTAATATGTTTTCCCTAATAACTCCCTTATTGTATTAGATATGAAGGAAAACTAAATGGATTATACAAATTAGTTCAATTATACAAAATAAAACGGGAACTTAAGTTCAAAAAAAGCTGCTCAGTAAAAAAACTTCCGTTGGGCCTTATTAGGAACCTGTTTTTTTTTTTTGTGGTTGCTATTCAGGCTCTATGAGCATCGAAAAACGCGTGCTCATAGAAGTGTGAGATTCTTACTACACTAAAACCACCTCCAATTCCCGATTGCAACTAAGTTGAAACTTATTTAGCAATTTATTTTTAACGAAGCTAAGTAACGTGTTGCAGGTTACTTTCCGGTGAAAGTTCCTGCTTAATCCGCGATTTTAAAGCGGTTTTCTGTTCACCGCACCAAGCCGGAAGGTTTTGTTCTTCGCAGACGGCGTACTAAATTCGACTCGTCAAGAATGTCAATAATCGTTGAATTAGCGTGTTCTAATAGTCGATTTCTATGTTTTCGCCCGAAACTTTTTATTTCCTCCCGCACCGTAGGAATCCCGAGATCCCTGTGAAGATCTTCGTTTCTTATTTACCACGGAGCATTTACAAATGACCTAAGCAATTTATTTTCAAACGTTTTAAGTTATTTAAGTTTGTATCGCAGGTACAACCCCAAAGTTGTATACCATAAGTCCAAACAGGTTTAAGAACCTGTCGGTATAAAATCAATTTATTTTCAATACTAAGTTTTGAATATTTACCGAGTAATCAGTTCATATCTCTTAATTTACTTTTTAGGTCTTCGCATTTCTTTTTCACGTGCGGCTTCCATTTTAATTTCGCGTCTAGAGTCATTCCCAGATACTTTGCCTCATTTGCAAATGGAACATGAGCGGTATTAAGAAAGATGGGTAATCTATTTATTTTTTCATACGTAAAGTCCACTGGGACTGACTTGTTCATTGAGCGCTATTCGCCATGTTTTTGTCCACTCATTAACATTATTAAGAGCATTTTGTAATTTAATTGTAGCTTCACTAATCGTTTTGCCTACTGCTAGTATTGCAGTATCATCAGAAAACGTGGCTACAATAGTGTCATCTGTTTGAGGTATATCGCGTATAATTGAAAGGTGCAGAACTGGCCCTAATACACTTCCTTGTGGTACCCCAGCCACTATTTCTTTGAAATCAGAATAGTCATTTCCGTGTCTTACACGAAAAAGTCTTTCATTTAGATATCCGTTTAGAATGTTGTAAAGTCCTTCAGGCAGAACTTGTCTTAATTAGAATTTGAGGCCTTCGTGCCACACCTTGTCAAACGCCTGCGACATGTCCAAAAAAACAGTCGAACAGATTTTCTTTTCTTCAAGAGCTCTCTCAATAACGTCAGTAATTCTATGCACTTGATCAATTGTCGAATGCTTGCTTCTAAATCCGAACTGATGTTCAGGTATTAATTGTTTCTCTTCTATGATCGGTTGCAGGCGCAGGAGTGAGAGAGACTTCTTTTCGTGAGATGGTTTGCCAGGTCTCAAAACCATTATGACTTTCGCAACTTTCCATTGGCTCGGAACATATTCTAACCTTAGAGCGGCATTTATTATGTAAAGGAGGTTAATAAACCCTTTACGAGGGAGCATTTTTAAAATTTCTGCCGTTATTAAGTCATATCCTGGAGCTTTGTTGGACTTAAGCTTCTTTATTTCTCTTTTTTAATTCGGCATTTCTCGTTATGTAGCTTTCATTTGAGGTAAAATTCATATTAATATTTTCGTTGAGTTCTTGCCCATCGAACGGCTTAAATGTTTCCTCTAAGTAATCGGCGAATACCGTCGCTTTTTCCTTGTCACTTTTAGCCCATTCGTTTTGGCTTTTCTTAATCGGGGGCACTGGAAGCTTAGAAACCTGTGCTCCAAATAACGCCCATAAGTTTTTTTTCTCAAAGAATGTTGAATTTCTTCCTGAAAAAGTAAAAATTAAACAAAACAGAAAATTTTTATGATATATTTCAAGGAGAGTTTTAAAATGTCTTCTTGACAAAAAGAAAACTTAAAACTAAAAATAAACATAAATAGAAATTCATGTTGAAAAATCAGCCTTTAAAGTAAAAATAAGTAAATCAGTTCATTTTGTAATTAAATTAAAAAAAAACACTCAAAACCCTCGCCTTCTTCAGTCAACCCGACTCATATTTCATGATACCAAGCACCGTAAGCCTGGCATTGCCTCATGTCTTCAATTCTATCAATTTTACAGGCGTGACAATACCACGCTCCTGTCCCTTCCCTTCCTTTCGTTTAGGTTCTCTTTTGAATGTTGATGGTTTGGGTTGAGAAGCTGTATCCAGTTCCTTCTGTTTCTCTTCGAAAAGAAGTTTTGTAACTTCTTGACCTTTGAAGTTCAGACTGACCTTAGTTTAGGTGTGGGAAGCAGTTTTTGAAATGGAGATTTTTTATTTGATTGTTTACGCTCCTCTTCCTCTATCTAATTGATCCACTGCTTGAAGCATTGTAGCTAGTCCTGTAATTTTTGGCGCAGAATTGAAACCCGATGTTTGAGCGGCCAATGTTGAGAGTGGAACATTGTCAAAGTCATCATCCGAGTTGTAGAGGTCCGGTAAAATGCTTCGTTTGTGTACCAGATGTGCTTGGAACACTGTTTTCCAAATTTGTCGGGCATTGTAATTCGGAGAGAACTGATGGAGCGAATGCTATCTCTGGAATCGCTTCTGGATCAAAATGATACAATCCTGTCGCTCTAAATCCTGAAGTAATGTTGTCATATGTCATGCATTTTGACCAAACATTTGACAATATAACATTGAAGCTTGTTTTATTAAGTTAACTTTCTGGAAACTTCGAAGTTAACTTCAATACTTCTTGATCCCAGTGATGCTCGAAAGATCGGTACACGGCTTTATCCAGAGGTTGAAACTCGTGTGTGGTTTTTGATGGAAGACAATAGAGCGTTATTTCATGTTTTTCTGCTTCGTCCATAATACTGTAATCCAAATGATACGCAGCTCCGTCAAAAACTAAGAGAAAAGGTCCGGCAGCTTTGAACTTGCTCAAATGAGTTACACAATCCACAAAAAATTGAGTGGTTCATATAGCCTTTTGGGGTCATCTTCACTACGGACCCGAGTGGGAGATTATCCAAAAACTCCGGATATTTGCCTTATGCCTTTGAAGATGACCATGGGTGGAATTGCAGTTCCTATGGCGTTAAAGCAGCCTACAACGGTGACACTTTCCGCATGTTCGTTTGATATTTGGTGGACTCTTTTTGACCCTTTAAGAGCCAAGACGTTTTTTTGCTGATGCAAATTTATTCTACAGCCTTTTTTATCGAAGTTGTAGAGGCATTCGGGTCTGTGCCTTATGTTTAACCTTTCTAGTAGGACCTCTAGTTTTGTGAAGTGGTCAGCCACGATTTGCTTATTTAATTTTTGGGCCCTAGCGGGGTTCATGAATTGGGGCTTTCTTATCGACAATTCTGGGTTTCGTTTCATAAACAAGTTCGTCCACTTTTTCCCTGCTAGATTTCCCGGCCTGCTGAAACTGTTGGCAATGTTGTTGGTCTCACAAAATACTGCTACTTGATGCCTTACTACTTTTTTGTGTAAGTAGCATACCAACTTGATCCAATCTCACAACTCTGTTCGGCAGTGAATGTGGGTGGGCGACTCAATTTTTTTTTGTTGAACCGCTCTTTATGTAGTTCCTGAGAGTCCCTCTGGGAACATTAAAGCGCACCGAGGCTTCGCGTTGTAACAATAACCCTCTTCTTACAGATTGTATTGCATTTTCAATATCGGCTTCGTTCCAACTTGCCCGTTTATTTCGCTGTGCCAGCTTTATTATTTATTTTTTTATAAGAACACGCGCGCGCAGAGCTTCGCGAACTTCAATGAACTGCCAGTCTCAACACGATCGAGAGAACCGGTTTTTTTTGTTGTGTGTGCAATGAAATGCGAAGAATTACACATGCAAAGAAAAAAAGTCCCGTTAATTGTTGATTTTGTTGTTTTCTGTTTACTGCCTTGTTAGCAGCTGGGCCTTATTTGGTTCAGGTACGAGTACAATGATTGTTTAATATTATACCAGATGTGTGTAAAATTAACTTAATGTAATTATTTAATTAATTGAACGAATTACTCGTTTAAAATAAACAATTCGTGGTAAATATAACAAAGTCCTTCATTAGTTTTTAACATAGTGGTGCAAAATTTAAAACATTGTTCCTTTAAGGAATAAAATTGGCTCTAGTTAAAGTAGTCGTTTGGCTGAATGCCCTTGTTAAACAATTCCATATTTTCAAACCCATTTAATAACTCTTCCAACTAGAATGAAACGTGACGTAAGCAAATCTATGTTGAACAAATCCAAATGTAACAGATGAAGAAAGAGACACAGCAAAACAAGAGAAACAAGTTAAAATGAAGACAAAGAGCCTGATCCTGATTACACGATTCGTTTTTTCGGCCGTTCGTGTTTTGTCTTTTTGACACATTGGGTGTGGGTGTAGAAATATAGGGGGATTGAAAAAACGAAGGCACGAATGAAAATTTCAAGACTTTCTGGTTGAACTTTGACGTTTATGATTTGACAAACGAGTAGAGGTGGGGGATGCTTATAAACTTTTAGTAATAAACTTCAAAATTATTTTTCATTATTAAATAGATATAAATTTGAACAAGAAGTGATTTAAGAACATTTTTAATTATTATTACTGTATATTTTCCAATAAATGAACTTCAGTTTTTTTGAACGTCGGAAAAACGAATGGACCTTGTGTGTAATCACAAGGGTACGCACCTGTCAAAAAGACGAAAACATGAATCGTGTAATCAAGCTTAAAAAGAAAAACTACTTTCAGCTAATAATTTCTCGCTTGAGAAGGTAAATTTTATGAAATATAACCTAGTGAACAGAGAATATCAATTATCAAGAAGCCAATCCTTTGTACGTTTCACCCTCGAAAACCCATTTGCTTACATTGTTGTATTTGTTATTTCACTTCGTGTCGATGAATAGATGTGAATCGCAAAAACAACAAAACCTTGCTGAATAATGTCCTAAATGGACGAGTTGATTCCATGTGTGCGTTTTTCACTGTTTTCACTAATACTTTGCAAATCTAATACATCAGCTGTTCGCTTTTCGGCTTGTAGGCAAATCAAATTGACAGCTGAGGATTGCCATCTTTATATTTTTTAGGTATCTATGCTAGCGAAAGTGATTTATATGGTAATTGTTTAGAATTTACTGTCGGTACTTTACTCTAGAAGCAGACAAAATTTATATCTTTGATTTAAAAAAAGATCGTTTCTGCACTGCCTTTGAAATTGTTGCAGTTCTTTTTTTGAGTTGTAGGTACAGTTACAGTGTATGTGTAATGTGTGTTCATTGCCACAATTTTATCAAAATTGAAGATCGCTTAATTTAATTCGTCCTTATTGCTCATTTTATGTTTTTGCTTATTATTAAGTTAACAATTTACAAAAGTCTAAAGAAAACTTGGAAACATTTGTCTTCAATTCTTTTTTTGTGAAATAACTTTTCTTTATGAAAAAAGTATACTTTTTATAATGTCGTTTTCGATTCGATGTTTGGAGTACTCCTTTTCTACTCCTTTTTCACTACTTCTACTCCAATTTTTCCATAAGCCATAGGAATGGAACAGAACACAAAACCAAGCGAAAACGGCATAAGATAAAGAAGGGTTTTGCTGTTTTTAGAGTTAGACACGTGCTTTAGCGTTAAAGTATACTTTATCTCGTTTAAAACTTGCAAGAGATCCGACTCTTGGTCTAAAAATAGTTTTAAGAGCAGACTTCCAGCTTAAGAGTGATTTAGAGTTGGTTTTAAGTGTTTAAAATTGTACGCCAATATTTTTTAACTTACCGAAAAACGTACTTGATTAAAATTTATTTTTCTGCTTGTACATTTTGACATTTCTTTATAACGGGTGATTTTGTAGCTGGTTTGGTTTTGGCAACACTGGTTTTGACAGCTGACGTGGGTTTAGTACCTTGTGTCACTGTCAAACAGCTTCAGTTTGGTTTGCAATTTAACCATGGATCGTCTTACAAATGAACAACGCTTGCAAATTATTGAATTTTACTATCAAAATTCGTGCTCGGAGGATCCGCTTTTTTATCGAAAAATTGTGTTCAGCGATGAGGCTCATTTTTGGTTGAATGGGTACGTAAATAAGCATAATTGCCGCATTTGGAGTGAAGATCAGCCAGAAGCATTGCAACAGCTACCAATGCATCCCGAAAAAGCCACTGTTTGGTGCGGTTTATGGGCCGGCGGCATTATTGGGCCATATTTCTTCAAAGATGATGCGAATCGCAGCGTTACTGTCAATGGTGAACGCTACCGAGCGATGATAACAAACTTTTTTTTGCCCGAAATGGAAGTTCTTGACTTGGTGATATTGTGCTAGGCTAGTTTGGTGAACAGTTAATTTCACGTTTCGGGCCGGTCAATTGGCCGCCTAGATCGTGCGATTTGACACCATTAGATTATTTTTTGTGGGGGTATGTCAAGGCTAATGTCTATAGGGACAAGCCCGCTTCGATTGACGCACTGGAAGCCAACATCCATGCATTCATTCGTGAGATACCGGCCGATATGTGTGAAAGAGTATGCCAAAATTGGACTCAGCGGATGGGCTACCTGAGACGCAGCCGCGGTCAACATTTGCATGAAATTATCTTTAATCATTAAATTGCAAGGTTCAAACTATCGATTCAAATAAATATTACATTCATTTTTTCGAATTTTTTGTGTTTTTTTTTTTAAGTTCTAAACCTCTTAAAAAATCACCCTTTATAAGGCGGTTTTTATTGGTAAATGTATAGGGAGCACAGCAAATGTTAAACACAGTTAACAACAACAATTAAATAGTGTGGATAAGTTTTTCATTAAAAAAAGTACAGATAGGATTTTCGGAATGTTTGGAATGGTACAGCTCTTGGGGTTGTAGAGAAATATTTTCTACGTGAAGGTTGGCAGACCTTGATCTTATAAGGATGTGTGGTTTTATTTATGCTTTCTTTTCACTAGTCACCACTAGGTGGCTTTGAAAATTAAGATAAGATCTATCTGTCAAAGAGTATGAAATTTGATTGAAGGAGAGCCAAGAAAAGATGTTCGTGTTTATAATAGGCATGTTCAGGAAAATGAGATCTCAGAGACCTCAATAATCTCAGTCTCGTGAACAAGATTCCTCAGAATTTTTGCTCACTTTTGACGGATAAAATTTGCTGAGCCCTCTGAGATATCATTTTTATGAACACGTCAAATTAGCATTTAAAAAAAAGAAAAACTGTTTTTTTAAAACTCAGAAATATCATTGCCAATAGACGGTGTTCACATTGAACTGAAAAACTGGATTTTTTTTGACGTTTCAGTATTTACATCTTCCTTTACTGAAGAAGTGGGAGCGAGATGTGAATACTGAAACGTCAACAAAAATCCAGTTTTTCAGTCCAATGTGAACACCGTCATAGAAGTACTAATGCCAGATTTGAACGACTGACAACTTGACATAATTTCGTTTATGTTCTTAATAATTGGTATGATTGGAAGCGGTCAGTTTTATGACATTAATATGAACGGTTCTTACTCATCTAAGAATGGTTCGATTAGTATCTTGTGTTAAATATTCTTTTGTAATCCCATTTTTTTTTGTGATAGCTTTTTATATAAATTAAATTTATTTAAATTGTCAATCTGGCAGATGGCAAATGCCATGCTATAATGTTTTTTTGTATAAAATAACTATGTAATTTAATATGTAAATTTCAAAGTCACTTAATGAAAATCTTATCTATTCTAAATCTGTATTTGCCTTTCGAGTGAAATAAATGATTTTTAAATTTGGTTTTTAAAACCGACATTTAGTTGTATTTATAGCTCAAGCAGAGTGTAAGAGTGTTTTTAAATGTTATTTTTCACTACACTGATAAAAATTCAATCTTATTACAGCGAAGTAAAATGTTAAAAAAACATCGTAATGTAGTGTGCGTGTAAATTTGACATCATGATGTTTTCATATTCGATATGGATTCAAAAAGGAGAAGAACATTCCGACAATGTAATCGAAAACGAAATTAGTTAAAAATTTACTTTTTGCAATATTTGACAATACTTTGACAACTATGTGTTTGAATGTGAGAGTTGTTCTGGTTTTGATTCTGAAATGAAATCCAGAATTGTTTTCTGTTCTTTTCAGGAGAAGAACCGTCATTCTGAATGCCAATAGAACACTTTCAGAAGAGTTTACATGCATTCCGAACGCTTCTGAATTGCCAATCGAAAAGGCCATTCAATTATCCAAGAAATTTTGTTTTTAAAAGTAACCAAACTTCATTGTGACTTTTTGAATTAGACGTGTTCATGCATATGAAGGCTATATTTTCAAAACTCTTCTTTTCCACTTTTGAGAGTTCAGAGTAATGAAGAATTTATTAAAAGCTACTAAATTGATATTAGCGATTTGTTAGTTTAAATATAAGTTTGGAATGACCTCTATCCTGTTTTTTTTTTTTGAAAATTACGAAAAGAATATTTGTCTTTTGATTCAACTTGTCAATTGAGCAGTAAAGGAAATTTTTAATTGGAATCTTGTAGTTTAAAAAAAGCTCAAAAATGGCTCTAACGATTTTGATGAATAAAGTCAGTGTATTAGTGTATATTATAAGTTAGATGTACTTTTTGATAAGAAAAAAAAAATACCGAAAACCGTTATTAACGGTACCTGCCATAAACGGTTTTTTTAAGTTTTGATTTTCTCATTAACGACTTGAACGATTTCACTCAAAATTTTTATGCAAAAGCTCTTTTAAAATGTTAATAATATTGCATATCAAAATTAAGAAAAAAATAAATTTTGGATTTTTAAAAAAATACTATTTTTTTTTTTTAATTAAATATTGCAAAAATGAGTTGATGAATTTTTTTGAAACTAGGTTTAAAAATGTATTTTGATACATTCTCAAAATTGGCATACCAAAACTTTGTATAAAAAATGTTTTTAAAATTAAATTTTTAAGAAAACCGCTTCCACGATTTTAAATTTTCATTTTTATTTTTATTAGATTCATATTTTTTCACAAAATCAAATGGCATACTTGTTTTTGAGCTTTAAGTATTTTAACTAGTTGTTTATACAATTGAAAGAGCGATTTAAATGTTTTTTTTTATATTTTTATATTTTTTTTATAATTACTTTTATATTTAAAAAAAAAACTTAATTCCTAGCAACTTGAACACAAGAGCAAGTACGTGCGATCCAGTCGTGCTTTTTATTTTGTATGGACATAAGTCGTTTCTCGTGCAGAGAAAGTGTTATAATAGCCCAATTACGGTTGCGCTGCACTATAGCTCATTCCTGCACGAGGAAAAGACGTCTGCCCATTGAGACCTTTCCAATGATATAGGTCAGAACTCAGAAAGAGTTTCAACATATGAGACGAAACGCCCATTCTTCTTTTTTGAAAAAAAAAACTAAAAATAAACCGAAAGCTTTAAAGATGAGTGTGAAAAATGACTAATCAATGCTGCTGGCTTGGTTTGTTCCCTTCATTATGTCTGCCATAAAATCATATTAGAGCAGAAGTAAGATTTCTGCAAGATATACAAAAAAAATTAATTAAACAAAAATATTTGTTGGTGCAACAGTTCATCGCGAACCAGGGCCTAGTGACTTAAAACACTCTACCATTCTGTAGTCCGTGTCAGACTTGCCAGATTGGCCTATTTATCGGAAATTGGGCTATATTTTTCCGAAATTGCCGACAACAATTTCAGTATAACAGCCAAATCATAATTGTGTTACTAATAGCCCAAATCTAATTTTAGGCGATATTTATTTTTCGTATAAATAAATCATTAAAAAAAAACACTTTTCTCCCACTAAACATACACTTCAGGCATTCCACAATTTGGCACCACTTTTTATTCACTGAATAGTCCACTATTACACTATGATTCTTTGCGTCTAACTCTGTCCAATGGGTGTGAAGGTGAAATCAAATATGGAAATTCGAAAAGAGATAGACGCAAGGAATAGTCGTGTTATAAAGGGGAATTTATACTCATTTCTTTTGACATTTCAAATCAACCGCAACAAACTTCACCTTATAATCATTCAGTTTCTCTGTTGTTCCTAGAATTTTCATTTAAATTCTTCTACTTTTATAAAAAAAAATTATTTTCGTTGTTTTTTTAAATAAAAATAAATTGTGATTAAAGTTATGAAAACATTTTTACTGATTTTGGACTACTATTTTGGGCTGATTTAATGGCTCCGATTTTAGGCTACACAAGTTCAAGACATGGCAACCCTGGTGCGTGTGAAGAAATGGAGGAGACCCAAGAAGAGAAGAACATTTTTCATGACTTTTCTGAGAGGAATTGTACCTTCCAGGATTTGTACCTGAAAAAAAAAATTTTGTTTTTAGGTGTTAGAGCCTGAGAATCGGCCATCAGACCAGCTGCTGCCAGTTTAAAGCAAACCTCTTTTACTCCTAGGAAGTAACCATTCCTCATTTCTATATGCATGTCATTATTCCACTTATATTCTTGATTTTAAAATATTTCCTCTTTTTTCTCAATCTGGGAATACTGTCATGACGTCAATAGTCGTGTTATAAAGGGGAATTTATACTCATTTCTTTTGACATTTCAAATCAACCGCAACAAACTTCACCTTATAATCATTCAGTTTCTCTGTTGTTCCTAGAATTTTCATTTAAATTCTTCTACTTTTATAAAAAAAAATTATTTTCGTTGTTTTTTTAAATAAAAATAAATTGTGATTAAAGTTATGAAAACATTTTTACTGATTTTGGGCTATTATTTTGGGCTGATTTAATGGCTCCGATTTTAGGCTACACAAGTTCAAGACATGGCAACCCTGGTGCGTGTGAAGAAATGGAGGAGACCCAAGAAGAGAAGAACATTTTTCATGACTTTTCTAAGAGGAATTGTACCTTCCAGGATTTGTACCTGACAAAAAAAAATTTTGTTTTTAGGTGTTAGAGCCTGAGAATCGGCCATCAGACCAGCTGCTGCCAGTTTAAAGCAAACCTCTTTTACTCCTAGGAAGTAACCATTCCTCATTTCTATATGCATGTCATTATTCCACTTATATTCTTGATTTTAAAATATTTCCTCTTTTTCCTCAATCTGGGAATACTGTCATGACGTCATGAGGGCTGATTGAACTTTAGATGACCATCAATAAACTATCACTTAATTACGTATTACATGCGCTATTCTATTCACGATCGTTTGAACTTTTTCCAATCAAATGTCATGAGGCAAAAGGGGCTGTGCAGAGAAATATAGAGGAAGAAAAGATTTTGAAGAATCTGATGATGGGCACTTTGCGCGCATCGTCGGTCGTCTGCCGCTTACAAAAACAAATATAGAATCTCTGTGATTTGTCTCCACTTGAAAAATCTAAAATAAAAATCAAATTTAATAAATTTTAAATATACAAAAATACATACGAGTATATTCAACCTAACACAATTTGCAAAATGTAATTTTGTAAATCTATTTAGAAATATGCAATTAATTTCACTTTTAATTTTAAAAATTTTCATAAAACTTATTTAAAAATAGAATAGACAAAAAAAAATATAAGGTAAAATGTTTCCGTCAATTGAAGAATATTGTAAGTGAGTTTGGTTTTTGTTGTTGTTGTTGTGGTTGTTTTTATTATTTTTTTTTGTTTAATTATTGTTATACTCTTATTTACCTATATGTGAAGATGTATTTTGTATTTTATTTTTATTTAACAATTCCATTTGTGAAAATATCTTACACAAAAAATTTTGTATCCCAAAAATAAAACTCGGTGCTGCGTATTTATTTTTGTTTGTCGGTCTACTTTATAATTGAAAACTGAAAACGTAGGTTGTTTGTCTCTGTATATTGTGTGTCACAGAGGTGTGATAATGTAGACATTTTATGAAGAAGCTTTGTTTTTATAGGTACATATATATTGTGCTTGCTGCAAAAATATATATTAAATCTTGAAATGAAAAGCCAAATATGTTTTACTTTTTTTATGTGTTTTTCCTTTTTAAGACTATTACGCTTTATAGAAAAAGTAGCTCAATTTTGTTTTCCATGTGATCTTTTTCTGATTTATTTTTAACACAGACTATAAATAAAAAAATAATGTGGAATCCAACTTTGGAAAAGCGACTTGATCGCTATTTTATTTTCCTAATAAGGAAAAAAAGACTACAAATATACAGATCATGTCATGGGGATATTATTAAAATACAGTTAACACTGTGCTATAGGGTGACTTGGACCTTCTCTGTGTTCCAGGTTTGCTATAAGTATAGTATGGATCTTTGAGCTGTTTTTTTGTTTCTTAAAGTAGACTATTGAATAGACCTTTTAAAAAAGGAACAACTTCCTGTAAGGGTGTCTATTATTGAATATGTTTGTTTGGCCCATAAGCATGATTAAAACCGAAAATGCTACATAATTCACACATGCACTTCTGAGAGAATGGTCACACCGGCCAATTTTCAATATTGTTGGTATAACTCCGAAGGTAAGCCGAATTTGACAATTTAACACTTAAAACCTTTTGTTCAAAATTAAATTTTCCATCAGAATGGATGATTAAAAAAATTTTATTAAACAAAATTAAGCAGAAAATGTTATGAAAAACCAACCTAAAAAATAATCGAAAAATCAAAGATTTTAAAATTTTTCTCATAAACGCATGGGTGACTTCAGTACTATTTCGATTTCAAGCATACATATTCAATAATATAAACCCTTGCAGGTAATTGCTCCTTTATACCCCTCATTTTCCGGTCTATTCAATGGACTAAAAGGATTCATTTAAAAACTTCAAGTTTTGAAAAACGAAAGTTTTTGTTGAATTTGTACTATTTTGTTGAGAAAGATGTGGTTTGACAGAGTTTCCAACCATGATTTAATAAATCTTGGCTGTTACATGGATTAATTCGTTTATCATTTTTTTACAAGTCAATAAATACAAATTGTTTTGATACCTCACCCATGCTTTACACATGCCTCCTATAAAAGCGCTCACAATTTTAATGGAGAAAAACCAAAATTGTATCCAAACTGCATGATTGGTCGATTATACAAACTGTGTCCATCAGTGGAAAAAACCGTTACTATTTTCAACCTCCAACATCTCTCATGATCGGATGAAATCAAGGTTGAGGTCTTAAAATGTATGTGAAGTGTAAGGCTAAATATATACCAGATATTGTGGATTATTTAAATTGAGTTACAAATTAATTGGATGCTTACCTTTAATTTTTTTTTTAAATATGAAATATCTCAAAATTCTGAACAAATGTAAAGTAAATATAAGTATATGTACTAGACTTTGAAATTTTGAGGGTTACATTTTTTACTTGTAATTTAAGTAGGTACCATATAGTTCAAGTTTTGGGTTCGCGAAAAAAAATTCGAGGTAACAATCAAACATGAGAACTCGGAACAAGTGGGTGGTACAATCCTGTCTGTCTGTTTGGCTGTACCAGAGAGCTGCATGAAACCATGCTTTTGCAGTTGTGAATCACTCATATTGCCATATTGGGCTATTTATCGCAAATTGGGCTATCTTTTTTCCAAAATTGCTGATAACAATTTCAGTATAATAGCCCAAATCTAATCTTGGGCGATATTTTTTTAGTATAAATTAATCATAAATGAAACACTTTTCTCCCCCTAAACATAAAGTTTAGGCATTTCAAAATTTGGCACCACTTTTTATTCAACGAATAGTCCCCTTTTACACGATGATTTTTTGCGTCTAAAATTCGGAAAGAGTCAGACGCAAAAATCGTCACGTACCTTCATAATAGGGGACATACTCATTGGTTTTAACATTTCAAATTAACCGCACTTCACTTTAAAATCATTCAGTTTCTCAGTTTTTCGCAGAATCTCCATTTAAATTCTTCTTTCTTTTATTAAACAAAAAAAATTATTTTATATCCCGTTTTTATTTTTAATAAGAACATTGAATGAATCAAATGATTCACAACAGTTGTGAAATTTATGAGTGACTCACAAGTCTTAAGTGGCTCATAGAACATAAACATACGAAAAAAAGCGTTACAATCTTTTTTGTTTTTTTTTTTTGTTACAATTTGTATCTTCACATTTAAAATAAAACTTATAGTTTTCGGAAAATTAAGAAAAATCTAAATTTTACCCAACGGAATTTTCCAGTAAATGCTTAAAACGTCAAAACAAAGCTCTCCACCAAAATTCAGCTTTGTCGGAATTTTTTCGAAGTGAAAGTCTAATTTTTCTTTTTTCTTTTTTTTTTCTTCAAATTTTGAACTTGAGGTTTTTTTTTTGTAACTCTTTCAAAATCACGGTACTTGCCAGACAACCGTTAAAGATAAGTTTAATTATCTCCAAACGGCTCGAACGATTTTCTTAATAAAAATCATTGCATTAACCATTAATTAACCAAAAACAGTTATTAACGATACCTGCTATATGCACCGTTTTTTTTTCAATTTTCTCTTTAACGGTTCATAGAAAATTTGTATACAAAAGCTCCTTTAAAATGTCAATGATATTGCATATCAAAATTGTATAAAAAAATATTTTTTTTTTGAAAATTCAATTTTTCGAAAACAGGTTAATGAGTTTTCTTGAAACGAGGTTTTTGTATGTATTTTAGTACGTTTTCAAGATTGTCATATGTAATTTGTTTGCATTAATAATAATATGTAGGATTTTTTGCCTCGTTTATGTGGGAGGTGCATTATAAAAACGGACTTATAATGGAAACAAAAATAAAAAAAACTGTGAGTTTTTACATATTTTTTTAAAGTAAAAAGTAAAGTAAGCATAAACTAGTGAAAAGAATAAATTTACCCTTAATCCAATATAAGCTGCTTTTTTTTGCATGTTCATCGCATTGGCGAAAAAAACAACATCGGGACATTTCAACGTTTGCCTTGATCCGCATTTTGTATTGAATATTTTTACCAACAAACATTTGACATTTCTATGTAAATTATCGATAACACAACGAAAATAGTAGTCTGGCAATACCGTTTTTATCGGGACAAAAGTTAAATCCACTTAATTATCTGGACATAGCTAACTCTATATGGACAAAGTTCTTGTTGTTTTTGACATGTAAATTGCTTTGTTTTGTTGTCGTTTTTTTAAACAGAATTTACTGGAGTTGCAAAAAAACACAGCTATTATTGTTTGTTCTCAAGATATGTCTGTCTGTTCCGCTATAGCCTAAATGCCTCGATCATTTTTCTTAAAACTTAGTACTTTTTTAGAACTTAAAATAATGGTACCTGCCATACATTTTTTTTCTTAGCAATTTTACAAAATCTTGATTTTCTCAAAGGCGGTTCCGCAACTTTTCTTAAAAAAATCAATAAATTTCTTTCAGTGGATGGGAAATTATTTTTCAAAATAATGGTTATTGTTGGTATCTCTTAAAGAACCATTTCCTTTATTTTTGATTTTCTTCGCAACGGTTTTTCTAATTTTAATAATTTTTTTATACAGGAGCTTCTGAACAATATAAATAGTTTTTTCTTACCAAAATTTTTAAAAAAATATTTTCTGGTATTTTGAAAAATTTATGTTTTTTGTTTTGAACATCAAATATTTTGAAAACTACACTCCAAGTTATAAGGTTAGAAGCACATATTTTTCAGAAGTTAAACTGAAATTTCTCCGGTTATGTTGGAAAGAGAACAAAAATTTGTAAGCCATAAAAGAAATTGATTAACGTGTTATAGAAAAATCTTAATTAACCCTTCATGAAAAAAAGTTTATCGGATCTACGAGAATAAATGTTGACTGAGTTTTTTTTTTGAGTAGTTCTCGATCTTTTAGAGAACTATACAGCGATGCCAAGTAGTTCAGTGAAATCTCAATCCAGGACAACTTAATGGCGTTAATCAGCTCTTTCTTGTCATTGTATTGCTTCCCTTCTGCTGTGTTCCTTTGGTATGCAAATCTTAATTATTTTTTTTATGTAAAAATAAAATTTCAAAAAAATTGTCAACCCGTTTTTGAGTTATCGAATTCTCCAAAATAAAATTAAATTTTTTTTTTTAAATTCCAAAGCTTTTTTATGCAAAATTTTTGTATTTTATTTGAAATTTGTGTATAAAAAAATTAACTTTATCTTTCTTATAAATGTTTTAAGAATTTGATATACTCGTATGAAAAATTATTTTTGAAGATAAATACAGTCAAGACATATTCATCAATAATTAAGATGGCGTTTTTTTTTAATCTCAAGCTCTAATGACGAAACTAATTTTCTTAAACCCTCATAAGCGAGAGAACATAAGACAAACAAAAATTGTTTCTTATAGAAACTATGCCTGGCCCCGGCCAACAAAACAAATTCCAGCTAATGATTAGGAATTCTAATCTTGTTGGATATAGTTAACAGTGGATTTTTGTCAAAAAATTCATGTAAGTTAAACTGAACTTAATACAAATTGCGTATAACAAAGGACCTCACTATGTCACTGAAGAGTCCAAGTGAGTAAGCCAAACGAAACGCCAATTTATAGGACTAAAGGCCATAAAAAGCTGGTTTGCAAAAAATCATTTTCTTAACTCTTTCTTGTTGGCAATTTTCTCAAAATTTGTTATCTCTTAAGCCTAGTTTATACTTCAAAACGAAGTGAAATCAAATTTGAAATGAAACATCAATAACTTATGCACCAAAGCGCTTTTAAAAAAATTGTTTCCGTCATAATATTTGGTTTGGAAAATAGAGTCGCATTTGCTTCGAGACAAATTTGTTCCCCCTTGTCGTCTAAATAATTGCATTTAGTTTTTGACAGTTTTTCTCACCTAGGAAAAAAAGAATTTTTTATATGAAAAGAGGTTAAGCTTACAACGTTATAGAGCTTAAATTTTTGTGTTTACATCTTTACATTTTTAAAATTGTCTTTTCTATAGTGATTTTCGAGGTTCCTTAATAAACTGTGGAAATTTTCTCAAAAGCGGTCACGTTTCGAATAATGTAAAAAAAGATAAATCCACACAGAAATTTCGTTCGAATCAGGTTGTTTTTAAACAACTCAACAATCTTGTCATTCTGTTAAAAATGAATGTGAACACAAGGACTCAAATTCAACTTCACAATTTGTAAATATATTGATTTTCTTACAAAACATTTCAATGTTTATTTTCACTGACGCACCACCACACCGTGCATCAGCCGTTTCTGAACTGAAATAATCAACCTCGTCAATAAGTTAATAACGTCGCGGTCATTAATGACGCACAATTAGCCCTTCATTTAATATTTTTGGCTTTGCTTACTCTTGTTGATGTTTCCATTTCCATCGTTTATACATTCTCCCCCTAGTAGTCTCGGTCGACTTGACTTTATAGCCTTTCACTTACTTTCAATCTGGCATCTACGACGTACGATACTACCTATTTGCGTGTGTTTTCTCACGATGATGGACGATGCGTTTCTTTGTTGAGTTTTTCACTCTTGTATATAATGCCCTGGATTTAGATTTTCTGATATAATTTTCAATACAAAATTCATTCAGTAAATTCATTTAGCGTTCAGAAATAGAATTTATGTTTGGTAGTTTTTGTTAAAACCAACCAAAAAAAATGGATTTGTTAATCTGGTTTTTAAATATGATTTTATAAAAATAGTCTTGCGGCTTTATAAATAGAAAGACCTATGTTCCCTTTTAGTTCTTTAATACAAAATTTAAGTTGAAAATTTATGTAGTAGGCCTTCGGTGATACGATGATACACTCACTTTCTGCTTGTACATAATTTTGTATTTGTTTGTTAATAGATTTTAATATTTCCCTCATATTTTTTTTAAAATTAAATTGCAAAGCTTCGAGGTGATTAAGTTGCTTCTTTTAATGTAACTTCTTATCATAATCCAAACTGTAATATTTTTGATTTGTTCTCTTAATCTTTCGACATTCCATTTATAAACATTAAGAAATGATTGTCAGAGTTATGAGACATTTTCAAGACTCGTTCACTTATTTCAAAAAAAATATTCAAGATATTTTGCTTGGAACTTTTTTCAGTAAGACGTTGTGAAAAATTTTGCATTTTTTTTGCTATGTGTTATATACTTAAATTAACGGTAAATTGTCAAAAATATAATAAAAGTTATTTAGTTGAAATCGATCCCGAAAATAAGAAAATTCTTTCTGACGCCCCATGCCTCAAATAATTTTTATTTAAAAAGTATTAAATTTCAGCTGTTCCTTTTCATTTGGAGATTCGTTATTTTAAGTTACACTATGTTCTTAAAACATATTGAGCAATAATATTTTACTACAGATTAGAATGGAAGTCATAATTTTTTCAAGAGGAGTTGAATAGAAAAACTGAATTTTCTTACCGGTGAATGCTTATTATCAAAGCAATAATAGCTTCCAATGCAACTCCTGTTCTTATTTTCCATTTCATTGTACTAAATTAGTCTTGAAGATACATTTTTTTTTGAATATTTGTCTACTTTTCGCCTGCAAGAAGTTCACTATGGCGTATACGTAACGTTTTCACTGATTTTATTTCTTTACATTTAAAGAAACAACAAGGACAACATCTGAATAATATTTACATTTTCATCAAATCTGCGTAATACTTTGCGTAATGTTGCCAATTTGTATGTACTTGTATTTTTTGTACTTAAAATTTGATGTCATGCACTTATGTGAAATTAAAGAACACTTGAAATTCAAATTAAAAATATAAAATTATAAGTTGCAAGTTATTGCTGATTAGTCATTCAACCAAAATAAATTGAAATGGATGTCCTCATTGACAGGAGATCTCTCGCAAAAATTAAAATGAACGACCCAAGATGGTTGATTAATAAGAACCAGAGTTTCGTAATTTATTTCATCTTCCATTTCAATTACATGTAATTAGTAATTGCTCTTTTTTCAATTACAATTACACATAATTGTAATTGGAAAAACATACATTTCCATTATTTGTAATTGTTATTGAAAAATGTAATTACAAATTTCATGTAATTAAAAATAGTAAACGGTTTTTGGAAGTAATTGAAGGAAAGCACTGTGTAAATTACATTTAAGGTAATTGATTAGGTAGATTGTAATTTACTACATGTTTTTTTTATTTAAACATTAAAAAAATGATAATAAAAGCAAAAAATAGTATTTTAACTGCTAAAGTAATACAAATAGACAAAAACCTTACAAGAAATTTGTCCATTTTATTATTATTAATTTATTTGTTTTGAAAAGGAGATTATTTAAAAGACGACAGTAAATTAAAAACCTGATGAAAGTGAACAAAATATATGTTAATAAGTTTGAAACAATACATTAAAGAGTTAACACTACAGGGAACTATTTGTGCAATATCATGGAAAATTTAATTGACAAAAACAAGTAATTAATTACATTTTGTGTAGTCATTACTTGTTTTCAATTACATTAATGAAATTAAATTACAAGTAAGTGACACTTTTCAATTACATGTAATTAGTAATTGAATTTCTTCAATTACATTTAAAAGTAATCGAAAAAGTATTTGCAGATTTCAATTACAAGTAATTGAAATTGTAAATTTTTTTATCATTACTTCTCAACTGTGTTAAAAACTAAATAATTACTAAATAATTAGTTCAACAGATGAGATTATTTGAATGCTTACAATTCGGTGATTGTATAGTCCTTTTTAATAGGACGAATCTCTCTTCAGACAAAGCCATTACAATCGATTTTTTGCAATTTTTGAAAACCAAATATGTACATAATTACAAAATGTTTGGACTCATTCTTTAATAAAAAATGATATTTCAAATTTACTAAGTGAGAATTAAAACTTTTTTTTTTAAATTAGTTGGATTATTTATTTTTAGAAATCTTTTACTTTTTATTTTTTTAAGGTTAAGGGCCTGTTTGTTTGCATTGGGTTAAATTTGAAGTAAGTCTTTCACAGGCTTTGGTTAAGTGAATCTAACTAATCAATACTATAGCGGATTAGCGATTTCTAACAACTCAAACTATAGATTTATTGACTAAAATAGTGGTGAATAAACACATTCGCGGATTTACCAGTCACAATAATCATTGATTAAAGATGACAAGCTGTGAACAAACTGGCCCTAAGGCTTACATTTTTTTAAACTATCCATTTCGATAGAAAATTTAATTTTGAACAAAAAGTTTTGGGTGTGAAATTTGACTTAATTTATTGAAAAGTGGATAGTGTGACAATTTTCTCAGATACAAAGGGATGAATTTAGTTGCATTTTCAGTGATATGGACTAAACACGTTTTTGTTATTTACCTACTTTTCAAAGAAAATTTACAGTTCACTTATTAGAGATTGTATCATAACTTTTAAGTATTTTATAATCATGTTTAGTTAGTCTAATTTATTTTATTTTTTTTTTCAATTGATCGGCGCACTGCGTGTAGTGCCTCCATTTGCTTTCGGTAACTCTCATAAAGAGGAAAATGCTTTACGTAGTCGACATCAGAAGCCTTTGCTTGCTGGCCGTTGTTACTTTTGTCACTCGTCATCACTGTCGAGTTATCGTCTGCTGGAAAGAATCTTTTGGCATTTTCATCCAAAGAATTTCATCATTGCAGATATTCTAGGGGTAAGGCCTCAAGATTGATCCCTGCGCTGTTCTGGAAGTGATATACTTTCTTCTCATAGATCAGCTCCCGGTCCTTAAGGTTAATTTTTTACCATCCGCATGTGAAAAATGTTCTCGAGTGTATTCTGCATGTCACTTTATCTAGCTCATTTAAAGACGTTTCTGGTGTTTAGAGTTGCCAAAAATACTAATCTGCTAGACAATCAATTTGGATAGTCTCTACTACTTCCTTGATCGATCCGAACGTATAGCGGCCTCTCTGAAACAGTATTCCTATTTTGATTAATCTTCTGCAATACAAACGTTGCACTAGTTGGTAGCAGTCTCACTCACCAAAGCTTCCCTATGGTTTCCAGCAAACACGCAGAGCTCTGTACGCGGATGGGATATCTGGGTCTCCTTTTCCCTTGCTGATGAGCACTGATGAGAAGACCCCTTCCTCCAGGCCGCTTTTATAAGTACATGTTCAATAGATCCTGCGGACATATCTGATCAGTAATTTTGAGCACTTTTCCTGGTATTCTGTCAGATCCAGGTGCCCTTTTGGTATGCAGGATTTTTAAAACTAAACTCAAACCTTCTTCCCGTGTCGGGAAATTCAACGATGATTCAGGCTTTAAATTAACTAAAATAATGAAATAACATACTTGTACATTGAGCCATCGTTGAACCTAAGTTGAAAATAGGTAAGCTAGCTATTTTGTAAAAACCTATTTGCTTAAAACCAAAAATGGCTCCCAACACAAATGGCGCACAACGATCCAAACGATTTGGCAAAAAAACTCGTTTTAATATTTGTTATTTTACATTTTTTTTTTTTTTTAAATTCATTTTTATTTTACATTTTCTTAATACTATCTAAAAAGCTAGACAAAAATTCATAAAAACTAGCCTACTTATCAATATCTTAAAACTAACTTACTGGCCCCAGTCGGGCGCTCTATGATAACTTAATGCTAATGCTTTTCGGCCTAAGAACTATTTTGAAACTAAGATCCTGGTCGCAAAAAAACTCGGTATCAATGTCTTTATTTTTCTTGGTTTTATATAAAACTTATAAACTACATAAAAGCTAAATAAAACTAATTAAAACTACTTAAAGCTACTTAAAACGAATTACAACTAATTATAAACTAATTACTACCTACTTATAAGCTTCATACAGACTACTTACAAACTAGAACAGCCACAGCAAGCATTTTCCGGTTTTATACATATATATATTTTTTGATTTTATAATTTTTTTTTTGTGCCACCCTGACTGTCCCTACTCAAAACTAACTACCTAAACCTACGTAAGTCGGCCATACAAAAAGAAAAAAGCAAGGTCAACTATTGAATATCTGAAGGAACTTCATGTTCGTTTTTCAACCACCAGAACTGGTTCTCCTGCTTTACCCTATCTCTTCGGTCCCGTTCGGACACAGTCCTACCGAACTGAACGTGCTCAGCTCCGTCGTGTGCGAGGACGTCTCGACTGTAAAGGAGCCGCCAATCTACAGTTCTACGGCCGACGTGGTAGATTAGCGGAACCGCCGCTCTATCCTGGATCAGCCCTCGACTATCTAGATGGAGGAATGCATCGGGCGGAAAAAAGCCGTTTAGACGCACACTCTCGTAGTATTCGTTGTTGGGGTAATAAGCCCCAAAAAAAAATTAAGCTGTTGCTCGAGGACATCGCTCTCGCAATGTGACCCCGAATAAGCTTCAGCAAGAAATTATCTATCCTGTTTATGTTGGCGCCGTTGTATAGAACCAGGTTGGAATAATAGTGTTTGTACTCCGACTCTGGTGTTCTGTGCAATCCAAGGCAGCGTCGAAGACACTGCCTCTCAAACACCCGAATCTTTTCCATTTGAGATGGGGCAACGTTGAACCAAACCGGGCATCCATAGGCAATCATCGGCCGGATAAGGGCCATGTAGCAAATCACCTTCACCCTGCTGTCAAGCCGGCTGCTATAAAACAACCGTTTTGTCAGGGCAAAGGCTCCCCTAGCCCTGGCCAGAGCAGCATTTATATGTCTGTCGAAATATAAATACTGATCCATCCAGATGCCAAGGTACTTTACTACACTTTTACTCGCCAGTGGATGTCCATTTGGCCCTACGATCACCAGCTTGCGCCAGTTCTTTCTTGTATCCCTTGTGGCTCTAAGCAACGGAGTCCTAAACAAGATAGTTTCTGATTTCTGAAAGTTGATTTTCAACTCCCAGTCATCGCAATATCGCTGAATCTTCTCGAAGTCACGCTGCAAAAGAATCCTGATGACCTCGACTCTTGGAGCTGTTCTGTACGCAATAAGATCGTCGGCATACGCAATTGCCTGAGTTAGACTACTTATCAGATCGCTGGTGTAAATGCTGAATAGAATCGGCCAGTTGACCGCTCCCTGCTGAAGACCATTTTTAATATTAAAGGTTGTGGCAGAAGTTACATTGCCACTTTTGACAACTTTCTGCCATTGAGCATATCATAAAGCATATATAATAGTGGTTTACTAATGCCAAGTCTGGTCAGCTTTAGATAAAGACCCTCTAACACGGTGTCGAAGGCCTTCTCCAAATCAACCAGACAGTCACACGTACACTGCTTCTTAGATTTGTTCCATTGCACATCAGAAACGAGTTTAGACGCGGCATGAATGGTGTCATGTCCCGCCTTAAAACCGAACTGATTGTCCGGTATGATATTATTGTCCTCTGCCCACTAAGACAGGAGCTCTATTGATACCTTTTTTAAATACCTTGCTGATACTCGGAAGAAGACTTATCGACCGGAGATTCACCGGATTGGAGTTGTCCTTTCCCTTTTTCGGGAGAGGATGCACCACAGCTGTCTTCCACCGCACTGGATAATATGCATTATTCAGAGCGTTGTTAAACAGAGTGGTATAAATGTCTACTGCTTCTTGAGGTAAATGTCGAGGTACAACGTTGGATATGCCATCGACTCCTGCTGACTTCTTCTTCTTTAATGAATCAAAGATGAGCTAGAGCTCCACCTTCGTAATTAACAGGGAACATGTATTTTTGCAAAAGTAGCCCAACCGTTTTTGTTCATTTTGTACTTTTTCAAGTCAAGTTTTGTGTATAAAAGGCATTTTATTATACCTTTTTTTCTTTTTTTTTTTAACATTTTCGTCAGCAATCTGATTGTATTAAAAAAATAATATTTTATATATTCAATGCACCTAATAGCTTTGAATAGTTCGAAATCAATTTCTCACAGTTTTTAAGAGTTGCATCTCCAAAATCAGGCCAAATAGCTTCTTCACGATAGGATGATACCCAATGATTATACACATGATTTGGACTGTTTCCTTTTATTTATTCAAAAAAGTGCTTCTCTCATAGCTCTTATTATTCAACAAAAAAGTGTGAATCCTTATTTTAATAAAAATAAAAAATATCTTAAATATTTTATTTTCTTCCTAGTGCAGTTATTTCTCATCTACTTAATCTTAGTCCACTTATGTATGCAAAATTATTTTTCTATTCCAATTTGAAAAAATATGTAGGTATGTATCTTAAAAAAAGATTCTAATGCAAACAATAATAACCGAACATGACTTTCCATAATATAAAAAAAATTATGGAAATAGAATTTAAAAGAAAGAAAAATAAAAAAAATCTCAACCTAGAAATTTCCAGGGGAATAATTTTTTATGACAAAACGACGACGTCATAGAAAACCTATTTTCCAAAGTGCTTCTACCATAAAATTACTATCTATAAACGAGTAAAGGACAAGTAAACTTCATTTTTCCAACCATAAAGTTGAGTACACAGTGTATACGCATTATTTGTCTCTCTTTTTCTTGACATTTTACATTGCATTATATTTGGCTCTTTCTCTAAAATGTGTATTTTATATTAGAATGCGCAGAAGCTCTCTCCTTCCAATTCAATTTATACACAATATCAATAGAAGTGAATTTTTATAAATGTATGTATTGGTATTTTGCAGAATAAATATCCTTTTTGCTAAATTTCTTAGGTTATGTTTTTTTTAACATAGAAATTAAAAGAGTACACTTAGGGAAGTTTTTTTACACGCATACAAATGAATGAAGGGAAATTTTAGCATATTTTATATGAAAAATGGTTGTAGTAGTTATTTTTTTAAAGTGAGTACAATTCTTCGAAATAGAATAAACTTTTGGTTTTATTTTGTTTCTTCAATCAATTAAATTTCGTTCTTTAGTGCAATTGAAAATTTTAAATACTTTTAAAAGTAAATGTAGATGTTAAACAATATTCAACATTTACCTACTACAAGCTATTCAAGACTATTTTGTGTGATGCTTTAAAATAAATAAAAGTCTCCTTTGGTGACATTTGCCATATTTTTTTTTGCAATCGTTAGCCTTCTTTATCTGCTCAATCAATGTCTTCATTTTTTGACATTATTTGACAATAGGTATTTCTTGAAAAATAACGGGTGATTTTTTAAGAGGTTTAGAACTTTTTAGAAAAAAAAAACAAAAAATTCGAAAAAATGAATGAAATATTTATTTGAATCGATAGTTTGAACCTTGCAATTTAATGTTTAAAGATAATTTCATGCAAATAATGACCGCGGCTGCGTCTCAGGTAGCCCATCCGCTGAGTCCAATTTTGGCATACTCTTTCACACATATCGGCCGGTATCTCACGAATGAATGCATGGATGTTGGCTTCCAGTGCGTCAATCGAAGCGGGCTTGTCCCTATAGACATTAGCCTTGACATACCCCCACAAAAAATAATCTAATGGTGTCAAATCGCACGATCTAGGCGGCCAATTGACCGGCCCGAAACGTGAAATTAACTGTTCACCAAACTCGCCTCGCAATTGCGCCATTGTTTCGCGTGCTGTGTGGCATGTGGCACCGTCTTGTTGAAACCACATATCATGCAAGTCAAGAACTTCCATTTCGGGCAAAAAAAAAGTTTGTTATCATCGCTCGGTAGCGTTCACCATTGACAGTAACGCTGCGATTCGCATCATCTTTGAAGAAATATGGCCCAATAATGCCGCCGGCCCATAAACCGCACCAAACAGTGGCTTTTTCGGGATGCATTGGTAGCTGTTGCAATGCTTCTGGCTGATCTTCACTCCAAATGCGGCAATTATGCTTATTTACGTACCCATTCAACCAAAAATGAGCCTCATCGCTGAACACAATTTTTTGATTTTTCGATTTCGAACCGAGCACGAATTTTGATAGTAAAATTCAATAATTTGCAAGCGTTGTTCATTTGTAAGACAATCCATGGTTAAATTGCAAACCAAACTGAAGCTGTTTGACAGTGACACAAGGTACTTAACACACGTCAGCTGTCAAAACCAGTGTTGCCAAAACCAAACCAGCTAAAAAATCACCCTATAGTTATCTTATGTATCTGTGCATATATGGGCAGTAATTCCAGCTTGTAAATATCACATACATAGGGGAAAGAAGATATGCTTATCCTTTTTAATCGGTATTGAATTATTCGATTCAAAATAAAAGCTTTTAGTGGCCTTAAGTCCATAAACATTGGCGTTTTTCCAAGTTTTTACTATACGTTTCCAACTAACACTTATCTGAGATTTAATAAGATTTACCTCAAATATTCAAATTTTGAAGATTAAACATACAAATTTATTTCGTATATCTTGAAGATTAGAAATTAATCTTGTAAATTCTTCCTAGGGCAAATACTTTAAAAAAACATATTATTATATTACGCTGAAGGATTCATTTGTGGCTGCATTCAGTTCTTCACAAATGAAGCATTCTATCTCACTTTCACTTAATAAGATAAAATGAAACACCATTTGCTTTTTTAAAGGTGCTGTCAAAATAAATCATTTTGTGCAGTGAACACAATAAATAGATTAATTAAATCTAAACTGAGATAAACCTTTGCGACTTATGATCAGAGAAACAGGAATCGGCAAACAAAAAATATAAATTGCCAAAAAATCGTAAATTTTCAAAATTTTCCACTCCATAAAACACTAAATTCAAAAATCTAAAAAATCAAATATAATCACGAAACTTGTGATAAAAAGAAACGAAATTTTAGAAAAATAGGCTTTCACACTGAACCTAAAACGCGGTTTTCGCGAAAATATCGATTGTAGAGAAAAACCTAATCGAAAACCACAAGTTTTCAATATAAAACATGTTTGCATTCAGTGATTAGTAAAACAAACATCCTTTTGAAAAGCTCATGACGGTGTTCACATTGGATTGAAAAACTGGATTTTTTTTTGACGTTTCAGTATTCACATCTCGCTCCCACTTCTTCAGTAAAGGAAGATGTAAATACTGAAACGTCAAAAAAAAATCCAGTTTTTCAGTCCAATGTGAAATGTCAAAAAAACTGATGGAATGCTTTTATTTTGTTGGTGTCAAAAAAAAAAAAACTGCATTGTCAAACGAAAACGGGTAGTGTTCAGTGTGAATGGTTTTCTAGTTTTTGAAGAGTTTTCTCCGAAAATCGGTTTTGGGGGTTTCTGGTGAAACTGTCTTCAAAAAAGGCAGTTGACAAAGCAAGTTTGAAAGTTTTTGTGTATTAATATGTCTGTTCGCGTACCTTCCAAAATACGAATTTAGCCCAAAGCTCTGTCAAAGCCCATATAAAAAAAAAATTCGTAGAATTTCGTAGTTATGGGAAGTACACGAACAGACCTCATAACTCTTTAGCGATTACTCGCTCGTGTGGAACTAATTTTGTTATATAATAAAGCAACAATTTAACAAAAACTTAAAAAAATACAAACAAAAAAATCAGTCAAAATAGAGAACTTAACGAATCTGTCAATTTCAAGAGTGACAGCTATTATTCTAGAGGAAGTGTCAAATGCCAAAAAGTCAAAAATAACAAATATCCACAATGTTGATTTTGAAGTTTGTAAATGTATATTACGTCTATGAAGTTAGCAGGGCATTTTTCACCCACGAACCTGAACCTGATAGAAATTGTCATTTTTGTTTGTATTTCTACTCCCGATTGTGACTTCATAGTTAAGTTAGCACATCACATCGTGTATCTCAGGAACCGACCATGCTAGTAACTTGCAATAAGGTTCCAAATTTGCAGTTTTTTTACATTTCAACGAAAGGCTTCAAAATTTAAAGACCTCAATTTGAAAAATTTCACAAAATATAAAAATAACAAGTCAATTTATGTCTGTTCGCGTACTTCCCAAAACTACGAATTTCTACGAATTTAGCCCAAAGTTCATATAAATAAAATAAAATTCGTAGAAGTTCGTAGTTATAGGAAGTACACGATAAATCATGCTAGGAACTAGCAGTAAAGCTCCTAATTTGCAGTTTTTGGTTATTTCAAGAATAATGGAATGAAATGGAATACAAAACTGTCAAATCAGCTTTTTGATAGATCAAATCACAATAAGCATGTTCAGGAAAATGAGACCTCAAAGCACTCAGCAATCTCAGTCTCGTAACCAGGATTCCTCAGAAAAATTTCTGTCAAATAACAGATGGAAGAAAATATTGGATTCGCTTGCTAAATATTTGACGGATAAAATTTGCTGAGCCCTCCGAAATCTCATTTTCCTGAACATGTCTATTATATATAGGAAAAGATTTGAAATTCAAAGAGTCTAATTACACGATTCTTTTTTTGTGTAGTTTTTTGTTTCTCCTTTTTTGACAGGTACATATGCAAATCATACATACCTTCGTGATTACACACAACAAAAAATTTCATTCGTTTTTTTGACGTTCAAAAAATTTGAGGTTCGTTTATTGGAAAATAGAGCTGAACCAGAAAAAGCCCTAAAATGATCATACTTGCTTTAGTAACTTCATTCTCCCTACATTTCTACACCCCTCATCCAATGTTTCAAAAAAATGAAAACCCAAAAAGACCAGTCGTGTAATCAGGCTCTTATAGTACTAACTTTAATCGCGTCCGGGCATCTAGCCGCTAGGCTATCCATAATTCAAGCAATTTTGTTGTTGTGTTGAATTGTTTTGTACAGCTGATATCAGCTGTTTTTTAAAAAGGAATTACAACAACACAACAGATACAGATCGCTTAAGGTACGCAGCCGAACGCGCCCTTTATTTGGCCTGAGAATTGATGTACGTCATTTATTTTAGAGATGAAAAAGAAATCGATTTTCAGTTTTGGGGTGCGCTTAGATTAAGTACATACATATTTTGAAGGCTTCATTCAGCAAACAAGAATGAAGTAGATATTTGACGCTGTTTAGATTAGGAAGATTAAGACACGTCTTACGGTAGTTTTTGGACTAGAGAAGTTGGGTTGGGGTAAGGGATGCTGTGAGACATGAACAAAATATAAACATCGAACTCATAACACTCATTTTTGTTGTTGCTTAAATGGGCAAAGCATTGAAGTTATTGTTGTTTCTATGTGTTTTGAGGCACTTCAAATGTTCGAATGAGACTCCCGAGTCCCGACTCAATTTTCCCAATCTAAACAGGCTCTAAGACTCTGTTTAGATTGTGAAGATTGTGACCAGTCTCACGATAGTTTCTGGACAAGAGAAGTGAGGGGTCAGGGATGTCGTGAGGCATGAAAAAAACATAAAAACCCGACTCCTGAGACTCATTTCATGTTGTTAAAAAAATAAAAAATAAATTTAGTGGCGCAACAGCTCATGAAGAATTAGAGCCTAGTGACTAACAACTCTCAACCATTCCTGTGTGTGGGTTTGTTGGCAGGAATGGAAGGGACCTACAATTTTTTGCCGAATCCGAACGGCTAGATGAGATGCACTTATTCATGACAAGTATACTCTTGGAGGATTTGTCAGTCCCTCGCAAGAGGAAGTACCTCGGAAAAAAACATTTAAGTTTTTAGGTGGTAGTGGCTGGGAATCGCACCCAGACCTTTGGCATGACAGTCCTATGCACTAACCATTATGTCACGAGGTACTACCATTTGATGTTGTTGCAAATGTGCAAAGCATTAAAGTTGTAGTTGTTTATATGTGTTTTGAGACGCTTCAAATTTTCGAATGTGGACACGATGAGACTCACGAATCTGGACTCAAATTTCCAATCTAAATAGATTCTCAGGTTTAATAGAAAACTATAGAAATAGGAAAAATATAAGAGTTTCAGAAAAATTAAGCTACCTGAACTAAAAATATCACAATTTTCTGAGCACGTTGCAAAACTACATATATATCTGTTGATATAAATTGCCACATCTGACAAGTCTGTTTATGAAGTCTCTGAAACGTCTTGTCTTTGTCCTGTCAAACTTGGAGCTTATTTTTCATTGGCTGGGATAACACTCTCTCTACCGAATGGTGCCATTTTACTTCACTTTTGACAAGTTAAGGCTCAGTCAAATAGATCGCGTATCACCCCCGCATTTGGCATCTGCATTGTTTTAATATGGCAATGCATAAAAGCTAGCTGTCATACAGGGAGCGTTTTCAAGGCTGTGTTGAATTCACCACGACGGTGGAACATGACTTTGAGAATGATTTGATTGAAAGATTTATCTAACTGGTAAAAAATGTTCAAATCCTTCAAAAATATTGCTTTTTAGGGCAAGATATGGCAGAAAATTTCTAAGTGACTTAAAAGATACAGAAATCAGATCTCTTTTTGACCTCACTATCGGAGCGTTAACAGTATCATCCCCTGTTACACGATAATTCTTTACGTCTGACTTTTCGTGTTTTCCAAATCTTCTCCTTCCTAAAATCGGGAACAGAAGAGGCTCAGTCTATCGAAGGCTTTTGAAATAGTTGAGCGCCCATAAAAGTTATCATTGATCCCGACCACTCATAAAGTTTTGAGCGCTCTCTCCGGAAACTTATTGGAAAATCTTCAAGGCAAACTCACTGACCAATTTTGTCCGTACTTCTTGGATCCTTACAAGTTATGACTTATGAGCCTCATATACTTCAGAACCGTTTGTGAGTGCTTGAAGTATACCGCGCTAAGGATGCGTTAAAACTTTAAGAGGTGTTTTCTAAGTTTGAAGCTAAGTTTTGTACTTAATTAATTTATTTAAGGTAGGGAAAATATTTATGAACACACCTAACTGTCAAGTCAATACGTCAAAATTACTAAACTAAAACATATTTTCTACAAACGAATTCAATGCAACTTCTGATAGCTGTCCCTAATTATATCCAAAAGACCCCTGTTTCAATAATTTATTAACTGACTTTGTTATCTTAACCTCTAGTTTCCAAGTGTATGAGTAAAATAATGAATGCAATTGTTGACATACCAAATGAAAACTGAATGGTTCTACGTGTATGTTCCATAAAACACGACAATAACTGATTTCGAAGTTCAAATATCTAGGAACAATGCTCATAAATCAATTCGACTAAAATTGGTACAGTCTAAGAGACGTAAGAACTTCAGCAAATTGTGCATATGGCTAGGTTCTATATCCGATCTCTGTTTTCAAGAAAAACGTATTTTAAGAACTAGAAAGCTTAAGGAACGTGCACGGCAACAAACAAAACTACTTTATTGTGTTCTTTTCATACGAAACAATGCAGTGAGCATTCAATTTCACCTCATTGATACTTCATTCTGCTTCTTGTATATTTTTATTCTTTTTAAACTGGAGAATCCTCAAGAAGTAAAAATATAACAACTTTACAATACTCATATAAACTCCGTCAGCAAACTGCAATATAATGCTCTTTTTTAAATACTTCAACTCCATGCTGTTAATTTAGATAAGAACTTTTTCATTGTACTGCTGGTGGTGGGAGTTCCACTCTCAAGAGTGTCACATCTTTTCATTTTTGCAGGACCAAAAGCTTTATGTTACATATTCAACACATCTCATTGAACCAAAGATGAACGTGACGAGGGCTTTGTCGGGTATAGGCTTGAAAATGTATATGTACCTCCACTTTAACCCTTCCCATCAAACCGAACATTGTAAAACCGGATAATAGGCAGCAATCAGAGCCACCTACACTTGAAAGCTGACACAAACTTGCTCGGTTTGGTTACGTTACGAGTGCTTGGTTGACATCCTTTTAGCGCCGATAAGTAAAAATAATAGATTATAATGAACAATGGCCTGCCACCAGTATATTTCTTTTCTCTTTTTTATGGCGGCGTGCATTAGTTGTAAGGCAAGCAGGCGGTCGGGCGTATCGTTTAAGGAAGCGCAAGAACAATGCAAATAAGTTGAAGCATAAGCTTGAGCATAAGGTAGAAAAAAAGTACGTCATCATGTTATTTAATGTCAATATGACGGAACAGTTCAATAGAATGTTGTTCTTATGTTTTTTTCTTTTTCTTATTCTATTTTTTATTTCTGTGTTTGTGTGTGTGTTGCAAGTTGATCCCATGGAAGAGCAATGGAGTGTGTACTTGAGTGTTTTCAATAGAACTACAAGTGCACATCGTAGGAATATTGTATTGTTGCTTGCTTTATTGTTGATAGAAATCGTTAAGCGACATTTGAGATGCAACAAAAGCAAACTCCAAATATAGAAAAGACTGGTGATATTTTAGGAATACTCCTAAGTGCCTTTGTCAATGAACGAATAAAATAGAAATTTGCGTCAGCTTAAAATAAAAATTGTTTACTTTGTGACACTTGTTACACTTTGTATAGCCAATTAATAAACTACAATTTGAAAGTATGTACATAGGTTTGTTTGATTCTGTCTATCCCACAGAGAAATGTCATTCAACTATAAAAAAAAACTGCAAAGCTGCTTGGATTTTGATTTGAGATCGAACACTCCATTGTTTGATACAATTGTGTGTTCAAAATTTTAAATTTTTAGTGCAGCTTTAAAATCCTTATGCAAGCATTGGAACTTCGATTTTTATAATCCATGGTAATAAAGTAGCAACTTATTTATAAAATATTTCATATCTGTAATACAAATTTTTAAAATAAATATCTTTTTATCTAAAGCTAAACTCTTGCCAATTTAAAAGCATTGTGTTTAGTGCATAACGCAGATCAAGCTTTGGCAAAACCATGTGTCATTGCCAACTGACAGATGGTTTGTTCTCGGTAAACTTTCACATTTCACTATAGATGGACTTATGCCAGAACGAATCTTGCAAATTGTAACTGTCAAATATGCGGTCCCAGCTCCTCAATAATGTAATCGAAAATATTTACTTAAAATAGTTTCACACATAATATTCGGTGTGATCCGATGAAAACGGAAAAAATAAAAACCTAATAGAAACCAAAAAACGCCGACCGTCCCTTGGACACGAATCAGTTTCATTCGGTTTTAAAACTGCTCGTATTCGGGTGTAAAGAACAAAAAGTTATCGTAGGACGGTGTTTATACTAGCTTCACGTGAGGCGACTCATTTTGACGTCTCCCTTTTTCATCTCATTTCTACTTCTTGAAAAGAAGAAGATGGTGAGGTGAGGCAGACATTTTCAAAAAATTTAAAACTGCCTCACATTCTTTTCAAGAGATGAGAGTGAGATACAAATAAGAGACGTCAAAATGGGTCGCCTCACGTGAGCTCGTATGAACACCGTCTAGCGTTCACATTTTGATTCAGAATTGACAACTTGTGCTGAAGTTTGTTGATATTTTTGGAATTAAAAATTGATGTTTTTAAATAAAAACTCTAAAAAAAACCGTATATGTATATACATACAAACGAGCACAGTACACAAATAGAAGGTATTATACTCCAGAGGTTGTCAAAATTGGAATTGTCAGAAATAAAAACCGAAAACAAAAAACGAAAAGAGACCCAATACGTTTGAAACCTAGCTTATCCGGCTTCCAATCCATGAAGAGTCGCAATCAGAGACAGGGCAGCCGAGGAAGCGGGAGTGTTCGTGGATTAAAGAAAAATGGAAAAAGAGCAATATTGGTCAGTGATTCGATTCTTGTTTTTTGAAGGGAAATTGCGCAGCGAAATCAAAAAGCGTCTGGATGCTATGTACAGTGACTATTCTCCTTCGATGCCGACCGTCAAAAATTGGTTTTGCTAGTTGCAACGTGGTCGCGCGTCGAGCGTGCACTTCGTCTTTTTTGAGAGAGTTTCAAACTCAAATGCTGTGCCAAACCGAAGTAGCATCGGTTTGCTAAAGGAACTCCTTAACTACTTCAAAGTTGTAACAATCAACAGTGAAGTTTCGTCCTACCCTGGTTGACAGATCCTTAAGCTTTTTTTTGATAGCATGCTATTTGGTTTAGTGCTCGTTTACTGTTCTTCAATTGCCGTGAAAACTCTGTGACAGCCTGTTCTAAGCTAACGATGGTGGCTATATCATACCCTAGAAGTGGGACAGATCTATTAAAAATAGCGCTTTCAATCTTAACACTTCCCTTGCCCACTATTATTTATATTATAGCGCAACTTCTTGCCGAATTGTAGTACCTCGTGGCATAATGGTTAGTGCGTAGGACTGTCATGCCAAAGGTCTGAGTTCGACTCCCGGCCACTGCCACTTAAAAACAAAAATGTTTTTTTCCGAGGTACTGCCTCTTGCGAGGGATTGATAAATCCTCCATGAGTATATTTGTCATGAATAAGTGCTTCTCATCTAGCCGTTCGGAGTCGGCAAAAAATTGTAGGTCCCCTCCATTCCTGCCAAAAATACGCACACAGGAATGGTTGAGAGTTGTTAGTCACTAGGCCCTGATTCTCCATGAGCTGTTGCGCCTTTAAATTTAATTTAATTTTATTCGTATTTTCAAAAGATGCTTACGAGGTTTTCACAGAAATCTATAAATCTGACGGACCAGTCATTGAGCATGCTTCCTTCTACCCAAACCTGGTTCATGAGTTGATGCATGTACTTTTTCAAAACATCGCCTCCATGCTGGGATAACTCCGCTCGTTTAAACCAACAGATCGACGGCCTTGTTGTTCTTGAGGTTTTTTATAGCTTCGTCTACTTCTTTTATATAACTGGGTAGTGGTACTGGATCTTCAGTGGCTGGAGGATATGTATTAAGCACATCTTTTGTTCCCTGTTTATCAGTAGCTAAGTCACCTTCGCAGTTTCGAAGAGCTTGCGTTCCAGTTTTAAAGCTAGCAGCCAATTGCTTGGCTTTTTTTTATAAATATCTCGCTACTCTTGTTTAACACTGCAGCAGCATCATATTCGCATGTACATCTTCTGTCACCTTTTTTAGCTGTACTCATTCAGCGTCATTCCAAGGGTTCTTTTTCGGGGTTGGTTGGTAGTCCATTGTAGTTTTGGCAGCTTTTTTGATGATATCGCAATACTTGGACCACTGATTATTGTTGTTGGAGTTGAATGCACAGTGGAGAGCTTCGTGCTCAGGTGCTCACTGAATGCTTTGGCGATTTTTTTTTTACTACTTACTACTTTAATAATATATTTCAAGGTTAACAGTGGAGAAAGAATAGATTAATAAGTAAAAAAAAATAAAAATAAAAAACTAAATTTCTTGGAAACTCACGTCAAAGTTGACGTCTTTTTCAGTTCTAACATGCCTTAGCGAAGAAATCAGAGGGTCCGATGAGGCTGCAAGCATGTTAAATATATCTTCCTGCCGCATCCTTGTAGTCCTTATTTTTGGATTCCTAAGCCTCTGTTGACAGTTCTCTGACTGGTAATAACTGATACTTGATTATAGTTTGGCCATGTGCCAAAATTTTATGAAGAGTAGGTGTAAGTAGTTTTTTGGGATACTTTTCTTTCAGAAGTTTGTTGTTTCCATTGCATAAACTTCAAACTTTGAACCGTCAACATTTTCTCTGCAGTTTATAACGTTAAGTATTACTTGAAGCCTTCTTATCACTTCCATATTAACTCCAGTTATGCGATACGTTTCATCTGTCCTTTCAAAATCAATGCAAAGAACATTTGACAACCAAAATTAATTTTTCTTTAAAAATATTAGTTTCGGTCCATTCCATTTTGAGTTAGCGTTTTTATAAAATGATATCAACTTGTTATCGAATTCAGCTTTTCCATTAAGTGACCAGTCATCTCAAAGTTATATTTATTTTTAACACCCGCGATGAATTCTTCTTTTGTATTCTTGTTGTCGACAAAAATTTCAACTAGATCTTTGCAGGAAATTTCCATTTATTTCGTTAAAATACAAGTAGTGTACATAAATAATCAATTACGTGTTTGCTTTATAACTAATCATTTAAATAATTTGTTTTGTATTATTATACCTAATTCTTCTGCTGTGATAATATATATGGGTACCTAACATTAAAAATTGCATTAAATAAAAAGGATTACACAACGGGTACTTGATTTGTCATTAAAATTAATAGATTTTTTACAAATCACGAAAACTTCCGATTTAACAACACAATATTTCGCGTATATTCTTCAGCTTATTCTGATAGTCAGTTTTTGAGATCTTTCGGATAAACGAGGATTTATATTTATTGCATTTGAAAATTAGAATGTAAATGGTTTTTCAAAATTTGGTTTTTGAAAATTTAATGTTTTTGAAATTTGGTTTTTGTTTTGATCACATTAAATAAAAACAATTTGTAAACCAAAATCCATATCCATATTATTCACTCTAAACATGCCTTTAACCCAAAGGATTTAAAATGCCGTTAATCAAGATGTAAAATGTTTTTAAATCCAAACATTTTTAATCCAAACGTCAAATTTTGGAAATGTCAAATTCCTCCCGTATTTGTTGAAAGTATGCATTTTCCACGAGTGCATTAAATATTATAATTATACTTATTAAAAAAATTTTTGATTGATCAAAAAATGGCGAAAAATTTATTATTAATGAGAAGTGACCAAAATATCATTAAACTTCGATTTGAAGTGCAAATTGATTACAAATTTAAATCGAATCGTAAGTTGAAATGATGCTGGTGGACCACAGCGATACCAAAGCGAGATGATGATAAAACTTGCACAGTGACAAAAACAACGTGTAGATGTCATGGTGAGATCAAACCGAGACTAAAGCGAGAAAACCACGACTCAGATAGCCGTGTAAATGGGTAAGGTGAAACTTCATAAGATGAACTCAAGGATCACGACACTGAAAAACACGTTTGAACTTTTTAACCATTTTGAAAATTTTTATTTTGTAAAAAAAAAAAAAAAATTGCTGAGACTGCAGCGAGATCAAAGTGAGAAAATGGCCAAACATGTGCAATACCAAAAACCACGTGTAAATGTCACGACAAGACCATAGCTTAATGACCATATGGTACTGAAAAGTACGTTTGAACGATGACGGCGCAGAGAAAGACCAGCAAGATTACACCGAGACAGTGAGTCGTCGTCACCGTCGCTTTAATTTCAAACTGAGTTAGCCAACTCGATTTGGAAAAACAACGCATGAAACGTATCGCAAATTTTTGCTTTAACTTGGTTTGAAAAATTTTCGATTTGAAGTGTCAAGAAAAAGTGATTAATACAAAATTCACTTTTAATCTGGATTTAACAACCTAAACTGACCTCCGGAGGGCAGTTTAAATCCAATTGGATTAATCGAGGTTGGATTTAAAAATTTGGATTAAAGTGTGAATTAAACAAGTTAATAATACGAGTATAAAATTGGATTTTACTTTTAGATTTAAGTTACTTTTAATCTGGATTGAAGTTTTAATCTGGATTAAAAGAGTGAATAATATGGGCGTAAATGTAGTACTTCGTGGCATGATGGTTAGTGTGTTGGGCTGTCATGTCGAAAATCTGGGTTCAATTCCTAGCCGCTGCCACCTAAAAAAGCAGAAATGTTTTTCCCGAGGTACTGCCTCTTGCGAGGAACTGACAAATCCTCCAAGAGTATACTTGTCATGAATAAGTGCTACTCATCCAGCCGTTCAGACTCGGCAAAAAATTGTAGGTCCCCTCCATTCCTGCCATCAACACGCACACAGGAATGGTTGAGAGTTGTAAGTCACTAGGCCCTGGTTCTTCACGAGCTGTTGCGCCACCAATTTTTTTTTTTCAATTTAAAATGTTTTAAATATCTGTGGTGTTTGGTAGAAACATGATAACTGCATTTTAAAATTTGCTTCTTTACGTCCAATTTAAATCGAGCTAGAGCCTAAACGGATGAACCTATTTTCTTTAAATTTAGAACACAATTTTTTAAAGACAAAACACAGAAAATCGGTAAACTCGTTTAGGCTCTAGCAAATTTTAAAATGCAGTTATCATATTTCTCCCAAACACCGCAGATATTTAATATATAAAAAATAATTTTCTATAAAACTGCTCTTAAAATTTTTAAAATTTAGTTTTTATAAATTTTTCCTTATTTTAAAATTCAGATGGTTAAGTTTGGAGTTTTATTTTATCAATTTATAAAACGAATCTTATGCTTTTGAAAATTTGATTGTGATACATTTTTTTTAAACAACAAATTAAAGAGAAAAAATCAAAGAAAAAAAGCTATTATTCAGTACTTTCGTTCACTCCCTTACAATTTTACTGTATTACAAAAAACATCATCTTCCATCTTCAATGCTTGACCTGTCTTAAGCTTTGAACTAACAAATTCAAATCCTTGCTATCCATCAGCCGTGCGTGATTTATATCATATTTTATTTTAAATTCTTATGCACATAGGGATGTCTTCGGTACCATGGTGGTATTATATTGCTAGAACCTGTATAGATTATGCAGCTTTCTTTGAAATTCCTCAGTAGCAGCATTCTGTCTTTATGTTTGTTTTCGAAAAATCAACAGTACATCATCTGCTGCACCATTTCTAATACTTCTAACCTTCTTTTCTATTTTTTTTGTTTAAATGAAAAATACACTTTAATCCTTATTTTCAAATATTTGTATGTAGATACCAAAAGTATTAACTGTTATTAAAAAATTTCCTTTAGCTTTTTCTATAAAATTTGATTTTGTATTAAAAATTTCCTCTGTATTCTACATTACTCTCCTGGAAAAATAACAAAAAAAAAGAACAAACATACAAAAAAGTTCAACAGGGAGGAGAAATACATATTTTTAGTGCGCAACTCTTTTTTTGTGAAAAATACGCCAGGCAATAAAAATAGAATCTTTTTTTTTTGGTTGGTACCACTCTCACACACAATTGTTACAATGAATCACCTTTCATGAACAGAAGAAAAAATAAATAAATAATAAAAAAAAGCTATTCCATGCATATGTTCATTTAAGTAGTTTTCTATGAAAATAACTCAATTCGTTATAAGAACATTATTATTTTTTAAACAAATCAAACAAACCAAGTCCCACTTAACCAAAATGTATAAATACTGCTGGTGTGGTGATTATCGCATATAGGACACTGAGATACTAGTAAATTTTCCTTGTGGTAAGTTATATACTTTCTTAGGAATGTATGTATTTTAAAATTAAGCGTTGCGCTTGTTGCAGCATGGAAAATCATACTCATGACGTCACTATCAGGTCAGAGGCCTAGTTTATATTTTCAACGTCCTCCAGCATTCCAGCAACAACTTGGCCCTCTTTCCCTGTTCATGAGCCATGGCCCATGGTATATCAGCTCTCAGTCCTTTTTGGTGCTTTGTACACATTTTCATTGTGCAATAATGCATACTGCATGCAAAGTAGTGGCAGTGGTAGGGTTTATAGCTAGCATGTGTTATGTAGTATGGCTGGTCTGAATCTGAGTAGAATATGAAAGCTGCAAGGTGATGTAGATATTTCTTGTTTTTTTTTTCATTCAGGGATTTATGTAGCCTTCTTTTCTGCATGCGGGCATTGAGATTTGTATACACATATACATATTTGTATGCCAGCCTTTTCATCATTCTTGAGGCCATGAACTAGAAAAATTAAAGATTTTAACATTGGCTGGCTTGTGCTTTTTTTTTTAAACTGAATTAAATGTTTATTTCAATGAGTTTAAATGATTTCCTTCACGTGAATAATGTGAAATTTATAGGAGTAATTTTTGACTGGCATACATATCCCTAACTACATATGTAGATATGTAGGACTTTTGATTATGAGTCATGGACCGCATTCTTTTTTTTTCGCAACTAAATTAGCTATAAAATGCTATAAAATCTCTCCGGGATAATCCTATAAGATTATTTACTTCTCAATATGAATCTTTTGAAATACATCAGGAATATTACCATTTACGGATCAGTGTTGAAAATTTACTTTCTGTTAAGTCATACGCCATTGGACTGGATTCTATTCATCCTACAATTTTGTATTTGATTTTGCCAATCACGTTGCCTTTTCTTACAACTAGGTACGTTCGGGTTCAAAAAAATGTTAATATCAAGAATGTATCCTGACCTGTGAAATGTAGCTTAAATCAAACCACTTCCAAAAAATCCTAAAGGCTTTGAATTAAGGCCCATCTCCGTCCTTTCCTACTTTACTGAAATCTTAAATTTATCTAACGGCGAAGCTTAATGCTTACACCTAAACAGTTTGGTTTTTGTTTAAACCACAGTTGTATCACTGCATTTTTGAACATATGTACAAAAAGATTTAAAAATAAACATTCCACGATAGACCAAGTGCATCTGATTACTGATATTGTGGAAAAAGCACTTGAAGACAAAAAATATACTCGGCTATATTCTTAGATGTAGCTCAAGCCTTTGGCAAGGTTTGGCACATGTGACTTGAGTACAAACTGCTTAGAGACCTTCCCTGGCAGTACTACGAAATACTGAAATCCTACGTTACGAACCGACTCTTTAGAGTATGGTACGACCGAAATTACTCAGAACTAAAGAAAATTGAAGCCGGTGTACCACAAGGAAGTGTCCTAGGACCAAGCTTGTATCTGTTATATACAAGGGATATTCCAGTGGACATCAACCTTCTTTGCTGATGATACTGCAATATTGGTGCCAAATAAATCCGTTCCGAAGGCTACACAAAAACTGCAAAATGACGTCGATAATCTCAGTGATTGGACTCAAAAATGGTGAATCAAACCAAATGAAACAAAATCGACGCATATAAACTTTATAAACAAAAAAATAAACAAAATTCCGATTAATTGAATATGAAGAAAATTTGAAAATAAAATTTTTGTGTTAAAAACATTGCAGCAGTACCTTACTCCAATACTGCCTAATATCTTGAAATGACTTTGGTTGCAAAGCTTAAATAGAAACAGCACATCCGAAAGAAAAGAAAAGAAAAGAAAAGAAAAGAAAAGAAAAGAAAATAAAAGAAAAGAAAAGAAAAGAAAAGAAAATAAAAGAAAAGAGCTAATCCTGCAGTACAAACAAATGTACTGGTTACAAGGAAAGAACTCTGACCTATCTATCCAGAATAAAGCAAGTATTGAAACCCGTTTGGACAATATGGCATCCAACTTTGGGACTGTACAATGCAAACAAATGCTGAACCCATTCAAAAATTCCAAAGTAAGCTCCTTCGTGGAATAATAAATGCCCATTGGTATAATAGAAATAGCACTCTACATCGTGATTTTCAAATTGAAATGGTTACAGAAGTGGTTAAAAAACTCGCTGTATCACATAATCAGCGACCGCAATGTCATACCAACTCCTGAGTGGAGACCGTCTTAAATATACGTGACATAGAGAAAGATAAATTACTTGTCGATCTTTCCTAGCTTTAAGAGTCCCACACTACTTGTTACCGATCTTTACCGAGTGTCTGAAGATTTCCATCGGATGAAAAAAGAATAAGGTTAGCGTAGGATAAGGATGAGGTAACATGTTTGGTTTTTACTTGATAACCTAAATGCTTTGAACACAGCTAAGCATGTCAATTTATAAAAGCTTATCCAGAAGTTTTCGCCATGTGTTTCGAAGCTTTATTTATTCTTGTTTAACTAATAGAATAAAAGCACTTAACATTGAGGACTGCTTGTCTAATTTTTTGCCAATCGCTAATGGTGATCCTCAGGCGTCCATATTGGGTCCTCTAGTGTTCTCTATTTTCCTCAATGAAATCTTTAATTGATAACTGCTCTTGTCATATAATACTCGTATGTATGGGAATAACGTCCAGCTATATCTAAGTCGAAGCTTACCGCTTGGATTCAATAAGCATGAAGCTTTCAGTGTCAATGAAGACCTTAAGAAAATTTGTATCCATTTTTAATACATATAAACAGTGCTGTCATTAGTAGAGACTTGTCTGCATTTTACAGATTTTCAACCCATCCACAGACTTTTGGAATTAGAAAATCTGCATCGCAGATTATGTCTGCAATCGTGTCTAATTTAATATTTTGTTCTTCTTTTGCTCCTCTTTTGATTTCTTTAAAAAATCTTCAATAATTTTATATTAAGTAGAGTTTTGTTTGTAAATGGAAATAATAATTTTGCTGTATGCTCTCATCTCAAAGTTCTATTCCATAAAAACAAATCATAGTTAATGCACTAACTTTAAAGTAAAATATGAAATGCTTAAAACATTTAAGTAACTCTATTATGTACATTAACAGAAAACAATGCTATTTTTATTAATTATTCATGTTTTTTTTGTCTTAGTTGTCTAATAAAAAATTTTTATTTATGAACACATTTTTTCTTTAATAATCTGCATGGCATTGCAGATTTTTTTCGTCACTTTTGCAAGTGTCTGAAAAAAAAATGTATGGCAACACTTCATACAAATGCTGTCTTTGAAATCATTGGAGCGTTTTTCAAAAAATTGTCAACGTTTTTAAAGTATCGTTTTTTCGAAAAAAATTTATTAAAAATCTCGTTTTTAATAAAATAAAATTTTGTATGGAAGGTACCATTAATTTTTCATAAAAGGAAAATATTTTCTTAAAATATTCTGAGACTGTTAAATAACCTTGTTTGCAAAATATCATATTTAAAAAAAAAAATTTTGGATTATTTTTTCAAAATGTAAAAAATATTTTTTTTTATTTTTGGAACAAAATTTTATTTAAATTTCTATTAAGGTTTTCCACCCAAAGGTTCCCTTTATTAAAAGTAATTTATTGAATTTGTTTAAGAAAAGTTTGGGAGATTTTTTTGAAAAAGTTGCAAAATAAAATAAAATGCAGTTTAGGATGTTGCTCTATAGACAAATAGTAAGAATTGTGAGACCTTCTTTTTTCATCTTCGTAAGTGCGATCAAAATCTCGAGTTCTATTTTGTTAACGAATTGATAATTTGTCATATTATAGTTCAATTTGTATATATATACTCATGTACTATGTACATATATCGAAAGTCTAAATTATTATATGAACAAATTTATATACACGACTTGTTTAGTATTCGGTCAAATTGAAAACGGAAAACAATAAAATATCCCAAATTGAAAACGTGTAAAAAATGGCAGATTGGGCATCCGTTTGTTTTGAGGAATGTCCTTAATTATATATGTTCAATAAAACAAATGAATCCACTGTCCGACATTTCTTTCACGTTTTCTATTCCGGGTATCTTTTTGTTGACCGTTTTCAACCCTTACGGATTCGATTCGACCGAATATCAGAACAGCCCCTATTGAACTTATTTTAAATGAGAAATTGACTAACGTGATAACGTGACCAACATCATTTCTTTTGTGATCTGTCAAACGTTAACTAGTTAAAAACCGACAAAAAAGCATTCCACAAATTCATTAAATTTGAGCTCAAGTTTTTAGAAACTCGCTTTTTAATTATTTATATTTTATAATAAATCCAGTTTACAGCAGCTGACGACCAAAAACACTCTTCACTTAAATGAAATTTAAAAATTTGTGACCACTTGGGCTAGGGCCGCACTTGCGATTTCAATTGCGCGACTGTTCAGTCGCCATAAATAAAACACATGAATTTATATAAGAATGAACGCACCGAGGAATCGCGACGGTTAAATGTCGAAAATTTGTTCCATTTTTCGGGTGACGCGATTGTCCAAAGTTAAAGTGAAACATAAGCAATTAGATGTTTGTGCTCACATTTACGATTTATAATAGTGCGACTAAAAAATCGTAGTCACAACTAGAAAAAGTCATGCACGCACTTGTGATTTAAATCACGCGATTATTTAGTCACAAGAAGTGAGACACATGGTTTTAAATATGAGTGCGCACATATGCGACTTTTAAATCGCTGTAATTAAAAAAATAGAACCAGATCCATTTTCGAGTGTTTTTTCAGTCGCAAAATTAAATAGATCGCATGTGCGCTGTATGTTTTATTTTAAGCGATTAAAGAATCGCACGATAGATAATCGCAAGTGAATCATAGCATAGCCATAATTTTTCGCGAGGTACATGCGAGGAACTGAAAAATCCTCCAAGAGTATACTTGTCATGAATAAGTGCTTCTTATCTAGCCGTTCGGGCCTTGAAAAAAATTGTAGGTCCCTTCCATTCCTGCCAACAACGCGTACACAGAAATGGTTGAATGGTTTTCAATGGAAATAAAACAAAAATATCTGTCTCAAGATGTTTTTCAGTTTTATGAAAAAAAAATTAATGCAAAAGGTTAAAAAAGATTTTTTATATCCACCTGTAGTAGCTGTGTATTTTTGTATGTATTGTTTTTTTTTCTTTTTTTTAAACATTTTAATAGCAAACATTAAAATCCTTCTTTAAACTTAAAAGTATACTGAATTTAATATTATTTATTTGTGTTTTTATTTAATCAAAAACAATTATTTTTATTATTCCAGTTTGTAACTTCATTATCCACGAGAGATGTGTAACGAGCGTTGTAACTCCATGTTCTGGTATAGCTCCATGTATTATAAAGGTAAATATCATTAAATAAAAAATATATATATAAGAAATTCCTAAAATTATTTTTTTAAATTATTATTTCCAGAATCCCGTCGCCCATTGCTGGTCCGAGCCAACACATCACAAAAGAAAATTTTGCACTGTTTGCCGAAAGCGTTTGGATGAAACACCCGCAGTTCATTGTTTAGGTAATAAATTATTTTCAAATTCTATATTTTTGTCGTTATTTTTTTTTATAAAAATATTTAAAAAAAATAAATTCGAAATAATAATAAAAATTTTTTTTCAGTTTGCGAATATTTCGCCCATATTGAGTGCCAAGATTTTGCTGTTCCCGATTGCACAGAAAATGCAACTTATGTTCCTGGCAAGGAATTATTAAATGTTAAACATCAGGTATTTATTATCTGTTTGGTTTTTTTTTTATTGTTGTTTTAAATACTATTTATGATAATTTTAATAAAATTCATTTAGCATCACTGGCGAGAAGGGAATCTTCCACCAACATCAAAATGCGCCTACTGCAAGAAAACTTGCTGGTCATCGGAATGCCTTACGGGTAATATTTATTTATTTACTTATTTATTTATTCATGGATGTTAGTCATCAACGTTTTTTCACTATTTTTGAGGTTTTGTTACCATTCCATATAATTTTTTCCAGGAAATGATATTTATCTTCTTTGAAATTCACTCCAAACCTTTTCAATATATTTTGTATTCTCTGAGACATCCTTGATTGACATTAAGGTGTTAAGCATATTAAAACATCTTTTTAAAATTATGCAGAGAAAGACTAACAACTAAATTAGAATTTCTTATTTTCAAATTCAGAAAGATTGAATTTATATTTTCAACTTTGTGATCGTTGAAATCTTGTCTAATGTCTTTTGAATTACCAAGAAGATCATTCATCTAATTAAAGAAGAAATAAAATATCTTTTGTAGTGAATGTCCCAAGCTTCAGAACTGTCATTTAACATTTTTGAGGTAAAAGTGGCCGCGAGAGCGATGTTAACAAAACATTTTTTTAATGCGATCCACGATTGATTCTTCTTAGAAAATTGAAAGAAAGCCTTATTTAACCAAGATATAGCTTTCTCGAGTAAAAATAATATAAAGCTTTTATATATGAACTAGGCGGTATATCCCACAGTCACTGCCTGCAAAGGAAAACTATTTCTTTTCTTTGGTTGCGGGAAGAATGTTATCCGCACAAGAAAAACTGGAAGAAATATTTCTTAATTAAACTAAAAACAAAATTTTAAGAATCTGCCTGAATTTTCCAATTAATAGAATTGGACACTAAAATCATAAAAGCCGTTATAACTTCTAAATGAAAAAATTAACTTTTAAATTTTTCGAATTAAAATGATTTTATAAACCCATAGCTTTCCTCTGTGGCGGTAAATGTGGGATATGTACAGGGTATCCGCCGGGAAGGTATACTACTTTGTTTTGCGGCCATTTTGGTAAAAATTAGATCGCCTGAAAAAATTACTGCTGCTCAAGAAAGTGTTCAAAACAATCCATCAATCTCAATCCGACGCCTTGATCAGTAGCTTGGTCTTCAAAGAACAACTTTGGAAACTTACGCCACAACTGCATGCTTTGGGCTTGATTAATAAGTGGTATTAACAAGACGGTGCCACATCGCATACAGCCAGGATTACAATGGAATTACTGCGAGACCTCTTTCCACAACTAGTTATTTGAAGAAATGGTGATGTTGATTGGCCTCCACGGTCGCTGAACCAAAAACGCTTGGGCAACTCAAATAAAATATTCATGATGAAATTGATGAAATGTCAAGTGAAATGTGTGAGAATGTAATACAAAATGTGCTCAAAAGGACTCGCATTTGTGAGAATAACAGAGGCGGACTTTTACCTGATATTGTATTCCATTTATAATTGCTGACATTAAATAAAACATTTATCAATATAAGATCCATTCTCTTTCATTTAATCAAAAAATTATAAACAAACAAAGTAGCATACCTTCCCGGTGGACACCCTGTATATGTGCGGACAATGTGACGTATACGTTATATTTGGTTATGACTTTTATTTTGAAATGAAAAATAACTTTGAAAAAGTAACTTTATTTATGTCAATTAGTTAATTTTAACAAAATAAATTGCTTGAAGGCGTTGATTTTTTTTTTGTATTTTTTCTCCTGTGAGTAAGGACAAAACCTGATTAAGGCTGTATGAGGACTGAAAAACGCCTGCTCATAGGTTTGTGAGATTCCTACTACACTAACACTGATTAGCTGACACGAAACTTAAATATTTAAATGGAACATTATGTGATAGTTGACGCAGAGGAAAATGTAGAACAGAATGCTTTTAAAGTAGAACGTAAATGCTTAAGTTTCGTATGAGCAAACGGGTCTAAAACCGAGATCCCTGTGAAGATCTTCGTTTCTTATATACCACGGAGAATTTTCAAATGACCAAAGCAATTTATTTTCAAACGTTTGTAAGTTATTTAAGTTTGTATCGCAGGTAAAACCCCAAAGTTGTATACCATAAGTCCAAACAAGTTCTAGTACCTACTTGTATAAAATCAATTTATTTTCAATACTAAGCTTTGAATATTTACCGAGTAACTGCCTGACTAGAATAGTGTGCTGCAACTGGAGCTGGAGCTGCAACTGGGATAGCTGTCAAAAAATTCTGTACCTGCCCACAATGTGCTGTACAGCTTTCTGACATTTTTGGCATTTCAAATCAGCTGTGCGAATTTAACAACACAAACATAGAAAAATAAACAAAAATGAGCATGAATAATGATGAAATGGAAGCTTAAATTACTTTACGTCTTTATCAGATATTAAAATTAGTTTGAAACTCTCTTCAAACCTCATGTAAACACTTGGTTGCGCTCACAATTTTGAGACGTCAAAAAAGTTGCATGCAAAAGTTAAAAGTTGGCCAACTTGTCCAGTTGCGTCGTGTTCTATTCGTATCATTGGATTTGTGTGTATTCAACATTTTGACAGCTTTTCTGGTTGCAGCTCCAGTTGCAGCTCCGTCTCCATTCTGTTCAGCCAGTAACCAGTTCATATCTCTTAATTTACTTTTTAGTTCTTCGCATTTCTTTTTTACGTAATTTTGAGTCATTCCCAGATACTTTGCCTCATTTGCAAATGGAGCACGAGCGGTTTTAAGAAAGACGGGTAGTCTATTTATTTTTGTATACGTTAAGTGCACGTGGGCTGACTTTTGTTCATTGACCGCTATTCGCCATGTTTTTGTCCACTCAGTAACATTATTAAGAGCATTTTGTAATTTAATTGTAGATTCGCTAATAATTTTATCTACTACTAGTATTGCAGTGTCACCAGCAAACGTATGGCTAGGAAAGTGTCTTCTGTTTGAGGTATATCGCGTGTAAATAAAAGGTATAGAACCTAATACACTTTCTTGTGGTACCCCAGCTACTATTTATCTAGATATCCATTTAGAAATGTATAAAGTCCTTCACAGGCAGAACTTGCCTTAATTTTAATTTGAGGCCTTCGTGCCACACCTTTCCAAACACCTCCGAGACGTCCAAAAAGACTGTCGAACAGATTTTCTTTTCTTAAAGACCTCTCTCAATTACGTCAGTTATCAAACTATCTACTAAGCTACCTCAATAATTTACCCTTGAGCCTAGTACGAAGATCAAGCTAAAATTCCGCTCCCACTTTTCTCTCCAAACACCAGCAAAATTCCTAGTTAAATATTGACATAAGATTGTTGTGGAGAATAAATCACAAAAAACAGCTGTTCTCTGAAAAAAAAAATTATTCAACAATTTCAAAGAATTTAATTTTTATATTTCAAGTCAACTAAAAAAGATTTTTCTCTTTGGCATTGGATGAATCATTTCTCCTTGAATATTTCTCGTTCTTAATTATAATTTTCACAAAGTAAAGCTCATGTAAATCTCACAAATATAAAAACATATACAATTTAGCTCGAGAATAAATGCACTGCACATATATTTCACGCGCAAAATTTTGACAGATAGGTCCCGTACAATAAGAAACAAAAATTTGACTTTTTAGGTGGAACTGCGTACTTCTCGGCTAAAACGCTTGGCTGAATTTTAGCTCGATCTATGTGCTAGGCTTTCACCCATAAACTACAGGCGTAAGAATTTATTAGTTATTTTTATATGAAAAAACATTTTTGAATGCAAATATAATTGTTTTTCATTTACACACATTTACACGTGTTTCGTGACCAACTATTTTTTTCTTTTTTTTTTTGTTACAAAAACCAAAACATATTTTTCTAAAGGTGTGGGTGTGCTGACCTCGAATTAAAAGTCAGAAAAATTCTATCAAATCCTGTTTTTGGGATATTCCCGTTATTAAAAAAAACTTCTTTTTTTACTGTTTGCAAAGTTGTTTTCTAACGTGAGGAAAATTGTTTCTTTCAGTTTTCTTAGTTATTTCCGAAAGAAATTATTTTCTTCTTTTAAAATCTGTTTAAATGTACCCGATATCACTTTTTTTTCTCTGAGAATTCTTCAGTTAACTTTAAGCCTTTCATTTAATAAATATATTTCTACAACGTAAAAATAAGGCCATATGGAGCTGGTTACCCAACAAAAACGATTTCTTAAAAATAAATAAATAATATAAATTTTCATAGTTTCCAATTTGATGAAAGAACCGTTATTTGTTGTGAATAAGTATTTTATGTTAATATATCGTTTTTACTTTATTGTTCACTTAAGCAACACTAAAACCTATCGATTTCGATGTCGATATCGATATCGGAAACGATATTAGCCATACATTATTTTCGTGTAATGATTGTGTATTAATCCATTAAAATTCTTTCATTTAATTTATTCATACAAAATAACTCAATTCAACTCTGAAATAAAATTGCCAAGAATTTTTTTTGTGAAGAAAATGACCGATATCATGGATTTAGCACGATGCTTAAAAATTAAGATAGCCATTTGGTGACTTTAACTTTTGTTAAGAGATAAAATTAGCAAAATGCTCTTTTTAACTTAATGTCATGTTAAAATTGCTTTGGCAGCCTACCAAATTGCATTTTCCGATTATTAAAATGAGTTTTTGGGATTTTTGGTGTTGGTAAAGAGCCGCCATCTTGAAAAGATTGGTTGTGTTTTTGTTGAACAGTTCCTTTAAATTTCATTTTAAAACAGTTAGTTAAAATATTGTCCACAAAACATTTATAAATTAAATAAATATAATTTGCTGAGTTGCATCCGCATCACAGAAGGTCATAGGACAACCGTGAATGTCACGACACTGACGTCACTTGTTCTGTATAAATTAAGTTATCTATCGGGTTGTTCAATAAGAGCGCTACAAAAGTTTTTTTTTAAATAAAACAAAAACGGTTTTGGATATCAATGAAATTCTTTATTATTGTGAAAGTAAGTTTGATGCCATTATGTATGGAACTCGATTTCTTTTGCATGGCCACCACGGGCACGCTTGCAGAAGTCCAGACGCTGAACCCAATTTTCGACGGTTTTCAAGCATAAATCGCCCGATACTGCTGCAATTTCACGTTCGATATTCGTACGAAGTTCATCAATTATCGCTGGCTTATTGGCATAGACCATAGACTTGACGTAGCCCCACAGAAATAGTCTAACGGCGTCAAATCGCACGACCGAGGCGGCCAAGCGACTGGACCATTTCGTGAGATAACACGTTCTCCAAACTTGGTTTCCAATACATTGATTGTGATATTCGCTGTGTGACTTGTGGCGCCATCCTGTTGGAACCACATGTCCTCCAAGTCCATATCATCCAATTGGGGCCAAAAATATTCGGTTATCATTGAACGGTAGCGATCCCCATTCACCTTAACGTGCCGGTCTTGATCACCACGGAAGAAGTACGGCCCAATGACGCCGCCGGCCCATAAACCACCCCAAACCGTACAACACTTGAGAACGACGTGTGAGGGACACATTTGGGCTTTCTGCAACTGAAGCCTCAGCAGCAGCAATATTATCGAGACTGCAGGCACTTCTTTGTCTCACTGGCATGGGAACATTTTGTACTATGCCTGTGAATTCAAATTTTTCCACTAGACGCTCAATTGTTGATCTGCTAGAACGATTATGACGACCATAAATTGGACTAGCGCTCTTAACGTTGAGGCCACTGACTCCGAATTTCGGTAGTAAATTTTAATAATTTCGACTCGTTGTTGGCTCGTATATCTTTCCATCATGAAATGGCAAACCTTACTGAAGAGAAATGTCAAAAGAGCGGCAAGAAATATGGCGTCGTTTGCTGTCCCTGTCGCTCTACTTTTGTAGCGTCCTGTTTGAAAAACCATTTATTTTCACTCTAAGCTTCGTATGTCGAGCCCTCGAAACTTGAAAGCTAATAATATTGTTTGTCAGTAAAAGCTGTCTTTAGCGTAGAGAAAAACTGATACCTTGTTTACATGGAGAATTGAACCCAAATTAAATCAGGATTTAGGACTATGTAGACCTGGATCGGATTGAATCCGGATTACTCAATACAATCCAGCTCGTTGTCGAAACTAGGTCGAAACTTCTATCCGCATTGAGTCTGATCCTTGGGATCCGCTCGTGTAAACCTGGTATGAGTTACTTATTATTATTTTCTACAGCACCGAACGCTGCCATCAGACATTCCTGTTATTTTTCCAGTCGGTGCTGGAAAATTGATTGATTGATGGGTGGAAAGAATCGAAACGTCACATTTAGGTTACGACAAATATAAACAAATAATTGATGGGTCTCGCTCTCACGCAATTTTATTTTATTCTTTTTTAGTTTATGTGGTGAAGTTATTCAATAAATTTTTGCATTCTGCACTTCTGTGCAAAAAACAGTTCCAACGATATATAATTTATATGCCTTCGGCTTTGTACCACAAAATTCGTGCTTGCCATTTTATTAAATAATAATAATTACAAGGAATAAAACTGAGCAAGAGATTAAACTCCTTTACTGTTTTGATTCACTGGATGTTGAAAGAAATGATAAACAAATAGGTTAAGTGTTCAGTGGTGAATTTGAGTGATATCAGCACAGCGCTTATTATTCGAATATCATGATTTCAAATTCGGAAGTCAATTTTCAATCGAAGCATTTTTTTTTGGAGGTGATCCAATCGATTATAGAATAGTAATCCACAGACAGTGATGGAGGCTTTAGGAAAACTATTTTATGGCCTTATTTTCGACTTGATCTTGACTTTGACCCACTAATACTCAAAAAAGAAACATTTCAACAGAAGTCGATAATAACTTATTCCGAATATAAATCTATTTTCTATAAGGATTAGAAGGACCTTATGATAATTATTATTAAGACTTTTATGAATAGATTTGAGTTTTGTATGAATTCACTCTGTCGAATGCGTAATATTTGTACACACATTTTATTTTCAAATGATAGATTATTCTGTAGTTACCTATGCTTAAAGTTTTGATTTCACTTCAATAGCAGTTGTAATGGACCAGTTCCGAAAAATCCCTCAATTTTGAATCAAATTTTGGATTCGATTCCTCAAATTTTTGAAATCCAATTTTCCTGGACTGGCAAAAGACGGATCCCTGTTTAGTAAGCCTGGTGCTAAATTTGAAGTTGTTTTAATTGTCGTTTACAAATTTTTTCAAAAGGGTAAAAAATATAAATAAATTTAGTGGCGCAACAGCTCGTAGAGAACTAGGGCCTAGTGACTTACAACTCTCAAACATTCCTGTGTACGAGTTGTTGGCAATTTTTTTGCCAATTCCAAACAGCTAGATAAGAAGCACTTTTTCATGACAAGTATACTGTTGGAGGATTTGTCAGGCAGTAGCGTTGGGAATCGAACCCAACCCTTAAGAGCATTGAGAATATTAAATATCAATTCAAATTTTTAACTGTCTCTTAAATTAAATGTATAACAATGAAAAAGGAAAACAAAATTATTTAAAAAAAAAATGTATTTCTTTAGGCTACCGTTGCGAATGGTGCGGAATGACAACACACGGAGGATGTCGCATGTACCTGTCAACTGAATGTAATTTTGGAATATTGCAACCAATCTATTTGCCACCACATTCTGTTTCAATACCAAGAACAGAAGTTCCAATCGAAGCTATAATTGGAGTGCAAGTCAAGTCGAAGAATACATTAGTTCGAGATTATTCTTGTCGTAAGTAAAAACAAATAACATGCAACAATATTATTCCTTTATATTGACATGAACATTTATTATTAAGATTTGCACACTTGATGTTTAACTTAAATAAATTAAAAAAAAAGTTCATTGTTTTGAAAACAATTTTTCGTTTAAACTTTACAAATTTCAATGTTGTTTGTTTGCATTATTTAAAAAAAAAAAAATTAAGAATAACAATATGTAATTCTTGTTCAACTGTTATTGTGAAAAAAATGTGATTTTTTTTATTTCTATTGAGCAATTTGTTTTAAATGTTGTGGACATTTTTTGTTTTATTTTACATTTACCTAAGTTATTATTTAATTTTTATCGATGTGTGTAGTACATTTATTATTATCTTATTAATTTTCAAGAAAACAAAACTATACAAAAATAGAATGCTAAATTTTAAAAAACAAACAAAAATATAAAATTAATTTTTAGTGTTAAAGGCTATGCAATGCACAGCTTTGTTGTTTTTTGTTTCAAATTTTTTTTCGTTGTAGGATAACAATCATTATATTAATGAACTAAGGTAAATCACTGCAAAAATTTGTTTGCTATTTCGAATTTTGAGATTTAACTTCAATTGATACAAAATTTTCTTTTGCTGATCAGAACCAATTTAATCAACCTAGTTGACTTTTTATAACCATTATCTAACCTTATGGTGTACTTATTTAGTCACTAACTTAGTCTCTAGCTAGCTGTCTCTATAGTTTTGCACGCTAAGTTGGTTGGCGTCCTCTTCATGTTGTGTGTGCCACCTGTTACGTTGTCCTCTTCTACTGTGCTGTTCCACGGGTTTAGATTCAAAGACTTTCCAGGCCAGAGCATTGATGTCCACTCGTTGCAGGTGACCCAGCCACCGTTGGATCTTCAATTTTATTGCTAGGTTGGTGTCCTTGTTCAGCCCGTATAGTTCTCGACTCGACCGAAAATCACCCGACGAATTTTCCTCTCAAAATAGCCTAGAGCGTTTTCAACCATCTTTGAAAATGTCCATACCTCCGCACCATACATCTGGACTGGTATAATAAGAAAGATAGGCTTTAACCCATTTACATGACGACTTTTGAGTCATGACTTTTTTCCGAAATTCAATGAGTGCGATCAAACATCTGATCTCACCTTCGCACTCTTTTATTTTCGAAAAAAGTCATTACTCAAAAGCCGTCGTGTTTATAGGACGTTTTTCTCCTCAATTGCCTTCTTAGCCCATAGAAGTAGTGATTGGTAATAGTTATTCTTCGTTTGATTTCAGCGCTGGTATTATTCACTGTGTTGGTAGTGGAGCTCGAAATTATTGCTGTCTATGACGACTTTTTGTCCAAAATGTCGGTGTTGGATGTCCTTTTTTGTTGAAAGAATTTGTTTTGTCTTGCATTAATTCGTCGCTAAGACCTCTTTCTTGCCTTCCTTCTCAATACTCACGAAAGCACCACTGAAATCACATGACATCATGTGACGGACAGTTGAAACATTGTGCCGTTTGACGTTTGAGTTTTGTTCTATGATGTTGAAAAAGTCACATGACAGCTCGACCCTTTGCCTAAAATCTTTTTGACATCAAAAGTATAGCACTGTGTATTCTCTACCGCCCTTTTGCATAAGCGGAGTCTGGAAAGGATGCCAAAAGTAGACATTGATCTAGCTATATTATGTGTAGCTCGTCTCTATAGATGTTGTCATACGTGGCCTTGAAATCGATAAAACGATGGTGCGATGGTAGACTTTCCTGGTCTTATGGACCTATCAGGTTTTTGACGAATGGCTTCAGGCGACCAAATGGCAGTGAAATACCATTCATCACAGCTATTATACTATTTTCAGACATGATTTTTCCATATCCTAAGCAGCGATTGTGATTTTACCGCGGTGTTCCCATGTTCGTCCTTGCAGTCCTTGTTACCTTAAGAGTTTTTTATTTATCTTTTGATAAAACCATAAAACTTTCTGAGTGAGAAGCCGGTGCTCCTCTCTCCTTTTCTGTTCGGAGAGCTCGCAAGCAACTCTGGTCCTTCTAGGTAGAGCCGGTTTGTATGGATGTTGCTTTGCTGCATGTGCATACCTCCCCACATCTTTCATAGAACCAAGGGCCTCGTTGTTGTAGGCGGCATCTCTGATAGCTTCTTGGCAATGCTTTCCACTAGTTCTTGACGCTTGAAGTTGGTGGCATAGAACTATTCAAGAGGATGTAAGATCAGAAGGCGATCTTTTGTGACTATGCAATCGGACTTTGAATGTCGTCACCGTATTTCTCTGAATTGTGTTTGGTCTGGATACTGATAGTATTACCTTGACACTTGACTGCAACAAGGAGCGGTTCGAGTCAAAGTTGGCCCCTCGAAACGTTCAGATATCCTTTTTACTGGAGGAGTTCCTTGCTTGGATCTTGAATACAAATTCAAAATATGCTGTCTTGGTCAAGCCCATCCCATTTTACTTCTTTTTGGATGGCGGTGAGTCTACAGTCTAGGGCTTCCACTAAATGTTGTGCAGCAAGTGGTCTATAGAGATAGAGAGACAAAAGATTCCACATACAGATTGGAAGATTGTTGTCCTTATTTCGTTGGCTAGGTTCATCAACAGTCAATCCGTCCATATTCGAGGCTTATTTTTACTTGGCAGCTTAAAAATTTTACGCAAGTCAGCCCAAAAGCACACCTTGAAGACCGGATTGTTAGTATACTTCTTTTTAATTACAATTACTAGTATCTCTCGTCCTTTAGTAGGTTGACGTACAAATGGTGAAATGTATAGCCTATCCGTCATTTCATTTTTGGATCCTCGAAAAACAATTGAACAATTGACTTTTATGCAAAAAAAAACAAGAATATATGTATATGTAAATGAATAGATATAGAATAAAATAGAATAGATCCGAAGTTAGTATCGATTGTGGATGCGTTCAGAAAGTTATCACGCTCAAAGGGAAGTGTTCGGAAAGTTTTAACGTTCACACGAGCTGCGTTTTATTATCTTTTATCGAGATCCGGATCTGGATCTGGATTTACTTTTACACGCAATACAAAACAATTTAGGATCTTGCTTCTTATCGGGATCTATTTCAAGATCCAAGAATAAGTTCTTATTCTGAACACCAGATGACAATTTTATTTCATAAATGTTGTTAGCACTGTGCAAAAAAAAAGAAAAAAAAAAAAGTGAAATGCCATTGAAGAAATGAATAAAGATATGTTTTTGTTTACATAAAATGTGTGGTCCTTTGATTTGAATTCCTTTGATTAAGAATTAATAAATTTTCTATACTTTAAAGGATCTTAGTGATCCTTACTTTGATTTTATTTCAAACACACTTAAAACATGCCCAAATTAAAATTTGGCATCCATTACTGCTAGATGCAAGTAGTCGGCTCCAATTGTCCAATAGCTTCTGAGCTTCTCTATATGTACCGATAAACTAAAAAATCTGCGTTAAAAATTGATGGACCAATTTTAGAAAGTGTTATACAAATAATTTAATTTTTAATAAAATACTTTATCAACTTCGTTTTCATTTTTATTTTTGTTTGCATGTCACAATCGTCAGAAAATCGTCAAAAAAAAGTCAAGTATACCACAGTTGAAAAGTAAAATTTTTTGGGATCCGGATCGTTTTATTAACAAATGAAGATCTATATGGATCTTGGTCGATAATAAAACCCAGCTACGAATAATCTACGCTGACAATGTTATTCCCTTCGACTGGGGCTGAACTAGGATGAACACTATAACCGTGTTTTTTCCTTGTCCGAATGGGCTTGGACGAAAAAAACGACGTCGCGGCTAGGCAACTTACATGTTAAATGCAACAACAACTTAGCCCCTTCGGGCTTAGCTTAACCCATAGAATTTTCGGGGCTTAACCTTAACCCAGATAAAAACTGTGTTACCGGCACAGATTTCATACTTGTTATCGATAGTTTGTATGGAAACTCCATTTTTTTTTTCTATGATGGTGTCGCTAAGTGCCGATGTCGTTTTTTTTCGACCGATTCCTTCGGGCTTGTAAAAAATACACACCTTATATTGTCCTTTTTCTTGGCACAATATAATTTTTGATATATAACTATGACTTTTTAGTAAAGTTCTACGGCGAACGTTTCTTGAGAATGACATTTTTACAGCCAAGAATTGTCGCTTACTTCGTTGCTGAGGCCTAAGGATGTCCGTTTTCGAAAACGTCATCTGCATCAAAAACCCATTTGGAGAATGTAACATAACGCAAACTGCCGAAGTCACATGTTCGAAATCATTTCTGCAGCTGTGCAGTAAAAATCGAGTTTACGAGCGAAAAATTGAGAAACCAGAGAGCGTGTTCGTAAACATCCAATGCGTTTGTGAGTAAATTGAATATCGTTGATCAAATCGATTTTGTGCAAGCAGGACTATTGCATTATGACGATTTGAAATCTGCGTCAAAAAATGATGATCATTTGGCGATCCAATTGCCTTTGATTTGACGTTTTCGAAAATGGCCGATCTAGTACTAATCAAAATTATACAAACATTAAAATATAATTATAAATGTAGCTATTAAAAGAAAATGTTATTTTGCAGTGATTTAGACTTATTTGCTCATTTTCATTATCATTATAATTTGTTTTTCAGGAAAATCAATAAAAAACTTATAATTCTTCAATCAAAACGTAATACTCTAACAATGAAAGCTCATCTCTAAAAAAAATTTGTTTCCTTATATATTACAGTCTTAAGTCTTGACTTAACTTAAGTACATACCTATTTTTTAAGTTTATTTTTATTTTATTTTTGTATTTTAAATCCATTATTTGTGTTTTTTCTTCTTCTTCTTGTCTTCATTTCATTACTTTTAATTTAATTTTCCTTAAATATTATTTTCAAACAAACAAAAACATACAAATTCTTTTATTTAGCGGAATTAAGAACGATAGGTTTATGTGAGGCCACCACCGATAGTGATTTATCAATAAGACAAGAATTGCAGCGTAGAAAACGTCCAAAAACCAATTCGAATTTTCATCTTCTTTTACATTCGTCAGATGCTAAGAAAAAATCCTCTTCGGATCACAAGAAATCACGGCATAAGAAATCAGTGAATAATGAAAATGATGCACTTGATCCAAGTCTCTCAAGCGGTACCTCTCGAAGCTATACGAACATATTTCGAAAAATCAATGTGATAAATCGAAAAAGTTGGCAGAAACTACATCACAATTCGAACACGACTGAAGATGATATCGATGATATTGATGCGGAGTATCACAATGGGAATACCACTGCAAATACTGTGGCATCTGGCTCTGCTGATGAACTGGATCCGGTGTTTAATGAAAGTTTCTATGAAACTTCAGATACCGGTGGTGATCTGACAGCGGACGACATAGACTCTAGTACGAACTTAGTTAGTAGTAACATAAGCTATAATAGTAGTATAACATCGATTGATAATCGAAATAGCAACGACAATAACTGGCATGATGGTCGTAATGTGAAGTTGCATGACAGTGGAGTAGTTGGAAACTATCTTTCGACGACCAACTCCAGTGGACGTCACGGAGGAACGACAACTTCAAGCTATTCACCGAATTCTAGTGAGTCATCTTCGGTGGGGCGAAGTAAGTCGTTCCAGGAACCCGGCCATGCCAAAGAGCCGGCGAGTAAGCGATATGCTAGGTTTTTCACAAAGCGAAAAATTGCCAATAACGGCAGCAACAATAATTGCAAGAGTGACTTAAACCTAGATACCGTTTCGCAGAATATTGAAATAACAATCCAAGATGAAGATGGAAATTTTCAACCATACGATGATAATTTCTATGCGATAAGTGATAGTCATCCATTGAAAAATGGATGTCATAATGGCAGGATCGATAATAATCATTTGTTTAGTCGGTTAATGAAGAGGATGCGGCGAATATCGTTCGGATTGCGAAGACCACGTAACAGAGAACGGAGAGGTGATGACGGATTAAATACATGTATATTGTTTTTTTTTGACATGCGATTTTTCTTTAATGGATATGTTTTGTTTTTATTTTTTTTTAATTTTATTTTTACTGTCTTTGTTGTTTATTTTATTAAATAATTATATTAACTTTAATTTATTGTTCTTTTGAATTTTTTTATAAATTAACATTTGAGTGCTGTTTTATTGATTTGTATAAAGTAAAACAATATAAATTAGTTCTTTTTTTGTTAATGGGTATATTAGGTGTACATTTTGGCACAAATATCTCGAAAGGTATTAAAGTTGTGTTCGTACTTGTCGTGTTACTCATAAAATTCTTATATTTTCTTATTTTGAACAAAGTACAAATCTTAGAGAAGAACTTATCCAAGAATCCATATATTGATAGATTACTCCTTATTTTTTTGTTTAGAGGAACCTTACTCAAGCTTTGGTGGGAGCTATGGCCTTGTCTTTAAACCAAGGCCTTGTTTTATACTACATTTCCATCTAACACTTATATCAGATTTAATAAGTCTTACCTCAAATCTTCTTTTGTTTGCAAAGGGAAATTTTACAGTGCTAGCTATAACTTTTTTAATAAAACATGCCTAATGTTAAACAGGTAGATTTGCTTGCAGCTTTTATAAAAAGTAATCCAAACATCGCTTTAGATAGCTTTTAGTGCTAAGCTCAATCATATTTCCTCCAAATCCTCCTTTATCCGATTGAGATTCATTTTCACTTTCAAAACAGTAATCACAATGAAAAAACAATTTTAGCACATTAATGCTTATTAAATTTATGTTTGATACTTTTGCCAACATTTGTATTTTGACATTTGTCAATAGAAGTGAAGTTAGTTGTGCTTTAAAAAAACTGTGAAGCACTAAAATGCCATAAGTCAACGAAAAGTAGCTTTTCGTCAAAAGGGGAAGATACCTTTAATGTAGCTAATGAATTTTTTGTATTTCTTTTACAAAATGTCACATTCGAAAGCAAAGGTGAACGAAACTAAACGAAATGTCACACGCCATTATATGATTTCTCTGTATTTGCTTTTCTTCTTCCTACCACCTTAGTGTCCCTTGGACGAATTATAGTTTTATACCTTTATAAGTTAAGCTAATTCCTTAATTGTTTTTATCGTTCCTTCTAGTAATTAGAAAATAGTCTTTTCTGTACTAACGTTTGCCCTTTGTACTTTTTATTTAAGAACAAGATTGAAGAAATCACATTTCCTTTCCGAAAACTTCTACATCGGTATATGTTTGAAAAAGTTCACAAGAGCCAACTGTCAAGTTGTGTTTTTGAATGTCTGGCACAATTGAATCAGGTATTGGATCTTTGTGAAACTATCCCAGACCTTCTTTGCTCATGTCCTGCTCTTTCTCAAAGACGCAAAGCACACTTAGGAAATTTTTTCTTTAATGATCCCAGTGACTTAAATAAAATCGACGTTCACAGTCTCCATCGCTTTATTAAAAGCTCCAACTGGTTTAATTAACGAGAATTACCTCGCATTCTTTATATGGTATCACAATGGGCCTATTCTGGCCTAAGTGTATCAGCAGTTTTTCTGACAGCAACCTTAACCTAACCTATTGGATCTTTGTGACCATATTTAGCTTCTGGCAATAAATTATGCCGTACGCAACTTTGAAGTCGACAACAAATATGGTGGACTTAAAATTCGTTGGTCTTTTCCAAGATTTACTGCGGTGTGTAGATTTGGTCTGAGGCCAATCTGCCGGTGTAGTTGCAAAACTAACCATTCCATAATGTTTTAAGACGGTCACGCGTTGAATAAGAGGCTATATGTGACTTTTGGGCTTTGCAAGATATGGTATTGGCTTTTTAGCTAAAGAAGTATAAAGAGCAAATAGTTCACATGATCATACGTGCACCTTTCCACCCATATAATTATTAAAGTTTTCAAAATTGAAGAAAATTTGAGTCTGAAATACTTTTTGTAAACGCAGAATTATGTTTTCCCACCATCTGTCAATAAATTGTCAAATGAAGAAAATGAATGCTTTCAATGGGCGCGTTCAACTGCGTATCTTTAGTGATCCGGATTTTATTGTGTTGTTTTAATCCCTTATTAAAAAACAGCTGATGCAAAAGCAACTGCACGTATCTGAAATTTTTTTGGATTATGGATACCCTATCTAAAGATTATAAAATAAAGATGGCAATCCTCGGCTGTCAATTTGATTTAACTACAAACTAAAACGAATAGCTAGATTTGATTAGATTTGGAAAGCATTAGTGAAACACGCACATATAGAATCAACTCATCATTCAGCACAGGTCTTTTTGTTTTTGCAATTCACATCTATTCTTTGACAGGAAATAAAATTACGAATACAACAATGTAAACAAATGGGTTTTGGAGGGTTAAACTTACAAAGGATTGCTATCTTTATATTGATAATCCACCGATCCATTTGGATTTTCAGCCAATGTGAAATCCAACCGAGCCAAATGGATCGGATGGCTCGGTCGTGCATGGCCCACTGAATGCAGTGTATAGGGGGGCTCACATTGAAGAACATCTTGTCAAACATTGTTGACAACCATCAATGTTTGATCATTTAAACGCAAAAAAACATGTTTTCAACCTATGTTTTTTTAAATATTTTGGAATCTTGGTCCGATTCAATCAAGAAATGTTGTACTTCAATGCATTTGTTCAGTTTATATTTCTGATTGCTCACTTGAGCAGACGAATTCAATGTTCTTCGGACACGTTCGTTGCTGTCCGCACGTTCTATATGCCCAGGCACCTCAGGTAATGTTTTCTTCTTTCTGATGAGTTATTACTAACGTCGCTGTCTAGCCCGTTGAGCTCAGTTGATACATTGGACCGTTCCATGATTCGAAGAATCTCCCTCTTAAAACATCCCAAACATTCGTTTTTGGCAAGGTTCAAGGCAAAAGAAAGATTATTTTGACATAAAATTCTAACCGTGCGCTACTTAAATATTTGTCAAACACAGATTAGAACCTGTTTGACTTTGTTTAATGCGGCTCTGCTGTTAGAACGATTTGTTAAAATAATCTTAGCTTTGCCTTAACCTACAAATCTCTCTCTTAATAATGTCAATCCTTTCAGCATAATCAAGTTGAAAGTTGAACAAAGAGGATTTTTGAAAACGTCAAATTGATCATCAAATGATGGTATTTTCTTGACGTTAAAATATTGCTGTTTTCAAATATGCAATCGTACCTTTTCCACAAAATCTTTTTGACCAACGTCAGTCAATTTTCTTGCAAAGGTAATTGAAGCTTACGAAAGCGTTATCGCTTCTCAATATTTATGTCGTGAACTCGATTTTTTAAATTGAATTGAATTGTGCGTTGGAGTTATTCGTCAGAACTGTCTGTCTGAACTGTTCGTTAGAGTGCCACTGAAAAAATAAAACTGATTTGAACGATTGATCGTTCTGACGAACTAGTGCGGCCTCGGACGAAAAAAATACTTGCACCGTAACCGGTTCCATAAGACTATATAGTTTTGTTTCTTCTGACAAACAAGTCACAACAATTACTGTTCATCAGAATACACATCAACTGTTACGACAAACTTCTGACGAACATTTCTGATGAATATGTCAAAACGATTGCTACGCAACACATCCACAGTAATCACTACTTCTGACAAAGAGTTCTTACGAATACGTCTGAACCATTGTTCGCCAAATACGTATCCACTGTAACCTAAGCCTAATCTGCATGACTAATTCGTCAGATTAATTAGTCGTCACAATACACACCCACTGTATTCATGCTTGATGCCTCAGCCATTTCCGTATTTACAAGCGTATTGAATCAAATGTCGAAACGTGACCTCAATCATAATTATTTACTGCCATGCATTTAATGTAATGAATTTCATTGCATTTTGGGTCAACAAGAACATTGCACTTTTTTCAAGATTTCACAAACTTGTCTACATTTAAGCCTTTATGTTAAATTATACTACATTTTTACCCAATACTAATCTGAGATTTAATTAAATTTACCTCAAATCTTGTCCAAATCTCGAAGATTAGAAATTAATCTTGCTAAAACTCCCTAGGACAAATACTTTTACGAATCGAACTAACCTATTCTTGAAGGGCGCTGAAGGATTCATATTCATGGCTGAATTCAGTCCTTCTCACATGAAGCATTCCATCTCTTTTTCACTTCATAAAAAAATTAAACACCATTTGCATTTTTAAAGGTGCTGTCAAAATAAATCTTTTTTAAATCTTTTTGTGTGGTGGAAACACCAAATAGATTTATTAAATCTGAACTGAGATAAACCTCAGCTGGAAATAAAGCATTAGACATACTTCGGAATAAGTTTATAAATAAGACTGTAGGTAAAAATACGAAAAGTTCCTTTAATGCACCTAAATACTGAAGGAGTTTAATAAAAACTGCATAAAATATTTTTTTTTTTTTTGTATTTCTAGTTTATTTAATTTTTTTTTTCTCTTAAAAATATTTTCTGTACAAAACAAAATTATCTTACCACTTTTACACCTTTACACACCTTTTTGTTAAATTTTTATTTGACTAACTCTAAAAAATACTCTGCATCGACGTATATATTTAACTGTAATTTATTTGATTTATTTTTAACTTTTATGCCTTTCTTCTCTTTTCATAACTTTCTTGTTTTTTTTTTTTGTTTCTTACTCACTTTCGTCAAAAAATAAACAAAAACAAATTTATATAAAAATAAAAACTGCACATTAATGCTGGCATGAATGAATTTTGCATGCAGAAATAATGTTTTATGTAAGTGTTTTGCTTTTGTGTTAAGTTTTTATAAATATAATTATTTTGGATTCAAATTAAAAAAAATATGATAAAATATTGTATAAAATATAAAAAGAAAAAAAATATATTACAAAATACTTAATATTACAGTCAAATCTTTTTTGGAAAATTGTTGATTGTTTCTTTCTAAATGTAATAGTAAAAATAAAAACAAGGTACACAAAAATTATGGAATGCCTTTTCCCAGAAAAACGCATGTGAGATAATGGATTATTAAAACAGTGTTTTATTTAAGGAAAAAGTATGTGAGAAAAGTAAGAAATTATATAAAAACTGATTTTATTTAGTTAAAAAGAAAAGAAAGTATATATTGGTATGCACTAATACTCAAACTGCTTAGAGGTACCTCTACGTATTTGCAAAACTTAAATAAAATCATTCTAGCAATAGTTTACAAGTGAGAAATATCATAAAAATAGTGGAGCTTCCCATGCTTAAAATAATACACTTTCTCTCTCTCACTACGCTATTAATTCAACACCCGACTTCAGGCCAGTTCAGTATCAGTACAAACTTAAATTCTTGAAGGTAGGTAGACAGTTCCTCGACAAAATAAAATTTACATGTATTTCTCATGAGAGCTAATTTTGCGCAAAAAAAATTTAGCATTAACAATAAAATAAAAATGTTCAACATAATTTTCCACCTATTCTGCGCATTGTTTAATATTTAAGGTGAAATATTTGTCCCTTGGCCTTCACCAATTGAGTTATATATTAAAGACCTAAAAATAGAAAAAAAATATTTTTGAATGCAAACACCATTTGCATGCGAATAATGCTGTCAAGTGAATATATTCTATTTACATACGAAAAAATTGCCCGTAAAATTTTTGCATAACATTCCATGACAGCAATGGTTTTAATTTACATGAAACTCAATAATTTTTGATATGCGAAAATATTTCAATTTATTTCGCACGAGAACCTTAAACTAAAGGCTTGAACTTAGAACTCCCCGAAGAGAACAAGTTTTATATTAAACCTAGTTAACTGTTCCCGTGTAAAAAAAATGCAAATATTTTCGCATGGCAACAATTATTGGGGTAAAATACAAATTGCTTTTTGCATTATTAAAAGTTTCAAAAAAAAATTAGAATTATCATGCAATATAATGGTAAAGCAATTATTTTGCATGCCTTGAATAAAATATTTTTTGTATAGTCGGTTTACACTGAAAAAAAATAATGTATTCCCATTAACGCATTATTTGCATGCCAATGGTTTTTGCATCCAAGACGTATTATTTTCTAGGTCTATAGTTTATTTATCAAGGGTAAATTAATGACACAATAAGCCTAGTTACAATCCCCATGCAAAAAGAACACATATGCAAATATTTTTGCATGACAAAAATTATAAAGATGAAATACAAAATTATTTTTTTGAATCATTGCTGCCATTGAATATCATGCAAAACAATGGACCAGCAATTATTGTTTTGCATGGGAAAAAAATGTGATTGAATGTGAGTGATTTTTTTGGGTGGTCAATTTACACTTAAAGCCTAGTTTACAGTTCCCGTGCACAAAAAAAAATCTACGCAAATATTCTCGCATGTCAAAAATAATTGAGGTGAAATGCAAAATTATTTGTTTGCATCATTGGTTTACAGTTTCATGCAAAAAAAAAACCATTGCTGTCATAAAATGTCATGCAAAACAATTGGCCGGCAATTATTTTGCATGCGAAAAAAAAGAGTGTGGTGGTGATTAAAATTCCTTTTTTCGCATGGTCGCTTTACACTTCCAAAAAAATCTAACTATATTTACCTCAAGGCATTATTTGCATGCAAATGATTTTTGCATCCAAAAATAATTATTTTCAGTTTTAAGGCCTATAGTTTATTAATTTTGAGTAAATTAATGATCCAATGTTAGGTTTAGGCCAAAGCAAGAATTTGTGGCTTTAAATTTTATACAATTCGGTGCATAGAATTGGTGGAAAATTGTTTTAAAATTTTTGATTTTTTTTTCTCATGGGATCTGTAAATAAGGCTTAAACAAAAAAAATTCACCTCAAGGCATTATTTGCATGCAAATGGTTTTGCATAGAAAAATGGTGCACAGAATAGGTTGATTTTTTTTGCTGAAAATTTTGTTTGTTTTTTTTGCATGGGAACTGTAAATTTTGCCTTGGGCGAAGGCAAACATCTTTTGCGTTAAATATTATACAATATGATGCACAGAATAAGTGGAAAAATTCAGATTTTTTCCGCATGCGAACTTCTCGTATAAACTATGCTTTTACCATGAATTTTTGTTCGCACAAAACAATTTCGCTGATATTCTTTCGCTGAAAAAAAAAATTGGTTTTGTATTTGATTATAATACAATTATCTTTTTATTTTATTCGCGAACTGTAAACTGATGACGAATAAAAAGAAACACACTTCATCGCATTTACTTGCTTTTATGTTCAAGTTACTTTGAACCTAAGAACTTTTAAAATATGCAAGTTACTATAAAAAAATTAGAAAAAAACATTTAAATCGTTCTTATAATTGCACATATATGCCATTTGATTATTTGAAAATGTAAATATACACTCCTCGTCAACTGAATACGCACAAACATTTTTGAATATATTTTATCCATTTTTTCCAAACAGTGATGGTTATTATGCCATCTGTTGATGGTAAAAATGTTCGTAACATAAATAACAGAATTTCAAAGTTTTATCCAAAAACAACCGTGAGTTTTTCCTTCAACCACTTCCAAAGTGTAACTTATACAAAGTAGAAGTTTTTTTTTGAGTCAACTGAATAGGTACAAAAATTAAAATTGGTATTGGAATGGAATGAAACAAGTTTTTGTTTAAGTTTAGTAGTGGGTACTTCTACCTTTATTTTTAATTACTTCGTAAATTCGATCCGGCATGGAATCGTATAGCTTTTTAATGTAATTTAACGAAATTTCGCTCCACGTTAATTTGATTGCAGAAATTAAGGTTTCTTTGTCTTCGAACTGACGACCACCCTCTTAACTTTGCGTACTAACCATCCCCAGACATTTTCTATGATGTTTAGATCAGGTGAGTACGGCGGCCATTGAAGCAACTGCACTTGTTGCTCCTCTATCCATGTTTTTATTATGCGCGCTGAGTGAATAGGCGCATTATCATGTTGGTAGGTCCAGTTTATGGGTCCAAAGATGTTAGAAAATTTAGGAAAATTTCTTTCCAAAATTACTTTATACCCAGCTGCTGTCATTCTTGATGTTACAACCTCGAGCTCAACTGTTCCATAATAACTGACTGCTCCCCATATCATGACACCTCCTTCACGACTATGATGGCGCTTTAAAAATCTTTTTTCTTTTCTTAAGTCGTGAAAATAGAAGTTGAACCCATCAGGGCCATCGAAATTAAACTTTTTTTTCATCTGAAAAAACCACGTGATACCATTCCTTTTTCCAACTCATGTGAAGTCTTGAAAAATCTAATCGCAACATTTTCCGTCTCTCGTCAAGTGGTGGTTTTTTCTTAAGTTTCATTCGTTTAAGATGGCTTGAGTTGTTGATTACTCTTAATACTGCTGAGCAACTTGCGTTTACGCCGGCTTTTTGTTTTATTTTTGCCACAGAATCAGAAGAATTTGATGCATATCTTAAAATTCTTCGTCTCTCAGCTGCTGTTGTTGCTGTTTTCTTACCTCCCTTCATGTTTTTGCCGTATGCATCTTTATTTTTCAAGTAAGAATAAACTACATTAAAACTTCGGCCAACTTTATCAGGTATTGCACGTCCAGTTAGGCCTTGGTCTCTAAGTAAATCGATTTTAGCTTTTTCAACACTGTTAAGACACGTAGATCTACCCATTTTTCTTAAAATTTGAAATCAAGAATTAAATTTTACTGAAAACACTAAAATCGTTAATTTAAACTGTCAAGCACTCCAAAAAACTTATAAACAACGAAGAAAATGGCGTTGTACCTATTCAGTTGACTAGAAAAAAAACTCCTACTTTGCATATAAAACACTTTGCAAGTGGTTGAAGAAAAACTCACGGTTGTTTTTGGATAATTCTTTCGGAATTATCTGCTTAACATCTTAAGGGAATAGTTAGCATCAACAGATGGCATAATAACCATCACTGTTTGGAAAAAATGGATAAAGTATATTAAAAAATGTTTGTGCGTATTCAGTTGACGAGAAGTGTATAGCTGGAGAGGTTTTCTTAAAAAATATTTTTAATACTTAAAATTTTAATAACATTAAAAAAAAAAATATGAGTACGCCAATTTTCTGTTCCTCCCTAGAAAGGGCTTATGTTCTTATATCACCGAGCAGTTGATTCAATCTTTACATCTTAGGATTATTGCAGTTGGTATTCCAAGAATATTTTATAAAGCTCAAAAATGCGGAAATTTAGTTTCAACTAGTCTCTTCTTTTTTGACCTTTAAGTACAAGTTATTTTAAATTGTTATAAGTCCGAAGGCCAGTTTCAAATGTTCTGGTTTAAGTTTTGGATAGATATCCGACACATAACGACATCCAGCACATAAAAGTTACTGTTATTTTATTTCGGTTTCATCATGAAAGTCTTGGATAAACTATTCGGTGAATAAATTTACAGTTTGAGAACAACATAAAATATCAAAAACATACTGAAAATTAAATTTTTGTTGAAGAAACAAAAATCCTTGCCCTTTTAATTAAAAATGTCTCTTCTTTTTAATACAGGGTGTCTGCGGGGAAGGTACACTACCTTGTTTTGCTGCCATTTTAGTAAACATTAGTCTTGACAGTTCATATTTGGCAGTCGTGAAGTAGACTCGTGGTAAATTTATTCAAAATCAATCATTGATTACTGTGACGATGAGAGAGTTACGTGAAATTTTTGGGAGAAACAACGAAGAAAGAGGGTCTGTAGGTGATAGGCCCAAGCATGGACCAAAACATACTGCAAGATCGGCTGAAAACATTACTGCTGCTCAAGATAGTTTTCAAAACAATCCATCAACCTCAAATGAAAACGGCGTAAGCGATATCGTGACATGATTGAAAACTTTTTAACGCCACAACTGCATGCTTTGGTTTGATTAACATGTGGTATCAACAAGACGGTGCCACATCGCATACAGCCAGGATTACAATGGAATTACAGCAAAACAAACAAACTAGTATACCTTCCCGGCGGACACCCTGTATCTTAATTCAGTATGAATCACGATGGATCAATTCAAAGCGAGATTCAAAATATTACGACGAAAACTTATAGCAGTGAGGTATCTATTGGATAAAGGCCTTAACAGCCACTTGAACCGACGGATATACTATAGACTTTATCTGTCGGATATCACTATCCAAAACATTTAAAACCAAAAGTTTAAGTTAATTTGTCAAAAAAAGTTCCGGACAAAATATCCAAGACTTATCCGTAAGTTTCGAAGCTGGGCCTTAATCGTTTTTATTAAAAATGTCACTGCTTTTTAATATTTAAATTCAGTATGAACTGCTTGTTGGTTGAGGCCGTAGTCCATCCTGGACTGTGAGCGCCATCTAAAGTAAGTAAGTATGAACTGCGACGGATCAATTCAAAGCAGGATTCAAAATATAACGTAGGAAGCTCATAGCAATGAGGCATCAAAAAGCCAACAACATACAACCCAAGACATTTGAAAGCAAAAGTAGAAGTTAATCTGTCACAAAAGATCCGGTTAAGCTATCCGAAACTTTATAGAAACTAGCCCTGTTACCCCTAAAATAAATTCTAGTATACCTCAGGGCTCCGTTTTATCTCTAATTTTCGTTTGCATATTAATCTCCAAAACTTTTAATCCATTTAACTGTTATAGGACTACAGTACCGAGTACCCCCAGCTCTTCATATATGTTTGTGTAAATGAAACCCTACGGCATGTGTATAAATGTATTGAATTCTGATCTTAGCAGCATTGTACAACGGGATGTCAAACATTGCGTAGAATTGAATGCAAGATCAATAGTTTCTCTAGTCGTTTAAGTAAAATCTACCCCAGTAGATATCTGTATCGAAGTAGTTGCATCGAAGAAACAAATAAGTTTTCAGTTCCGACATGTGTCTGACAGACTTGTATTGAATTGAGTATTAGACTCGGTGGTGCATATATTTGTTTTTTTGACGACGTGCGTCTCTCCTTCTGAACTTGCGTTTTCCTTAAAGCCTAGTTTACAGTTCCCATCCGCAAAAAAAAATCTATGCAAATGTTCTCACATGTCAAAAATAATTGAGGTGAAATACAAAATTAATTGTTTGCATGATTGGTTTACAGTTTCATAGCTGTCATGGAATGTCATGCAAGACAATGGACCGGCAATTGTTTTGCATGCGAAAAAAAAGTGTGGTGAATACAATTTTTTTTTTTGATGGTCAGTTTACACTTTAAAAAAAAAAAAATATATATATTCACCTCAAGGCATTATTTGCATGAAAATGGTTTTTGCATCCAAAAATAATTATTTTCCATTTTAAGGCCTATTTTTTTTATTTATTTAGAGTAAATTAAGGACCCGATGGGTGTCTTAGTCCCAGGAAAACGTTTTTCGGCTTGAATATTATTCAATATGGTGCACAAAGCAGGGAAAAAATCGTTTTGAAAATTTAGTATGTCTGTTCACGTACCTCCCAAAACTACGAATTTCTAAGAATTTAGCCCAAAGTTCTGTCAAAGCTCATATAAAACAAATAAAATTCGTAGAAATTCGTAGGTATGGGAAGTTCACGAACAGACCTTTAATTTCTTAAGTTCAGGAACGTACACAGAATCTGTACTATAGGGAGGAACAAGGGAAGGTAGAAATGATCAAATATTTTGAATTTTGATTCTTATGTGTGACCCAACTAATTTTGTTTGGAACTATCAAGTCTGGGTGCAGCCGCCCCCACCTTTTTCTCTTCCTGGATATAGCCATGCTTCAATGCCAGCCATAAGATTGTAGCTGTGCGAGTGCGATACATATTTTTTCACTTTTTCCTTAAGAACATACACTGTCATTGTATTAATAAACTTTTATCTCACGTGCTTAGTGAACAAATTTAACTTTGTTCTCAAATTTATTTAACACTATCGACTTAAATGAAATTTTGCAAATTTAAAAACCTTGGAGATTAGAGTACTAGAAAGGATTTGCACTGTAATTTTGTACAAGAATACATTATTATCAAATTATATGGGAAAAAAAATAATACTGTACAAAATTCCATTAGTTTTTCAAAATTCTTTTCTAACTAACAATATTAAATTCTGCCATGGCAAAACTATAGAAAATAATAATTTTTGTTCTTGCCCCCATTTTAGCTCGAAGTATATCTGAAGAGTTTAGTAGTGGCGATGCACCTAAGTCGAAGGAAGATGAAGCATTCTGTAAAACTGATCCAGCAGCCAGTGGTAGTGGTTCAACTGGAGGAGGTAGTGGTGTTGGACCCACACACTATCGAGCTGACTCACAAACGCACAAATCTGACAAGGATAAAGAAAAGAAAGAAAAAGAAAGAGAAGAACGTGATCTGGGTAAGGATTTCATTGATATCGGGTTTCTCTTTTTTATCCGTGATAGGTTCTGGAGTTTGGACTCATATTATTCATTTTGTGTGTTTTTCTTTAGAAATGATAAAAGTGTTCGATGGAAATAGTTCCTTGAGACGGCAGCTTTACCGTGTCATTACAATTGCTAGGACATGTACTTTACAACATTTATTAACGACTTCATTGAGAGCATTTCACATCACTAGAGATCCAAGTGTAAGGATCAATCAAACAAGATATACAATCACATTCTCATTTAAATTCAAAAACACTATTCTGTTTTTATAGGCATTTTACCTAACCGATTTATATGCCACGGCTGGAAATGAGGACACACCACTGGCTGATCCATCGCCAGTTCTAAGCTTAACACACCTCGAAGGCAAACGACCAGCTATTTATCTTCGGTTTCATGATAAGGATAATGGTTTTGTGCGTGTTTATCCTGGCAAATTGCAGTCATCACTCGAAGATCCATACGTTAGTGTTCCTGTAGATAATTCAACTACCATTAAGGATTTGATCCGTGATGCACTTGATAAATTTGGTTTGCAGGATAATCAAATTCAAGATTATAGGTAAGAATCTGTTAGCTGGAAAGCTATTATGAAACTTCAAATAAAAAAAAAACTACTTTTAATTTTTAGATGCTCCGAGGTGCTGCTGGACCGTGGTGTCTCTGAGAGAATTCTCTCATGGAACGAACGTCCATGGGATATTATGAAACAATTAGGAAATGACTCAATACGACAAATGGAATTAATGCGCTTTTATATGCAACACAAACAGGATCCACATGGACCAAATATTGCATTATTTGTGGGTAATCTACCACCAGGGCTATCGCAAAGGAATTACGAACAGATTTTAGGAAGATACCTAACCGAAGAGAATAAATTCATGACTATTGGTCCGATTTACTATGAATATGGATCGGTTGTCCTGACATTTGAGGATTCACAAAAGGCTGTAAGTAAACTATTCCATTGGCAAAAAAAATATCTTCTGGCATTTATTATAAAAAAAGAATTTGCACTTCTTGATTTCAAGACGGAATTCATTACAGAAGCACTAAAACACGTTCAAACTCAAATGTCAACAAAACAAACTGCAATTCAACTTCTCATTTTGTATATCCCTTAGAATTAATTAGCCAGTTTAAATTTCTGAGATCTCAGAGGACTCAGAGCGCTCAGAAATATAAACAGGATTCCTCTCAAAAATTACCCACTTTTCCCCTCAAAAACTGAGACTGAAATTTTTTGGATTCGCTTCCTCAATTATTTTTTGTCGTTTGTGGCCAACTTTTAACTTTTGCATGCAGCTTTTCTGACGTTTTAAAATTGTGAGCGAACCAAGTGTTTACATAGGGTTTGAAGGGAATTTCAAACTCTTTAATCTCTGATAAAGACGTAAAGTAATTTTAGCTTCCATTTCATCATTTTCTCATAATTTTTCTCATTGATGAGCAACTTCTGCCGTCATGGAGTCGCCTGTATGGCTGGACACAATACCAGAAAAGTCAGGGTTCCGTTTGGTCGGAAACCTAAACGACACCAACTCCAAAGCATCTGAAACAATATCGTACTTTTTGACCAAGATTTTATCGTTTGGTATCGAAAGAAAAAATGGACTTTTGAATAAAATTATATTAATTTAGTACAAAAGTATTCTTGCAATTGGCTTCTCGAAAACGACCTTAAAGATTTTAATGAATTGTTCATAGTTCTTTCTCTAAAGCAGGGAGATGGTTTATGCAATGCTTTTGATTATATAACCATCCACTGCCCCGCCCAATTTTTATGTTTTGTTTCTCTGAAAATGATTCGGATGAATATTTTCAGACTTGATTCCTTTTTTCCTGTTGCAAACCAAATCTGGAGATGAAGCTTCCAAATAATAAACTCTGACATCTTCTTTATTTTTAAGTTGAAAAATCCATCTGGTTCGGTTGACTTCTTAAGCCTGCAGCTGTTGATTAATTAAGCTATTTCTTCTGGTGTGCTCAGCTGTCAGCTGGGTTATTTGTGGATTGATGTCACTGAATATTGCTCTATCCCTGTGAAAGGCCAAGATTTTTTGGATGTAATCCTCCACTTCATCAAAGAAAACGGTTGGATTCAAGATGAAGTTTCATTCAAATATTCAGCAAATGCCTCAGTTTTTACCTGTGTTGTTGTGATTTCTCCATTGTTTGTGAAATGATTTCCGGCATCGGTGGCATATGTTTTTCCAATCAGTTTGTAGATGTTCTTGAAGTTTCAGGTCAGGTTTGATTGAGTTCCGCAACATATTGTTGACACACTGGTATTTGGTTGTTGCATTTCTTTGTATTCAGTTCGCGCTGGTAGATCCTTTACTGTTGTCGGTGAGTGTAGAGATTCTAGATACACCCGAAAAAGTGCTGGTACCTGACCTTTGATATATTTGACAGTTGATGTCTAAGAACACATGAGTCTTAGTGTCAATGACCCCACATTACTCCCAAGAAATCCTATACTTAGGTCCGATCATTTCCATTTCGTCAAATTCAAAAGTTGTGTTGCACGTAAAAACAAGTCTACGTGAACTATTACAACTGTCCTTGAATGCAACAAACAAAATCTAAACTATTTTACCCCGAGGCCACACGCGCAAGTACTGGCAAGCAAGTTGGCTACATACACTGCCTGTCAAATACGTAATTTGCTATCCACTTGCTTGTCTCCCAACTTATTTCCCAGCTTGGTTCACTATTGGCTTCAAAAATTCTATACCAGCTGATGACCAATTTTTTTGGGTTGATATGAGTTAGTGAACAAATGTATATGTATTGCAACTTGCTTGCCAGTACTTGCCCATGTCACCTCAGGGTTATGTTCTTAAATATGAGATATTTATAGAAAAGCGTTACATCCAGCCCGTAATAATACATTAAAGCCCGTTTAAGTGAAGTGAAAACAAACTTCTAAAGCCAATATTGTTTCTTCTTTGAAACAAACATAACCTAGAAGTTAGTTGGGTTAAAATAAATTAACCATGTTTTCTTTCGTCAATATATGGAAACAGGGTTGCAAAAGAATGCAATCTTTTGTGAATGTAGTCTTGTATGACTTCAATTAAAAGATTGCATTCATCGAATTCCTACCTCGTGCGTTACGATCATGCCGAAGCTTTGGGTTTGATTCTCAGCCCCTGCCATTAAAAAAAAAATTATTTCCGAGGTACTGCCTCTTGAGAGGAACTAACATGAAAAAGTGTTTCTCATATAGCCGTTTGGACCCGGCAAAAATTGTAGGTCCCCTCCACTCCTACCAACCACACGTACACAGGAATGGTTAAGAGTTGTAAGTCACTAGGCCTTAGTTCTCCACGAGCTGTTTCGCCGCTAAATTTATTTATTTTATTCATTGAATTCACTTTAAGACTGCAACTTCAAACTCTGCAATCACCAATCATTTGACAGTTGAAATGATTTGCAATCATTTTTCCCCCATTCATTTTACAGCAATCAATTGAATGCATTCTTTTGGCATTTCATGCATTCTTTAGATTTTTTTAAATTTACTTGAATCCTTTTGAGGAACAAATTTTATGTGAATTAAAATATTGTTAGAGAATTCTAAATAGTTAAAAAAAAAATCAAAAAAAGCACAAGAATAAAAATGAATTTAAAATTGCAAAAAGAACGCAAAAAAATGAAAAGAATGCTTGAATTCCCAAAAGATTGCATTCAATTGATTGTTGTAAAATGAATGGGGGAAAAAGTGATTGCAATCATTTCAATATCAAATTATTTGGTGATCGCAGAATTTGAAATCGCAGTCTCAAAGCAAATTCAATGAATGTAGTCTTTTAACTGAATTCAATTAATAATTGTATTCACTTTTACAAGAATACGAATAAATTATGAACTGTAGTCTGAAAGCTTCATCGGTAATTTTCTAAGTAAAATATTAACTAAAACTTTTTATACGGATTTTCTGTCAAAAGCTGATACTCTAGCCTATTGTCTTTCGGTTCAATCGAAAATGAGATTTTAATAAAATAATAACCAATAATTTGTCCATATAAAACTGGTTTCAAGTTACACTCAACAACTCAAGGCAAAGATATACGAGTGCTTGTTCAACAAGAGGTTAAATAAGGGGTTGCCTTGTTGTTCTGTGTTATATATCACTGAGAGTTAACATTAAACATTTTTAAGTAATTTTAATTTTAGTTTTAAAAGTAGTTTTAATATATTTTCATAAAAATTTATATAATTTTATTTATTCTTTGAAGGTTCGTGCATTTTATAACCTTCGGGAGACTGTTATCGAAGATAAGAAATTACTTGTATTATTACTTCCAAATATCGAACCAAGTATGGTGCCATCTGATGTGAGACCCTTACTTGTGTTTGTCAATGTTAAATCAGGTGGATGTCAAGGCCTGGAATTGATATCGAGCTTTAGAAAATTATTAAATCCCTACCAAGTATTCGATCTTGATAATGGTGGTCCTCTGCCAGGGTAAGCAATTCCTTCTTTAAAATAGGTCACCTTAAATTCATTTTGATATATTTGAAATTTGTTCCCAAAGGTTGTATGTATTTCGTCAAATCAAACACTATAAGATTCTGGTTTGTGGAGGTGATGGAACTATTGGCTGGGTATTACAATGCTTGGACAATGTTGGCCAAGATTCAGAGTGTTCAAGTCCACCTTGTGCGATTGTGCCATTAGGAACAGGTAATTATAAAAAAAAAAACAAAAAAATGTTGTGTTTCTGAAGTGATTCCATCAAAAAGCCTATTTTTACGTTTGAAAATGCAATTTTTTTTCTTTCAGGAAACGATTTAGCTCGGGTCCTTTGCTGGGGCTCTGGTTATACCGGTGGTGAAGATCCTTTAAATTTACTTCGTGATGTCATTGAAGCCGAAGAAATACGCTTAGATCGATGGACCGTTGTGTTCCATTCGGATGACAAGCCCGATGAAACAGCGCTTAAAGCGCCCTCAAATTCCACTGGTAAGAAGAAGAAGGCTCATCAAGCACATCTATCGCAACAGCATCATCTATTACTTGCCAGTGATATATCAGGTCATTTGATTTTCTAAATTTGTTTTTTTTTTTTAAACACACGTAAACTGCAAACTTAATAATAATAATTTAAAAATATATATATATAAATTGCTAACGTCTTAAACTGCATTTAATATAAACTTAAAAAAAAATTAAAACAAAATATTTTAATTTTTTTATAATCTTAACGAGAATCTAAATGTTATGTGTGTAGAAGTTTTGCTATGCAGTTTTATTGTTGTATATTTCGTGTATAAAAAATAAAATTTAATTTAATTTAAAAAAAACACAAATGAAAATAATATTAACAGCAAAACTTTTTTTGCATTTTTCCAATTATTATTAATTAATTAATAATGTTGATATTTCAAAAGTTCTACATACATACATGTAGCACTTAAAAAAAAATAATATAAAAAAACTTCTGTAAAGTAAAAATATGTACAATTTAAATAATGAAAGAAAACAAAAAAAAAACAAAATCCGAAGAGAAAACGTTAAAGTTTGGTATATGATTATGCTGCAAGTTCGATGTGAAAAGATGATTTGCTATAATAATTTGCATGAACATTAAAAAAAAAGAAATTGTTGTCATTATTGTATTTTTTATGTTTTATTATTTCACTGTGGTATTAATCAACTAAAATGTAAAGGTAAGATGTGTATTTTTTAATGTAAAAAACTATTTTAGATTTTTATTTAAAGAAAAAAAACGAACTTAGCTCTGTAGTTGCATGTTGTTGAGTTTTTGTTTTTTTTTATTTAATGTTTACTAACATTGCTTTTGGATTGCTTAATTTACTTTTGTTTAAAAAATCTATTTAAAGTAGAAAAGCTTTTGTAAATAACATGCTTTTGAGAATCATAAATTTTTACAATATCCATAAATCAACCAACGAAACACGGCACATGGTAGAGACATTCCATTTTGAGCAGTTATTTTCGATTCATCAATTTGTGTTTCAGCTCACCGCTTGGGTGGCTGTACGCGCTGACTGTCTTGAAATTAAGTTTTAAGTAATTGCTAATCAACCTATAAGCTTTAGGAAAACACTTTGCTAACTTTATTTTATTTAGAAGATTTTATGTACATAATCTAGGCTATCTTTTAATGAAGAATAATTACGTGCAATGGTTCTTATTCCTGAATATGTTTGTTAAGTGCATAAGCACATAAAAAAACCCGCAATGCTATCTACTGAACTCACTCTTGTGTTTCTGAAGGAATGTCTTATTGGCCATTTTTCTATATTTCTGGTACAACTCGAAACGTAGCAAAAATTTGAAAAGTTTACATTTCGTAATGGACGGTTTAAAAAAAAATGGCACACAAGTTAATAAAACCAAACTAACAAAATCGAAAAATCAAAGTTTTTTTTTTTAAATTGAACATAATTTTTTTCGCAGCAAAGATTGGGTCAAGGCATTAACGGTAATTTTATTTATTTGATTATATACAAGCAGTTTTATAGCTTCAAATATACGACACTCCGATAATAAATTAAAATATTTAATAAAAGTACAAAATTAAAATATAAATAATATGAACATTAGGTTTGTTCGTTGAGCCCTGAAGTCATCCTGAGGTGGCCCCAAAGCTTTTTTTAATGCCCTGAACACACCTCGACCAACAAAGAACCCTGACAAACAAAGTTAAAAAATAAATTGTTAAAGTGACATGAGCTCTGTAGCAAGGTTTGTTTGAAAGTCCTTGGGGTTGTCAAGAAAACCTGACATATGTATGTTAATACATCAAATTATTATGGAACGGTTCTAAAACCATCGCACTTTCTTTCCCACTTGGGGGTTTGAGGTTATGGTGAAACTAATTTGTTTGGATACAAGTGTGGAAGCAAAATATAAAAATCATTTTCTGCACACAAATTTTGGCAGTCGTATGAAATTCTTTCGCACTTTATTCTGACATGTGTTAATACTTTGGGGGAAATAACAGGCTTGTATGTGTTTATTAAAATGCTAGTCGCTGTTCCTATTGATAAACAACGAAACCTGCATTGGGATTGAGCTAATCATGTGGCTTCAGTGGCATGGTGTGTAATACATGTTCAAGATGACGGCAAAGAGTTTAAGACTTTAGTGGTTGGAAGAAAACAAGCGGCGAATACCCGGAAAGCATATGATGCGGCGCTATAATTGCCGAGTGGAGCGTTTCGTCGAGCTTCGTTCAAGTTTCCTCATTTAAGTAAAACTGACATTTGGTGAAATAGGAATGCCAAAAAGAGATTGATGATAAGGACAATATGGATGTGTTCCCCTTTCGACGATACAGAAAGCTATTTTTCGTTGTTTTTTGCCACTAACTTCAGTACCCTTCTGGCTATATACTCTGACAGCACACATCAAATCCAAATGAGGTTAAATTTTTTCCTATGAAGTAGAAGTGAGATAGAATGTTTCATCTGTGTCAAACAATGAAGAACTGAATGCAGGCATGAGTGAATCAGCACGATAAAAGAATAGGTTAGTTCAATTTGGAAAACTATTTGTCCTAGAAAGATTTAACAAGATTAATTTCTAGTCTACTAGATTAACGATATAAATTTGTATGGTACAACTTCGAGATTTGAATGAGATTTTAGGTAAATCTTTTTAAATCTTAGTTTAGTGTTCGGTGAAAACGTAGTATAATACTTTATTTCCACCAAGATTTATCCCAGTTCAGATTTAATTAAACGATTTCTTTTTTTTGCTTAAGTTGAGAACCATTTCATTGGTGCTCTCTTAATTTCGTGAAAGTTAACGAAACCTAACGAAAGAAGACGATTATTATTGTTAAAAACATATAAGACTGTGAACTGGCTCGATGGCTTAGGCTAACTTCAGCTCGGTTTAATCTATTATAGTTGGGCCTTAAGTCTTGGGACCAATCACGCGGGTGAAGCTGTGTTGGCACCAGTTGCGCAGGGATCGGCTTTACCCAATCCCATTCATATTCATATAAAAAAGGCAGTTTTACTTTTTGTAGGATGATTCTATTATCTTTATTTCTATTGGATTCAGCATTAAAAATTATTTTAAAACCATGGGCCATGTGTTTAGATTGTGCTAAAACAATTTTTCAGTTTTATAATCCCTCTGCCCCTATCCCCCCGCACAAAAAATTACATTTCCTTTTATAAAAAATTATTTTCCCTAGTTTCATGAAGGTAAGGTTTATTTTGTATACCCGTCAAAATTCATCAAACTGCATCCGGATCTGAATATGGATCTGAGGATCCGACACTATCTTAACTGTCTCATTTAGTTATCCAAATATCCGACACTATACGGATAGTTCGGATATCCGATCGAAAAATTAAAAAATGCTTCCATTGAACGCGTCCATGTGAAATGATTGAAAGAAAGAGTGAAGTTAGCTATTTACTCCATTTGCTCGGTGTTTTTATTCTGAGCTCATGGAGCGTACTCCGAGCTAGCTCCGATACAAAAAAGAAACACAAGTTGAGCGCTCTGAGTGCTCTGAGCTATAAAAGAAACACAGATCTTTTTTTGACGACTCAGTGCTATGCTCGGAGCTTAAAAAGAAAAAACGTATTGTGTTTGTTTTGATGTGGACTTTAAGCCAGAGAATATCAATTATCAAGAAGCCAATCTTTCGTATGTTTCACTCTCCAAAACCTTTGCGTTTACATTGTTGTATTTTAAATTTCACTTTATGTCGATGAATAGATGTGAATTGCAACAACAACAAGACCTGTGCTGAATGGACGAGTTCATTCTATGTGTGCGTTTTTCACTGTTTTTCACTAATACTTTACAAATCTAGTACATCAGCTAATTGACAGCGGAGCATTGCCATCTTTATATTGTTTATCTATGCTTTAAGCTCTGATAACACAGGTTTCCATGACGGTGTTCACATTGGACTAAAAAACTGGATTTTTTTAAACTTTCAGTATTCACATCTAGCTCCCACTTCTTCAGTACAGGAAGATGTAAATCCTGAAACGTCAAAAAAAAAATCCAGTTTTTCAGTCCAATGTGAACACCGTCCATGGTTTATGACACAGATAGATGAGACTCGTTCGGAAGGTAATTTTTGACGATGAATCCAAGTCCGTCAACCGTTTTCCGCCACCAGCTCTAGTTTTTATTCCTGTTATAAATTTTTGTTAAAAAGTGGTTTTTTGTTATTTTTAGGGCTACATATCCAATTTAAAATTCGATTTAAGGAAATATTTATGGTTTTCATACAGCATTGTAAAGGTTCTCCCAAACCAACGCGAATGCGGAGTAATTCGTAGCGAATCATTCACAATAGAAAAAATATGACAAATACACAACGCTAAACAACAACAAAAGTTCGTCGTCGCTGCGGATTCGCGTTGGTTTGGGAGAGCCTTAAAGCCGTCGTAAACAATGAAAAGTTTTAAACTTCGTAATAATGTCACAATTTGTATGGACAATTTGACAGATTTAGGCAGTTTGTAACTTTACTACGTTTACGACGACTTAACGCTCTTGCATGAATACCCTTATTATTGTTTGGAGTCTATACAAGTTTTGTTGTACAAAAAATTATAAAAATAAAATAAAAAAATAAAAATGGATGTATGGATTTGAGCTCACTGCCCAAAAGCAGGCTGAGAAATATTTCTCACTTGTCGTATCAACAAGTTAACAGATATGTAAGGCGTGTGTAATAAACAGGTGGGATTATATCGTTTGCAGATCACCAATGCCAAATATTTCCTTTGCAAAAGTTTCGCGAGTGCGAAAATTAACTATTGCCTCAAAAATTAATGATTTTTCGTGGTTTTTATAACTATAAATTTTGTTTTCGAGATTCTTTTGGTTTGAGATTTTTGTTTTTGATATTTTATCTTTCGAGACTTTGTCTTTTGAGATATTGGTTTTCGAGATATCGCGGTACACCCTGCAGTCTCTGTCAAACCTCCTTTCTTTATTTTTACATCAAAGTATATAAATAAGGAATTCTATCGATACTTTATCGTCACTTTATAAATTATCAATTATCACAAAAAATAAGATTTATTTTGCCTTCCAAACTTAACTATAAAAGCATACAATCATCATTGAAATCATATTGCAAGTTGAATAAAGAATTAATGTTAGATAAAATACATTTTTCTAAAAGAATCCAAAGTAATAAAGTCTTCCCTTTTCGAAAACTAGAGATTAACAGCCACACAAATCCAAAAAGTTATTAATAAACATTTGTTAACTGTTTACTTACTTGGACAACTTGACATTTTATTTAATTAAATAAACCATATTTTTAACTTTTAAGGGCTTTCAAAAAACTATCTAACTGTCAGCGGTCAAAAATTGTATGTACCTAATTATTCAAATTTGTTCAACATAAATTAAAGATCCACTCATTGCCTTTAGAACAGCATAAATAAGATATGATTTCCAACTTTAGTTTCGCAGAATTATATTGCGAAACAAGTCTCAGCAAAATTGAAAAGAAAAACACAAAATTCCAAAAATTTCTAAGAGTACACAATTTAAAGCCAAAATACAAAATTAAAGACGAGTATAGTAATATGTTAAAAAACGGACTTCAGGAACTGGCAGAAGGCAAAAAATAAATAAAATGTCTACATTTGTTCGAATTTCGAAACTATTGGTCGATCGCTTTAAAAGATAATTACATAGAGGTATCTGTGGAATAAAAACAAAATTATTAATTAAAAGTATTAACAAATTGTTGGTTTATGTTTGCCTTTTTTAGTAGGAATCGCATATATTATTTAACACTTAGCTTGTGTGAAAATTTATCTAGAAGAAATGCTATATTTTGTTTTCGCTGTATTTCAAATTAAGTATTTTTTAACATGCTTTTCAAAAAACTTGTAAGATCTAAAATTTTAAACTACTTTCATAATGTAAATAAATAATTCATTCAACCAGTTTAATATCAACAAAATAACAACATAGGACATTTTATTACTATTCTGGGTTTTAAAGGAATGTACTTTTTACTTAACACACTTTGCTTGCATATTTTTTTTTTAAACAAAACTATCTGGTTTTTGGTCTTATGAAATCCACGAAAAAAGAGCAAAATATATAAGTTTTATTTTTGACTGAGCTTTTAAAATGAACTAACATATTTTTCTTTGTTTATTAATTTAAACAATTATAATTAAATTTGTATTATAATATTTTTTTAGGTGGTGGTGCACAAAGCGAAGATAATTCTCAAATCTATGTTATGAATAATTATTTTGGAATCGGATTGGATGCAGACCTTTGTTTAGATTTCCATAACGCACGCGAAGAAAATCCTAATAAATTTAATTCACGATTGCATAATAAAGGTTATTATGTTAAAATGGGACTTCGAAAAATTGTTGGTCGTAAAACGGTCAAGGAACTGCATAAGGAATTGCGTTTGGAAGTTGATGGAAAAGTTGTTGAACTGCCACCAGTTGAGGGAATAATTATTTTAAATATTTTAAGGTAATTTATAAAAATGAAGAACAACAAACAATTTGATTAGTTTTATTAATTATTGTTGAACACATTGTAATTCTATTATTAAGCTGGGGAAGTGGAGCCAATCCGTGGGGTCCGGATAAGGACGATCAATTTACAACGCCCAATCATTATGATGGGTGTCTTGAGATTGTAGGCGTTACTGGTGTTGTGCATTTGGGTCAAATACAATCGGGTATCCGAACGGCAATGAGAATAGCACAGGTATGTTATAAAAAAACAGACATCTTGAGAAAAAAATCCTGTTATAAGTTATAGGAATTTTAATTTATTTCATATATTAATTCCTTATGCAAAAAAATTAAGACTTTTCAAAGTTTAAAATCAAATATTTAAATATTTAAAATTAACTGAACACAAAAAAAAACTATACATTGAAATTACTGTTATTTTTGTTCTACAGGGTGGTCACATAAAAATACACATACACTCTGAAATGCCCGTTCAAGTAGATGGTGAACCCTGGATACAGACTCCTGGTGAAGTCGTTGTTTTGAAATCTGCCCTCAAGGTGAGTTATCTTCCATTTTTGTTTTATTTTGCACCAAATAAAAGTTCTATTTTCTTTAAAATTTAAATATAAATACTGCTTAAAATTGAATTTTTGTTTAAATATTATTAAATAAATTTCGCTAATTTCAAATTTCCATACCTACATCTTGAAAAACAATAAACTTATGACAAATCCATAAAAACTTTCTGCATGAGTATTATACCACGTTGAAACTGTTTCAAACCTTTTTCAAATTATTTTTGTTTGCATGTAAAATTAAAAACAAAAAACTATTTTTGGTTCTTTAAAATTAATATTTATTTACTCTTCGTTTTTTGTTTTAATTAAAATTCAATTGAGTTATTTTTTTTTTGTATACCACGATTATAACCCCCAAAGAACCTTTCCCAAAACCCCGTGCACCGAAACGTAAGAACAATTTTAGTTTGATGGGAAATTTTCTTTAGTTCATTGGAGAGAAATAATTTTTGTTTGATAAGAAATAAAAAAAAAAAACTATATTTTCATAAACAAAAGAAAATTTCCTAATAAAAAAACATATTATGATATCCTATGTATTTGTACTTATTGAATGTCTCCTTGTGATAAATAAATTAAAGAAACAATTCTAGGCGCATTACGTTTTAAAAATATAAGTTACAAAAAAAAACAAAATATGTTAATTAATTATTAGAACTTAATTCCATAGCACCTCGTGGTCAAATCTTTAAAAGCTGTTTGGTTTTCTAATATTCAAAAGACAGTAACAAACAAAACTAACGTGAAAAACTGAACGTGAAAGGTATCTTTGTGATACACGGTGAAGGCTTTTCATCTATCAGTCTTCGACCCCAAGGATGCTGCTGTCCAGGCGCCTTGCCATTTGCGGTTGTTAAGTCCTTAAACCACCAAATAGCATGACATGTCATGACAAAATCTCGATACGCCGTTTGTTATTTTTGAGATTGAAATATCAAAAGTGATTAGGGCTGGCATTGATACCAAAAAAGTCTCGGTATCGTTTGGTATCGCTATCGAAAACCGAAACTATACCGAGACCGATAGAGATACCGTATTTTTTGGACCGAAACTTACCGATACTCTCGGTAGTATCGTTTGGTATCGGCAGAAAATATAGATTTTTGAATACTATTATTAATTTATTACAAACAAACAATTTTTGTAATTGGTTGCTAGGAAGAGGCTTTAATAATTTAGATGACATTTTCAGAACTTTTTTCTTTAGCAGGGAAGGGAGAAAGTTTAGGCAATAATTTCTATTACAACTGCCCACTGCCACGCCCATTCAACTTATGCTGGCTTTCCTTGCCTGTGAACTTTTGACACCGCATCAAAATTATTGTGTCGAATTCCTTATCGGAACTTTACTTAGATATTGTGAAACAAGCATTTAAAATAATGTTAGGTCAACCAAAAAAAAAAAACAGTTACAAAATTTTCTGTCTTAAATCTTAAAAATACCAAGTGAATTCAACTACAATCAAGATCAAGAACATGTAACCAAGTCGTGCATTTTATTCTAGTTCGCGACTCAGACAAGACTGAACCCAGACGAGACCAATAATAATACAAGACCAAACGAGACTAAGTTATACGAGACCGAGAACGATACCGAGGCGATACTTAAATTTTTCGATTTTGACGATACCAAGACAAAAGTATCGTTTGGTACCATACCAAATAAATTTAACAAGATTAATTTCCATAATTTTCATACCAAACCCCAAATCGGTTTGCGGCGAAAAACTCGAAAGCCATTCATACCGAACATTACACGTTTTTATTTGACTTTACAATTTTTTTTAACCAACCACTTGCAGTTTTGTTTTCTTTTTTTTGCTATCTTCCATTTTATGAAAGTAAAATGGTGAATATCTTAATAAATATGATCCATATAAACAATTTGGATTACCACAAGTTTTCGACTGGTTTTATATAAGGCTCGTGTTTTACGAAAACCTGAAGTTATAAACAAATTTATGGGAAAACTTGTGTTTTCGGTTATATTTTCGCGAAAACAGCGGTTGGGGGCAGTGTGAAAAGGTTATTAATTTTCTTGATCAACGAAATAAATTTGTATGGTAAATCTTCGAGATTTGGCCAGCTTGTCCAGCTGCGTCTGCAGCTGCGTTAAGTTCTGTTCATATCATTGAATTTATGTGTATTCAACATTTTGACAGCTATTCCAGTTGCAGCTCCGTCTTCATTCTGTTCAGCCAGTTAAATTGGAATAACTTTTTGCGAATAGTTAATTTCTTACTGTTCGGGATACCTACAACTGTTCTTTGGCTACAAGGAAGAAATGGTTCGAGTCAATAAGCCTATTGCCAACTTAACCGGTTTAAATTTTATGTATAGTGCAACAACAATAATCTACTGCCAATTACTTAGCTTTTTTTCTGCAGTCAAGTGAGACTAGCCGTTAGACAATTGCAAGCAAAAAAATCAACAAATTCTTGTTCTGTTTTTTTTTTTGACAGAGTGTATAAACGATCCTATGTTCGATTTAAAAAAAAATACGGCCATTAATTAGCGTTAATTGTAAATTCTGCATTTTAAATTTTCTACGAGACTAACAAAATATTTTCTGCTAACAGTCAAACACTTATTCGAAATCCACATCATTAGGACGCAGCTGTGAATGAAAAATTCGCACGACTTTAACCTTAATTTCTTTAGCACCCATTTTATTGGTTTATTTTTTACGACAAGTCGTTTATATCGGTTTCCAATCAAATCACTCATGTGAGAGAAATGGCAAAACACCTTAGTCAGTTATTAGAGGTAGTGTTCTAAAGGCCCACAGACCGCAGTGGACTTAATCCCCAGGGATGTATTTCCCTTCAATAAATTCAACATTGAGACCTTATTTTTAATATCGAGTTTTCATTAGGGAAGTTGAAACTACAAAAATCATCAAACACAAGAGACACATTGATAGTTTTCGAGCCATAAGTGAAAAACTAATGAGAAATTGACTGGACCAATATTTAAAAAAGGAGAGAAAAGTTAGCGACATGTCGGCTAGGGCTAGCCACGATACTAAACCAAACGGTACTTTTGTAAGTATCGTCTCGGTATCGTCAAAATCGAAAAATTTCAGTATCGTCTCGGTATCGGTACTGGTCTCGTCTGGTTTCGGTCTGATCTGAGTCGCAAACCAGAATATAATACAGGACTTAGTTACATGCTCTTGATGTCGTAGTTGAACTCGCTTGGTATTTGTATGATTCAAGACAAAAATCATTATTAGAAAAGATATTTTTTTTACTGAAGTTTTTTTTGTGGACTTAACCATTCATTTTTAAATGCTTGTTTCACAATATCTAAGTTAAGTTCCGATAAAGAATTCAACAGAAAATTTCACTAAAGTCACTTTCTCACTTAAAAGAACCAAGTCTGAAAATTTCATCCAAATCGTTGGTTTCAGAGAAAGCCAGCATAAGTTATAGGCGTGGAAGTGGGCGGTTGTAATAAAAATGATTGCCCAAACCTTCTATCTGCTAAAAAGAAAAGCTCTGAAAATGTCATCTAATTAATTAGAGCCTTTTCCGAGAAACCATTTACAAAAATTGTTTGTTTGTAGTAAATTAATAATAATATTCAAAAAACAATATTTTCTGCCGATACCAAACGATACTACCGAGAGTATCGGTAAATTTCGGTTCAAGAAATATAGTATCGTCTCGATATCGTTCGGAGCTGGTATCGTCTCGGTCTTGTTTCGGTTTCCGATACCGATACCAAACGATACCGAGACTTTTCTGGTATCGTGGCCAGCCCTATTTTCGGCTAACCAATTAAAGAAAAATCATGCGATATTCTAAATACTTCCAGTTGAAGTCCTTTCAACCCAAATTGCATTTATAGAACGGTCCAATGTCACTTTTATGAAATTTGTCTTGTTTCAAAAGTATATTTTGAAAATCTAAAGATTTCCGAATAAAAAGCTAAATACGCTTCCATTTTTCATATCTGATTCTTTTAAAAGAAACTTTAAAAAAATAAAATAAATAAATAAATAAATTTGGATTTTCTTAATTTCTCTAAAAATATTGTTTTTTTTTTTAATGTAAACGAATAAACTGTGCAAAATTTTAGCTAATGCAAGTCTCAAAACAGATTAACATACTTTTGTTCATACAATCATTATAAAACCACGTTTTTGGGGTGGAAAAAGAAACTTATTTGGTATTTATTCAACACCCCAAAAACTTGGTTTTTATAATGAAGAGATGCAGCAAATCATACAAAAAATGCTGTCCGTCTTTTGATAAAATTTTTATAAATTTTTTAAGTAAATTTCCTACCTAGAAAGTTCTTTCACAATATTCTCTGAATTCTTTTTCTGAATCTACTTTTTCGGAGCAGATTTGAAAAAATAGTTCTTAAACTAAAATTGACTCTCATTTTATTTCACAAAATATTAATAATAAGAATCGGAGAGTCCATAAGTCCAGTCCTAAGGAACTCAAAGTTTTATAAATTCGCTAACACCCATATTATTCACTTATTTAATCCAATTGGATTTAAGCTGCATTCCGGAGATCAGTTTAAGTTGCTAAATCCAGATAAAGACTGAATTTTAGATTATTTTTTTTGACACATCTATTTCAAGTAGTGATATAAAACCAAAAGGTTTTTAACCAAGTTTAACCAAAAATTTTTTATAATTTTCATGCGTTGTTTTTGGAAATCAGGTTCGGGTGATCGTCCAAATGTAGTTTCCAGTATCGTAATCATGTCGCTCGTCTCGCTGTGGTCTCGTCATGCCTGTTTACACAGGAATCTATGTCGTGGTTTTCTCGCTATGGTATCGCTTTGGTCTCGCCATGACATTTACACGTTGTTTTCGGCATTGAGCATATTTTGCCATCATCTTCATCAGATTTAGTCTCGCCATAGCTTCGTTAAAGTTCTCTTTTTTTTCAAAATGGAAAAAAAGACGCAGCGTGACGACGGTGACGACGAGAAATTCGTTATCATGCATTATTTCCTTATTATAATTTAGGTTTTAAGACAGAACAACTGCGAAGAGATCTCGTCATGTCGATGTCTCGTTTCTTCGTTGCATTGTGATTCCGGCTTCAGTGCAGTTTGCTCTCATTTAACGCCATGTAAACTAATTCTGACAGTCGAAATGTTCGTTTTCTTTCTAAATTTTTCGCATTCGTTTGGGAGAGCTTTTACAGAAATAAGAAAATGCTCTCCAGAACCAACGCAAAACATTCGTAACAAACTGTTCTCTTGCTAGTTTTGTCGTATGGCGTAAGTGTGTTTTAAGTGTATTTTATCTTGAAAAAGCGGAATATCGTAGTATTTCTTTCCTTCCCTAAACTCGGAGTAGATTTACTCCATTTGAGGTAAAATCCGGAACGCTGGCCAGTTAGAATTAGAAGCCACTACAGCATGCCGCCTACGTTACAGCAAATATCTGAATAGGAATTTGACAGTCAATGCTTATAGCCAATTTGCAAGCCGGTCTTGGCTCGTGTGGCCGCAGGGTTACCCTCAGTCCAAATTTAGAGTATTTTTAAGAAGTCAAATTTGTTTAGGCTTACTAGCTTTACTTGGTAGGAGTAAAAACAAGAACATGATATTCGAATAAAAAACTGTAATGCGCCTATTAAATGAATATTTTTAGTTGTACTACCCCCAATTAAAAAAAAAACAAACTGTAAATTTTTAAATGGAGCATCATTTATGATTGTGCTTTCAAACAAAAATAAAACTATTTTATTAAAATCCGTGAAATAAAAATGGTCATTTTATTGAAATTTCTAAATAAAAAAATATAAAATCAGTTAAATTAGTATACGTATTAATATTTACGACTTGTTCCACAATGTGGTATAGTCATAGATGTATTTCAAACTGTTGCTTGGCAAACCTGAAGATTATCTTATTGAAACTTCGTTAGGTAAACTACAATTTTGCCTTGCAACAACTTAAACAATGTCTATGAATATGCCCCAATGTCTCTATATAAAAATCTCTTTAGCTATCTTGGTTATCCAGAATTCATAAATGTTGGTACAGAGAGGTCATAAGTCCACAGGTCAAAAGTCCACAATAATCATTGGGGTAAACTAAGAGTTGGCTTTAATTTTACTTTTGACCTGGTGCCTTTTTTCCCCTCCGCAAAATTGTATCCATGCTGGATAACCAATTAGATTTTGAGACATCTTAAAAATAAGTCTTTAATTAAGTTAAAACAAATCAACAAGCAAACAAGAACAACAACAATACAAAAATTATTCACATACTTTACCCCAGGCAACAATGCTGAAGAAATCAAAAAGTAAACGACGCCTTACGGAACCACATATTTCACCAGCGATTCTTGCTGTAGCAACATCAGCAGCACAAGCAGGAACATCGCAACAACAACAACCGCCAGAAAATGGGGATCGTGATAAGGAGCCCTATGGCACATAGAGATCCCGTCCGTCCGGTCCTAGTTTTCTTTTTTCCTGTTTTCTTTAAAAAATATATATATATATATACATATTATCAAAACAAACAAAAAATGTTTTAAGAATTTAAAACCAAACACACATGGGTGCGGGTTAGGTTTTCATTAACTGCAGATTCACAAAACCGATGACACCAAGAAAAACAAATCAAGATGGTTATATTTTCTAATTTTTTTTACTTTTATGTTTTTTTATTCTACTTTTATGTTTATTTTTAAATTTTCATTTTTAACCTGGGATAAAAATGTGATAGGGTAGCTGAGTATATATATTTTAATATTGTTTCTTTATTTAAAACGCTTATTTTGTTAATAATATAAATACATAAAACTGAAGCAGTAACTAAAAAATTATGATGATTATCAGTGCTTGAATTAATAATAATTACAAATACAAAATCTAAGCCGTTAAAGTTAAATGATAAAAATATTAAATAATAATGCAACCATTAAAAAAAATACTTACCAATACAAAAATAAAATCAATTCCTATGTAATATATAAAATAAGAAAGTAATTTATTGTGTCATTTTCTCCAAGCCCACATTCAACATTCTCAGCAAAAAAATTCTTACACCACACACACTACCACATACAAACCGTTATTTCTTTCCTCCGAAAATTTAAAAAAAATATATATACATATATTTATCCCTGTAATTTGTTTGTTTTATTTTTTGTTTTTTTTTTTAATCTCCTATTTCGATTTATGTATAATTTTTTTTTGTTATGTTGAAAAAATATTTAGTAACAGCGTAGTTTCAAAATTTACATTTTTTCTTTAACAAAATCACCTTAATTGAATATTATAACTCGCATCAGCGCTATTTTTTTTTAAATAAATTTATTTAATCATATTTTTAACAACTTACTTTCTTTTGCTATACTTATATTCCTAACTTTTTGAGCATTTTCGTTATTGAGAAAAAAAAATCAATTCCATTAATTAGTATAAGACGATATTAATATTTGATTTTTAACAGTTAAGTTATGTTTAAACTTTAAAAAAAAAAAAATTAATAACCCTTGATGCTTTGTTAATTTTGTTTAAAAAATTAAAATTTTCAATATTTTCTTTCCAAATTTTGTATTTTATTAATCTTTAAAGTATAACCGCACAGTTTTTTTTTTAAAATTTATTTAAATAAAAATTTTATATAAATAAAAACTATATTTTAAAAAGGAAAATATATAAAACAAAAATATTTAATAAAATCCTTTTTATATTTTTCTCGTTTCATTTTCACGCTGACATTAAAAAAAAAATATATTATCAAAACATACACACGTTTTATACATCTATACAAAAACAAAAAAAAATACTTCATATTTTTATCTAACATCTTTTACACAACATACACAAATATTTTTTTAACTGACATATTTTACATTAAAAAAAATAAAATTGAATACGCATTCAATATACATATATGTGAAAAAAATTTATATATATATAAATGTGTGCATATAATATATTTACCCCGGACCGGACGGGTAGGCGACCATGCTTAAAAAGAATAAAAGCAAAATGAAGCGTCGCAACACTGAACCAACAATGGTCGTAGCTGGAACTAGTGCACCACAAATGTCTCTGGCCATACAACCAGCGGAAGATAATAATTCAGATCAAGCTAATAATACGGATTTCTGAATATGGTATAGCGAGCGACTAATTTAACGACCTATTAGATAATGAAAAATAAAGTTGAAAAAAAAAAAATACAAAATGTAAAACCTATTTTTTACACATAAAATAATAAAGGAAAAGAAACATTTTGAAAAATCCGCTTGGGGCGCTCCTTAAGAAGGGATAAGAAAAATTTCCATGCATAATTCTTTGGTTTTTCGGTATCAAAATGAAATGAAAATATACAGAATGTCACAATTTATGTCCCATTAATCCTAGTCTTTAAACAGGCTTTAAAGAAAAGTTTTTTTCCAAAACTAACGGAAATGGGAGCATGATCAAAGCTTAGAATGTAAGCTGGGCGTTGTATATTCGAACAGAGTTTCATAAATCTATGAAATCTTAAAAAAAGGGTCTACAAAAAGCTTTATTTCGGATTGGAATAAAATAGAACCGACAATTTACTTCAAAAAAGCTTTGATAAAGCTTTAAAGAATCTCTCTTGACATTACAACGCAAATTGGAATTCGATCAAATGCATAAGAAGTTCATAAATTATGTCCCATAAATTTTTAATTGAGCTTTTAGGAAAGTTTTATTTCTGAATTGACAACCAAATTCGAAAGCACAATTTTTAACCCGGCATAAACCTGATATTTTTTGCCATATCAGCCTAAATGGAAATTAGGTCAAAGTTAAATATATTGGAAGGAACGTTTTATTTTCGAAGAGATTGTCATAAATTATGATTAGTAAATCTTTAAACGAGCTTTTTTAAAAAGCTTTACCAAAAGTTTATTTAAAATTTAAACAAAATCAAAAATACAGTTTTATCCTGATATAAAACGATTTCCATTGTAAAAAATATAATGTTTACTCCATTAAAGCTTTAAAAAAGCTTTAAAAGAATTTTGGTAAGCCTTCCAACTCGGTGGGAATCCTATCAAAGTTTCAAATATAAGGAGTACGTTGTATTTTTGAACAAAACTTTATATATGTTGCATAAACGAGCTTTTAAAAATGTGATTGGTAATTAAAGCTTTAAAGAATCACTTTTTTCTTCTACAGCGTAAATTGGAATTCGATCAATCGAAAATGTAATGAAGATAAAAACAAAATTATAACGAACCGGTCTCAAAATAAGAAAATGTTATGAGGCCAACTATTAAAAAAAGAAAAAACTCGTTCGTATCATTCTATTCCAATCCACGTTGAGTTAAAAAGACCTAAGAAGTAAAAGCTTACTAAAAATAATCAAAAAAAAACAAACAAACACTGAATGGTTTTGCTAAACCTCATTGTAAAAGCTTTCTTATACTTAATTTGATGAATTAAGTATGGTTAGGATCCAACTTCTTTGAACTTAGCTTCGCGATAAGTTTGAAAAACTTAGAACTGGAATTTAGCTTTCAATTCATCAAGGCTCGTTTGTGTAAAGCTTTCAAAGCTCTGCATGAAAAACTCCGATAAACAGAGTACGTTCACCATTTTCAAATTTAAAGCTGAAAATCAAAACCAATTAAGGAACATTTTTCTTGTCTCCTTTAACAAAGTTTGCCCATTTTGTACCTAAAAAAAAACATGTGAAAACAAATAAACAAAAAAAAAAAACAAATCCTATTCAAATAAATCAACAACAACTAAAATCTATGTATCGGCATAAACAAATTAGATAAATTTTATCAATTTTTTTTTTCTAAATATTCTTCCCAAGATTTTGTGTTATCCATGATTATAAAAACAAATACTAAAGTGTTGTTTTAGACCGTTAAAATAGTTGCTCTCTATTGTATTAAAATAAAACAAACAAAAAACTAAAAACAATTTAACTTGTTTTTAAATTAAAATTATTGTAAATTTACATACAGGCATAAAAGATACATTTTTATTTAACTTACTCTTTTTTTTTTAAATGCACTACATTTTTCTTTTTAAAAGTATTTGTAAAAAAAAAAAACAAAATAGTTGTAAAATCAAAATCTAATCAATTCCACCGAAAAAATAATAAGTGTATAAACAAAAAGTAAATAAGAAAAACAAATAATAAAATTATAGCAAAAACAAAAATAAAAATTAAAATTAAAATAGTGTCTTAGAAAAACAAATCAAACCACAGCCATCTGCACAACTTTCTTAAGGATATATTTTTTTTTTCATTGTTTTAATAATAAAAATTAATTAAATTAGAAATTCCAAAAAAAAAAATAACAAAGTATAAATACAAAAATTAAAAATTAATTTTCTTTAAAGCGGTTCTAATAAATCAGGAAAAACGATACAAGGAGCTTAAGACATTTAATTAAACATAAAAATTAATTGAAAAATATTTTCAAAATTTCTAGATAAAACTTCAAATTTGTTTGCAATTTGTGTATGCTATATACGCAAAATGCCTGTTATCTAATAATTAAAAAAAACACTTCTTCTTGAGATGGGTATTTTTGCAAGTGAGTCTATAATCTGTTTGGTAGCTTACCAAGTTTTGCTTCACTTCAACAACTGTCAAAAATTACTATTGTTTTTGACAGCAACTTATCCGATGTCGCTTCGTTCGAATTCGTACGGATTCAAGTAACCGAACAGACATAATTAACTACAGGAAATATTTTGACAGGTTTTTACTAAATAGCCTAGTTCAATACAAGTTGACTAGCTCTCTCTCTCTAGGGGTCTCTGACTGCTTAGATTCTATTGTCAATTCCATTTACTCATTGCAACTAGTGTGCTAGATTTGGCCGAGTTCGCAACAAATTAATTTAATACTATGAGTACTTACCTAAAGTCTCTTACCTTTAAGCTGTACTTAATAAAAAGTAGTTGGTATATGAGGATAAGAGTTTGACCCGTCTCGCTTTGACAGGTGTCAACTTAAAAATACATTATTTAAACTATTGCAGTTCTTCCGCCACGCAGCTGTTTTTTCGTGTCGTTTTTCTTGACGAAAAACTGTATTATTTTCATTCAGGTTTAAGCTTTTTTCACATCATTCATTTGACAAAATTGTGTCAAAATGATTTTTCATCTATCTAAATAAAGATATATTTTATAGTACAACTTTTAAAAACAAATTATACCTTTTTTACTTTTTATATAGCCAAAGGATTGGGTTTTCATTAGTTTTTGTTTTTAGTTTTCTTTGCATTTCAAATATTTTAAACCTGACTAATATTATAATTAAACATATATTTGTATAAAAAAAATAAATAGAACGTGATAATTGATGGCTTTTATTACAAAAAAAAAATAATAAAAATAAATGAAAATGTCTGGAAAGCGGGTAAAAAATAAATATAGAAATAATTTGTTGTTGTTTTTTTTTTTTTTTAATGTACGCTTCACTTCGATTTTGTTCTTTATTTTCAACAAAATATGTGTCAAAATAAAAAAAAAAAAAAACAAAAAATCACTTGTTAATAAATTTTACTTTATAGAAAAAAGCCACTATTGTTAAATTAAAAATAAAACAAAAAAACTGAAGAAAAAAAATTAAACTATATTATTACTCAAGAAAAAATATTTTTTTAAAGTTTTATTTCATTAATAGGATACTCTTATGCTTTTATGTTAAAAAAGAAAATAAATGAATAAAATTTGTAATATTTAACAAAACAAATAAGAAATACTACAATTTATACGCTTAGTAAATATCACAAGATATTTCTTAAGAATAATTAAAAATATAAAAACAACAGATTTTGAATATCTGTGGTTAAATATTTGTCTGTCCATACAGATGCCTACGTCAAAACTTTCAAAATGAATTTCTCTTATGAATTCAAAAAAAAAACTATGTTGGAATTCAAAATTAAATGCGTTGATACACAAAATCAAAACAAAAATATGATGGACAAGAAAAAAAAGTTAAAAGAAAATAACTTAAAAGTGTTTTTAATAAAATTGAACAGAACTAAAAACTTGGCTCTCCCAAAAAATACCAATACGAACAACATTCACTTGAATATGTGTACTCAGAAGATAAAGAGAAACAAAAATTATTAATTTTGTTTAATACAAAAAAAAAACATTGCATAGTGTTGGAAATACAAATAACTGTGGGACGCGAAATATTATAATTCTCTCTGAAAAAAGAAAGACAAGGATCATAAGTATTTAAAAAGTTAAATAACAAAAAAAAATTGGGTCGGATTGTGCAATTAGTATAAATATTCTCTGTTGTTGTTCTAAACGAATATGAAAAAAAAAAAAATAAAAAACAACATATGTAAGTAAACTCTTTTGCTAAGGATATTTGTTTATATCATACAAATAATTGAAAAGGTTATAATTATAATATGGTAAGAAAAGCTCTTCCAAGCAATGAAATAATTGAATTAAAAATTTTAAATTAAGATTAAATCTATATAAAAAAAAATATATAATAAATATAGGTTATAATTAAGAAATATTGATTTCCTTTATAATATATATATATATATAAACAACTAGCTATTTATCAATATTCATTACTTGGAATTCGTTTTTAAGAAAAGTAAGAAAAAGTTTTTATTTGTTTTTTTTTTTATTGTTTTTAATTAAAAGTAGAAAAGAAATTTGTATGATAAAAGCAGGTTATCCTTGCAAAACCAAAAATCTTACTCCTTCACTCAATAATGAATAATGAAGAGAGTAAAAAAAGGTATAAATGCCACTCTAACTCTTACCCGGAATATGGTTTGGAGTGCATGTTATACTTAAAACAAATTAAATAAATAAAAAAGAAATTCTACTCAACCAGCTGTTGATTAGGGGCTCGGTGAGGGAGGTTGAAATCATTTCCGGAAATATTATTGTTGAGCAGGAATCATTTTTTGAAATTTTTATTTTGTAAAATTTTTGTCTCAACATGTTTTTGATTTTTCTCACTATAAATATTGATAGCTGGGTGAATACAAACAAAAATTATAAATTTTTATTTAAAGTTTATGAAAAAATAAAAATAAAAAAATATTTCAAATATTTAAAGAAATCCAAAATTAAATTTAAATAAAAAAAAAACAAACATTCATACATAATATCCAATACAAAAAAATATATATTATATTATAGAAATTGATGTAGTAATTAAATTTAAGGATACAAACAAAACAAATATATAAATATATATATAAATAAAATAAATATTAACTTAATAATGTTAAGTTAGAAAACAAAAAAATATTTAAAAAACAAAATCTCTTTTTCAAACTTAAAAGTCATTATAGTAAACTATGATACAGCAAGAAATAAAAATCATTCGATTACCTACAACAAAAAAAAAGCTAATCTTATGGAAGAAGAACAAAATCGAATGATATAACAACCATTCCAACTTTTATTAAAAACAAACCAAAAAAAAAATAAAACAAAACAGAAAAAAGAAAGAGAAAAAAGCAAAACTCAAAAGAAAAGAAAAAATAAAATGAAGGAAAATAAAGAAAGAACATCAAAAACTTTTAAACCTGAACTAGAGACTTTGACAGTAATCTTTCAAACTAGTTCGAAACTTAAAATGAATTCTAATAATGTTATAGCTAGAAAGCAAATGAACCAAGAATATTATTGAACAAAAAAAAAAATAAATAGGAAGCGAATAATTAGCGACTATGTGTATGATTTATATGAAAAGGAAAAAAAAATCAAACTAAATAAATATTCATTTTAATCAAAAAATTTATAGCTAAAGGAAACAAAAATTCCCATTTTACAACTGAATGTGAAATAAAGCAAAACTATGTTAAAAAAAAAATCAATGTGAATAATATTGTGTATAGACTTACAGGCTATACATATATTTATAAATGTTATAACAATTAAACATTAAAAAAAAATTAAACAAAAAAAAAAATTCCTCGAAGGAAAAAAAGCTACAGCGTTAAGTGTTTTATTTTTGTTTGTATATAAAGTCTTTAATAAATAAAGTTAAAAATAAAAAAAAAATGCTTTTTTTGTGGAATTATTAATTCAATTTACCACATTTTTATGCATATATAGATGTATGTTTGAATATATAAGTCAAAAAATAAACAAAACTCAAAAGAACTCATGAAACAAAAAAAAAACAAAACAAAAGTATATAAAAGGCGCATTACGCACTTATTCCATATAAATGTTGTTATTCAAATACAATATTTAAAAAATACACACAAAAATAAAATAAATTTAAATAGCAGGAGAATATGCTATAATTTTTTGATTAAAATGGAAATTTATTAAATTTAATACAAAACAAAAGGAACAAATAGTCAAAAGCTAATAAAAATGTAAAGCAAACTGATGAAATGACACAAAGCAAAATAATAGAAAAAAAATATTACCTATATATTTAAATAAAGAAAAGAAAATAAATAGCTAAATATTTAATGGCAAATGACGCATTATTTGGCCCATTTTACATAATTTATGTGATTATTAAATGAAAATAATAAATGGGTCTGGAAATACTAAATACAAAAAGAGAGAAACAAAAAATTAAATAAGCGTCTCAAAAAATATTCAATGTCAAAATATATAGTACTTCAAAATAAATGTAAATTTAAACAAACGCTAATTATGTTTTTTACTAATTGTTTTTAAGGGGAGCTTGGCGGTATACTAAAGGAAGATGGCCCATATCTCGGATAAAAAAAAAATAAAAATTATTAAACTATTAGTTGTGTTTCTTTGTGCGTGGTTCTCCGCTTAAGCTAAAGATGCCCAAAAAACAAATCTTAACTAAAACTAAGAACTTAAGCTAAGGTAAGTGTGGAGGAGGGCGATTCAGAAGACGGAGTTTTAGGGATGGAGTACTAAGGTTATAGTCAAAGGAGTTCATGTTCAGATTAAGACTTCGCAGCATTCGAGAGATAGGTTCGTTTGAGCCATAGGAGGTCCTGTGGATGGGAAGATAAAAACGACGAGGATTTCGAGAACGAGGGTTAAAGTTAAAGGAGCTAGAGTTGTAGAGTCAAATGCAGTTAACGGAACCAGAAAATAATCGATGAATGAAGAGAATGTCTGATATTTTTCTACGTTCTTTCAAAGAATTCAAGTTGATTAATTTAAGGCGGTCTAGATAGGGAGGCAGGATCAGGGGATTGGTCCAGTCAAGGCTTCGAAGAGCAAAGCGAAGGAAGCGACTCTGGACGCTCTCGATTCTGGAAATGTGAATAAGTTGATAAGGGGACCAAACTTGAGAAGCGTATTCGAGGAGTGGGCGAACAAATGATATGTATAGGGATCGAGTCACATAAGGGTTAGAGAATTCCTTTGACCATCTTTTGATGAAGCCGAGGGCTGAATTTGCCTTGAGAATGATATCATCTACATGGGAGAGAAAATTAAGTTCCGGGTCAAATATTATGCCAAGATCACGAATAGATTCAACGGTGGGTATGGGTTGATCATGAAGGAGGTAAAGACGGGGAGGAGATTTAATACTCTTACGCGTAAAAGTGATTGATTGGCATTTGGCAACGTTGATCTCCAAGCAATTTTTAAGACACCAAATTGAATAACTGTCAAGGTCCTGTTGAATAAGGAAAGATACATGTGTCGACGAAATGATCTTGAAAAACTTGAAATAGAAGTGTTTTATGACCTTTTTAATATCGTTAATAGCAAGAATGAACAAAAGTGGGCCTAGGTGGCTGCCTTGGGGAACACTGGAGGTAGCTAAGAAAAAGCAAGAGGTGTTGGTTCTAAAACGAACTTTGTAAAAACGATTATCTAGGTAAGAGGAGATCCATTTTAACAAAGAAGGTTCGAAGCCGAGAGAGGACAATTTGAAAAGTAACGGGTGATTTTTTAAGAGGTTTAGAACTTAAAAAAAAAAAACACAAAAAATTCGAAAAAATGAATGAAATATTTATTTGAATCGATAGTTTGAATCTTGCAATTTAATGTTTAAAGATAATTTCATGCAAATGTTGACCGCGGCTGCGTCTCAGGTAGCCCATCCGCTGAGTCCAATTTTGGCATACTCTTTCACACATATCGGCCGGTATCTCACGAATGAATGCATGGATGTTGGCTTCCAGTGCGTCAATCGAAGCGGGCTTGTCCCTATAGACATTAGCCTTGACATACCCCCACAAAAAATAATCTAATGATGTCAAATCGCACGATCTAGGCGGCCAATTGACCGGCCCGAAACGTGAAATTAACTGTTCACCAAACTCGCCTCGCAATTGCGCCATTGTTTCGCGTGCTGTGTGGCATGTGGCACCGTCTTGTTGAAACCACATATCATGCAAGTCAAGAACTTCCATTTCGGGCAAAAAAAAGTTTGTTATCATCGCTCGGTAGCGTTCACCATTGACAGTAACGCTGCGATTCGCATCATCTTTGAAGAAATATGGCCCAATAATGCCGCCGGCCCATACACCGCACCAAACAGTGGCTTTTTCGGGATGTATTGGTAGCTGTTGCAATGCTTCTGGCTGATCTTCACTCCAAATGCGGCAATTATGCTTATTTACGTACCCATTCAACCAAAAATGAGCCTCATCGCTGAACACAATTTTTCGATAAAAAAGCGGATCGTCGGCCAGCTTTCCAAGAGCCCATTCACCAAAAATTCGGCGTTGTGGTAGGTCGGCTGGCTTTAGTTCTTGCACCAGCTGTATCTTAAAAGGCTTTACGCCCAAATCCTTCCGCAAAATTTTCCACGTAGTGCTGTAACAAAGGCCTAACTGCTGGGAACGGCGCCGAATCGACATTTCGCGGTCTTCTGTCACACTAGCTGATACGGCCGCAATATTTTCTTCACTACGCACAGTACGTAAACGTGTTGGTGGTTTAATGTCCAACAAAGTAAATTTGGTGCGAAATTTGGTCACAATCTTCCGAATAGACTGCTCAGAAGGTCGAGAATGCCAACCATAAAATGGAAGCAGCGCGCGATGAACATTTCGAACCGAGCACGAATTTTGATAGTAAAATTCAATAATTTGCAAGCGTTGTTCATTTGTAAGACGATCCATGGTTAAATTGCAAACCAAACTGAAGCTGTTTGACAGTGACACAAGGTACTAAACACACGTCAGCTGTCAAAACCAGTGTTGCCAAAACCAAACCAGCTAAAAAATCACCCGTTATTAGCTTATGGGAAATTTTATCAAAGGCCTTACTAAAACCTTTCTCCATGGCTGATAGCGTGAAAGACACAAATTCAACAAAGTTAGTGGTTGTAGATCTGCATTTGAGAAAGCCATGTTGTCTGGGAGAGATTTGCAGTGGAAGCTAAGCGTACAATACATACAACATACTTTCAAAGAGTTTGGGTATGTGAGAAAGCTTGGCAATTGGACGATAATTGTTAACATCACCCTTCGAACCTTTTTTGTGTATTGGGATAATGAAAGATGATTTCCATATCTGAGGAAATTCAACAAAATTTAGGGAAAGGCTAAACATTTTTGAGAGAGGAAGAGAAATGGTGGAAGACCATTTTTTTAGAAGTATGACAGGGAGACTATCGGGACCAGGATTAAATTCATCGTTTAGTTGATTTAATTTAAAGTCGATGAGATACCGATCGATAGTGCGAGGGAGAAGCGGTCAAAGAGAAAAGTTTTGTAGATAATTGAAATATGCGGAATCAGGGGCAAAAGCGTCATCGTAAAAAGATTGCTTGAAAAATTGAGCAAAATGATTGGCGAAAGTGCTAGGATCGTTTGAGGTTTCGTTATTGAAAGAGAAAGTGTTAGGGTAGCCATGGTAGATTTTCGTTTATTTTTCGTTAGTTGACAAACAGAAAAAATGACTTAGGATCATTGATTAGGTTGGATTGCGTGGTAACTAGATAGCGTTGGTAAAGAAAGTTGTATAGCTCGTTAAAATGTAGATAAGAATCAAGATAATTAGAATAGTCAGTAGGAGAACGGGAGCGGAGTAAAATTTCCCACAACTTATTTCGCAGACAACGAAGTTTACGATTATACCAAGGTGGAGAAGAAGACAAGGTTTTTTGGCGAGAAAAAGGAACATAAACAGTAATATTTCGGTGTACAATAAAGTAGTGGCATCATTTACAGTTAAGTTATCAAAATTAAAAGAGATTTTTTTAAGGTATTCGTTTATTAGACGAAAGCTTGCTTTATGGAAGTCATGAGAGAAAAGATCGGTAGAGGGAGTGGATTGTAATTGCGAGTCACGAAAAAAAGGGAGAAGAAGGGGAGGGTGGTAGTTATCGATGGTTGAAAGAGAAAGGGGGCTGGCTTAGACAGAAGAGTTAATGAAGTCAGCTGTGAAAATAAGGTCAAGTTGTCTATCCATGAAATTGGTGATCCTGCTGACTTGGCAAAGGTTTTGAATCAGCAAGGCTATCAAGAAAGACATATTCTTTGGCAGATGTGGGATTAGAAGCAATAAAGAACTAAAGATCGTCTGATGGACTCCATTTTAAATATGGAAGATTGAAGTTCCCGAAAAGAAGGATCTCATCATGGGGATCACACAAATCAATTATGTGGTCAATTGTTCTAATAGCTAGTTCATATGATTCGATGGGTTGTGATGGTAAGATGTAACAACAAACAACGTAAAGCGACTTAAGAGGAAGTGTTATCTTAATAGATACTTAATCAAGATTAGGGAAGGAAGATACGGCAATAAGGGATGAGTCAATAGCATTTTCTACAGCAAGAAGGACGCCACGGCAAGGGGAACCGTTAGTGGATGGGTTGAGGACGCCATCGCGATAAACGTTAAAAGTAGAAGGGAACAATTCTTGATTTTTATATTGTCCAAGGGCCTCAAGATCATTCGCCACTCTTTGGGGAGATAAATTGAGGAATTCATGATATTTTATGAAGAGAGTTTTGAGACTTGGAACATCAGTGGCCTTCCTGTTGAATTGAGACCATTACACTTGTGTTAGTTTTTCCTTCAAAGCAAACGGAGTCGGGTTTATCGTGAAGATATGCTAAGTACAGACGAATATTGTCGTAGGTTTTTTTTTATCTCTAAGCCTCGAGAGAGCATAGCGGCAATCAGTGGATTGGCTAGATAGCTGAGTGAATTTGACTGTAGGGGGAGAAGGGGATCAATGAAGGTAGAAGAAGATGACATTGAGGATGGGGTGGATGTAAATGTTTGGGTTAAGATTGAAGGGTAACTGTGGGGTTATTAGGGAGATTGTTTGGTGAGGGGTTAAGAATATGGGAACTACGAAAGTTAGCGAACTTGGCCCCAGAGCTAAAGTTGAGATTTCGAGGAGAACCCGTTTGGGGTGGTTCGGTTGGTGTTGATAAAAGCTTGGAGATTGGTTCAGGAGGAGTTAAGTTAAAGGAAGCCCTTTGACCTTTAGGCTTAGATGAAGTAGGGATGCAAAAAGGGTTAAGTGAAATGCAGGAGGGCTAAGGTTAAGGAGTTAGGGAAAAGGTTAGTTTTAAAGTTCCAGTTAGGGTCCGATCTGGGAGTGTGAGTGGGCTTTTTCTTCAGTATTGAGTTGGTATTCTTGAGATTAAAGGAAAAAGGGACGGGTTTTGTATGACTAGGCTTATTGGTTTTCTTAGATCTACGATATTCTAATTTTTCCACCCATTTGGTTAAAATCATATTTCCCAGTCGGAATACATCATCAGTATGAGAGCAAAAGAGCCACTGATATTTAGATGAAAAGCTTATTTTAAAGTTGCTATGATGCTTGGAGCGAGGTGGCGAAATCTTCTGGCATTCATTAAGTGCTGATTGATGGTGAGTAGATGCTGCAGGAGGTGATGGCACTGCAGTGGTGATGGATGGAAGCGAAGGTGGTAGGTAAGCGGGTTGCGAAGGTGGTGCATCTACGATTGCTGGTAAGGGAGCTGATTGGCAGATAGATAGAGGTGTGCAAGTAGAGGTATCCATTATTTCTGCCAGTAAGGATGTGTTGTAAATAGAGGCGTTAGGCTGTAGGTTGATACCATCGATTTTACAAGTGGCAGTCTGGATATCATCTGCCAGCTACCAATGCTAAGACGGGTTTCTATTAGTTCAGTAATAATTAAATTAATAGTACCCACGGCGTTTTCAAGTAATGCAATTGGTTGACGAAGACCGGGGATGACAATATTGGAAGTGCTTTGGAGGTGACAGTCGAGATCGGAGCGGAGAAAGCTTAGGTTTTCGTTAGTTGATTCGAGGGTATTGGCAGCACTATATGACTTTAACATTGAAGATAATTCTTGTTTAAGGGAATCACAACGATTGTTAAAAAGAGTAACGCGATGGTCGTTTGTTATCAAGTCCGTTATAACAGAGAGTTGCTTTTCGATAGAAAAGATTTTTTTACTGAGAAAGTTCCTAAGCAGATACAAGACAACGCTCTCCTTGAGTTAAAAACTTAAAATTTTCATAAACTTTGTTCTAAACATTGACAAAACTGCCAATTAACTACTACTAGTAAAGGGGTTTTCTACAGGGACGCTACAAAAGTAGAGGACAGGGACAGCAAACAACGCCATATTTCTTGCCGCTCTTTGGACATTTCTCTTCAGCAAGGTTTGCCATTTCATGATGGAAAGATATAAGAGCCAACAACGAGTCAAAATAATTAAAATTTACTACCGAAATTCGGAGTCAGTGGCCTCAAAGTTAAGAGCGCTACGTTCAATTTATGGTCGTCATAATCGTCCTAGCAGATCAACAATTGAGCGTCTAGTAGAAAAATTTGAATCCACAGGCACAGTACAAAATGTTCCCGTGACAGTGAGACAAAGAAGTGCCTGTAGTGTCGAGAATATTGCTGCCGCTGATGCTTCAGTTGCAGAAAGCCCAAATGTGTCTCTCACACGTCGTTCTCAAGCGTTGGGCATCTCTGTGACGTCGTTGTGGCGAATTTTGCGAAAAGATCTTGGCCTACATCCTTAAAAGATTAAATTGACGAAAGAACTGAAGCCGCTTGACCACCAGAAGCGTCGTATGTTCGTGAATTGGGCTGAGCAACAACTTCAAAATGATTCGGATTTTCATCGAAAAATCATCTTCAGCGATGAGGCTCATTTCTGGCTGAATGGCTTCGTCAATAAACAAAATATGCGGTATTGGTATAGTAGCAATCCACACGTACTCCATGAGTCATAATTGCATCACGAAAAAATTACGGTTTGATTTATGGGCTGGCGGCGTCATTGGGCCGTACTTCTTCCGTGATGATCAAGACCGGCACGTTACTGTGAATGGGGATCGCTACCGTTCAATGATAACCGCCTGGACTTCTACAAGCGTGCCCGTGGTGGCCATGCGAAAGAAATCGAGTTCCATACATAATGGCATCGAACGTACTCGTACTTTCACAGGAATAAAAAATTTCATTGATATCCAAAACCGTTTTTGTTTTATTTAAAAAAAAACTCTTGTAGCGCTCTTATTGAAAAACCCGATATATGGGCGATTCTCTCCCAACGGTGATTCTTTTTTTCTAAAATTTAAACTAAATATCAATTAGGTAGGTACACAACTCAACAAAATAAAAATTATTTTTGTGTCTGAGTTTATTTTATGAATGATTTTTGTATTCGTCATGCCCCAACGTTTGCTTTTGTAGAGTTGGTAGTTAAAATACAGTTGCCATAATTATCATAGAAAAGATCATTTTTATTCAAATATTTTTTTTTTTCAAAGAAGAGAGGGAAGGTTGCGCCCATATGGTATTGCTAGAAAGCGCTTGTGTCACAAACTACACAATCAGCCTTATCGCCAATTCTGAGAGAGATTAGCTCTCCTTCAGATTTTATTTTTTCCCGGAAGTCGAATACACTTATCACCAATCTCCCCCGAATAGAAATTCCCCCAGAAATGAATTCAAAACTTTCGAAATATTTTGAGAGAATTCACTAATTCAAATAAATAAGTTGTCAATTTTTTCAAAATTGACTATTTTTTCAGAACCAAAATAATCGATTAAACTCGATTGCTCCAAGTTACGTGCTTGCACCCCTGGGTACAGTGCAGGCTTGCTGAGTCTATTAAATTTTTGTTTGAAGGGTTTTCCTTGGGCTGATCCATTCAAACTTCCACCATATGATCCACCATAGGATCCAGCTACTGCAGGTTCAAACCTTATATCTAGTATTTCTTCACCCAATGGTCAAATTTGATTTGATTTGTGAATTTGATTTGTTAGACGGTATTGGCATAACTTACCGCAGAGGATCTTACCATCTGCGAAGATTTGAACTTTTACATGTCAATATCCATAGAACTATTTAGGCTCTATGTACATTAGCCTCTTAACCGTATGTACAAGATCTTAAATTTAAATAGCTCCTCTGTTGATTTGAACATTAGTAAGACGGCAATAAAATAATTGTTTCGAACCAGTGCTCCACTTTCGTGATTGTTTTTTCCTTATGATTATACTAAACATAAATGTATTATACATTGTTTATTTATGTTTATTGTTTGGTTGCTTAACTTTGAATTAATTTGAATGTGAATGAAATGTTTACCAAGTTTCATGAGAGTATGTACCATTTTTGTCACAGGTTTATGGTAATAGTCCCAGCATTTCCCCAACCCCGAAAAAACACCCTTTTTTCTAATTATTGTTTTGCATGGCAAATGAACCATTGATGCCAAGTTTCATCATTGAACCATTATATTCAATTGTCTTTTGGTCATATTTAATTTTTATACTGAAATTATAGTCATCAGTTCATAAAAATTGCAATAACTTTTTTCACGGAGGCTGCATCGACTTGGTTATTGTGTCATTTGAATCAGCATTTAAAACTACATCGATTTATTTCATTGCCTATTGGTCGCAGGGAAAAATGGTGCATTCAAGAAATATTTAGCTTGCAATTTTGAACAATTAATGTCGTAGCTTGAACTCTCTCTCTCTCTGTAGAGGTCAAAAATTCAAAAATATTCCATCAAAATAGTTTGAGCCGTTTTTGAATTTAAAAAGCTTTTCCTTTAAAGTTGTTTTGTGAGTACCGTTATTTTGAGAGCAAGCAAAAAACAATAAATTTTCCATCTACGACCAAGAAAGAGAAACCTTTAGTTCAAGATTTGAAGAAAGGTCTAGATTCATGTACAACGTATTCTGCTATACTATTCGATCGAAACTTTTCATTCACGTGAATTTTTCGTTCCATTAGATTATGGATAGCAGAATACAATCTTTGGAACGAACGTTTTGCGGAATTGGGCTGGCAGATAGAAGAAAATGCGGCCCAAGTCTTTTAGATCTGCCATCATTGTAATGTCAATTTTTGTTACAATATCCAGTTTTTTTTCACAAATCTAATAGGGCCTTTCCCGATCCTATCAAAAAATGCAAAATTGCAAGGTTTCCCACTTTTGAGCAACACTTAATTTTTAATAAAACTGTTTTTCTAGTCTTGGAAACAGAGTTTATTTTACTTTTAGTAAATATTATGCAAGTTTCCTTTAAGCAAAAAATAAAAACAAACAAATTTTGAAATAAAAAAATAAGTCCTAGAAATAATTTCATATATTATTTAACATTTTACTTTAAAGTGGATAAATATTTTGTATATTTACACTCTTTTCTCAAAGAATTTAATTAATTTATTAAATTTAATTTAAATTGCCTAACAACTATGTGGTAATGGTACTAAAGTTTTTTTTTTATTTAACAGGAATTTGTTTTTATATAGAGCTTTATCTAATTGCTGTGCAGCTTGTTTTCTAAACACAAAGACTGAAGTTCTTGAACATTGTCATACGAGTATAATAAAATTGTTTTCTTCAGTTTTTTTTTGTAGTCAAGTTTTTAAATAGATAAATTCAATATGATAGGAATAGATCGTTTTATACATTCATAACGATTTTTAACTAGAAAAGCCTCTTCTGAACTATATAGAACACACAGGCAAGAAAGAAGACAAATGCAAAAAAGAGAAGGATCTTATCGGTGCATTCTCGCCGACCGTACTTCTGTAGCAACTTGCCCGATTGATGAATGGTGCCGTGAGTGCTCTGAAGCTCATCACGAGTCGCATCGACGTTCTGCGAGGACATAACTAGTGTGTCTAGGGTCGTGGCACTCTTCTGAGTGGTTTCGGACAAATGCCTTGAAATGGACAGCATCTTTTCGGTGACATTATTCTCTTGCGAAATCAAACTGGAGCGATTATGACGACTGCTTGTGCCTGTACGTTTGCGCAAATCCGTTTCTCCGGTGATGGCCATTAGTTCCTCACGATTTGCCTTTTCTATTTCCAACATGGTAGCTACATTAGCTTTTCTAAATGCCTGCAATGTCTTTGAGAATTGATCCCTGTGGGTATCAACTTCCTTGGAGAGTTCCGGATCACCAACATCCCGAGCCCAGTCATCGAGTTTTTCAATGCATTTTCTCAAAGCAGCAAGCTTTGAACGCCCAACTTCGTTGAGCGTTTCAAGGTCGCTTATCGAACCACGATACGATAAGATATCCTATTTTGATAAATCCAAAATAAAATTAATTTTATTCTTGTATTGACAAAGAGAAAACATTTCTTTCAAAACATTTTTTTTGATTTTTAGTTTCTTTTCAACTTACTTGTATAATTGCTTTGGCTTGCAAATTGTTATCAATTAAATCCTGACGAATCTCAGGTAAAGTATATTTTTGAATGTCCATTTTATTTTAAGTTTTTATTTGGAAAAACAATGTCGGAAGATTAAAAATGTAACACCTCATCACGTAGGCATACAGAAATCAGAAACTTTGTTTTGACGCCATATTTTATACAACTGCAAATAAATGACAGCTGACAGCTTTCAAAAAAGGGATATGTTGCAATAATGAAAACATTCAGACATAATCTAAAATGATCACATTCCACAGAGAGTTTGTTTTAAAGTACGTTTTTATTAGACCAAATGATGTAAGCTCTTTGAAAAATTTCCAAATTTGATACGAAATTATTTCATTTCCATTACAAATTCACATTTTGAAATAAGATAATTTCAACGTGCATATTGAACGTGCTAGTTGAAATTCAAAAATGAAATGAGCTATCAAACGAAATTACTGAATTCCAGATGAAAACACTTTTTCTGTGTATTATAACACAGTACACACAAATAGAAGGTATTATATACCGGAGGTTGTCAAAGTAGGAACTGTCAGAAATTTAAAAATGGCTGTGAACGTGAAGATGAAAAAAGTAAGCACAACAACAAATTGAAATTGAAATTGGCAGAAATAAAAATAATGGCTGTGAACGTGAGAAAAAAATAAACGTTAGCACAACAACAAAAATTGATTGAACAAAAGTCAAAATTCTAATGATATAACCTTAAATTTGTGTACTGTGGTATTATACTACGTTTTCATTAGAGCCAAAATGATTTTATAATTCAAGTTAAAAGTTCAAATGAGCTTAACTTGAATTATAAATTCGGTCACTCCACTCAAACAGAAGAATTTTCTTTTTAAATTTTCTTCATATTCAATCAAAATGATTTTATTTCGCAAATCACACAAAAAGCGTTTTCATCTGTAATTTGATAATTTCGTTTGACAGTTCATTTCATTTTTGAATTTAGATTGACTGTTAGTAGCTTGTTGTTGTTTTTCTTTTTTCTGTTTTGACATTTTCATACAAAATCTTTTCAGAGCCCTTCAAACTGTGCCCAATATGGTATGTTTTAGGTTTTTACGTAATTTTCAACCTAATTTCGTGCAAGTTTGGTTAAAATTATTTCATTTTTAAATGTGGATTTGTATGGGAAATGCGATGATTTCATATCGAATTTGGAAATTTTCAACGAAATAACCTCATTTGGTCTACGTAGTATTACCTGAAATTTTTAGTATAATTTCTCAAATTACTATCTTAAAAAATTTGAAAAAAAACGGATGCTTTTTCTCGTCTCTTAAGTCTTCGTGTAATACCACTCTTATTAAAATTAAAAATCTATTTTTCTTTTAGCAACAAACAAACAGAATTATACTATAGGTTTTGATTTGGGCAGTAATGTTTCATCAAGTAACTCTGAGGCCACACGAATGAGTAATTGCTTGCGAGTTACAAAAAAGCATACAAACTTTTCTAACCTACTCGTCAACTACTGGCTTTCCTTTTGCTGATCTCTTAACACTTCTCTTGTCCAGAAACTTATGTGAGATCTATCTAAATCTTCCCGATCTAAGCAAACAGAGCGTCATTGTGCTTGTTTATACGTGAAGAACGAAAGTAGAGAATTATTCTGCTAATTTTGTTTTCCTCTTTCTGTTTTTCGTAATTTCATAATGAAAGACACGCTTTGATTGGTTGTATTGAATAAGAGAAGGAACACAAAAGAGAACGTCAATGTTTTTCACCGAAAAATTTCAAATATTTTAAAATATATCATCCCCCTCCCTCTTATGCAAGTTACCCCACTCACCATCATAAAGCACAGGAAATGCTTGTGCTTGAATTTATTCACGTGTGATCAGGGCCAAAGATTTTTTGTAGGATTCATCCACTGATCTCTATATACACATGATAGTGTATTCCTTATAATGTATAACAGTTTTTTTGCTTCCATTTGAAGATGACAATTAGGTGGTTGGCTTCATAATTTGACGTCTACATTTACACAAAAAAACCTGTTTCCAAAATTTCAATCTGAAGAAAGAGAAACAGAGCCATGATATAAAAGGGAAAAACTTTGTGGGAGTTTATTTTATAATTTTTTTTTCATTAAGTTATTCATTGTGTATATTTTGTTTGTGCTATTATTTTCCAATAGCACTAGAATTTTATCAATAGAAAGGTGTTTAAATAGGTTATAGTAAATATGTAGATAGGATATGGGAACCATCGACTTTATCATTATTTCAGTTTGCAAACAAGTTGAACAAAACAGCTGATAAGTGTTATGAGGAGAATGCGATTACATAGTCTGTGTTTTTTTACGATTTTACCTCCTTGTCACACTCTTTACATTTGTAATTCCGTTTCATTTAACCATTTGTGAATGAAATAAAATTACAAACACAACAATGTTAGCAAAGAGATTTGGGGGGGAGCAACGAACGGAAATTTGACATCTTCATAGTGGATTATTTTGTATAAATTGTTGTACAGTCATATTGTTAAATAAAAGAAGTGGTCAGCTTCATAATATAATAATTCTTCAAATGGAAGCAACTTTCTTATGTCGATACGCTATCCAGTGTATTATAGAGATCAGTGGATTCATCAAAATATATATTAACTATTTTGAGTACTGAACGATATTATTTCCTGTATACAGCCATTCACTTTAGTGGTCCTCTGAATATACTCAAGGAAAGACGTCTCTTTCTAACGCCAAATCTGACATCTCAGTTAAGTAGTAGGGTAAAAGATGCATTGACATTTTTTCTCATCTAATTTGTTTATAAAAATTCGTAAAATACGGCTAAATTTTAAAACGAAACCAAAAAAAAAATAATTATGTCAAAAAAGACACATACCAATAGTAAACTAAACACTAGTGCAAAAATAACCGCCGAACAAACTATAATTATTATTCGTTTGATAAAAAAATACAAAAGTATTTGGGATAGGAATCACCCAGATTTTCGCAAGCGGCAAATACGTTATAATACCTTCAAAAAAATCGGAAGCTATTTTCAATTAACCGCAGAAGATGTTAGTCGAAAGTATAGACGGTTTAGAAATTGCTACATACAAGAGCTGAAACTGATTCGTGATAAGAAAAAGAGCTACACTAATCTGTTTTACTTTGATGAAATGGAGTTCCTGCGAGAACAAGTAGAGCATCGAACTGAGACCAAAAGAACTTCGTCTTCTATGGTAGCTTCTGATACGGCTCATTCAGATTTTATTCCTGAAACTGATGACGATGAGTAATTTTCCAAGAAAATAATAATTGCATATCTTTTTTGTAAAGTTAGGAACATTGTTTTGTTATTCACAGGATTCCTATAGAGTTACTAGAAGTAGATGATGAATATTCCTTAGAACCTCAGGAGGTGTATGAACTTTCTAGCAATGATTCAATTCATTCGAATCAAGAACCCATAATGAAGGCTGAAGAGATCAAGGAAGAAATGTCATTAAATTTAGAACCCGATGTTGCTGAAGAATGTCCAGTTGAAGAAATGCATTTCGAAGAAGAACTTAACCTTCCACCAAATGATAAAACAGACGAATTCGATATCTTTGCTGGATACTTGGCGAGTCAACTAAGAGAAATGGATAAACTTTCAGCATTGGAAACTATGGAGGAACTTCAGCGCATTATTTTTAAACGAAGAATTCATATTTTGAAAAGAAAGCAATCAAGTAATTAGGGATATCTGTGGAGGTTTTGTATAGACTGTTACAAAACAAAAGTCTTGAGATTGTTAATTCAGGTGATGTGCTTAGTTTCAGATTTAGAACTAGAAATTTAAATTAAGTTTCTTTAAAATTAAAATAAAGCGTAGTAATATATTACAAAAAATCAAATAAAGTTTTCTATACATCCCTATTCTGCTATCCGTTTAGGATTTTTGTTTTATTCGCTGATCTTCTGGTTATTTGTAATTTACAAAAAAATATATATTAAAGTTTATTACTCTTTGAAATAACTTGATTAAAAAACCTTATTACTTATAGGCCAAGAGCAAGAGAGTTTTGTTCAGGGGTGTTAACCGAATGTATGTAAGTCCACTTTGGCGGGATGGCCGGCGCGGCGCAAGCGTCAGGCACCACCATGATGAAACTTGCATCGCACGAAAAAAGGTAATTTGTTTTGTAAGTTAATATTCTTCACCTATTTGCTTTTAAAGTAAAGTAAAATTATTTTCAATATTTTTCAAAGCAATTAATCTGACAAAAAAATCTCATTTATTTTCAAAAATATTCAGCCCTATTATGGCTGCCAATTATCAAATTGATAATTGATAAATTTAAAATTCATTGATTAAAACTCCCACCGAGGAAAGTCATTAAAATCATTAAAAAGGCAAAAAAAGGCATTTATTAAATAATTGACATAACTTAACGTCCAATTTTAGTAGCATTACACTACCAACAATTTTTTTTAAGTTCTCTGACTATTGTCACTTAAAAGCGCCTTAAAAAAGTTAAAGCACCTCTATTCTTAAGTAGAAACAAGTGAGACCCATTTAAAACTTTGTTCTTTTGAACGATTTGAAGAAGTTTGGAACTGACGTGGCCATTAATTATAACATTTATGTATTTGTTCAACAGTTAAAAGTCCCATATTTGCAAATAAAATCGTTGTATACAGTGTATATTGTAGAATTGTAGACTTGTCCATTTATTTATATTTCTTGAATAAAATATGAGTTCTGCTTCAGAGATTTTTTGCCAAAACATTGCCAGTCTGTCAAATTTTGATGAAATGAGGGAAGCAAGTACCTGAAAAAGTTTCAAACGGCAATTTTGGCAATTTTTAGCAAGAATTGTTATTGTATGTATGTGTCTGACATCTGACCTACGTTAATCTGGCATTTGAAGACCAAAGAAGTTCTACCCAAAGAAATTTCTTGGGCAAAGTTTTTTTCAGAAAGGCGGTAACTTTTCGGTTAGCACTCTCTTCTTCCCAAAACAACAGTCTTTGAAGTGTGGAAAAGAAATACGGCAAAACTTGGCTGTTTTGGTTAATACTTGGAACGAAACTTAAGTTAACCTAAGAAAAGTCTCGAAATACCTTTTTTATTTTAAAATTTTGTTTAATATTAAAAAACAATTCATTTTGAAATAAAACGGCAATAAAAGGGTAAATGAGCGAAAAAATGACACTTACGGGTAAAAAGGCAAAAAAGGCATAATAAAATATATATGTTTTTGGAATCAGGAGGACATGAAGCGTATTTATATAATAAAGACGATCCTTTCATAAGATAACCGACAATAAAGGCAAAGTTAGCATAATCCTATCCATGCTTATAACGAACATATTTGAATGAAAAATTGATTTTGACCGTATGTATATGTCTTTAGCTTGCCATACGTGATAGAACCAAATTCAAAATCCATCGTGTGTGGAGTGGTAGAGCAGAAGTCGGAAGAAAAGTGGGAATGCGATTTAACTAGTGGAAGAAAGAAGAAGAATATAACTCATAGTTTGGCTTCGTTCATTGTAATGCCGTTTTCGGTTGGATGTTTGGAGTACTCCTTTTCTACTCTTTTTTACTCTAACTACTCCAATATTTCCATATGCCATAGGAACAGAACAAAACTCAAAACGAATCAAAAACTACATAATATTGAATTACAGCAATTCCGTAATTGCGTATACCGAATTCGCGTATGCGGAGACTTGAAACTATATGAAAATATAAAGATGCGTTTCAAGATAAACAATTGTGCATATATTAAAAAAAAATTGTACCTAAATCATTCTTTTTTTTACAAAAGCATTAAGGGTATTCATGCAACATATAAAGTTTTCATACAGCGAATTGTTGATGAATCGCGTATAAACACCGTGTTAGAGGAACTTTCAGAAAAACTTAATCGCGTAAAAGTTAAACCGAGTATATGGAGAGTTAAGTGTACATCCTTTAAAAAATTGATCATGTCATTGATCATGATATGTTTTAAAAATAATCAAATTTAATATTTAAAAAACCAATACTGTAACAGCTGTTTAAGCTCGAAAAACACGTTTCAAGAAAAATGGAGATGCATACATGGTTAACAATTACAATGAATGAAACATAATGTAATACCTACCAAACAAATTTCAAATATTTTTTTTCTTCCAAACTTGTCTACCCGAAATACTGTGCCACAGCAGAGTCCTTTAAAAAAAATTAAAATACATATGATTTTTTTACTCAACTTTTTTCTTTAAAATTGTATCTCACTTCAGCCATAAAAAAATCAAAATCTCCTGTTTTTATTCTCGTCGATTATTTTTTTTTTGTTATTTGAAGTATTTTTCATAATTATTAACAAATTGTGACTAAAAATAAGTCATAATACCAGTATAAAAGTGTTCCGTGCTTACTATCATTATTTATACGACACAAATTCGTGTCATGGAGTTTACGATTTGCTTTAAAAGAATCCCGTACAAATTTTGACAATTCGTATACGAGGTCGCCGGTCGTCGTAAATCGTTCGGCTTTTGCGATGTCGCATGAATACTCTTATTACTCGTATCTTCTCTATTCCTTATCCAGAATTAATAAAATAGCACACCCATAATATAAATTATCAATTATCAAATTATGCCATCATAAGATATTGAGGCCAAAATGAGGTACCCATTATATGTATAAATAAATCACTACAATTAGGTGAACTATAATTAACATTTATATTTATGTTATATAGTACACCTAGCCAACTCATACTTTGTGTGATGTGCTTTAGAAACTATAAAGCATTTGCCGCAAACATCATAGTTGGGGATACATACATATATGTACGTGTTACTTTTCAGACAATAAACAAAATGAGAGCGACCATAATAATACATTTTACGGACTAAAAATACTCAATAGCAACATTTACAAAGTCTTACTAAAAAAACCGCATGTACATACATCACATTCTTCAGCAATTTATAAAATAATAGTAATTTAAATAAATAAAAATAAATTGTCCAAATTTAATTAAAACTAATATTCGTATTCGAAATTCATTTATTAATACTTAAAGCAAAAATTTTCAGCACTAGTTTAATTAAGCATAAGCGGTGTAGATATAACAAATGTACCTAAATATCAATGGTTCAAATGTTAAACTCAACTCAATAACAAAATACACTATTTTAGGAAACTAGATTGAAACATACTTTTTGAACCTGAAAATTCGTAAAATTTTGAAATAAAGTTCCCGATATAACTACCTTCCAATGTCTTTATAAATACCGTGCAAAATGGCACATTTCGAATTAAAAAAATTTATTTTATTCTCTTTTTATTGAACATTTTTTACTTGCGATATTGTAGGTACTATAGGGCAAGTTTTGGATTCGTGCAAAAAAAAAAATTCGAAATAACAATCAAACATGACATTACGATGATAGAGAACACCAAAAAAGTGGATGGCAAAATTCTGTCTGTCTGTCTGTACCTTTACCAACAGCCTAAACCACTGAAGCGATTTTCTTCAAATTTTGAACTTAAGGTTTTTTTTGAAACTCTCCAGAGGGGAAATTGAAACTTTTTTTTAGCTCTGAAAATAACGGTACTCGCCATGCAACCGTTAAGGAAAAGCTTATTTATCTCGAAAATGCCTCCAACGATTTTAATAAAATTAAAAAATTAGTGTATTATTGTTAGTATAGTGTAATTTTTGATAAGAAAAAAATTACCGAAAACCCTTATTAACGGTACCTGCCATATAACGGTTTTTTTAAACTTTCGATTATCTCGTTAACCGCTTAAATGATTTCAGTCAAAATTTTTACGTAAAAGCTCATTTAAAATGTTAATAATACTGCACATAAAAATTTAAAAAAAAAAATAATTTTGGATTTTTATAAAAATATAAATTTTTTTTTGAAAATTCAAAATTGTTAAATGAATTTTTTAATTTTTTTTTGAAACTAGGTTAAAAAATGTATTTTAATACATACTCAAAATTGCCATACAAAAACTTTTTTTTAAAATGTTATTAAAATTTTGTATATACAAAATTAATTTTTAAGAAAACCGGTCCAAAGATTTTAATTTTTTTGTTTACATATATCGGGTTTTTCAATCAGAGCGCTACAAAAGTTTTTTTTAAATAAAACAAAAACGATTTTGGATATCAATAAAATTCTTTATTCCTGTGAAAGTACGTTTGTTGCCATTATGTATGGAACTCGATTTCTTTTGAATGGCCACCACGCGGGCACGCTTGCAGAAGTCCAGACGCTGAACCCAATTTTCGACGGTTTTCATGCATAAATCGGCCGATACCGCTGCAATTTCACGTTCGATATTCGTACGAAGTTCATCAATCGTCGCTGGCTTGTTGGCATAGACCATAGACTTGACGTAGCACCACAGGAAATAGTCTGACGGCGTCAAATCGCACGACCGAGGCGGCCAAGCGTCTGGACCATATCGTGAGATAACACGCTCTCCAAACTTGGTTTCCAATAAATTGATTGTGACATTCGCTGTGTGGCATGTCACAACATGACAACATGACATGTTCTCCAAGTCCATATCATCCAATTGGGGCCAAAAATATTCGGTTATCATTGAACGGTAACGATCCCCATTCACAGTAACGTGCCGGTCTTGATCATCACGGAAGAAGTACGGCCCAATGACGCCGCCGGCCCATACACCACACCAAACCGTAATTTTTGCGGGATGCAATGATGACGTACGGAGTACCTGTGGATTGCTGCCTAACCAATACCGCATATTTTGTTTATTGACGAAGCCATTCAGCCAGAAATGAGCCTCATCGCTGAAGATGATTTTTCGATGAAAATCCGAATCATTTTCAAGTTGTTGCTCAGCCCAATTCACGAACATACAACGCTTCTGGTGGTCAAGCGGCTTCAGTTCTTTCGTCAATTTAATCTTGTAAGGATGTAGGCCAAAATCTTTTCGCAAAATTCGCCACAACGACGTCACAGAGATGCCCAACGCTTGAGAACGTCGAGAACGACGTGTGAGAGACACATTTGGGCTTTCTGCAACTGAAGCCTCAGCGGCAGCAATATTATCGATACTACGGGCACTTCTTTGTCTCACTGGCACGGGAACATTTTGTACTGTGCCTGTGGATTCAAATTTTTCTACTAGACGCTCAATTGTTGATCTGCTAGGACGATTATGACGACCATAAATTGGACGTAGCGCTCTTAACGTTGAGGCCACTGACTCCGAATTTCGGTAGTAAACTTTTATAATTTTGACTCGTTGTTGGCTCGCATATCTTACCATCATAAAATGGCAAACCTTACTGAAGAGAAATGTCAAGAGCGACAAGAAATATGGCATCGTTTGCTGTCCCTGTCGCTCTACTTTTGTAGCGTCCCTGTTGAAAACCCCTTTATTTATATTTTTCCAAGTAAGCAAATGGCATACTTGTTTTTGAGCTCTAAGTTTTTAACTGATTTTTTATGCAATTTTATGCATATTTTAAAAGTTCTTAATTCCAAGCAACTTAAGAACATAAGAGCAAGTACGTGAGAACCAGTCTTGCATTTTATTTCTGTAGGTACTCAGTGAGTTTATCTTTTCCCTAGGCCTCTTTTATTGTCAAGCAATAACAAAATAAATTAGTGCAGGCAACTAGAGTTATAACTCTTATAAGTTGAAAAATAAAATTATAAGTTGAAAAGTTTTATTGTAAAACTGTAAGTTTCTTCCTTTAAATAAATAAATAAAATACATTTGGTGGCACAACAACAGCTCGTAAAGAACCAAGGCCTAGTGACTTACAACTCTCAACCATTCCTGTGTGCGTTTTTTTGGCAGGAATGGAGGGGACCTGAAAAATGTAAAGATTAATATTTTGCGTATGTTCTTGCTTCTTATTTTTTAAGTAATTTTGAAGTTGGTCATTGATGGAGAAATATTCACTGATGAAGACTGAATATCTTTTTGGGAAGGTTTTGTCCCTCAGATGTGCAAAAACTAAACGTGTAACTACTTTCAACTATCAATGAACCTCTAGTTATTAAATAAAAACATCCAAAAACAATCCTTCTATGAAAAGGCGAAATATTAAACACTATCCATCCATCCATGGACGCATCCCTCGAGTCAGCTATCGATACATTTCTTAGGATAATTTATCTTAAAGAATTGAATTTTGTAGTTTTGTTCTCGAAACAAAAATATTGATTCTGATTAACCTGATAAAACCTATTTTTAAAAACCAAGAGCTTAAACAGTAATTATAAGTCTCACACTCAAATATAAAAAAATTGTTCGCCGAAGTGACAAAAACCATAGAAAAAGCTGAAAAAATGTACTTAAACTTTTTTACTGGCACTATGTACATAGGTAGATATTAAAGGGAAAGTTTATTGGATTCATGCATCAATAAAAATTTGAGATAACAATCAAACACGGCATTGCGATGATAGAAGAGAACATATGATTCATTCTTTCTTCCGTATTTCAAACAATAATTTTAAAATTAACGGTACCTTAATCCAATTGATTGGTCTAAAAAAAATGGCTTCCGCTGAGCTTCATGGTCTAATAAAATGAAGTAAAAAGCTTTTTACAAAGCTTAAAAAAGTGCTCATGCTCAGTGCTCTTGTACCTACTTCCTCTTGTACATATACTTACCTGCCTTGTAAACTAGAATATTAAATAAATTTTCTTCTCGTTTGATACCACAGATTTCAGAGAGAAATTTCTTCTGAATAAGGTAAATTGGCTAATTATACAGTTAATTGAATATCATTTATGAATATTGCTGTTAAATAAAAATCAAGTGCATTTTTTCACTGCAAGGGAAACACTCAAAAAATGAAATTTATAAGTGTTATGACGTTTTCTATTGCTTGCTATACATTCCCACTTTCCAAGTTTAACAAATTATATGAGAGAGGGTGTACCAGTGGCCGGGGATTGCAACATGTGTCATTCACTCTGCGAAGGAGGGGGCTCGTTTGAAAAAAGTCTTCGTTGACAATCGGTCGATTTTGGTTCACACAAAATAATGCCAGTTAAATCATTCATTCGTGTCGCGAACACTTTAGGAACAAGCTGTGTGTGCGAGCTGTCTTTGGGTTGTTCCAATCGCGCGATATATTTTTGCCTCAACAAAACACCCACCTTTAATAAAAGTTATCAATATTGCACTTTTGTTGCTTACGGAAATAATAGTACCCACATACCGGATCTAGAATTCCTGTTTTGAACATTATTTTTGTTTACTTTCACGATTTCTACTTATTTCGGTGGTTTCTGTTGAAGTTCGATACTTCTAAGCGAAATTTGAAACAAAAAAAAAGTTCATGCAATTTTTAAGAAATACCTTTTTGACTTAATAGTTGTTGTTGCTGTTTTGTAAGAGAGAGAGAAATAGTGGAAGTTTTGTTATTCTGTATAATTATAAATTATAAACAAAAGAAAATGCAGCTTTTTGGCGGAATCGAAGGGTAAGCACGAGTTTTGATTTTATCACTTCTTGCTCATTATAATTTGTTCTGCATTCCTAGACTTCAGATATCAAAATAAATATATAATTTAGAGGTAATGTGCTGACGCAATCAAATATATTTCGCATTGCTTTGCTCAATGTTTTTAAGATTATGGTCAACAAATTTTAATGGATTGATATTTGTGTAGGTATTTATGACAAGGTAATTAGTACCTATTATCATTGCCTAAAATATTTAAGGGCAAGTTTTGATCACACTGATGTACAAAATTATTATTTGTACCTACCTACCTACCAAAGAAAAAGAATGTTACAAAATACAAGACAAAGCAGGATTGATGGATCATATTAAGATCAATAGTATTATTTTAGTTCGTGCGAAAATGCATTATAACAAATATTATTATACCTACTTACTTATGTAGGTACTTACTTTATCAATATCTTTCTTATGCAAACAAAGTTATTTCATGATTTTCCCTACGTTTCGTCAGATTTTCCGGAATTCTTCAGGGATAGCTTTCTTAAATATAAATTATATTATAGCAATTTAAATATATACATAAAAATATATATGTTATTTTTTGTTTAGAAGAACTTTAACAATTTTATAGTCAAAATTCATAAATAAATAGATTTGAAAAGCAAGCACTTTTGAAAAGCACATGTGCTTACCTATACTTACACGTTCACATCCATAAGTACGAGTACCTACATTAATTTAGCAAAATTTTTATGATAGGGTAAACAGCCCAATTGTTTGGCACACCCCCGCATTGGCATATAGAATTTAAATATATAGTGCGTATATACTCGTAGGTAGTATTTTTTAGTTAAATTTTGTTCAAGAATACTGTCTGCCTATGCCATTTGTTTTTTCTTCTTAAGCTTCGTAGAAGGGAAAAACCCTATAAAAAAGGGTTGGGGCTGAAATTCTGTGGGGCCATAATTCTGTTTTCAAAATTTTGATGCATGTCAAAATTCTGGTTGTACAAAATACTCCATGACCAAAATTCTGTTTTTCAAAATTCTGTATATCAAAATTCTTTTTGTTCAAAATTCTGTATTTAAAAATATAGAATTTTGGAAAACAGTTTTCTTGTAATGGAACTACAGTGTGACTCTCGCTAACTTGAACATACGATTACTTGAACGATGCAATAACTTGAACATGCTATTTTTCCCTTGAAGGTATTTTGTAACTTGAAGAGGCCATATATTCAACGCTCGGTAACTATAATTTTTAAATAACTTACTCTATAAGTTGAACCGTTAAAAGAAAGGCTTAAGGCCTTTCTTGTATTTTCAAGTAAATTTTATAAAAGGAAAAAGTGTAGTTTTAAAAGGTGTTAACATTTACAAACTAGGCTTAAAAGAGATAGTAAATCCGAATTTTGACACTCAAGCAAATGGCAGGAATAATTATGGAAGAATGCAAAACAAGAATAATTTGTTGGTTTGATCCAATTACTTGAACAGACGTGATTTCGTGTGTGTTCAAGTTAACGAGAGTCCGCTGTAAATTAAACGTGGTTAGAACATAAATACATAACTGAAACGATTTTAATCTTGATACTTTTTTAAGGCAGAGTTTTGGTCTGTTTTTGATGATGAAAAGCCAAATACGGAAGTTTTTCCAAGCATATAAAACATTGTCGATGTTTTGAGTCACCGACTAAAAAGCTGAAAATGATATTCTTTTGGCAAAAGCGCAGGTGAATACAGTAAAAAATGGAGAGCACATTAAAAAAAAAAGTCGACTTGAAAGCTTAATTGATTATTTAAAAACCAAGAAATTAAATTTTACTAAGAGTATTCACACAACAGTATGTAAAGTCGTAGTAAAAGTAGTAAAATTTAACGCAAATATGTCACAATTTACGTGTGAGTTATAGCAAAAAAACAAGTAGATATAGATACCCCTCGAAAGTTTCAGATTCTTTCCAAAAACAAAACCTTGCAGTCCATAACCATCAATGGACTCCAATACATTGATTTTTGGAACAGCTTTTACTCATGTTTTTGACGCCTAAACTTCTTTTTTTTTTGCAATCACTCATATCCAAAATTTGCTGTAGGCTCTGGGTCTATAGAATCATACAAAAATGTTTTGTGTAAATGAGAATCTTTTTTAGACAGAATTTTAGTTTTCAGAATTCAGTAGAATTTGGGAAACAGAATTTTGAGCAGACAGAATTTTGAAATACATAGTTTTGCACATACAGAATTTTGACATACAGAATTTTGCATTTGCAGAATTTTGAAATACAGTACAAGTCTATTTCAAATACTTATCAAGTACAGGTCCATTTCAAGTACACACAGTTCCTAAAATAAAAATTCTACATTTTGATATCTTCATATAATCGTTGTTTTTAGTTCTCTGGCCATCACTGTACATTCATATATGCATGTAGTGTACATACATAATATGTACCTACATATATATGTCAACATAAGAATGTAAATCTATTTATACACAATGTTTATTGTTATTTTTGCAACATAAACTTTATTTTCCGCTAGTTTTACTTGTATAAAACACCAAAATCTTTGAAAACATCATGTCAAATTAAAAAAAAAAACTCAAACACAAACGAGTCTAATAACAACATAATTAAATTAAACCTACGCGTAGTAGCTTAAAACTTGTTTATATAAAAAGTTTAATTTATATTATTTTGCGTTGTTTTTTTTTAACATTTTATATAAATAGGAAAAGAATATGGAACATTTTGTATTTATCTTCTATATTTAATTATCTAGCATACTTTTGTTTAGTGATATTGAGTCGGTACATGCGTATTCAAATGCTTGAGATAGTTTTTAATTTCTTAATCTCTTATACATAAAACTGAACTGAAAAATAAAAATATTTTTAGCGGTTAGGTTGGGTCACATATAGCAAAACTATAATCTTATCCGTAATCAGCCGATGGAGTAGTAAAACTAATAATTTAAGTTTCTGAAATGCGATTTAAAAATACGATACTCAAAACAAGCCAAGCCTACGGGAGGTACTCCAAGTTGTTAAATAGTTTTAGATTTGTAATAAAAAAAAAAAAACAATGAAACAAATCAAAGATCTAACTAACTGATGTCTAGAACTAATTAAACAGTTGAATTCAATCTACTCGCTAAATCTTGCTAAATGAGATTAAAAACTTTATTAAAAAACATCATTTTCAACTTTAGTGTGTGCCTATGGATACTTACTTGATTCTAATGTAAATAATACGCACTTAGTTTCTAATTGGGAATTATTATCTTGACGCGTTACCAAAATAAAGATAAGACCAAATAAATAAATAATAAACTTTAAATGTTGTCATAAATCATAAAAACCTTTCAAAAAGCGTAAGAGGCCGCGCTCAAGCTACACACTTTGTTCCAATCCGATATGGTTTCGGTGTGGGGTGGCGTATGTGGAACTTTTTTTGTCAATACAAATTTCTAATCCGATTGTGACGGTGCGGGGTAGCGATGGCGTGCGTGTTACATTTTTGTTATTATAAAATAACTGAATAGAGAGCAAGGTCCAGATGATGGGAAATGATTTATATAATTATATGCCTTATTTGTAAAAGAGCTAATGCCCAATTTTTTAATTTTTCGGAAATTGAAAAATTTGTATTTTTTTAATATTCTGAAAATGGTTATTACTTTGGAAAATAAAACTTTCTATTTATTATCATACAGTCATAGAATATATTTCGCTGGGTAAAAAAGTACCTACACTTTAGTAAATATTGTAAAAAATGGGCATTGATCCTTTTAGAAACAAGGTACAGACTTTAACTAAACACTTATCTTAAAATGCATCCTAAAGGTCATAATCGTAACAAGATGCATTTTTAATCTTATTATGGGTGATAAAAATGTTGAAAATCCTAAAGATTTTAGTTTGAAAATAATAATGGTTTGCCTAAGTTGGTCGAATGTTTTAGAAAAATCAGTATACATAAAAACCATTTCACTTCCATTTTCTAATGCGTTAGAACATTTATGCAAGAATGTAAGGAGGTTTGTTACTGTTGATTTTCTTCTCACAAGCCCATGCTGTTGTTCATATTTTATATTCTTGATATGGAATGCTAATATCTCAAACACAACTTGTTCAAAGAGCTTTGGAATACATTATAGTTTGGATATAGACCTATAATTCAAAATATCAATTTTATCACCTTTTTTTAAAAACTGGAGTTACGAGTAGCAATGAAGTTTTCCATAAATAGGGACATTTCCCTGATTTAATCAAAAACTCAAACAAAAATTGGAAGAGGCTCAGCCAGCATATGCCTACAATGTTTCAATAGTATTGGGGGAACTCCATCTGGCCCAGAAGAGAAATCATCACTTAACGATGAGAGAAGGTGAAAAAGATGAAAGAAGAAGAAGCGCATAAGAATGCAAATTTCTGAAATAATGTTCATCAATATCAAGAGGTTGTGTCTTCGAAAGAGTTACGAAAATTGTTAGCAAAGGCATTGCAAATATCAATAGTTTCTTTCAACACACAATTTTCATATATGAAATTTGCGGGGTAACTATCGGAATTTTTCTTTGAATTTACAAACTTCCAAAATGCCATAGGGTCTTGTTTAAGAGATCTTCCTATTTCGTATACATGATTAGTATAGAGACTTTAAAAGAGATTTAAATTCTTCGAAAAAGACAATGTAAGAGTTTTGGTCAACTAATGAAAGAGTTTTTAAATATTTTGCCAATGCTCTATTATTTCTTTTATTTCGCAGTGTCCTCAACTCTTTTGTTTACCATAAGTGGCAAAAGCTTGTATTTTTAAATATTTTCAAAGGGATAGTATTATTTATGCATTTATAAAGTATGGTATTGTAACAACTGTCACATTTGTACTACAACGACTCTCGAATGAACTATAACCACTCTCGAATAAAAGAAACACCGAATTTCGGATTAGACAGGACACACAACAACCTACGGAGAGCTTTGTTGAGCTTTCGAACTTCCAATACTTAATGTCAAATTGAAAACTTTGGAATGGGAAATTTCCCCTGTGGAAAGCTCTGGAAGCAAATACTAGAACCTTACAGTTTTTTCGGGAACCTTGTGAAAAGTATAAAAGCACATGTCTGACCGCCAGAGGACAGTTTATTTTTAATCGTGAATGAGTTAAGTTGGTTGTAATAAAATTCAAGTTAGTGAACTTATTTCAGTGGTGAACAATAAATTGTTTTGTTGTATGAAAAGTAAAGTGTTTTATTTTGTGAAGTAAATAAGTGGAGAATTTAAATAAAGTGAATAAGTTTTATTAACGAACCTGGAGAAAATATTACAGAATTAAAACTTGTAACTGCATTGTCAATATTACTAGAATTTGATATACTGTCAATACCAGATCGAGCTTATTATTAATGTTGTAATAGTAAATATTATTGCTCATTAAAATACCTTTCCAACGATATACATCTTATTGGTATTTGTTGCACCAGTTTTCATAGATTTTTTCAATACTGGAATGCAGAAACACAAAACCTTTATAAGCGAATAACTTTTTTCACACAGTGATTTGAAATAAGCTGCCATAGTGACTATTGTAGCACATTCAAATACCTTTTCAACGACATACGTCTCGTTGTTATTGTTTCCTAGACCACCTTCCATACATTTTTGCCCATTGTCCTTTGAAACTAATAACAGATAAGTGTGTTTTTTTTTGTGCCAACTTCTTTGTTTATAATAAAAGTGCACCAAAAACGCCATCATCCCTGTTTTTATATTCGATTAGTAACTGCATTTTAGATGTTAATTATATTTTAGTTATAAAATGATAAGGGCACAAAAACACATAAAAAATGTTCATGGAAAAAAAAATTCAGTGGTATAAAAAAAATGTTCCACATACGCCACCCTACACGTTAAAAGTAAATTGCACAAAAACTTTTATTATATTTTTTTGGGAAACTAAAAGTGGGGTATATTTTCTGACAGTTTCTGAGCCAGATAAATATTATTTTTATTAAAAAAAATGGTCATCTTATTGAGCTTAGCACATAATCATAGTTTTAGGTTACACCTAAAAGCTTGGCAATTTTTATGTTTTCACGACAGTTAAGTGGTAATTTCAGTTCTAGCCAAAGGTTTTTTTTACTAATATTTTGTATTTGCAGATTTTTAATTTCTTACTAATAAATAAATAATATTAATAAATGACACTATGACAAATATTCAACTCAAGTGGTAGCTACATATATACTCCATTTATATACTTAACTGACTTTACACACTAAATTGAAATGTGAATTACGTGATTAAACCATGGAATTTACGGTATTTTCATAGAAGTCAATTGAGTAGGTGATTTACGACTGTATCTATGTAGGTACTCGTATATTATATTTAACGCAAGCAAACATCATTTTGTGTAAGCAAATTGTAAACATGAAAGTTATAGTGAAATATAATATAAGCTTCATTAACCAGTCACGTAACTATAGTGCAATTTTCATCTGCTGCGATTAATTCAAACCAACCCTTGCTTGAAACTCATGTTAGATATCAAGATTTTCTCTTGAAGGTATACTGAGGTGCAAATTAAACTATATACATATATATAGGAATGAATATAGTTAAATATTAACTACAATGCAAGACCTTTAAATTAAACCAAACTAAACACTTTTAAGAAACATTTTAATTTTGTTTAATCATGAGATTGAAAGTTTTTTAATTTTTTTTTAAATCAATTCACGAAAAAGATTTTGAAAGAAACTAAGAAATGAGTGTCTTAAGTCTTCAGTTAGGTTGCACAAATCGAGTGAAATGAAAATGAACAATGAAATCAAAATTTAAAATCAAGTGAATTCATTTTCAGTGTTCCATATATTTCGATCGGTTTGAGGAAAACAAAAACGTTAAATTTAACAAAATCCAGCAAAAATTTAACAAAATCCAAAATAAAAAATTTAAAAATCAAAGATTTTAATTTTTTCCTTAATCACGCTGGAGGCATACTCAAATAAAATAATATCTTAACTTTTATAAAGGCTGATATCTTTAATATGACGTGTTTTAATTCAGATTAAATCTTTAAACCTGGACCCGCCCATCTAACAATTTAACTTGTATAAGGTTCTATACAAGCTATTTTCAGACTGCTATAGTAATAGTAAAAGGCCTTAAGCAAGTCATTTTGGCGCATTTACCCAAGCTAATTAACTGCCATAAGACTTTTGTTGACAGGTCTTATAGCAGCAATTAGCTTTTCATGAAGTGCTATTAGCTTGGCTAAATAAGCTATAACCTGCCTTAGATATTTATATAAGGCCTTACGAAAGCCATTTTGACAGCTATTGCCAATTGCTTGCCTTGGATGTTTAAAAAAGGCCTTACCAAAGCCATTTAAAGCCTTGGATGTTTATATAAGGCCTTACCCATCGAGAGAAAAATTTTTTTTTACAAAGCTGATTCTGAAATAAAAAAGATATATTTTGTATCGGGTTTTATTTTATTTTTCTGATGTTGTATTTTGTTTTGCATTTTATTTTATTGTATTTTTTTCTTCTCAGTAAGCTTCTGAAACCTTTTTTCTGTATTCTGTAATGAGTCAAATGGTAGTTTAATTATAAAAATGAAAAGTTTTTTTTACCTGGGATTTGAACTCGATTCTATATCCTATGCCAATTTGATGTTGAGGAAAACATAATTAAAAGTGAATAAGTTGATACCACATACTTCACGTTCACGCAGAGGGAACAGTCAATAACTGTGCGCATCTAATATCTGTTCTTCCAAACTTCTTGAATGTTCTCTGGCTTTTTAGGAATTGCTTCTCTATTTTTTCTCACTTGTCTTTGGTAGGTTCCAGATCTTTAAAATTTTTGCCATGAGTTATTCATTTTTAAGTTTTGCTAAAAATTTCAATGCTACTGTAAGGACTTTTTTTCTGTTTTACGATGTTCAATGGGTACCTACGTTCTTATTTATTTTAATCTGATTCTTTAATAAGCACAATATTAAATAAGACACACTTGTTGATCTTCACTGATTATTTTAATTTGTATGAGGCCTTTACAAACAAGTCTTATACAAATTGTTTGCAATAATTTGTCGTAGAGAGCCTTATAGCAGCAATTATTTTAATCATTTTCAGTAAACTTTGGAAGGCCTTACACCAGCCATTTATAACTTATATTTACAAGCCTTATGTAGAGCTTGCGTAACTTATATTTTAAGGCCATATAGCAGCTATTTGTTTAAATTTCAGGTGGAAAATTCCTGGCTTGCTCAAGATTGCCTTATACAAGCTCTATACAAGCTATTACTTGCCAAATTCGAAAAATTTGACCTTATATAAGCTAAATTGTTAGTTGGGTACGGTTATTTGTTCATAAAAGTAAATTTTTTTCTTAAAAAACTTTAGAAAGTGTAAAAAACCCTTTAAATACCGAGTTTTATAATATTTGAACTTTAGAAAGTGTAAAAAACCCTTTAAATACCGAGTTTTATAATATTTGATTTTCAAAAAAAAAATGTTTGGACATTTTTTGAAAGTCCAAAATGTAATTTTTTAAGAATTGTAGTAGGAAAACTTATTGGCATTGTTGAGAAGCTTCTGTATTAAAAAAATTATTTAAATCAAAATAACCGTTTTGAAGAAAATCGAAAAAAAAAGTAAAAATGGTTCTTTGGGGATGTACCATAACCATTTGAAAATAAAAAATGGTTTCACACCCAGAGGTAGCTTTTAATTAACGAATTTTTCTTTTTTTAAGAAAAATTGTGGAGCCGTTTTTGAGATGTATAAGATTTTGTTAAATTGACATAAAATTGTATGGCAGGTACCGTTATTATTAGTTCTAAAAAAAAATTTAAATACGTGTGGGCAAAATCACCAAAACCTAGGTACCAAGTTTTAAGAAAATCTTAAAGTACCTATATCGCAAGAAACAATCGAAGTCTTGCAGTCCACAATTGAGGCCTTTGTGATTAAACATTGCATCAAAAAAAAAATATGAATGCAAATTCGAAGGTAATCTTGTTAGCCAAAATTGGTTTTCACCCCTCCCTAGGTAAGCTCCTCGGATCACACAGCTAGTACAAAAAATCAACTTTTTATTTATTTCCGTTAAGCGGGCCATTCACGTTCAAACTATCGTAAGGACGGTCCGACGGACTTCAGTCGTATACGACAGGTTCTACCGTGAATGTCCTTGCCGTACATCGGACCGTGCGACTAACGACAGGTTGGAAGTCCGTTGAAAATTTTAATGAACTTTACGACAGGACCGAAATAGTCGTATAGTGAATGTCTGTTTTTGAGACTGTCCGTGCGACCAAGCTACTCAGTCTTCAAACAATCGTCAAATAAAATAGATGTTTTTGGAATTGTTTCTAGCTGACAAAATAGATTTAAAAAATGGAAGGAGCCAATGAAAAAAAAATTGTTAATGAATTTATATCGCTTTATGCAAAACATTTGTGCTTGTATAGTCAGCACAAAGCTCATCTTATAGCAACATGCAAATAACTCCTTCCTGTCGGTAAAAACTGCTAAGCGGGCTTCTGCACTTGTATAGCATCTATCATTAGGGTATCTTGTTTGGTGATTTGGTTTCGAATTACATCTAACAGCTTACCGAGTGTTTGTTTTAAGGAACCTACTTCACACTTTAAGATACAACTAACAACGAGTGAAATTTTTTTGTCACACGTCCGTACAACCGGGTCGCATGTGCGTACTTTTGACCGTCATTGCGACAGCCCGATAGACAGACTTTGCGACTGTCTCAACGTGAATGGCCCGCTTTACTCATAGCTACGGACCTGTAATTTTCTTAAAGTCAAATAGCTTCTCATGAGCTTTGAATTTGCCTAGCTAATAGTGAAGAAAAATATTTATGAAACTCAAATGTACAACTCCATACATTGTTTGTGCTTGTAGCTACAAGTTTACAAGTGCAAGGCTTGTAGTTTTATGAAATAGGCCCTAGGTCACAACTCACACGTCACTTTGGTTTTTACAAATTATTGTATTATATTCTTTAAAAGCGGACATCAGCCGTGTTTTGTTGAAAGCTATACACAGCCAGGCAAAAGCATTTCAACAAAACGGGTAGGAACAAACCGGTTACTAAAGCTCCTTCTGTATGAAAATTCCATAATTCCAAACTGTTCCAAGGCACTGTTCGCTAGTCACAATCGACTCTAAAAAAAAAGGTAAAGTTATTGGCAGCTGGCGATATGTGTTGCACTGCGTGTAAAATTTCAATTAGCTGGCTGGCGACTTCTCAACAAAACACGGCTGTTATGTTCTCTGTGCGAAGTAGAATAAAATGTATATGTTCTTATATTTCTTAAGCAAAAGAATAGGACAAAAGCGGGATATTCTTTTGCTTTGTATTTATGAGACCGAAAAACTGAAAAAATATTGGCTTATAGAATTGCTGATATGTGTGCGCTCATTTTTCAAAAAGCTACTAACAAAATGCTGTGGTGAGTTTCGTTATGAGTTTTCTTGTGACTATTAGGGGGAAAATACCAAAATGTAATCGAATCACAACAATCCTCACAAGGAGTAGTCATAAGAGCTTATGAGTTGTGACTTGTGAGTGACTCTTCACAAGGGGGAGAATCAGGCTGTTAATCAATAAATGACATGATATCTTTCCAGTATTTATCACTTTACCACATTTACCACTTCATAAAATTGTGACGATTTTCTAATACATGTGTCACACACATGCACTGCTTTACGAAGTGTACATATATGGTTGTCGTAGAAAACGGTTCCGTCACACATTTGCGTGTATATGTGTTAAGAGTTATCCGTTCATTAAACACGAGATTTGCCAGGTTAATATTATTAGTACGTTAACAAACGTCACAGACTATTACACATTTTTTAATAAGAACTACAAATTAACAAATGTATAAATAATAATAAACCGTCCTCATCCGTCGGTTGTTTATTAAAATGGGGTAAAATTAAACCATAACATCGAAAATTGATGTATTCTTTCTCCAAGGCCTAACCTAAATTTTGCTCACCCTCAATACTTATTGATCAAAGAGAGAAAGTGTGAAAATATTCCAAAAAAGTTGCACTTTGGAACAATAACCATATTGTCATAGGTTAGGTTCGACCAGCATGGGCAGTTTTATTTGATCTTGAGTGTAGTGCTTTAAATATGAACTGAACTGTTTGCTCTGCAAGGTTATTTTTTATACATTCAATTGGATTGCAGTAAATCCTTGGGTTGGGGGTATACGTATTGATTGTTTTTGTTTGTGAAGGCCTTTATCTACATATTATTATTCTCTGGTTTTTATGGTGTATTCTGTGGTGACAATTAATTTATTTGTATATTGTTAATACGCAGTGAAATGCAGGACACCTGTTGAAAATGAGAAAGAACCTATACCTACCTTTGGTAAATATTTGTATAAACAAAAATAATAATTGCGTAATGAGTGCGCTAGGAATGTGGGCAAAACTTCCTGCTCTAGCACACTACCGTTGGAAATAAATGGACAAGTCGATTTTGATATATTTTTAAAAATACGGAAGACGGTAGGTGGTTCCAAGAGAATTTAGGAAGATTGGGAAGAATATATCACAGAGCTGCTTCATCACATTTACTAACAAAAAGTACAAATTTTATTAATTTTTAAACGAAGGAAACATTGTCTTGGGTAATTGAGTGCTAATGCGGAGATTTATGCATGTTTTTCTTTTTGAATTGATACAAGTACTATTCCAATTTTATTTATGATCAACTAATCTATTATTCAAAGAATTTTTTTTTTTTAATTATTTTCATCATCTTATTCTTGATAAGTTTTCATGTTATCAAGTTGTAAGAACTCTAGATATCTAGAGTTAATAAAGATTGCATTTATTACTAAATTAGTATAAGAATTGAGACTATTTTTGGATTTTTAGTAACGAAGATAAACGTAATTAAATGTTTTTAAAACCAAATAATAAAAACATTCAATGAACAATTTTTACTTTTCTTTACCCGCTCATCATTTATTAAAAAACGCCGACAAGATGATTTTATTTTAACCAATTTGAGTAAGGTTAATGGTACCAGTATCTATTTTATGATAGGTTCAAAACTATTCACCCGTTGGCGTTGCTATGAACTCAAATTTTTTAAATGGATTTCTTTTAACGTTTGCCCATGAATCAGAGCATAAGACTTCCTTTTTTAAACGTTTCTCTATTTACTTTACGGCAGAGTTACTTAAGCAGAACAAGGGCACGAAAAGCCTTTTCATTTCAGATTTGTTAAACCTCTATTACACGATTGTGCTACCTAGTGGCATGATGGTAAGTTGGACTGTCATGCCGAAGGTCTGGTTTCGGTTCCCGGCCGCTGCCACCTAAAAACAGAAATGTTTTTCCCGAGGTACTTCCTCTTGCGAGGAACTGACAAATCCTCCATAGTATACTTGTCATAAATAAGTGCTTCTCATCTAGTCGTTCGGACTCGGCAAAAAATTGTAGGTCCCTTCCATTCCTGCCAACAACACGTACACGGGAATGGTTGAGACTTGTGAGTCAACTAGGCCCTAGTTCTCTACGAGCTGTTGCGCCACCATATTTATTTTCTATTACACGATTACTCTTTGTCCTTAATTCTTGTCAAAAAAAAAAATGAGTGTTAAGGCTTAGTTAAATCTTTTCTCTTTTTCACACTCACTTAATTTTGAAAAGAATCAGGGAGCCCTTTTTTTGACTTCTTCTGATTCCCCCAACATAGCCACTTAGGTACTCTACTTTTTATTTTTTTTTCTCTAAATAATATTTTATTATGTTCATCAAACATTCTTTTAACTCATTCTACCCAGACAAGCTGACTTATAACACTGACATCAGAATTAATTGCCCGATAAATTGAAAGGCAGATCCACTATATTATACCCCCTCTTACACATCAGTTGACGACATTTTCTTCCATCTATACATCATCACTAAAAGTCATTTAACTCTATATTGTTATGAATTGGTTTGCAAGTCCAAGTAACAATTTTGATACAAAAAAAAGGGGACTGCCACTTCATTGGACTATTGTATCCATAAAAAGATGATTAAATTTAAAAAAAAAGTTTCTTACAAGCATAATTCAATTAAGACCTTATGTAGCTTCAATCATTGTGGCTATATATAGAATTGAATTAGACTCACCCAATTGATGGCAGCCAGCCGTTGATGAACTCTCCCTTATATTACGTGTAAGTTTTTTAACTAACCAACTAAGCAACGAGGAACCATGTCCCCATATTAAATACAAATTTGCATCTGCATTAAAGCATTGCAACTTAAGTGCCTATCAGCAGAATGTATCAAATCAAGATTTATGAAGTTTTACTATTATATGGTTTAAATTGATTGCTACAGTTATTTGTTTGTGTGACCTTTTATTAACATTAATAAATAAAAATGGATACAAATTTAAAATAACATCTGCCGGTACCTAATCTATTTTTGACTGTTAATCAATTAAACGCGGAGGGCGCAAATGATAATCTAGAAAAAAAAACTTTAATTAAAAGTAATAGCAGTCAGTACTTACCAAATTTTTCTAGATTCTGGTAGATTGAATGAAAGTTTTTTGTTTCTAAAAAAATAAAATGGGATGAACACAATCTTTCCAGCGAAATTTAATATCTTTTCAGTTTAAAGAAAAACAAATACAAAAAATTTGTATGGTTAATGCCATCAAACAAAACTTTGTTGGCCAATAACATTTTTATTTTTAAAATATAATTGTTTTACTTTTGGGGTGTTGGGTGGGGTTAAAAAAAAATTGAGCTAATGGACTATTATACTACAACAATACTATTTTCTTTTTATTACAAGAAAATTATAGATTTTTTTCTATCCACTCGTACCTTTATAGGTGTTCAACCTTAATGCTCAAAAACTGCTGAACTGTTTTTGATGAAATTTTCAAAATTTGTTCCTATTACCCTATTTATTCTTTAAGTTATCCGATGGCTGCGCAAACGGCAAAGTGAAATTTCGAAAAGGGCATCTCAAAATATATAAAAATATTAGTTTTAGAATCTTCTCCAAAAATTTGCAGTCAATCCCTTCACATCGGCCCAAATGACTGGAATATTAGAACTTTCGAATGTTAGGTTTCAGTCTCAGAGGTCGAGATCGAGTTCCAGCCTATGCAAATTTACAAAAAAAAAGGAATGGTTGAGATCTTGTAAGTAACTAGCCATGCTTCACCATCACTGTTATTTATGTTTATTTGTGACAGAGTTGGGAAGTAATGATAAAAAAGAGTTCAATTTCAATTACTTGTAATTGAAATCTTCGAACACTTTTTCGATTACTTTTGAATGTAATTGAAGAAATTCAATTACTAACTACAAGTAATTGAGAAGTGTCAATTCATTGAAAACAAAAGTAATCATCAAAAAATATGTAGATAATGATTACTTTTTTTCAGGAATCATTACACAAAATGTAATTAATTACTTGTTTTTGTCAATTATATTTTTCTTGATATACTGCACGAATTGTTCCCTTAAGTTTTAAAACTCTGTAGATAAACTTTTCAAAACTCTGTTTTAAACTTATTAACATATATTTTATTTACTTTCATCAGGTTTTTTATTTACTGCCGTTTAGGTATTAGGTTAGCAGTTAGAACAGCTTTTTTACTCTTATTTGTATTATTATAATGTTTAAATAGTAAAAACATGTAATTAAATACAGCCCAAGTAATCAATTACCTTATATGTAATTAACACAGTGCTTTCCTTCAATTACTTCCAAAAACCCATTACTATATTCAATTACATGTTATTTGTAAGTAATTTTTTTTCAATTACAATGCCAAGTAATGGGAATGTGTGTTTTTTCAATTACAACTAAGTGTAATTGTAATTAAAAAAAGTTCAATCACTAACTAAAGGTAATTGAAATGGAAGTTTCACTACTACATATATAGCAAGTTATATACATTCGTAAAAAATTGAACCCGAAATTATGATCAGACTTAAAAAAGAGCTGGAGCTGGAAAAACTACAAAAGGCTATCTTTGGATAGGATTTTATACAAAAAATATCGGCACCTTCTATACAAATATGTTTAAAAACTATAGAGGAAAATATTTTGTTTTCTAAAAAATGGCTCCTACTTTTTTGTATGTTTAAATTAGTGCGATTTACTATTAAAAATTTTAAAAAATAATGCTTAGCAACCATCATGGAACGTATTTTTTATGTTAAGTTTATCGGCCGTAAAGATTAAGATTAATTGCTGCCCTTGTCTTTAACTACCCCCTTGTTCCCTACATGCGAACTAGTCATTAATTTTATTTGTTTTAGTTATATGCAGGATATTTGTGATTGGAAATCGAAACATTACCAAACAAGTTTTTTCGAATAGCAAGGTCTTTTTTTCCCTCGTCTAGATTTTTGTTACAGAAAACTTCCCAGGGCCTTGACTCAACTTGGCAAAATCTTAACATTTTTACAAGTGAGAAATTAAGTAGATAGATATGTTTTTTTCCGTGTAGATTAGGATGATCCAAACATTTTTTTTTGTTGTTATTTTAATGATTGGGCCACTACATAATTTTTTACCCCATCAATTATCAGCCCAAAATTTAATCCGCCTAGGATTAATTCAAAGGTGTGCTCAAGCGGCTTCATTTTTTTGTTTATTTAGCTTTAAAATTGCTTGTATAAAGGTTCATTTATAGGAAAAGATTCCATTCTTCTATTTTTTTTTAATAAATCAATCAATATTTTTTAAAAATAGAGGTTAAATTCGAACAAATTTATCATTTGTGGACTACAACCTAATCTTGCGGATTGCGAATAAGTGTTTAACAATTCACAGAAAATATCTCGTTGGTCGCATAGAAAATATTTAAATGCTAGGCCACGTTTTCTTTTACCGCCATATTTATTGGATTGAATTTAAGTTAATTTTAAATCCAACTATTCAATACACATTTATTTAATACAAAAATTAAAATCTATATTCATATTATTCACTCTAAACATGCCTTAAATCCAAAGTATTAAAAATGCCCTTGATCAAGATGTAAAATGTTTTTAAATTCAGACGTTTAGTCCAAATGTCAAATTTTCGAAACGTCAAATTTCTCCCGTGATACGAGTAGTTGAAAGTATGTATTTTCCACGAGTGTATAAAATATTATGAATATAAACTTAATTAATTATAATTTATTAAATATAAATATAATTTATTATTAATATATATCAATAAATGCTTCGACTTCAAATGCAAATTCACTACAAATTTAAATCGAGTTACAAGTTGAAACGGTGTTGGCGAGACTACTGCGATACTAAAACGAGACGATGATACAACTTGCATAATGACAAAAACAACGTGTAGATGTCATGGCGAGACCAAAGCGAGACTAAAGCCATTAAACCACGACTCAGATAACCGTGTAAATGGGCACGGTGAGACCACATAAGACGAACTCAAGGAGCACGACACTGAAAACCGCGTTTGAAATTTTTAACCATTTCGAAAATTTTAATTTTGTAAAAAAAAAATGTTTACCGAAACTATAGCGAGACCAAAGCGAGACCAAAGCGAGACCAAAACGAGACAATGGCAAAACATGCGCAATACCAAAAACCACGTGAAAATGTCAAGGCAAGACCATAGCGAGAAGATTATAACACAGATTCCCGTGTAAATGGGCATGGCGAGACCACAGTTAGACAAGCTCAATGACCATATGATACGGAAAAGTACGTTTGAACGACCACGGCGGGCTGAGTGAGAGATCAGCAAGATTACACCGAGACAATGAGTCGTCATCGCCGTCGTTTTAATTTAAAACCGAGTTAGCCAACTTTATTTGAATGCAAATGCTTCAACTAGGGTTGAAAAATGTTTGGTTTAAAATGTCAAAAAAAGTGAATAATATGAAAATCAGTTTTAATCTGGATTTAACAACTTAAACTGAAGGTCAGCTTTAATCCAATTGGATTAATTGGGATTGGATTTAAAACAAATGGATTTAAGTGTGGATTAAACAAGTGAATAATATGGAATTATATTTTACTTTTGGACTTAAATTACTTTTGATCTGGATTTAAGTTTTAATCTGGATCAAACGAGCGAATAATATGGGTGTTAAAAACTGTAGATAGGATTATTTATTAAGTTCGTTAATAAAAACAAGAATTTGTTTATGTTTGAGCTTGGAGTTAACTAAACAAATTTATTCGCATTCGCAGTTCGCGGCTCATGTAAAAGGCCTTGGGCTTGACTATGCGAAGACACGCGGTCAACGTGGGAACGATGTCATATTTCATATATATGCACAAGTGGGTCTTCTAAGTATAAAAAAGGAATTTCCTGCCTTGAAACAGAAGATAAAGTTCGTGCGATCCAGTCGTGCACATTTGTTTGAGACTCTGGATTGGAAAAATAAAGCCAGATTCACATTATATTTCTCATATCGATAAAGTCTCGATACGATAAAATATTCTAACACAAAAAACAATGAGTATATTCACATAATCGTTTTCTGAATACGATTTCGATCCTCTCATTGTTTCTAATGTACAAATATTTTATCGTATCCAAAGTGTATCGGTCAGGCCTAAATCATAATCTGATTCTGGATTTTCCTCACAAATGTTTTTTTTTTTTATTTTTGTGAAGAAGCATAAGTATTTTTTTTATTTTCAAACCAAGCTAATGATAGAATTAACTAGGCAATTTAACAGTTTCTCTTTAATCAAAAGCACTTTTAAGTTAAGCTTAAATTGTAGGTAGTATATTGTAATTTACTTGATACAAAAATTAGAGAAAAAGTGACTTTCAATATAAAAACCGGCTCGTAGCTATCAAGAAAATAATATTTTAAATGTTCATTGTTCATTATGTGATGAATTTTTAATAATAAGGAACTGGATGTAAACTGTCAATGTTCCTTATCTATTTTCACTCTACACTTAATAAATGGTTCCGAAAAAAGTAGTAATCTTGATTGGTTGAAAAAAAAAACATTTGATAAACAAAAATGTTTCTATACAAGCGTACAAAATATAAAACCCCCGTCTTGTTTCTTTCAGCGCAAATAAAACCTTATTGTCTTGATAAATTCATTTGAAGTCGCTGCAAGGCCGTTGAAGATATTTATTCAAAAACCTGACATTAAAATTTCAAGGTCTTGGATAGTTTTGGTTTTTTTTTTTTTTGTGGTTGTTGTTTGAACTGGTTTTTTTTAAGTCAGCCAAAACCGTCAAAACTAGATTTTCAATAACAATCAATATTTTGCAAAAACAAATTTTTCCGTTAACTCCACAGACTACTTCTCCATTAAGTCAATGACCCAATGATCTTTTTAAAAAAACCACCCAGAAAGTAGTTGTTAAAATGAAACATACCTAAGCATATAGTTATTAGAATCATAGTAACTTAAAAACTATCTTAAAGCCAAATGTAGGTTAAACACATTTTTTGTATACTCGTATTTACTTTTACTTTCAGTGGTGCAACCCACTCCCGCTTGGTAATTTGCAATGCTGAAGGTGAATGTATAACCCAAACAACTGGTCTGGGCACAAATCACTGGATGCTTGGAATTCCGGAATGCGCTCGTCGAATAGCTGATATGGTCCATCGAGCTAAATCAGAAGCTCAAATATCAAAAAATACACGTTTGGCCAGCTTGGGTTTGAGCTTGAGTGGTTGTGAACAGGTAAGAAAGTAGTAGAGCAATAGCATTATAAAAATTAAGAATTCTTTTATTTACATTTTATCACTGAGTAAGCTTTTTTTGTTCATATTTTGACTTAGAGTTGCTGGTCAACTTTGTTATTATCTGAAATATAATTTAAACAAATTGTAATGTATGTAATTTATTTATGATTAATTTCACAGGAAGCCACTAACCTGCAACTTGAAAAGGAACTGAAAGAGTCTTTTCCTGACCTTGCTGATAACTATGTTGTTTGCAGTGATACCGTTGGAAGTGTTTTTACGGCTTCACCAATTGGTGGTCTAGTTTTGATCTCTGGAACAGGGTCAAATGCTTTGCTACGCAATCCAGATGGAACATCGTATTCATGTGGTGGATGGGGCAATTTTCTCGGTGACGAAGGCAGTGGTAAGTAAAATCACAAACATATAAAAAATAATTGTTCTTATTGTAACTAACAAAATTCAATTACTGATTATATACAATCAAAATTAACACTCCGCATCAATCGATTGAGATAGGATTTTAATATATACATATAATATCTTTTCAATGTTCTCCATCAAAAATTCTTAATGATATTTTTTTCTGAAATCAATTAAGGGTGCGTGCATTATACAGGGTGCCTGCCGGGAAGGTATACTACTTGGTTTTGCCGCTATTTTGGTAAACATTAGTCTTGACGGTTCATATTTGGCAGTCGTAGAGTAGACTCGTGGCAAATTTATTATGGACAAATCTTCGATAAACTAACGTGTTTTAGTCGTTAAAACATTTTATCAAAATCAATCATCGACTAGTGTGAGGTGTGACGATGAGAAAGTTGCGTAAAATTTTCGGGAGAAACAACGGTCCAACAAAACGCACTATTAACGAATGATTTCGAAGAAAGAGGGTCTGTTAGTGATAGGCCCAAGCATGGACCACAACGTACTGCAAGATCGGCTGAAAACATAACTGCTGCTCAAGGAAGTGTTCCAAACAATCCATCAACCTCAATTCGATGCCGCCGTGCTCAGGAGCTTGGTCTTCAAAGAACAACTCTGAAAACTGTTTAACGCCACAACTGCATTTTTGGGCTGGATTAACATGTGGTAGCAACAAGACGATGCCACATAGCATACAGCAGGATTACAATGGAATTACTGCGAGATCTCTCTCCACGTCGCCTGATTTGACTGCTTAGGACTTCTTTTTGTGGCGATATCTGAAAAGCAAGGTTTATGCAAACAAGAAAGAAACGCTTAAGCAACTCAAACAAAATATTCGTGATAAAATTAAAAAAATACTGTGTGAAATGTGTGAGAATGTAATGAAAAATGTGCTCAAATAGGCTCGGATTTGTGAGACAAACAGAGGCGGACATTTACCTGATATTGTATTTCATACATAATTGCCGACAAAAATTAAACATTTATCAATATAAGATCCATTCTCCAAACAAAGTAGTACGTATACCTTCCCGGCGTACACCCTGTTTTATAGTAATGACCTATTTAAAAAAAAAATCACATAGGCTTCAGATCATAGATAAACAATTGGCCAGCTTATGTTTCTTCAGCGCTTTTTGACAGAGCAGGAGAATAGAATATAAACAGTATTCCTCACATAGAAGTCAAAACAACTCTCCTTTTCTTTTAATCTTATGTAAATTACTGAGACAAAAAATAATTAAGCAAGCGAATCCAAAAAATTTCAGTCTCAGTTTTTGAGGGGAAAAGTGAGGAATTTTTGAGAGGAATCCTGTTTATATTTCCGAGCGCTTTGAGTCCTCTGAGATTTCAGAAATATAAACTGACTTAATATAAAGATGGCAATCCTCAGCTGTCAGTTTGATTCGCCTAGAAGCTGAAGCGAACAGAACTGTGATGATTAGAATTGCTATTAGTGAAAAGCAGTGAAAGCCCCACACATTTAGTCAACTCGTCATTCAGCACAGGTCTTGTTTATGTTGTAATTTAAATCTATTAATCTACACGAAGTGAAATTACAAATACAACAATGTAAACAAATGGGTTTTGGTGGTAAAACGTACGAAAGATTGGCTTCTTGATCATTGATATGCTCTGCTTCAGATGGGGCTAGTTATAATGATAAGAACAATCAATGCAAATTTTTGTTTTATTGATTTTAATTTGAGACCTAACATTTGACTGTCTCTGTCAGGATTTCCTTTTGGCTTTTATGGTTTAATTTCTTTCAAGTTATTTTTATAAAAAAAAAAAATAGAATAGAATGATTTAATAATTCAAACTTATTTAAGTGAATAGGAGTGTTTGAGAGTATGTTATTGATTTTATTCCATGCGGGTGGGGTTAGGTTATTGAAGGTAGGTACATTGAACTTTAGATAACCCTTTAACTGTGTACTTTGTATTTTACGTTATATTTTTGAAAAATTGTTTATTATTTATATTTGTAATTATATTTTTATGATTACGAATTTGTGGCTATACATATGATACATATGTACATATGTATGTTTCTAATAACATGAGTTCAATGAAAATTTTGTGATAGTGATGACATATCATATATGTATACACAACCTAAGCTATTGTTCTTTTCTGTTTGTTTTGATTCCATCATCAAGGTTAACATTTTATTTAGACCTTACAAATTTTTTTTCTCATTCTCATATGAGTAACGAGATAAGAAAAATGATTTAGCGTTTGACAAAACAAAATATGCGACTATTTTGCACTTACAAGATGTTTGGTTTGCTGATAGCAAAATCAAAACAATTGCAAAACGTTAAAATTCAGAACAATAATAACGTTTGATTTAGAAAAAATTAATAGTCATGCACACAACAACAACTGTTGAACAAGTATCACGAGCACAAGCGCTTTAACAACATGTTCTTAAGAAAGAACTCTATTCCAAGCTAAACTCAACAATGCTTTATACGTAAATACGAGTATGTTGATATCCAAATCAGGCCCGTGAGCAGAGATTTTATAATGGATTTCCATTGATCTCTTCCATGTTAAGAAAGTTCAAAGTCATGGATAATTGCTATTTAAAGAGAAAAAATCAAAAAATCTTTACCTCGACGCAGCTATATGAAAATAATTTTATATTAAGTTGTATTGAAATTCACACATTCGTAAATCCAGAGGAAGATTGCTCCGAATAAAATTGAGAATTTTCTATTTACGCAGACGAATTAATTTTGTATACGGCTTACTTGCTCATAAGTTTACTTACTTACTTATCCGGCTCCCGATCCATGGAGGGTATCTGCCTGAGATATTGCGGTCTTCCAACGGTTGCGGTTCCTCGCACGCTCCCTCCAGTCATCGAGACCAAGCTTTCTTGCGTCGGAAACCACCTGATCCTTGTAGCGGAGGTTCAGTCTTCCTGGTCGTCTCGAACCTGGGGGCTGGGATTCGAAGATTTTTTTGGCTGGAGCATTGTTGTCCGTTCGCTCGATGTGGCCGAGCCAGTGTAGTCGACTTGTTTTGGCTCTTTGGACTACATCCACATCTAGGTACAGCTCGTATAACTCACGATTAAATCTTCTCCTCCATTCGCCCTTGTTACGTTGATCTGCCTGGCCTGAAGCCACACTGGTACGTGCCGGTCATAGTGTTGCAGAAAGGTTTAAGACGCTCACATAGTACGTTGGATAGGATCTTGTATGCAACATTAAGCAGGGATATACCTCTGTAGTTTTTGCAGGACATAGGATCGCCTTTTTTTTATGCTTATAAGTTATACTGGACTATGTGACGAACTTTCTTCATGTTCGAAATATTAAAAATGATTAAGAAAATCCACCCGTTAACATAAACAAGTATGTTCCCGAAAAGTGGTAAAATAGTAGTATTAACCTTTCTTTTAAGTCTTTAAGACATCAATCGTTATTGTGATTATGAAAACAAGTAACTTACGAGTTTTTTTTTAATTTACCATTTTCCACGCCCTAAAACCTTTTACATAGGTTGGTATGCAATCCCCAATGCCAAAATTTCGAAAATGTTAACCCGAATGACAAAATCCCCAATGGACAAAATCACAAATGGGGAAAATCTAGAATGGCTAGGATCTCGAATGCCAGAATCCCAAGTGACAGAATCCCGAATGCCAAAATATCGAATGGCTAAGTAAAATCACGCCATTAGTTAACTATTGTTAACAATAATTGACTTTTATCGCGATCCTTTATTTCAAAATAGTTACAATTCGTTGCAATATGACGTCATAACATCGTGCCTAAATGCATTTTGAAGTGTCAAATAGTTACGATTTGTAAGTATTTCCAACTCATATCCAGGGCATGAGTTGAAAGTGTTGACCTGTCAAAGTGAATATGTGAACCGATTTTTTACAAAAAAATATTAAATTTTTGTTGGTTTGGATAAAGTTCAGAGAAAAAATAATAATTAAAATGACATTTGTGCCAATTGTAAGCAATAAAGGACATTTTTTACGATTTTATGCAATAATAATGCAAATAAAATTGTTTCCATTCGTTAATTTGACACATTAAAAATATCTAACAATGTTTCGTTCCTAATTAGAATTGTAACAATCTCAACAAAGTCTAACAATGACACATTAATAACTATTTTTGACATAACAACAATAGTTAACTATAGTTAGAAAAAGAACGCACCACAACACTTTAAAGACGGTGTTCACATTGGATTGAAAAACTGAATTTTTTTGACGTTTCAGTATTCACATCTCGCTCCCACTTCTTCAGTAAAGGAAGATGTAAATACTGCAACGTCAAAAAAAATCGGGTTTTCAGTCCAATGTGAACCACCGTCAAAGATACCAAAGGAAATATAATGGGGCTTTTTTTGGGGTAATTTAGATTTCGACCTAAAAATTGATTTTTTTCGTCGAAACTGGTATACGTTTGCAGATTGATTTTTCGTTTTTATTGTATTGGTGTACAATTTGTGTTTGCGAAACTGTGGCGATCCAGGCTTGTCAAACTGATGGCTGTCAATTGTTCTGGTGTGTAAGGGTGTTAGTAAAAGAGAGGTAACTCTGCCGAAAAATCCAGTTCTGCAAAATTGATTTTCGATTAAAAAAAATCAATTTGCACCATTGGAAGACTTTTACTGTCAAAATCAAAAAAAAAAGTTGGTAGTCAAAAACGAAAAATAATTTTTTAAAAGCGCAACTTACTTCACTCCTATTAACAAATGTCAATTTTTATGTTTTTCACAATTGTATTTATTATTTACTTACTTAACAAAACAAAAACCAACCACACCAAAATAAAAAATAAATGACATTTGACAACTACCCCCAAAACGAAAGCTGAACGAGAGCTGAAGGCACTCCCAAATAAAAATACGAGTATCGTCATTTTTACGGTTCTCGTTTCACTTAATCGCAATTTGACGATTAAGCGCTACTACAATCGTTTTTCCTAATCGCGATTTAACGAATACGCCTTATTTTGATCGAGTATCGTTTTTCATAATAGCCCCCCAGAAGAGGAAAAAATCGATTTTCGTTACCAGAAGAAAACCCCATAAGAATCCCAGAAACAAATCGATGGATCGCGATATTGTAAACATCAGAAGGAAGCCACAACCGAGCTGCATACTTACGCATTCAATATAAATAATTCAAATCAGCATAATTCGATGATCGTATGATCATCTCAGATGTATATCTATATAGGTATATTCGGCACCATAGGTTAAGTAATAAGTTTTGAAATGTATCGTAGATTTAAGTTCAGTTCTTATTCAAATTCAAAATAAAGGGGATATCCCTTGATCTGTTGATTAAACCTTTAAAACTCGACTTGACTATTCATTTTGTTCCTCCAAGTGTTGGAGAAGAAAGTAATTATATATTTTGTTTTATAATTTCTGGGGATTTTCAACATAACACGCGAGTTTTTAATTTGTGAGATTTTGATTTGCGAGATTTTAGCAGATTATGATAGCGGGATTTTTTGATTGCGAGATTTCGCTATGTGAGATTACGAATGCTAGATTTTAGTTTGTGAGATTTCATTGCTAACCCAATACATATGCCAGATGTCGCGTCGTTTCAACCATACATGTGCTTGTAAAAAACAGCTATTGATAAAATCGCAACCTGCGACCAAATTCAATTTTTCGTTTATGGGCCGATAAGATCTTCATTGGTTATATTTCAATGTTCAATCGAAAACTTACCTGAATTGTACAATTTCACATTAAGATTTTTTTGTGGAAAACTTTGTCACGAAATCTAAAGCTAATTCTAAGAAAACAAGAAATATTTACTGAAAATCAAAAAAGTTGTTAGGTAGACAGTTAAAGGTACCTAAGTCATTTAAGTTTACCATTTTCTTCATTTCCTGCCAATTTTGTTCTCATATTACCTATGCACATTTCAAAATTGCGATTTTTATGTTTATTTTTCTTTACTTCTAGCCTGGTACATCTCCCACCGAGCCATGAAAATAGTGTTTGACGATATCGACAATTTCGAAAAGTCAAAGTACCCTATCGATAGGGTATGGGAATTAATTAAACAACACTTTAACGTAAAAACTCGCTTGGATCTATTGGACCACTGCTATGCCAAATTTGATAAGCCATTCTTTGCAAGTTTGTGCCAGAAACTTTCACAAGCAGCCGACGAAGGAGATGCCTTATGCCTATTCCTTTTCCAAGAAGCAGGAAATCATTTGGCTCGAAGCACAATTTCCCTACTTCCAAAAGTTCACGACGAGCTAGTCAAGAGTGGAGACCTTTATATTGTTTGTGTTGGATCGGTTTGGAATAGTTGGCATTTAATGTGCGAAGGATTCCTCAATGAGCTTCGTAAGATTCCCTTGAACTATGGAGTAAAATTTGTAAAAACAACAAAATCGATGGCATATGGAGCAGTTTATATTGGAGCCGATAGTATTAATTTTGATCTTCCAAGGAATTACTCGGACAACTTTAAGGTCATTTTCCATTATACCAATTCACCGATGAAGAACGGCATTACGAATGGGAATGGTCATTCCAATTTATGAATGTTCTATTCCTAGGCCATTCAGACCACTATTGCATTAAGTTTCTCTAAGGTAGTTGACCGACTAAGCCTAACGTGATAAAGGCCAATTTTCCATACTTGTTGTTATATAGATAAATATTTTTTTTTTTAATTAAATAATGTAATTGATTTAATAGTTACATACATATCTAGTTAAATAGTAGGTAATTAAAATTCACAATAATCTTTATATTGTTAATTATACTTATGAGTACGAGTATAATATATATTTTGATACGAACATCCTATAGTAACTATACATAATGTATGTAAAAGCTAAGATTAAGCTTGGATCGTAGACAAGGAAAGTTAAATAAAAATATTTGTATTTTAACCCCTTGAAAAATATATTGAGTTAAAACATGATTTAAATTATTTTTATTTTATTTGTTTAAGTTTTTATCCACAAGTTTATTTTCGTCCACCAGAGGATAATCAACAATTTTTTTTTAACGGGTAAATATTTAATTTGTATTTATGTATATTTAAAATTATTTATCTTGACCTAGTTTTATATTTAAAAACATTGAAGCATTTTTGTTTCATTGAAAAATGTTCTATTTCTAAAGTTTATGAAAGGATTTTTGAAGTACGAAAAAGCTTCCAACCAAGCATTTGTTTTTTTAGTTTTGACCTTTTTACTTAGTTTCGTTTATTTCCCCGAGTGCACCTCCCTGAAGTGAAACTAACACTTGATGAAATCGAGATCATTACACCCAGTATGGGTTTGTTTCCCTTTTGACGATACGGAAAGCTACTTTTTTTGTTAGTTTATGACATTAGCTTTAGTGCCCCTCCAACAATTTATTATAGCTTTACCAATTTTGATGTGTTAGTTAGGCAATCGAAATGTTTATAAATAAGTTTTTGAAGTTGGTAAAGTGTCTTAAGTAAGATATTGCTTGGAATAGGTTTATAAATACGACTGAAGGATTAACTGGAGGCTGCAATCTTTGGCACATTCCGGTTTAGCAAAGAAACCCAAAGGATTTTTTTTTGAGCTCCCACCCACGACGTAATGGCCTGGTACTATGCTCAGAGGAAAATGAAATGTAGCATCCATAGGTGGCAATTTGGATGGATTCAGTTTGATTAATTTTATTCTAAATTTGGAATAGCGAAGCGAACCAAGGGATTAACCACTGTCCTCACCACATTAATCCAACAAAATCTTCCTGCCTTTGATATCTCTTAAGCGCCAGCTTTGAGCTTCTCTGCAGCCCCAAGTAAAGGTCCATTTTTTTTTTTTTATTATTTGGCAACTTGCCATTCCCAAAACCGAATGTTTGGAAGTCTGGCCCTTATTCATTATAAGACCTCTTATGGTGTTAAATTGGAAGACATTTGTCATATTGCTTCTCAGCTAAACCGTTCATCTTGCAACTCCCTGACCATACATCAGCATTCTTGGTGAGAAATAATTTTCCCCCAGAATTTTTCCGTTCCCGAAAACTCGTTTCTACTATTTAAAATTCCGCAGGGAATGTATTTCCTTGCACACAAATTTTCCCGACATTAATATTCGAACTTTATTTTTGAAGTACGGTATTGTGCAAAACATAAGTAACTATTTCATAATAACATTTCGCATACATTTTTTTTTATAGTTTTCCTCACATAAAAGATTAAATCAATTTATGTGGGGTTACGCTTTAAGGTTATTGTAATATATTTTCTAACTTTATATAAAAGTAACCATTCTTCAACATTAAAAAAAAATTAAAATAACTTAAAATTCATTAAATTTGACTGCCCGAAACTTAAGCAGCTTTTGAATATTTGTTAAATTCTCCCTTATTTTTGATAATTTAAGCCCATTAGCCGGGCGGTGTGTTTTGCCATTTTTTTCGTAAGGTATTTTGAAGCTTCACATTGTTGCGGAAACATTCCTCAGGGAATAGATTCTTGAGTATCCCAGAAAGATTCCCCTATTGTAATAAAATTGTCAAAACAATGGTGGATTGTGAATCCGTTATTTTTTTCCGACGTCCATGAATCATAGATGTTCGACAAACCTAGGGGACGCACAATACTCGATTTTTTTTAAAGTTTTTAATTCTGGTATTTTTTTTTGGCCGTTTTCAATCCGTACGGATTCAAAACCCGAATACCAAAACAACCGCCTATGTTTTGCAAAATACTGTAGCTACACTATAGTCAAAACAATTAAGGGAACAAGACTCTTTTTTAACTTAATTTAGAAAAGAAAATAGTTTCTGATAGTTTATACATACTCAATTTCGAAAAAGTTCCGATTTCTCTAATAGGAGAAAAATTCCGTGCGAAAAAAATAGCCGATAACCTGAATTATATAATCAAGTGGTGAGTATACCTACTCTTTATTTCGTTTTTGATTTTTTTTTCTAATGGAAAATATTTGGAAGCTTTAAGTCGTAACAAAGATTATAATACACAATAATAAGTAAAAATAAACAATAAAATGATGCCCGAATTAGTCGATTAGATCGTAGATGATTAAAATACCGATTGGAAAATTTTGTACCGCTATATACAATGTAATTCAAGGTGTAGGTTATTACAAAAATATAGTGCTGATAACTCACTAATGACTGATTTTATCTAATGGAATATTTTGAATTTAAGCTAGTTAGAACATTGAAGAAACAATATCCCCTTTAAATGTATAAACAACAATAAATGAGTGGCCTTATAGTCCGAGATTGGATGAACATGTTCAGTATCTTATATTGCTCCAAATTTTATGGGGATTCCATTCTAATTAGAGCAAACTAAATAAACATAATGCACTTTCAAAATGCAAACAAGTTGATCTCATCTTAGCCGTTTGGATTTAAGAAACAATTGAAGGATGCACATCTAAATGCGTTGTATTTAAAATAAGCAATGCATTAATATTTGAAATAGAAAACAAAATACTTAAAAAAAGTATTTCATCGTATTCCTGAAAGAGGAGTACAGATTTGCTCAATAAAGGGGTTTTGACCGTATCCTACCTCAAAGACAAGTAGGCAACGAAAATTTTGGCGTTTATTGAAACGACTTTAACAGAAGCTGTTGGGAAGAAACAATTCTTCACCTTCTTTGTGCTTTTATATAAAGCTTACTGATGATGGAAGCATAGCTTCCGAAATGAATTTAAGTCAATAAATAAATAAATAAATAAGTGTTTTCAGTTATTTAAATTAATATCTTTTATTTTTTGCTATAATGTCATGAAATGCCGATAAATTTACAACTTGAACAAATTTAATTTGCACATTCATGCTTCTATCATAAGTGGAAGATATTATAATAATGGCAATATTGACGATATTGTGGCAGCTACTTTAACCTAACATTCTTAGGTCTATTATTATATTAAATTTTTTTATTGTATGTACTATAAGAAGACTATCAAATAAATTAGGCATTAGGGGATCAATTTCATAGGCACATCGATAACAGATATCAGAGTAATTAATCAACTATAAGTACTTGTGTTTTTTAATAAACAATAGAATTTGTGCGGAATCACCTTAAGGAGCCATATTTTCTTATTTTGTTGAAAATCACCGTTTAGGCGATAAGAACACAAAAATGTTAGAAGTACATACCAAAATATTTTATTTCGATTTTTTAACCTGTTAAGATTATTTTAAACGAGACGCAAGTCATTTCGTAGTATTTTGTTTCTATATTAGGATTCGAATAGTTTTGAACGAATTTTATTCAATCTGACAATTGTGATAAGAAAAATTAAAAATAATAAGAATAAATAAATATCTTACCAGTACAAAGATCTTCGATATTCTTATCTTTACAAATTGTTGTGGGATATACATAATATGTATAAATATGAATCTGCAATGAAAAATTAAAAGCAGTTTAGCATACGTTTCATGGGCATATTTAAATTATATTGTATTGACTAAGCGCGCGATTTAAGTTCTTTTATAATTGAAACAACTTTTTAAAAAATAAGTAAACAATTTTTATTAGATATGAGAAGCAGTTAAGTCGAAATCCAACTGATGAAGTTGGAAATAATTGAAGCGGACGAAGCTATGCAAGTTCAACGCGATCGAGTTCATTTGCCAATGTCAGCATAATATAATATAATACCTGGAATCTCTAATGAGACCAGACGATGGGCAAATGAACTCGATTATTTGTCGTCATCATTTTATTTGTAATATTAACATTATTACCTGTGGGAACTTCCGTTGTTGTTCCCCCATGGTTTACTGAACTTGACATAACCTCTCCCTCCTTAAATTGAAAACTCTCCTGAGTTGTATAAAATGTATGTTTAAGCTTTTTGAATTTAATATAAACGTAAATAGATATAACTAAGATTAATACAAATATTAATATTCCAATGTATACATTAAATACAATATGATTTTTATGATTATATTTTAATTCATTTATGTTTTCTATATTTTCTATTTGTTTCATTACAATATCATTAAAATTGAGTTCTTCTTTAGTTAAATTGAGATTATTTTCATATGGAATAATGAATCTTTGCTCGAATGTATCTTTATTATTACTGAATGTATTATTTTCAATTTTTAATTTACAATTGTTAAAGTTCAATAAAAAGTTTCCATTAAGTTTTATGATTCTCTCATCACAAGTACTTGTTAAATTTATATTCTTAATATTTTTTAATAATAACAATCCGTTTTCTATTTCGACAATTTTCATTTTTGTATTCTTTGTTTTGATACAAATACTATTATACAAACATAAATTAGATTTCTTTAAGTTTTTGAAGTCAACATTTTCTTCATATGTATATGTAGTTTCATTTATTTTAACAATTTCTTCGTCATCTATTATTAATTCTTCAAAATACATATTTGTTAAAGAAGTAACCAAGTACTTTCTTGTTTCTATGACATCACTAGGTATTTTAATAACAAAAACTATTTTTTCATTTTCATATAAAGCGGTTCCCATTTTTATGTTTTTTAATTTTTCAAAATGTATATCATATTTTATAATTTCTTCTTTACTTAACATATTATTTCCCATTATACCTGTTCTACTTGAGGCAATATTATTTTGAATGTGTTCTATATTATCTTTTATAATTCCAATTTTTAACAATGACTCTAAGTACATAAGCTTGTTATTCATTTTAACAGTTTCTCTTTTAATATTATTGAATTGGTGTAATATTTTAAATCTATCTTTTTCAATCGTTTGTTTTAATGCCAAAAAGGTTTGATTAAAGTTATCATTAATGAATATTTGTTTATTATTTTGATTTATTATATTGTGGTTATTTTCATCGATTACTTTCAAGTGTTCTTCAATATTTTGCCTGTCTTCGTCGTCCATGGTTCCATATAACCATTTGAAACCTGACCCTATTATGTTAATTAATCCTCTTTTATTTCTATGCGGAATAATAGTATTTAATTTATATTTAAGTGAATCTAACTCATTAAATAATATCTCTTTTCCATCTTTATCTACTTGAATATTTGAAAGGTTTTCTTCTAGACATGAAATAATTTTCTGAATTTCTAATGGGTTTATAATGTGTAATACCATGTTGTAAGTTTTGACTATTTCGATATTTCCAAGTTTAATTTCCGTAAATCCGCTATTCGTCTCTATTTTGTCTATAATTAACGTTGCATCAATCGTCGTCGTTGTTAGTAGTAGAATTACTAATATCCAATTGATCTGAAAATTTATTTGGTCTTTTTATATTTGAAGGATGTATATTATCTAGTTTAAGTTTTCTATATCTAGGTTCCTCTTTATGCCTGAGTGCTTTATAGTTCCTAACTAATCCTTCTTCTCTTTCTTCGTTATATTCCTCTCTATCTTTATTAAGTTTATCGATGACCTTGTCTTTCATATTTTGCATGTTCGTTTTAACTTTTTCTTTGTCTATTCTACCTTCTAAAACATCTATTGGTTTGAATTTGATTACTGAATGTACTGACTTATTGTACCATTCTACGCACTTATATATTTTTTCTTTCGTTGTCAATTCTGATTTTTCTGTTGTAAACACTCGCATTTTTTCGCTTATGGTATTGTGAAGTCTCTCTATATCAGAGTTACCGGTGTGACTATTCGGTTTCGTGAAATGAGCTTCAATGTTCTCTTGCCTTAAGAAATCTTTGACATTAGTGCTTTGAAATTCATTATCTAGAACTATCTTATTAGGTTTGCCTTTTATAGAAAAGTAAAGTCGCAATTTTTCTTTAATAGTAATGCTATTTCTGTCTTCTAAATGAAATATTATGCTGTGTTTAGAAAATTTGTCAATAAATGTTAAGAAATTGTTTTTGGAGTTTGTGTAAATATCTGCATGTACTATTTGATTTATATCACTTGGTGTTTCGGTGTATTTAAACTTCGGTTTAATTGGTTTCCTATCATACTTAGCTTGATTACATGTATCGCAATTATTAATATATTTTTGTATCAATTCTTTTAAGTTTTTAAAGTATATTAACTTCTTTAATCCTGCATAATTTTCGTTTATGCCAGCATGACCAGTTTCATATTTATGATATTTCCCTATCTGCTTATAAGTATCATCTTCATTTTTCATATTTTGTGCGTGATACATACATTTATAAAACTTAATATTTTTTATGTCAAATAATTCAATTAGTTTAAGTTGAACTAAGTTATATTCATGTTCCGTTAATTCTGAGAAAATACCTATTTTACCTTTTCTTTTGATGAACCTTCTAAATATATCTACAAGTCTTTCTTCTTGAATGTCTTCAGGGTTTATATATATAATTCTTTTGTTATTTATAATTTCTATCTCTTTCGTTTTATTGTTCGTTAAAATAATTTGTGTATAGAATCTATTAACTACTGTATCTAATATTGGGAAATGGTCATTCCGTTCTTCTTCTTGGGAATGAATTGTGTTATTATCTACACTCATATTATCAATATCAAAATTTAAATTTGGATGGGGTGTTACTTCTCCCTCCTCATGTGTGAGCGTCTCGATCACATTAATTTCTCCCGTTTCTGTATTAATTCGACTAAGGAAATCTGCGGCTTTATTTTCCTTTCCCTTTATATAATCAATGTTAATATTATATTCTCCTAGTTGTAATAACCACCTCTGAAGTCGTTGATTAATGTCTTTACCCTTATGCTTTGTTTGCAACCATTTGAGTGGTTGATGGTCTGTTAATAAGTCGAAAGATCTGCCGTATATATAAGGTCTAAAATAGTTTACTGACCAAACTATTGCCAAAAGTTCTTTTTCAGTGACAGAGTAATTTCTTTCGTGATTATTTAACGTACGACTAGCATAACTTGTGTTAGTACAGATCCAATAGCAAAGTCACTTGCATCGGTCGTGAGTTGAAATTTTTTGTTAAAATCTGGATATTTTAAAACTGGTGAATCTGTGAGAATTATTTTCAATTTTTCAAAAGAGCTTATATAATTTGAATCGTTTAGATTTATTCTTGTGTTCTTTTTGAGATATCTGGTCATTGGTTCCGCAATTTTGGCGTAATCCTTAATAAATTTTCTAAAATAACCAGTAATTCCTAAGAACGATTTTATTTGTTTTGTAGTTTCAGGTAATTGAAGTTTTTGAATGGCTTCAATTTTTTTATTATTTGGTTTTACACCTTCTGTTGTTAAGACGTGACCTAAATATTCAGTTTCTTTTGAAAAAAACTTACACTTATCTATTTGAATTTTTAGATTGTGCTGTCTTAATTTATCTAATACCTTTTGAACGCTTATAATATGTTCTTTGAGAGATGAACTAAAAATTAAGATATCATCTAAATAGACTACGCATATTTGATTAATGTATTCTCTAAGTACTGAGTTGATTAATCTTTGAAAAGTTGCTGGGGCGTTTTTGAGTCCGAAAGGCATTCTTGTGAACTCGTAATGCCCAAGAGGAGTCGAAAAGGCTGTTTTCTTTCTATCCTCTTCCCTAACTAGGACTTGGTGGAAACCTTTCGCTAGGTCCAAGGTTGTGAAGTATTGAGAACGTCCTAATTTATCTAATATAGTGTCTATATTAGGAATAGGAAACTTGTCGTCAATTGTAGCTTCGTTTAACTTTCTATAATCCACAACTATTCTCCATTTCTTTTGCCCGGAGTTATCAACTTTTTTGGGAACTACCCACAAAGGACTGTTATACGGAGAGTTGCTTTCCTTAATAATCCCTTGCATTAACATTTCTTTGATTTGCTTATTGATTTCTTGTTCATGTATCTGAGGGTATCTATATATTTTGGCATAAATTGGTCTATCTGTTGTAGTAACGATTTCATGTTTGACTTCATGAGTACTAGTGAGCTGTTGCCCTTCGTGAAAAAACAAATCTCTATTTTTCTTAAGAATTTTCTCTAATGTTTCTCTTTCTTCTGTGTTTAAATGATTACCAAGAAGTGTCTGCGGTACATCTTCATCTTCTACAATTCCCTCTAAATTGTGTACTTCATCATAAGTATATGGACATGCATTTATAAATTTAATTTTATTACCAAGTATTTCTATATATTCTTCTTCTAAGTTTATTTTAGCTTGTAAAGGTTTTAACAAATTTTGTCCTATAAGACCGTCAAAATCTTTCTCACTAAAGGAAGTAAGCTTCCAACACATTCTAGCTTTTTGTTCAAACTCTTTTGGAAGTTCTGTTAAAATTTCAGTGTCTATAGACGTTCTTCTGTTAAGGGTATTGAAAACAATATTTTCATTTAAAGGAATTCGTTTATAATTTTTTAATTTTGTTTTATCAAGGAGTGTTGTAGTAGAACCTGTATCTATCAAACATCTAATCTTGTCTTCCCCTATTGTTAATTCTATTATCGGTAGATCGGATCTGGAGGCAGTGAGTGAAAATTTACTTCTTCGTTTCTTTGCTGCTGGACATGTTCACATTCCATTGGCACTTGATTATTTTGTTGCCTTTGATTCACATTATTATTATTGAAATTATTCTTAAATTGACCTGAATTATTTCTATTTTGGTTAAAAGGATTCCTATACTGACCTGAGTTATTTCTATTTTGATTTCTATATTGACCCGAATTATTATAATTATTATAATTTCTGAATTGGCCTGAATTATTATAACGATTACCATTATATTGATATTGATTATTTACATGTTTATTTCTAGTCTGATCATTTTGGTTATTAACTTGAGGACGGTGAAAGTTATTATTGTTATTTGAATTTTTGTTATTTGCATTTTGTCTATTAAATTTATTTTTATTTATTTGAAGTAATCCCGTTTCTTCTAAAATATAAAAAGCGTCCCTCAAATTATTCGTTTGTCTACTTATTATAACGCTGGCTAGATTTGGATCTAGGCCATTAATGAAAGTTTTCACTATCATATTTTCGTTCGCAGAAGGCGAGAACTCACAAGGTTTTTCAACATCAAATTCGTATTTAGTATTTAACTTATCTAATATATCCTTTAAATTTTCAAAATAATCACTTACGTTGTTGTTCCTTAGGCTTAATGCCTGGTGGTGCAAACTGTAGTAGGTGTCTCTCACTCCGTAGTTTCTTATTAACTCTGCTTTGATGTTTTCCCATGTTGTATTCGGTCCTAGGGTTCTGATGGTTTGCAATGCCGGTCCTTGAATCTTATTGATAATATTCCGTTGCAATATATATTGTTCCAGTGGAGTTCCAATGAAATGGGGCAGGAAGATTTCGACCTCTCTTATGAAGGAAGTTAAAGAGTATTGAGATGTCCCCCAAAATTCTCTTATCTTCGATGATTCTTTTATTAGTTCCGCGACCGTAATTGTCATTGCTTGAGCAGGAACTTGGTGTTGAATTGGATTCGCATCTTGTACATAACCTGCTGCTTCTTGTTCATTCATAATTTTTGTTTACACTTTTTTTTTTTTTTTTTTTTTTTTAAAGTTTCTTCTATGGATAGTCTAATGATTTTTAATCACGTGAAACGATACCGGCGACCCAAAGCTGATTTTTAGCTTGGAATGTCACTAATTTTCACTTTTAAACTATTTTTTTTTATTTAATTTAATTTTATTCTAATCTTCGGACTAGAATCCTACCGACTGCGCCATTTAAGTTCTTTTATAATTGAAACAACTTTTTAAAAAATAAGTAAACAATTTTTATTAGATATGAGAAGCAGTTAAGTCGAAATCCAACTGATGAAGTTGGAAATAATTGAAGCGGACGAAGCTATGCAAGTTCAACGCGATCGAGTTCATTTGCCAATGTCAGCATAATATAATATAATACCTGGAATCTCTAATGAGACCAGACGATGGGCAAATGAACTCGATTATTTGTCGTCATCATTTTATTTGTAATATTAACATTATTACCTGTGGGAACTTCCGTTGTTGTTCCCCCATGGTTTACTGAACTTGACATAACCCGCGCATCATAACCATCAATCGTAACGATTTTAACAAATTAACCAATTTGTTCCATTTAACTTGCGACGCAATGTTGAAAGCTGAAATAAATCATACAAAATAGCAAGTGCAACTTACAGTTGAGCAAGAATCTCGAATCTATGCTTCTTGCAATGGGGATCTGATGGATTTTTGATCGTGATACAAAACAACAAACAAAAAAAAAAACTTAAACTTACTTCCAAAATCACTGCCTCACGGATGCATACAGGATTGTCTAAAACTTATGTGTCCCACTATGCATTTAAGGAGCATGCAATATACGCTTCGAGATGCATCAAAAACAACCAGGGGTCCAACTACGTAAAACTAAAATAATCAAACGATATTGTTTTGACTCTGCTATATCTATTTTATCTGGAGAGAAAAAATAAAGACAGCTAGCGTCAAAACGATATCTTTATACCACTTTTCTTTAACGTTATAAGGACCCATGATAGTATTCTAATATTTTCTCTTAAACGACTTTTTGTTTCATTTTAACAGAGATATTTGTCTGCATCCAAGCGTTTAAGTTTTAAGAAAGTTTTTTTTTTATGTTTTCAAGGAAACTAATATCTTGATGATCCACTCAGCTATTAATAAGAAATGTTTTTTTTTTTTTCTAAATAGTAATAAATATTTTATTAATATAATTATTGTGTCTTGCATGTGTCCATTTGTTTTATAAAAAAAGAAACAAAATTTTCCACAACGAGTCATATAAACGGCAATTTTAAAACACCGCGGCGCCCTCACTTATAAATACTAAAATTAATTTGTTATACAATAATTGTTGTTGGTGTATAATTCATTCATTCTATTATTTTTTTATTCTTATATACTTTCGATAGATTTGTAGATTAATTAGATTAAAACAAAAAAAGACATGTAAATACTGAAATGAAGATAGGAAAACAAAATATTTAAAAACTGTAGGTAGGTATATAGTGATTTTCACTTAACATCTTAATATAACTTTCTTAACAAATAAGAATACACAATAATAAAAAAAAATCTCGAATATATATAAATCAAAATTTTGATCTTAAAATAAATTCATTTAAATATACTATTTTTGTATATATTTTTTTAAATATTAATATGTTGTCATTATAAGAAAATGCACATCTGTAGAATATTATAACATTGATAGAGTTGATTAGAAGAAAAAGAAGACCAAGGATGATATACATTGTTAGATTTTTTTTTAATTATTCAGACTCTGGCGGAGTTTGTTTGGATCTTGATAGTGTGATGATACCATCGATGGGTGCTGTGGTGGCGGGAAACAACGAACATGTTCAACATTCGAGCCTTCACCATCGCCACTTTTAAGATATTTATTAAGAACAGCAAAAACTTGCGAGTTGAGCACTTGGAATCGACGAATCCGGTCAACCATTCGTTTTAATTTCTGAAATAAAACGAAATCAGTGTTAATTTTTGTATGAAGAAAAAATGCAAATTAATTACAATTCCATTGACATCTTGATCTTTGCCATCTACTCGTTGTATCCTTAGAATATGATAGCAAAAATCTAAAGCCTCGAAACGCCTCTGTTGTCCGAGAAGAACAATCATAGCACATCCAGCCCAGTTCAAACCTTCTCCGAATAGCTCCTCAATTGTGTATTCGGTTCCCCTCACTGGAATGCAATAGACAAATTGCAAAGCAGACCAAAGGCGATGGAATTCAGAGCATTCATCAACGTGAATAATTCCATTGGCTGGCGGTGGCCCCACCCAAACAGGATCGTCTAAATAACTTTTGATACGATTAAGGATAACTTCGAAAATGCTCAAACCACAGCAAAGTCGTTCTCTGGTCAGAAGGTCACCTTCTCTAGCAATCATTGCTTGCTGGAAATATAAAACATAATCAAACATACCATAACTAAGAATTATGGTAAACTTACTTTAGCTGATCCAAGTTTTTCCACATTAGAAACAATCTGCAAATTCGCAAATTGAGCTTCTAATCGTTTTTGTTTGGCTTCAGGTTTTTCATTTTCTAGCAATTTTAAAAAAAGGAAAATCGTTTTTACCAAAAAAAGAAAAAAAATTTTGATAAATTCACAACCAACCTTTGCAAAATGGTCTTGGGAAAATATTCTGGAAGAGAGCAGCATGTAATAAATCACAAACTTCTTCTTGTGATAGAGCTTGTTCGATTAGTAGGCAAAATATAACGCAATTTCCAAATTCACGGAATGATTGGAAGAGTTCAGTTTTTGTGTCAGGATATTGTACGATGTCTGTTAAATGGGCCTGATAATAGCTCAGCACACCTGGCGAACCATATTCACATCGTGGTAGTTTACATGACTTTGGCATTGCACTCATAAGGGTTTTGGTAAATTGCAATAGACTTCCCTGTATAAGAGGTTTGACAATATCTTTTAGGATGATGTCCATAACGACAGCAATTCCTTGGTAGCCAAGTAGACGACACATGCCGTGAAAGTGTGGAGCACCTACAAAACCAGCATATTGGCCATATTGTGTTGAGTAAGCAGCATTTAATTGTTTCGAACCCCACAAGTAATAATGAGACATTTGTGGTGGTTTCTCACGCTGAATAGCTTGAGAGGAAGATAAATTGACTTTGCTTCGAACAAATCTGAAATTAGAAGAATAAATGTTAAAACAGGAATGTCGCTAATATATTTAAATTTTTTTTCTTCAATTTGCCATTAACTCACCTGTTAGTCGCTGCGTTGTAACAATAATTTGACAAGAAATCGTAGTTTAATTCGACAAACACATGTAATGTTATTCGGCCGTATGGAGCTAGTACATTATGATTTGCCTCTTTAACCATTCCGTCAAAATTATCCATAGCTAACCATTTACTTAAGAGTTTATGGCATATACGATTGGCTTCAAGTAGACCGTCTAATTCCTGAAATATTCGATAGAACAATTTAAATATGGGGAAATCATTAGCTAGAGCAGTATATTTAAAAACAAGTAGTAAAGAAGGGGTAACGGTAAATGAGGTGAGACCAATTAGTTATATATAAGTTGTCATCAAGAAAGGACACCAAAAGCCGATATTTCGGATGAACGTTACTATACATAGCTGTAAAGTTGACGTAGTGAAGGACTTTGTCAACCTTAGCTTCGTTGGGCGAAGAAGGCAATTAAGTAACAAAGCCCTTTCTCGAGCAGCTAAAGTGCCCCTTTATAGGACACTTACTTGAAAAATGATGCAGAGGCATGTAGGACCATGGACCATTTACATTGTGACTTCTTACTACGCCATGACCATGGTTTTGTGGATGATGTCAATGAAGAGCTATCTTCCCCTCACATCTTCATACACAAAACCATCGAAGTTTAGGTAAGGTTAGGTCAGTAGATTAATACTGACACACATGACCAAAATTGGTCCATTGTGATACCACATGAATCTGGAAGACTCCTTCCTTACTCGGTAAGCTACTTAGAGCTCCTGACGAAGCGTACGAGACTATTTATGTCGATTTTTGCCAAATCACTAGGATCGTTATAGAAGTAGTCTCCTAAGTGGAGCCTACGTCTGTAGGAAAGTACTGGGCATGTACAGAGAAGGTGAGGAATCGTTTCTTCCTCCTCCTTGTCCATACAGCTTCTGCAAAAATCGTTTGAAAGTATGCCAAGCTCCGTTGCGCGTCTGCCTATTAAACAGTGTCCTGTTATGACACCTACAACAGAGCTGATGTGCAGTCTGTTTAGAGATATTAAACACATGGAGCTGTTTAAAACAAGGTTTGGCCATACTAGTTTTGTCACCAAAATAGTAGTGATGTTATCCAACCTAATGTTTGTTTTATCTAAAGCATCCTGCTTCAGTAAAAGTTTACGATGCAAGATCCACTCATGGATAGCGGCATTGGGGTGTGTTTTGCTTTAGCGGCAGCATACAGCAGTGGGTATTAGAAGCAATAAGTTTACACGTCTTTTCATTCCCCACTGAACAATGCTGTCAAGATGAGGATATAATGAGCTTATCATACGCCATCGTTCAAGATCCAAATCCGAAGAACAAGGAAGTGAATCTTGAATCGAATATGCTGAGGGTATTGCAAAACAATTTAATTAATTAGATTAGAAGTCTTAGCAAAATGGATTTTTCAGACAAGAGGTCATTACTGAAAATAAGAAAGAGGGAAGGGCACACCAGAATTTAGTTTATGAATATCAAACTTCAAACCATCTAATGCAAATTATGTTGATCGGTCCGAAAGGTAATTTATAATCCAACGAAGAAGAGATTCGTCGATAAACTCTATCAAATGCTTTTCAAATATCAAGTTTTTCTTCAAAACGATGTAAAGATTAGTTCCACTGTCCGGTGAGATATATCATCTGATCATCACCAGTGGACCTATTATTATGACAGCCGTACTCCCGGTTATTAAGAAGCTTCCGTTCTTCAAGATATTTTTCAAGCTAATAATTAATCAGCTTTTTTTATGACCTTTATTTTTTTAGAGATATGCTGGACAAAAGGTGTATTCGATTTATTCGGAAAGATACTAATAGAGTTGGACAAATGAAAAAGCTTACGCGGTGATATTTCCATCGTTGAAGAACACCTCTTCAGAGTAATGGGAGGTATACTATTCCAGCCAGCGGAAGGTCTGTGTCATAAAATTATTAAGGGTGTTAAGTACTGCTGCTGCAATTGGCTTTCTCTAGTGAGCTGACATAGGGAGTGTCATTGAACATGAGCATTGAAACCGAAGACGAAGTACGTTTTTTTACAAATGATCAAATATTTTGACTACCTTTGAAACACTGTAGTATTTTTTACCTTAATTTCTGATCATGGTAAAAATTTGTTAGTTGTTGAACGTTGCAGGTATTATTACCATTTTTCTTAGTGGGCATGGCTTTGTATCAGCAACTTATTTCTCTAACCCTGATAACGTTCTTACTGCTCGAAACAACCCATTTTTCAGTTTGAAAAAGTTCATGAAGAAACTATTTACACCCAGTTCATTTTCACGTATATCACGGTTTTCATACACGTCTCTAACTGGGTTGTTTTGGCACGAGAAATTAGCAGTCCGATGTGCCTAGAGGCGATAATAGTGTATTTATCAAGGTTAGAGGAAAGAAATAAGTCTTAAGTGTTGGCGGATTCACCTGCAACGTCAGGGATACGATTTGGCTCGTCAATAAGCTGAGTTATTTGTTTTAACTCATCAAAAACCTCTACATACCTTCCTATGGGTGTTATCTGGACAGAAAAGCAAAGCCATTAAGGATTGTGTACATTAAAATCGCCCGAAGTGATGAATTCAGTGTGAGGATTTCAAATTTCTGTCCAAATTTAGTTTCTGATAAATGAAGCAGGTTTGTATGCTTGCTGACCAAAAATTTTAACCACGCACCATTTTTTGAGCAAAACCATATTGTGTTTGAAGTTGAAACGCAAAATCATTTCTAATAAATAGAGTGAATTCCAATTGCTCTTTTTGAGTTTCACCCAGTGCCAAAACAGCTGGCCTTATTTATACAGTATAAACATACACGACACAGTAATTTTTTCTCAGCTAACGAGTGTTGGAAGAGTAGGGGGACCAGCTCTTTATATTAAATTACAGTTTTTACCCATTCTACTTGTTATTTTTGTCTGAATTTTTCGATTTTTCCAACTTTACAAATTCATTTTTTGAACTAAAAATTTAAGACTGATTTTCATTAAAATTCCTTTCTTAACTTGTCTCTGAGGCAACGAACCAAATTTTTTGGCGTTGTACAAGCTTAAATTGGCTTGTAGTCATTAATGGTAGCTTTAGTTTTCTCGGTAACAACTCCTGTGATCTTGATTCTGTACACTATTGTTGGTATGATTTATCTTTCTCTGTAAACCAATTCTATCACAAAACCGTATTTAAAATTAGTTGCAGAGTTGTTACTAAAACAATCGGATTAGTTGAGTGAAGTTGATAAGTGAATCGTATAAACATTTATTTAAAAATTTTTGAAAGATAAACTATTCAACTTACCACAATTCCAGTTATATCATTTGCTTCAAAACGACAAATAGCCAGTTCGATGCTTTTATGCATATTTGCGTTTATACGTTGTGTAATAAGTTTATTTAAATCAATTGAGCGTCCTGAAAAGTAAATACTTATTATAGTCTACCATTTGATCGAAGTTATTTTGGTTCTACAAACCAAGCAACTGGACATGTCTTTGTTTAAGTAAAGTCTCATAACGATTATTCCTGGGATAAGATTGAAAATTAAATCCAAGAACTTCACATTCCAAGCGGAATCGCTTATCTAAAAACATGCTGCAATAGAAAAGAAACATTATATAGTGATTAATTTTTCTAAATTTAAATTTAACAAACCTTCCAGCTAATTGTTTATAATGAGCAAATATTTGTTCACTCAGCTTGTACACAAATTGATCGAAGCATAAATTTACTTCAGCTTCGACTTCGTCGTACAAAAACTGTTTACGGAAGACAGTCAGAGCATAATGGGCTGAATCGTTGTACAAATCCAAAGGATACAAGACGAACCTATAAAGAAAATAAATAAATTAAAAAAACTGTGCTGAATTTGAGTAGAATGCTTTTTTTAACTCACTCCATCATAGATGGCTCTTTCGTTTGTAAAATATGATCTGTTAAAATCCAAGGCATTGACATTTCAATCGGAAATTGAATACGTTTTTCCATTGTTATCAAATCTTTGCATTCCTCGTTGTGTTGATGACGAACCAGACATTTGTTCACCTTCCTTCCCATGGTCATTTCCAAATAGAACTCTCGATACCAAAGCTGGGATAGATCGCAGCACTTTTGCAATGTGTCACTAAAATTGAGCAGATAACTCCAATAGAACGAAGTCTTGTGGAAAGAATCGATTTGCATTAAACAATTGCCGTCGATGTCTTTGCGGAGTGTCCGTTTGCCACCACTTTTATCGGCGATAAGGGACTCCAGCATCGTTCTAACCATGTAGAGCTGAGTAGATGATGGACCAACGTTTAAACGTGGTACATGGATGCGAAAACCTCCATCGGGATCTTTCTTTCCCTTCGAAGCTGGATCATCAGATGGTTCATAGCCTTTCTGCCAATCGGATGAAGTCTCTCTAACCGACATAATGATACTCCTGATTAGATCCTTTTTGTTTTTAACCGCCTTCCGAAGTGGTTCACGCAGTGTCAGCTGAACGAAGTCCTGCAGCTCCGAATAGATATTTCGACGTATAGCTTCACACAAAACCGTTTCTATGCGAGCCATTAGCACTTGCAGCCCTTTAATCATGGCAATAACTTCTATCAGGGCAAACTTCTCCTCAGATGTATAATTGTACCGGGTAGCTCTTTCATACTCTTCTGCTTCAACGGGACATTCCTTGTTCTGATGATGATCGGTTGGATGTAGCAATTTCCACGAGTATAACTCCGTGACCACACTTGTCCATTCTGAGAGCAATTGCAATCCCCGCAATGCCAAATCCGATGTACAGCGATTTTCGGCATCAGATGGATTCTCTTTCACAGTTGTCGTCACCTCATTGGTGTATCGAGCCAGCTCGGAAATATACTTAACATGATCTTCTCGAATTTGAGGCAAATGAACCATCAAGTCTGCCTGTGGGCTAGTTGCTGTCGAGCTAGAAAGAGGCCATTTGCTGGCATCGAAGTGTTTGCTACGTTTAATGTAATTAAAAGGAGCAATTTGCATGTCTCCAAACAGTGGAACTACTTCCAGATTTTTGAATATGCGATCAATTCTGTCCAAACGAATCTTCTTCTTCTGATCCAGCTTATTGATATTGCAGCCATCTGAATCCATCAGAAACAAACCAAAACCCATTACCTTAACAAGCATGTGTTTCTCCTCTGGAGTCAAATACATTTTTGTCTCGAACATATGTACACAGATGTTAACCACATCTGACAGAAGGTCTTCATACCCGGGGATTTTCTCAAGTGTATCTTTGACGGTGTCGCGAATTTTATTTTGTGTTGCCAAGAACATTGAAAGATTTTGCGATTCCTGCAGTGTATGAGAATCGGACATGACTTTCAGAAATTGAGCCGCCCGCCGATATGTACTGTAATCGTTTTTAACACTAGATTTCATGTTTTTCAATTCATCCAGAACTGCAAACATATTGATGAATTTTCCCAGTGTCAGGAGATATGCCTCCGAGACGAAGTCTTTGCGTTTCTCTGCATGACATAAGCGTTTAACTTCGCCAGAGAAAGCTTCAATAGCTTTGCGCTGGAAATAAAAATTTATAATTCCATCAATTTTAACTTCAAATTAAAGATAACTGATGGACCTTAAAATTAACAAAAATCCTATAATTTTAGTATGTAATACTAGCAACAAAAATTTCAACTTTTCAAGTCATGGTTGTCATGGTTTCCTGGCTGCATATGATATTCATCGTTACGAGTTCTTAATGGCTATGACCGAGATCGGAATCCGAAGAAAATTGAATTATCTCCAATTGAGCTTGAGCTTAACCAGCTGTGATAATTCATTTTGGGCAAAGAAAATAAACTGAGTCTCCACAGAAGATTTAGGTGTGAATAATAGGGAAACAAATATGTATAGGAGTTGACAGCCTGAGTAAAAACTTATTCATGGCTTTTGTGATTAAGCAGTGCATCGAAAACAAAATCTAAATGCTTGCGTTGTATATTTGCTTGCGCAAAATTAGTGAATACATTTTATGAATCATTGATATCTAACTCAATTACGTAAACACATATTGGAAGCCACGATAAAACATAAACCGGATGTGCTTTTTTTACTTCAAAGATATTTTTTTTATTGGAATCCAAACCACAAAAACTTCTGTTATTTTTTGTTTTCCAACCTTTAACCGAGTTTTTAAGATAGCAACAATTAAATTCCTTACCTGGAAATACATAAAATTCAACAATTTGTTAACTTCTGGAGCAAGAACTTCCACTGTCTTCTCATAAATCTCGACACGATTTGGTTGTTCATTGGATTTTGGCTGCGGAATTGCACGCGAACAGCATCGCCAAGTGTACAACATAACAGCATGTTTCTGACCTTCGTCCAGTAGGACATTCTGAAAGAAAGCTCAAAAAATAAATAAAACTTTAAAAAACACCAAACCCAAATAAAACAAACCAAATTAGCATGAGTTGTTGCTTCTTCAATATATTTAGCAACTCCAGTGACAAATCCATTACGATCTTCGAAGTTAGTATCGAAGTTTGCTTTGTAAATAATCGAACAAGGTTGGGCTTCAATGCATGGCTGCTCATCAGGCAGCGATAGTTCATCCAGAACTTCCACGTTGGATAGAGCATCCGCAAGGGTGATCTTTTCCGTCATGGTTTAAGGCTAGAAAATAAAAAGGTAAGAACATGTAAAAATAGTTTCTTTTTGTGTAAATAAAAAAACGGCAATAAATTTCGCTCCTAATTAACTAATCAAGTGCGTCTGTTGGGGCTTTTATGGGTGGGTCTAGTTTTTTTCTTCACTCATAGAAGAATTCTATTGACTATTTTCGACCAAAAGCATTTCGAAGATATTCACCATATAATTTAAGAAATTATAAAATACTTTGTGATAATTCGATGCACACAATGTTTATGATTAATTTAAAGTGATTTACTTACATTTTTTGTTGATATTTATTGTGAAAAAATTGATTATAAACAAATAAATATTTTCGATCTCTCGATGCCCGTGTTGGAAGTAGACATTCCAATTCCAAATTGGTTTATTGGCTTGAAATTTTTACACGCACACTAGAAAGTAATGGAATGTCAGTATATGAAGAAATGTCAAAATTTGATGTTCTTTCTATTACACCCTGACTACACAATAAATAGCCGAGTTCCTTTGCTTGTTTTTGTTTATACGTAAGGGATTTTTATGAAATGTATAAAGGTTCTCCCAAGCCAACGCGAATGCGGAGCGACGACGAATTTTTGTTGTTGTTTAACGTTGTGTATTTGTCATATTTTGAACTATTGTGAATGATTCGCTGCAAATCGCTTCGCATTCGACTTGGTTTGGGAGAGCCTTAAATTTTATAAAATTATATTTTATTATAAAGGTTCTCTAAAACCAACACGAATGCGGAGCGATTCGCAGCGAATCATTCACAATAGAAAAAAAATATGACAAATACACAACGCTAAACAACAACAAAAATTCGTCATCGCTGCGGATTTGCATTGGTTTGGGAGAGCCTTAATTGTACTGAACTTCATGTCATGCAGCAAGGTTGATAATCTGACCAACTTTGCCCTCGCCTGAAGTTCCGTTCAAGCCAAATTCAGAATACGATGAGGAAACGAGACGTGAACGAGACGAGATCTCATTGTTTATGTCAAATGAATTTCAAACAATAGCTGCGTTTTCTGCAAGTCCAAAAAATATTGTCTGAAAAAAAAAACGACGACAAAGCAAAGCAATTTACATGTAAAATAAATACAATAACAACTATGTGGATATAGAGTTAGCTATGTCCAGATAATTAAGTAGAATTAGCCTTTGTCCCGATAAAAACGGTAGTGCCAAACTACAATTCTCGTTGTCTTATCGATAATTTATATGGAAATGTCAATTATTTGTTGGTAAGATAGTTCTATATAAAATGGCAGACCAAGGCGAAATGTTGAAATATCCCGATGTCGTTTTTTCGCCAAAGTCCATAGGGACATGCAAAAAAACGTAGCTAATGATAGTGTACGAGGATACATAGAATGTAGCGTTTCACGTCGTCACGTTCCGGCAAGGATTCGAAAAATTGAAAAAAAGACGCATTGAGACAACGATTTACTTTTTTGACAAGCTATATATTTACATATGGTGTTTTCCTTTGGAAGTGGCGAAGTACTTGCAAGAACTTTGGAAGCTTTTTTCAATGGAACACATTAAACTGCTTTCCCATGAAAAATGTACATATGCGCACATGAGAGCATGTGCAGTTAATAGTACTAGATTAGGGGTTTCATCTACCCACAAGTGCTTTGCCACCTCCAAAGGAAAACGGCTATAATGGAAACTAAATTAACAAGAAAAAATTACTATAAGTTGAGATTAATAAATAAAGCAATTGATGTTGTCTGAAATACTTTGTTCATATTTTTGAATTTTTGTTTACAGTTAATCAGTTCTGGTTGTTAAAAATCCCGTCGCATTGTGAATAGGGGGAAGATTTTAAAACTAGAAAAAAAGATAGCGACTCACGTCACGCTCCCGTCTCATTTTCTCGCCACATTGTGAAAAGGATTCAGTTTTGTTGCTGCAGAAAATATTTTCAAGCTTAGTTTAGTGAAGTTCCACTGAAGTGCAGTTTCGTTGAGTGCGGGCTTACCTTTAAGTGGATTACATATGAGCTACAATCGCACATGAGTGGTCATCAACAGAGGCGAATTGTCATACAAAATAGACCAGTAAAATGGGTGCTTAAAAAATTTGTAGTTAAATACGAGTGAATTTTTCATTCTCAGATTTCTGGAATGCATCCTGGATGCTGTGGATTGCGAATAAGTGTAGAAAATAAAAAACCTTTGATTTAACAATTTAAACTAATTTTAGGCGATGTTTACTTTGGAAAACTGTAAAAGGTGTTGTTTATTTAGTCTTTCGTAAAGTAAAAGCGAGAATTTGTCTGTATTTGAGCTTGGAATCACGTAAACAAATTCATTACTCGCTGTTCAAGGCTAATGTAAAAGGTACTTTAAGCCTTGATTAAGTCAGTTTACATTCCAGAGATAACAGAGAGCTCCATAGTGCCCTGTTACGCGACGACTTAAGAGTCATGACTTTTTTCAAAATTAACTGAGTGGAAGAGAGATCAGATGTTTTTTCTCGTTCGCACTCATTGAATTTCGAAAAAAGTCATGAGTCTAAAGTCGTCGTGTAATAGTCGTCGTGTAATAGTCCCCTTTCACACGAAGAAAAAAGTTGCTGCAGATTTTTTTGACGTTTTCTCCTTAAAATCTCGCTCTTACCTTTCACACGAGGAAACAAATCTCCTAGCTTATATTTTAGCTTCTATGACGGTGTTCACATTGGACTAAAAAACTGGATTTTTTTTAACGTTGCAGTATTTACATCTTCCTTTACCGAAGAAGTGGGAGTGAGATGTGAATACTGAAACCTCAAAAAAAATCTAGTTTTTCAGTCCAATGTGAACATCGTCTATGGGGATCATGTTTATATATTTTGAGAATATGTCCCTTTTCACACGAGGAAGTTGCTAGCAACTTTCAGCTTCTTGGTGAGAAGGAAAGAAGGGTGAAAAAAATCTCCACAAGGTTAAAGGTTAAACACCACACTCAACGGAACTGCACAGGGCAACTGAACTTCAAAATATTTTTTGTATGAAATTGTATGAGCTATATCGCACTAAGCATCAACTAAAGGCTCAACTTTCCTTTACGACATCCCGAATTTTGATACGCGGATGGTCTCATTCGATAGATATTCACTAAAAAACACCAAATATCACAATTTTAGGGTGAGGAAACATTTATAAGTATTTTTAATTAATTTTTAAACTTTCAGTTTTTCCATACAAAATGCATGGAAAATAAATAGACTCAATTGCCATTGCATGCTAAGTACTGCCAGATGTACACTTTGGTTTTGGGATGTTTTCTTTTAATCCATGTTTTTTAAATGCAAAAGAAACTTTGCATACACCAAACCTTGCCCCACCCCAAATCCTATAATGAGGCCAAGCAGGGGGGTTGCAGGGGGGCAGCATGCCCCTCCATACATACCTCACTGTTTTTACGCAGTAATGCTGTATGCAAGCACTGTATTTATATAAGCAAGTTTTAAATTTCCCGCAAAATTTCCCAAAATAAAAACACAAGGGAAACAAAATACGTGTCTTGCAATACTAAACAGACCATTTGACATTTCTTTGATTTGTTATTGAGTATTATGTATTTTCATTAAACAAAAAGTTCTAAAATTAATTAAAAATACTTATAAATGTTGCTTATCCTTAAAATTGAGATATTTAGTGTTTTCTAGTGATAATATATCCAATTAGGATATCCGCGTTTTCAAATTCAAGTTTAAACATTTTTTAATTGCATTTAGGGGGGTTTCCTCACCCTGAGATTTGGAAAATTTTCTATTGAGATACCTACCTACCCCTAAAAAAAAATCAACTTCGAAATCGGGATGTCGTAAAGGAAAGTCGCCCCCAACTAAACTCCATGGTGTGGCACCATGTGGCAAAGTTGATAATCTGACCAACTTTGGCGCAGCATCAAGTTCTGTTCAGTTCTATTGCCATACAAAATATTTTGAAGTTCAGTGGCGGTGAAGTTCCGCTGAAGTGTAGCTCCGTTGAGTGCGGTCTTATGTTAATAGGCTTTTCAAACACCGAAACCGAAACCCGGCTTTCACGAAAATATCGGTTTAGGAGAAAAACCAAATGAAAAACATAAGTGTTCCCATACATTATTTTATAGTTCAGCAGGTTTTCGTAATACACCTCTTTTTTGCTATTTAGCGGATTAATATTTATTTGCTACATTTTAGAGAACTCAGAGCACTTAGAAATATAAACAGGATTCTTCTGAAAATTCCTCTCCCTTTTTCTTAAAAACTGAGACTGAAATTTTTTGGATTCGCTTGTTCAATTTTTTTTTTGTCGCAGTAAATTATTTAAGTAGAAAAGAAAAAGTGAGGCTCTAATATCTTGAGATGATCTGCCTCTCCGTGTATGGCCAGCCTTACAATTTTCCATTTTGTTCCTAATAAATAAAAATAAAAAGAAACATCGCAAACTCGAATGTCATGTCAAACAACATCCGAAAACTGTCAGCAAAAATTAATCGAAAAAACAGCAATCACCGGCCATACCTCATAATACGAGGTTTTCGGCTTTTTGTTATTCGATAAAATTCTTAATACCTATTAAAACACAATAAATTTCCATGCGATTATTGAATTTTATCCTCTTAAATCGAAACAACAAGTTAAACGCATTTACTAACATCACTAACTGCCTCCAAAGGCTTCGCAAGGTAAGTTAGCTATTAAATATTATCATACATACGTCAATGTAACTGCTTTTTCGTCAAATAGAATTCTTTTAACAACAATTGAAGGTTTCCTCTTGACTCACGAAGGTCAATAATGTAGGTAGTTACATCAAAGTCCTATAAAGTAGTCGTCGCTTGAAACATATCAACAGGGTGTGTGCAGCAACAACTTACTAGCTAACCTTTTGTCCACGCTTTTTAAAGTTATCCATTGTGTCCTTTGTATGATAAATTCCTTTGTGAAGCAAATATTATTATTATTATTATTATTTATTTTATTAAATAGTAAATAAATTACAAATTTAATAAGAGCTTAAACTAGAAATTAGCTGCCAGGGCTATCTACTAGATAAATATAATAAAATTTGCTATAAAATAGATACATATATATAATGGGTTGATTTTATTATTATTATTATTATTTTTTTTTTTTTTATTTTTTTTTTTTTTATATAGAGTTAGCGATTTTTAAAGTTGTCATTATGTTGTAAACCAAATTGATGTTTTCGGTGTTGATGTTTTTTAAGAGATGGTGTATGCTGTGTTTTGATAGTTTGGCGCATGTTGAGGATAATCTTGGGCAGGCAAGAAGATGAGCCATTGTGAGAGTAGAATTATCTGCACAGAGATGGCAGATAGGTGGTGCTTCTTTATTGAACAGGTGTTGGTGTGTGATATATGAATGTCCAAGTCTGAGCCTGATGTATACTTTCTGTTTGTTTAGAGATATGTGGCTGGGATAGATAGCGCTTTCGCCGTTTGGGTTCATGTTTTTGTATGAATGCTGGTATTTTGTCCAATCGTTTTTTTTTCTATATTTCCAGTTTTCAAGGAGTAAATTGGTAGTATCTTTTTTATTGTGTTGGGAGAAAGCTGTCAAGGGTTCTTGAACGGCTAATTTGGCTTCTTTGTCAGCAGTCTCGTTTCCGTCGATACCTACGTGGCCAGGAATCCAAACAATTTTCAAGGTATTGGAGTTAAGGATGAGATGGTTCCGTATTTTTACTATTATTTCAATAGAGTTTGAGATATTTTGTACGGCTTTTATAGTTGAAAGACTGTCGGAAAATATAACTGTTTTTCTTCTCTGCGAGCTTGTTATTGCTTTGTATATAGCAAAAGCTTCAGCGGTAAAAGTTGATGTGTAGGTTGGTAGTAGTCCTTTGGAGACAACGGAACCACTTTCGTCAGCCACGGCAAAAGAGGTGTATGTGTCTCCTTTGGATGCATCTGTAAATAGTAATTTCCAGCCAAGGGATTTGTATTTTTCTGCAATGTCTAGAAAAAGACCATTGTATATGGCATTCGTAGTTGAATTTTTGGGATAGTTGGCGAGATCGGTGTTTATGGTGTAGTTTGGGAAGTTCCATGGTGGTTGGCTATTCCTTGTGTGGTCTTGGATAGAGATTGGAATGTTTAGGTCTTTTGCGAACGTGACTGTCTTGCATAAGGTTGACTGCACTCTTTGACATCTCTTTCTATTTAAAATTTTCTTGACTTCTGGATGGATAGATGTTTTATGTGGCGAATTTATTTTTATAATTATTTTTGAAGTAAGAAAGTCAATTCTGTCCCTTAATTGGGGAAGACCAGCTTCGGTTAAAATGTTGATGATTGGTGTTGAGCGTAGGGCTCTCAAGCAGCTTCTGGCGGCGGTGTGGTAAGGTGTTGTGATTATTCCCAAGGATGATTTGGAGCATTTTCCGTAGATTGGTAAACAATAATCAATTTTTGATAACACTATGGATTTGGTTATATTTAAAAGGGTATTAATGTTAGCATTGCTATTTTTTGAAGATAAATATTTAATTATATTAACCCTGGCAGTTAGACTTTTTCTTATGTAAATACAATGATTCTTAAAGTTAAATTTAGAGTCAAATATAATACCAAGAAATTTCAAAGAATTAACATTTTTAATTAAGTTATTGTTTAAATTGACTTTAACAGATTTTGTACAATAGTGTTTTTTACATATGTGAAACAATTCAGATTTTGAACATGAAATAATGGAACCAGAGTAACTACTCCATTGAAAAAGAGCATCTATAATACAAGAAAAAATAGTTCCTAATTCGTCTAGGTTTTTAATTTTTGAAAAAATAATTAGATCGTCGGCATAGAGAGAGTGCTCGACTTTATGGAAACTATCTATTATATTACTAACTTCATTGAAAGCAATGATAAATAAGACCACTGATAATGGCGATCCTTGGGGGATGCCGTTCTTTAGTTTGTACAGATTTGAGTAGATGTTGCAATATTTGATTCGAAAGTTTCTGTTTAAAAGAAAAGATTGTATGTATTTGTACATCTTTGGTCCGATTTTCCATTTAAGCAGTTGATTAAGAACAACATGTGCCCCGATCCTATCGAAGGCTTTCTGAAAGTCAAGACTGAGAATGGTGGCATGATTACGTTCTGACAGTGTAGAGGAAACAAAGTGGTCAATGTGGAGAAGAGCATCTAGGGTAGATTTACCCCTTTTAAACGCGACTTGCCGGTTGTCCACTAGTCTGTCTTTTTCAAGGAACCAGTATAACCTTTTGGCTATAATTTTTTCTAGCATTTTTCCTGTACATGGTAGTAGGGATATGGGGCGATAGCCAGAAGTTGATGTGGGGTCACCGCTTGGCTTGGGTAGCGGAATGATATTTGCAGTTTTCCAAGCATGTGGTATTATACCACTGTCGAAAATGTTGTTATAAAGTGTTAGTAGACGTGTTTTTAAGGCTGGGGGGAGAATTTTAGCATTGCGTACGATATTCGGTCAAAACCTGGTGTTTTTCCTTTTGCTGTGTGCAGGCAAGAAATGAGTTCCGGCATGTTAATTTGTGTTTCAACAGAAATTGCTGAAGAGCTGGGGTGAAAAGATATTTGTGAATAATTTAGAATTTTTGATTTTTCGTTGATGAAATTGGATTCGAAATTGGAGTCATCAGCAGATTGTTCCCATGTTTGGGCGAAATGTTCGACAATTTTTACCGGGCATGTCAACGATGTAGTATTTGTTTTTATTATTTTTATTGTGTGAGGCGTGTATGTGCCTGTTAGTACTTTTATATCGGCCCAAAGTTTTTGGGGCGTTGAGTTTGGATTTATATTTGTAGTAAACTTTTCGAAACAAATCTTTTTTTCAGCTTTCACTGTTTTGCGAAATTTTGCATTTAGTTTACGGTACATAACAAGGTTGAAATCTGTGGGAGATTTTTTAAAGTTGTACCATGCATTTTGTTTTTGCTTACGCAGAGAATTGATTTCCTTGTTCCACCAGGGGACTGTTCTTTTGTGGATCTTATCATTGGTTTGAGGAATGGCTAGGTTTGCTGCAGTGCGTATTACTTTATGAATCAAAGCAGACTCTTTGTTAATGTTAGAAGAAGCTTGTCTAGCAAGCAGCTCACTAGAGACAGTAGATCTGAAAAGATCCCAGTTTGCTTTGTTTAGCAGGAATTTTTTGTTTGGTTTCAGCTGTTGATTATATTGACTGGTGGTAAGGTTAATAAAAATAGGGAAATGATCGCTGCCGTAGGGATTATTGGATATATCCCAGGTAGTTTTATTGAGGAGAGAGGGTGTGATTAATGATAGATCAACGTGAGTAAAGGATCTATGGGTAGAAAAATGGGTTGGTCGTCCGTCATTAAGTATCGCTAACCCAGAGTTAGCAATAAAATGTTCGACTGTTTTGCCGCGTTTGTTTATTTTCTCAGAGCCCCAGGAAGGACTCCGTGCATTAAAATCACCTGTTATCAGCACGGGATTGTTAATTCCGTTGATAACATCTCCAAGATCTTGGGTTGAAAAGCTTTGATCGGGGTGGATGTAGAGGGAAATGATAGTAAATTGAATATCGAGATTAATTTGAACACCTATAGCTAATATATTTGAATTTATCGGGATAACTGAATGGGGGATAGATTTGTGGATGAGGATACCAACACCTTGCTTGGAAGTTGATATAGAGTCTAAATTGTGAAAATATGCTGAAAATTGTTTAGGAGGAGTTGGGAGGCGGTCGGATGTGATATGAGTTTCTTGCAAGCAAATAACTTTTGGTTGTATATCTTTAATTAGTAGTTGCAATTCGTGTATGTTATTCAGGTAGCCATTTAGGTTCCACTGTAGAACAGTAAAGTGTTGGTTTACTGTAGGTAAAGTATTATTTTTATCAATGAAAATAGAATTTGGTTGAGGTGTAGTAAGGGTGTCGATATTTTTTTGGTGTTCATTATCATGACTCCGCGATATGGATGCAGAAACGGGGGGGCTCTGTGAAGAGCCCCGCCGATTCGGCGCCCCCACCGCGGAGTTGATATTTTGGTCAAGAAAGTAAATTCTAGTTTGGTGCGCCATCTTGGTCCATTTTTTCAGTTACGTAGTATTTGTTTTCTGAGATAAGAGTGTTTGTCATATTTGATATGGGAGATGCGAAACTTGAAGGTGTGTGATGTTGGGAGTTTACATTTGTGTGTGTTTGCGGGGGGGAGTTAGCATGTGTGCAGTTGGGTGTATATGTAGAGTCAGTTTTCTTATTTTGGGAAGAGATAACAGAGGTAGTTTTTTGTGGAACGCGGGCAGGTATTGTTGGTGCGGATGGGGGATTATATGTACCTATAATATTATCATTGCATTGTTGTTTATTTGTGTTTTTAATGTTATTTGTTGGTGGAGGTAGGTCAGTTATTGAGGTAGATTGGTTGTTAATGTTTTTTTCTGAAGAGTTGTTTGTTGTGGTAGAACTACGAGTAGATAGGTCGGCGGAAGAGGTGAAGGGAGGTAATTTAAGCGGAGAAAGATTTGAATTAGAGGTAGAGGCCGAGATAGCCGAGGAAGGCGAGGGTTTGGTTGACGTGGATGAGATTTGGGCTGTTGAAGAGTATGTTGTAGGATAGAACTGAATCGGGTTTTTTTCTTTATATATTTTTTTGGCATCAGCCATAGTGCATTTGTGTGTTGTTTTTATTTTGAGGATTTCTTTGGCCTGGATGTACTGTTTGCAAGATTTGGAAGATGATGGGTGTTCTTCGGGACAGTTGGCACACGAGGTACGTGTGCATTTATCTGTGTGAGGGGGAAGGTTACAATTTTCGCAGGTTTCTGGCGAAGTGCATCTTTTGGTGGTGTGGCCAAGGAGTTGACACTTACGACACCGCATGGGGTTAGGGTAATATTCTTGAATTTTCACATTATACCAGCCTATATTAACAGTAGAGGGGGGGCAGAAGCGGTCGAAAGTGAATAGAATTAGCCCGGTGGCACGAAGATTTTTCTCAGGTGTTGTTTTTTTAAATTTAAATACATCGATTACGCCTTGGCATTTCATTTCACTTATTATTTCTTCCTCTGGTACATTAATAAGGCATGGAGCGTATGCTGTACCTTTGCAAGAGTTGAGGTTAGAATGGAGTTTAACTGAGATTGGACAAATAGCAAATAGTTTCTCAGCATTGTTTAAAACTACTTTTTTTCAAAACCTATAAACAAAGTGTACATTTCAATGTTAAAGACAATAATTGATCCTGGATTTGGCCTTTCAAGGATACAAATTTAAACAACTTCAAAACAACGACGACAAATGTTGAGAATTTGGTTTCCTAACTTGGGTTTTTAATAAATCAGTTTTCCAATGTACATAAATGAGCTCCAACGAGTAAAAATAGAGTAAACGAAAACATATACTCTGGAAAATTACATAAAAATAGGGCCATCAAATCCACCTTTCTTGCTTACTTATCTTGTATAGTTTGATATGAATTGTGCTACTTTTCGGAAGTAGGTTGGTATAGATAACGAAAAAACTCGTTGTTTGCTGGGGTTCGGTTGTTAATAGAAGTTCCATTATTTGTGCAAGTTCAACAGAAGGATTCCTCTGGTTCTGGTTTTTTTAACTCAATTTATAACTCCAACAATTCACTTCACTATACTATTCAAAGCAGGATGTCATCAACTTTTACTTTCTTGAAAATAGTAGTATATTTCAAAGAGTATATTTTAAGCACAATATACCATTAGACATTAGAATTCTGAAAACGTTTTTATAGCAAAAAAGGAGATATTACATGAAAATAAGTTGCAAAACAAAAAAAGAAGTAGGCAAACAAAATATGTAGTTGGCCTAATGCTGCCGCATTCGAGCCCATAATTTAATTATTATGATAGGTTTATAGAATTCAAAATTCCAAATGACACCTAACGTACGTCAACTGCAACAAAAAAAATCCAATAAATCTATGAAATGAAACCCTTATGATTAACAATCAAGAAAATATACTTATGAATGATTTTAATCCGCGGATTGGAAATGAAACTGGATCAGAAAATAAAATTCACGCATTCAAGATTCATTCAACAATCAAAGAACTCAATCGTTAAAATGCAAGAGACAAAAAATCGGATAAAATCGGAAATTTTATTTATACTTTTGTAGACGACTTCTGATACTGATTAAGTCGGTCAAGTATGTATATTCGAACATATTCCTTATTTTCTTTATTGAGAAAGCGGAAAATAAAAAGATTCAAAAGTTAGATCAAAAAAAATGCGTTTCTACATAATTGATATTTCAAATAGACTACTCAATAATAGAAAAGTTTCTGGTACCTACTGAAAGAACTACTAAAGTTATCAAAAAAAAAAAAAAATATTTGTACTTGATTAGTGATCAGAGACGGTTATAAAGCTTCTGAATTGCAACTTAAATTAATAGAAGATATAACTAACAGTCTGTTACCTTCATTTTAATCCTGGTCGAGATGGTGTTACAAAATTTTAGTCATTAGCTTAGCCACCTTAAATAATTTTAAATACAAATTACGAATGAATTAATTAATTTATCTAATAGATTTCTAAATGGTCGATAAACAATTGTGAATTAAATTTAGTTTACTTTTACATTTTGAATTTTACTTAAACCTTCTTTTTTCTTCAATAGGAAGGGAAATAGTAAATATTTTGAACTGAACAGAATTTTGTTACCTGGGTTAATTGTGTTATCGGCACAAAATATCAACCACCTAGGTATAATAGAAGGTGGTGCTTAAGCGACTCCCTTTTCTTAAGCCTTACTAGAAAATCCTCTGCATAAATGTTGGTGTATGTTATACTGGGTTTCTCCAAATTCGTGGTTGATATTTTTCGGGATGATTTCTGGTTTTATTCTTAGAAAAATTTTAATTAAAAAATTGTATGGGAGGAAAGTTCTATCTCTCCCCCCTGAAGCAAGTGGGACAGTTTTTGAAAAATTGACATACAAGGAAAAAAAGTATCTTCTGTTTTTTTATCATTTAAACTGGGAGAGATTTTTACATTTAGTTTTAAATAATTGATTAAAAATTGATAAGAGAATTGAAATTAAAAAAAAAAAAACTGGTGTTAAAACGCAAAATTTTGAAAAAAAAACTTTTAAACAAAAAATCACATTTGTCACAATCACAAATTAAATTTCTCAAAAACTATTCTTTGAAATAACTTGATTTGAAAAACAAATAAAAAAAATGGGATATTGGCTTTAAAAAAAAACTATAACACGTTATTTTATGTGCTGTTGTTGATTTTAAATCATTTTTTTCCGTTGTATGTCAATTTTTCAAAAATTGCCCCCTTGCCTCAGGAGGGGGGAAATAGAATATCCCGCCCATACAATTTTGTTCTAAGGATGAAACCAGTAATCATCGGCCAGAATATCACCCACGAATTTGGAGAAACCCAGTATACACCAACATTTATACTGGGGACTTTCTAGCAAAACTTAATAAAAGGAAGTCGCTTGAGCACAGCCTTCCATTATACGAAGGAGGAATAAAAATGCCTGTTTTTTTGAACCATAACGAATATTGGGAAATAACGAATAAGGATCAAATAGATAAGTTTCTCAAAAAAACATCCTAGCCTTGTTAATCCAGTACAAGTGAGAGTAGCGGAAGCAAAGACAAAAACCTAAACAAAATAGACGACGAAATTTACATCCATATGGTTTTGAAGTTTTCAATAACATGACTTGCAACATGGTTTTTTAATCTAAGCGGCCTGCGACCACGACTCGGGAGGAGAAATTCTTGGTGACCCTCTTAAGGTTGCGACCCACAGTTTGAAACCCACTGACATAGGCGAAAACTGGGAAAGTGCATAGTGGTCGCAGTTTGGCATCGAAAATGAGTATTCCATGGCCTCTGGGCTACAATTTTGATTGACCAAATCCTGTAAGAAATATTAGAATTTTTACTGGCATTTCCAATTTTAGAAGATAGAAGAAATTCCGTGGGAAATTTTACTGACGATAAAATATGACCATAAAAATGCATTTCGCCAGAAATGTCAATTTATTCCGCCAGGTGTGGCTTGGTACTTGAGTCTATGTAGAAAATCATCGCCTTGTACGAAATATTGTTTTACCATATAAAATGCCCTTCTACCCTTTTAAAAATCTACAGTGACTCACAGCTTATTTGAACAAGCCCAAATTTACAATTTTAAACAAGTATAGCCCCTTAAAGAACAACTAAGTAAAAACGTAGAAAGGTTAATTGAGATTTAAACTTAAACAAACCGGTTTAATTAACTACTTTTAACATAAAACTTCATATCATACTTAAGAGAAATGAAATTAATTAAATTTTTCAATGTCACAGCACACACGGAATTCAGTGGAAAATATAAACAAAACCAATTTTATATCTATGGTTTGTTAAAATTTACACCACAAACAGGCACTTTTTAATTTTGCCCAAGGATGCAAAAGAAAAAGAGATCAGTCAATTTTTGTTTGTAATAAAGTACAAACTCTTAGCTTTCATGTCTTATAAAACTTTTTTAGAAACTAAGCCCCACGAATCACACAATCTCAACATTCTTTAAGTAATATCTTGAAACCCGAGAGGGTTATATTGAGATTGGGGAGTTCTAGTTTGGGGATGTATGGTTACATCTGGAGTAAGAAAGTTGGTATTCATAGATTGCTTTATAGATAAGATGATGTTTTTGAATATTCTCAAGGAAAATCTTAGGAAAATTGCAAACAAATTGTGATTCACTGGCAATTTTTAGTTCCAGCAAGATAATGACCCCAAACATACTGCCCATGTAGTATAGAAATGGGTCTTATGAAACACTCCACATACTTTGGAAACACCACCACAATCATCAGGCATAAAATCCATTGAATATCTGTGCGAAGTGCTGGAAAAAGGAATTGTAAAATATGCTTTCACTACTAAAAATCAGTTAAAAACGGTGATTAAGAATAATGGAGTAAGATTGCCCAACAGGTTACTGTTTTTTCGATGCAAAACATGTTTAAAGAAGTCATTAATAACAAAGTGATACCAAACCATTACTGACAAATTATTTCATCCATTTTAATGCTTATTTTGGGTTAATCTTGAACTGTGCCAATACTTTTTTCCTTCTTAAATTGTATCTTTAAAAGTGTATTCTAATAAACTAAGAGCTGACAGCAGATTTTGGGTGTGAATGATAGCAAAAAAAAATATAAGCGTCGAATGCTTCATTAAAAGCTATTCAAGAAATCAAGGTCTTGCAGTCCACTACGGAGGCCTTTATGATCAAATAGTGCATACAAAAAAAATATGAATGCAACTTCGAAGGTAATCGTGTAAGCCAAAATTTATCGAAATTGCTCTTTAAAGTTCACAAAGGAGCAAATTAGGAATGATTCAAGATTCTGCGAACAAGTCATATTTGCTGATGAGCTCAAATTCAATATTTTTGGACTTTTCAGGGTGAATTGAGTACCATTTTAGGTTTTAAGTATTTTTAAGGGCTAAACAAACATATTCAATAATAAAAACCCTCGCACATAATATGTTCCTTTATATCCCTCATTTTCCACACTATTCAATAGACTACTAATGGCTTAACCGATTTCAATCAAAATTTTGAAACAAAATAATTTTCTGTTTTAAAAAATATTCACTCCGATAACATACTCGTAACTCGACGAATGAGCTGCGTTTTGACATTTTTACTATGAGAAGAAGTTCCAAATCATCATACTAGGCTTTTGCGTTGACGTTCACCAGGGTTGACCAACAATCCCAAGAGTTGTCAAAAAAAAACTGGGTTTTTCGATTCTCAAATTCAGTAAACGGCTCTTGTTGAGATAAGCAAGAAACAAAATTTGATTTAAAAATGAAAAAAACAAGAAACCACAATTTCCATTTTCTATTCCTATTTGTTATTATTTAAGTAAATTTGTGTATTCCTTGAATTTCTAGTTCAAACAAAAGAATTACGTGAATCCACAACAAAAAAATGCGAAATACCTAGTTTTACTTCAGAACGAGTTCAGGGCTACCCCAGGTTTAAAAAAACAGAATTGGCTCGTCAGGGTTAGTTCAGGTTTTTTCAAAAAATGCTTTGGGTGACCCCAGGATGACTTCAGGGCTCAATGAACAAACCTACTGTGCCCCCCGTGCTTTAAAGTTATTGCCCTTACCAAGACGCACAGTTCATATTCCATCTGAGTTAATAAGGTTGAAATTTTAATTACCTTAGAAAAGTGCTCAATAACCAAAGTTTTGTTCAAATAAAACCATTGAGCAGTTTTAATAATTGTTGGCAAATTAATTAAAATTTCTGGAAAAATTTTAGAACCAAGTTTTCAATTTTCAAAAAACATTTGTTGTAAATGTTTTTTGAAAATTGAAAACTTGGTTCTAAAATTTTTTCAAAAAAAAAATTATTTAAAAAAAAGCGCTATTGATTTGTTTCTGAGCTGTAAGTTATTTTACGAGTTGTTTCTAAAATTGAAAGAACGATAGTTTCATGCTTCGTTACATTTGTATTTAAGTAGGTACCAGCATATTTGTAAAAGTTCCAAGCAACTTTACCTACACGAGCAAGAACGTGCGATCAAGTCGTACATTTAATTTTTTAGTTCTTAGCCATTTGAGCATAAGAGTAAGTACAAACGATACAGTCGGGTTTCTGGTTTTTCATTTGGAATTGTATTCAAAATACTTCTGTATTATATGCAATTTTGTTATCCTTCGGTTTTTGTTAGTCACTGGTAGTTGCAATGTCAGCAATCCCTGTCGAAACGTTGGGAATAAATCAATGTAACTTTGTTTCATTGCAACTACCCGTGACCAAAAAAGCCGAAGAAAATATATTTTACAAACTGTGTATAGTTTGCCTTATCACTTTATGTAATTGCCATGAATCTTGATATACATATCTTCCATAAAATTAATCAAAAATTAATCAGCAAAGCAAAACCAGCACACCCCTTGTAAAATAATACAAATTAACTTGCAATTTTGATTGAAAACCTATTTCAAATTATACAGAGATTTATTTGAATCTCTTTTCAATTTCCTTAATAATTCTCAAACGTTATTTTTATTTTGTATATTTGTCAAATTAATTCTTTCAGATGAGTACTGATATCAAATTCAATCCACATCTTACTACCACCGATCCGCATGTAACACCAGTCCTTATCATCGGCCAGTTACGTCATCTTAATCTTCTCAAGTTTCCTGTAATCGAATGCAAACTTGCGCCGCGTGTTACCGAGGAAACATTCAAACATGCCGTCTCGTGCCTTCATCCATCACCAACGGACTCATGTTCGCTGTATTTGGACATGGCAACAATTGCCGCACTCCCCTTGAAAAGTTCACGCCACAACACTAGCTCTCGTGCTCATGCTATCTCTAATTTGGTTAAGAACAAAACAATGAACGTCAACGATATTGTTGTAATTGTTTGTGAGCGTGCGGATGTATTTGCAAGTGCATGTGCCGTCGTTCGAGCCTTTCCATTGTACTCACGAAAAACTTCCAACAATGGCTCTTCCAACTCCAACAACGAAAAATCAAACAACACCGTTAGTATTGAGTTTGTTGTCATTGAAAAAGACGGCCAACTTGCTACATCTGCATTGTCTGCCGATGATATTGCTTGCATGGAAGAAGCCGCACGAGGTATCCGGTTGGCTGCCAAAATAGTCGATATGCCTTGCAATGAAATGAATGTCAGCCACTTTATTGAAGAGGTTAAAGTCATTGCTGGTGAGCTGTCGCTGACTCCGCACATCATTCGCGGCGAGAAGTTACAAGAGCTGGGATTTGGCGGCATCTATGGCGTGGGGAAGGCAGCGGCTGTACCACCAGCTCTCGTTGTACTCTCGCACGAGCCGAAGGGGGCCAACGAAACAATTGCGTTGGTGGGTAAAGGAATTGTCTACGACACTGGTGGCTTGAGCATCAAAGGCAAGACTGCAATGCCTGGTATGAAAAGGGATTGCGGCGGTGCTGCAGCTATTCTTGGTGCATTTTATGCGGCTGTTAAGTGCGGATTCAAAGAGAATTTGCATGCAGTCTTTTGTTTGGCTGAAAACTCTGTCGGACCGAATGCCACACGGTGAGTGAGCTAATTGAAACGCTAGCGTTTTCATAGCCATCGTTGATGATGATGACGATGACAACGAAAACCACGACGAAGTCGCCGGCAATGAATAATAACGATTTTAATTATTACTATCCTCGTGTTTTGTCTTCTTCTTTTATTCACATGGTATTTGCTACTGCTACTGCTGCTATTGCTGGTGCTGCTACATTGCTTGTTATTGTTTTGTTGGAACTATACAGCCCAGATGATGTTCATACACTGTACTCTGGTCGTACGGTGGAAATTAACAATACGGATGCTGAGGGACGTCTGGTCCTGGCCGACGGTGTAACCTATGCACAAAAGGATCTGAAGGCAAACATCATATTGGATATGGCAACACTCACCGGAGCTCAGGTAAATATACCTTTGGTTGCTATAGTTGCAGTTGCAGCGCACAGAGCTAGGCAATTATTCAATATTGCGAAGTTTCCGTGTCTTTTGTTTCGTAGTTTGCCACCTTCCTTAGTTTTAACTGGCCTAACCATGGATGGTTCGTTCTATTGTGCTTGTAAAGTTCATTAGCGAGTTTTTGCTAAGCTACAACAATCATTGGATTTTGTAAAGTTTTTTTTTGTGATAATTATTTTGTAAAATGCATGCAACACTGAATGTGGTAATCGCATAGTGAAAATAAAGGCAAATCGGATGTAACTCATGTTTTTGTGAGCCTTTCTATAATTTATTATGATCTATGATTTGAGAACATGCTAATTATATGAAGTTTTTGTATGCGAGTAGATACTTAAATGAAAAATTATGTAAAATTAAAACAAAAAAAAGGTATCATAATATAAGAAAACATGCTTTATCATAGCTTTCTTTCTACTTTAAATTCGTGCTCATTACCTAAATTCTGCGGATACTCCCGTAATAAGCTTAGCAAATTATTAGCCTTAATTACACAAAGCATAACTAGTAGGTCCATGCTTGCATTGCTTTGTATGTTGCGAAAATGGTTTATACATAATTAATTATATCTATAAGGTTCTGGTAGGTGGCGCCATTTTATAATAGATAGTTGATTTTTTTTTTTAAACACGTAATTCAATTTGAAGAACCAATTATTTTTTTAATACTATTTTGACACTGTACCCAAAAAATGATGGAAATTTGAAAATTGAAATCTGAAAGATTTCATCTCAAAATCCAAAATTGCTGCCTTGAATGAGACATGTGGGCATATTTTTGAGTAGAGTAAGTGAAGAGGCAATTTTCAGAATCGAAACCAGAAGCGTTTGTTCTTCCGTATTTCCAATCGAAAAGAGCCTTTTTGTTCCACTATTTACACTAGTTCCACTATTATAGCTTTGAAAAATATTTTAACCATGGGGCTCTGTCCACGCCCATATATTAATTCGGCAAAAGGACATGGGGAGAGGATGGTTGGAACTTTTAAAGTCGCTATTAAAAAGCTCTAGCGCCGAATTAAACGGAGAAGTTACCAGCAGAACTCTTAATGCTAGACAACCCAACACATTGCTTTCGCAGCCTGATTAAATAGAAATGGAAGTATGTATATGTAAGAAATTTATCGATAGGACAAAGGTGCGTTCTGTTTTAAATCATCGTGAAATAAGGAATGAAGATGTCTGAAGTTAACACAGCTACCAACACAACAACTCGAAGGAGTGTGCTTGGATCTATGAAATTCGATAAACCAAGTGAATGGCTAGTTTGTGCCCGAATTCACCACAAGCTCTCATATTAAACTCACGAGCGTCACACAGCATGCTGATGCACATGAGTTTAAAAACGGTATACTATTCTTGATAAACTATTAGGTATGAGCCGTTTAATGTGTACACATGTCTTACTAACTAGTTCACCCAGTAAACAATTTTATATATTCAAATACAGTACACCCTCGGTTAAAGCAACCCTGGATAAACGCAATACCTCGGTTAAAAGAACAACCAGATTTTTACCATTAGTGATTCAGCAATTGCAACTTTTCAAAAACGTGACTCTAACTGTCTCTATTTCGTATGATTAGTATTTCATTTTTTTTCTACTTTTATTGTTGCTTTGCAGTTATTATTTGCTTCTTTTTAGAATTTGTACACTCGAACATCATACGTGTATTGAATTTTCGTTTTGATTTACCATCGTTCAGCTTACTTTCTAAGCGAAGGCTCTACTTTTTTGTGACTCGGTTACTGCCCGAATTTTTACCGAGGGCGTAGTGTAAATACAAAAACAAGTCACCTGCTGTAATATGCAACCATAAGCAGCTTGAACGCATGAAGAGCTATTCTGTGCAACATAAACTTCATTGTCAATTTCTCTACGATTTCTTATAAAGGTGCAAATAAGTTTTAAGTTTTTTTTATACCTCTTGGCTTTTGTTATACCGCGACTAGTGACTTAAAAAGCAACTAAATGTACATGTATCTAATTTTCAATAAATAGTAAACTCAAATTTAAATTTAAATCCTTTCTTTATAAATGACATTCCTGAGTTATATAAAGGTATCTGTCAGAATTGAAAATATTACTAATTACAAAATTCAATTTATTTATGAAAGTCACATAAATTACCTTCTAAAACATCCTGCTCTTGATTTACCACTGTGATTGACATCACTCTTGATTTCTGAATAAAATTCAATCAATCATGCCAAGAGATTGTGTGTGTTCTCATTGCAATACCTATAGTATTGTTATTTTCTTCTTACCACATATCTGCATCGATACATTGCTCAGCCCCCCGTAAGCCAAATGCATTTAATGTATTCCTAAATTGCAATTTCCTAAATGACGATCGCAATCGACTGCGAGATTCCTTCAAACTCTGGGTGGACTATACCCCATCTCCTACCCATCATCGCCTACCACCATACTATCATTGTTAAGCAAATAAATTATATTGCTCCTTGAAGCTTAAAATTTACATTATCCACCTCTGCAAGAGAAAAAAAAACCACCAATACCACCCAATCGGCTCATAAATCGCGCGAATCTTATTCCGAAGCCATCACGTCTCACCGCACCGCACCGCCCTGCAATACTTCGAATTTTGTAAAATATCCCCTCCTCCAGCCATTTAACAATATAGGTACAAGGTACACCTACATATACATCCAATGAGATGATTTTAAAATGATTTAAGTGATCTGCTCCGTCGCCTCTTCTATCTTTTCGTATATCACGGGCACACAAACCATGGCAATAACTCCTTGCCACCGTAATACCTCCCTCCCTCTTAAACCAATATGCCCCACTGAAGAAACAATAAAAAGTACAAAAAAATTTAACGAAAATTTCCTGTTTCACAAATTTGTTTCCTTCCTCTAATTCGATTGTCTTCCTTCTGCCGGCTCTCTTTCATCTACTTCAAAGTGAGGATGGGCGTGGGCGTGTGTGTCTCTTCCACTGCATTCTCAATTTTCTACACTTTATTCTGCTTGTATACCTTGGTTTACTTTTTCGTATGCATTTTTCTCCTTTTACTATCCTGCAACAAATTACCATCTGTGTACCCACTCGATGTCGATATCTGTGCAAGGTGTGCAAGAAGGAAAATGTTGCTCTATAGACAAAACAGAATTGTTATATGGTATTTTTTTAGATTTTGTCCTTTATTATATTAAAACTAAGGTAAGTATGGAATTCGAATGTTTTGTAGTATACGCAACAACTAAACTTTTAAAGATATTCCTAAATATAACGATCTTATTGATGGTTGGTCCCACGTTATGTGGTGAAATAACAGAAACCTGAGTCACTGTATACAGCTTCTAGCTAAGTTAAAAATTTGAACCACTGTGTCAAATTCGTGCGATTCAGTAGTGCATTTTAACTTTCCTAGCTTCCAAAAAACTTCATACTAAAATAATTTTAATAAAAATATAACAACGCTGTTCGAAAGGGAACAATTCTTGAGCTCAACTTGATGGCGAACAAAAAAAAAATTATAACACACGAACGAATATCTCACCCTTGGTTTTTCCTTGCGAATAGCATTTTCTTTAGAAAAATAAACACGAGAAGGATACGTTTGGGTAACGAACAAAACGTTGAGCTGCGTTTTGTGGGTGGTAAGGTGCTTATATGTATATGTATATCTGTGGCGGGAATATATTTCGCCTTTTTTTTAGTAGAGGAGGGCCGAACACACACAGTGCGCCAAGCATTCTGTAATGGTTCAATAAATTAACAATAATTTATAGCAACTTTACAATACCCTGTTTGCTTGCTTGCTTGCTTAGATTGTATCTTGTGTAAGCCATATAACGGTACTCCAAACTCAACTAACCCTTTTTTCTTATTATTGTTATTTTTGCAGGGAATAGCAACAGGCAAGTATCATGGTGCCATTTTGACAAACTCAGAGGATTGGGAGGTGAAATCACTTGAAGCTGGACGCAAATCTGGAGATTTATTAGCACCAATAATTTATTGTCCTGAATTGCAGTTTCCTGAATTTACATCGGCGATAGCTGACATGAAAAATTCCGTCGCTGTAAGTATAAAAGAGCCTTATGTTTTTTTTTATTATTTGAATTTTTTTTTTGTTTTTTGGTGAAGGTATTTTACCTTTTTTTACGTGCCATACTTTTTTGCATATATGCTTTTATTTTGTGTTTTTGGTATGGACTCGTGTTAGATGAAGAGGAGAGCCGGGAACCGTGTTCAGGCTATGTGGTGGTTGTTTGAGATTAGATTTTAAATCTAGAAGTCTAGCGCGTGCAAATTCAAACACAAATCACCCCCCCCCCACGGTGGGGTTATAGTGCGAAATCCACCTTTCGAGTGGCTTCGGTTGTTGCCTGGTTACGGTCGGTGATTTATTTTATTTTGTGTACTATGCTCAACCTATAGTGTCCTGTCCTGTTTGCAGCGTGTATAGAGAATTGTTGTTTTATTTTCTGAGCCCTGTTTTATTTTTTGTGTTGATCTTTATAGTGATGCATGACAATGTCAGAGATGATAACTTGAGGCTATTTGATGGCGACATGGTGTATAGAGATGATGGAGAGCTAGCCGGACGCTATGCATGCGACAGTCATTTAACCCGATGGGATTTTTGATCGATTAGGTCGAATGATGTAGTAGTGGCTGTAGTGCTACTGCTATTGCAACTGCAACTCTATTGTCCGAGTGAAGAGAAAATTACACTCTGAACATGATGGGCAGTGCATAGTCGTAAAGAATGAGGACGAAAAAAAATTCATGAAAGGATAAAGGTTTATCCTCTGCATGGAATGATTTAAAATCCATAATTTAAAGAGAGAAGTGTTTGATTTAAAAAAAGTGCTTAACTGTTTTTTTTTTTTTTTTTGAAAAGAATATTTCATGTATTTTTAAAACGATGGATCTTTGTCGAACTTTAAACATGCAGTAGAGTCAACGTATACAAAATATATGTATATATAAGTACAAAATATCGAATATCATGCAATTTATTAAAATACTGTATCCAAAGTCATTTTTGTTTGTATAAAATCTGTGTATTATTTTAAATATTTTAAAATGTCAAAATTATGAATGTTGGCTATTATGATATGGACTTTGCTTTTATGTTTGTCTGAAGGCTGTTAAACAAGAAGTCCGTATTAACATCGCTTAGTCCGGAGTCACTTTTGTTTGTTTCAAAGTATGTACGTATGCATATGTCCTCAAACAGCTTCCTTCGTTAAAATTCACCCAAAGTCGACCCAGGTTTTTCCGTTCTCAAAAATACTAAAAGGTTGTTAATTTGTTGCAAATTAGGTATACAAATGAATATAAGAAATCCACAACTTTAAACATTTCCAAATTGTTCAATTTCTATTTCTTATCACTTTCTTTTAATTTATATTTCAAAAATATTCAATTTTCTCCAACACGTTAATCCACAACATATGAAACGGTAAACGTTTTCTTCGTTATTTCAAATCGATATTTCAAATCGATATTTCAAATCGCAAAAAACTTTCTAAATCTTCTCTAGGGTGAGTTCAGGGTTTAGGTTTAGGTCTAGAAAAAACACTGAATTTGCTGGCAAGTGAGTGGAAGTTTTTCAAAAATACACATTGTGTATACCCCAGAATGATTTCCACGCTCAACAAACCTACTATTTATCTCAGAATATATTAAAAATACCACAATGAAAGTGGGATAAAATTTCATGGGACTGTGAAGTTGTTTTTTTTTTAAATTATGTTCTTATTTTGCTTTCACACAGTATCGAAATAAATTTGTTTTAGCATAAACTGAAATGTGATAGAATGGATGAGTTTCGAAACGCAGCATTGCAGCGCATCATACATTTTAGTACTAATTTAAAGTCATTTTACTGAAACAAATTAACGTATAAAAAGACATTCTATTTATTGTGGTGCTTTCCTAATGGATTGCAATACTTACGTCGAATAATTGTAGCAAGAAAGTAAAAATATATGTAAAAAGGTTTAAAAAATCATGATGGGCTGCAGTGCTGCGTTTTGAAACTCAGCCAATATGTGTGATAGTCTTAAAACCAATCCAAAAAAATGTGCATGTATTAACATGTCAAATTATTGTGTAAGATGGGAACTCAAATTGTGTGGGATGAATTTTTGAATTTTACGAGCATTTCCTCATTTTTGACATTATGTGTTCATATGTGTGAGAATAGGAAAGGGCTCTGGGGCCTGGTACCCCCATGAAATTAAAACGAAGATTTTAATAAAGTTGAAAAGGTTATAACTACCCATAGGGTAGTCGTTATAATCTTTTTTTTTTAGTTTTTATATTTGGATGTGCCTAAATCATCTCCAATTGAAAAGAAATTCTAATTTTTCAGATTTTTATTTCCATTCCCTATTATCGCTATAGGGGTTAATTTAATTTCTTTTTGTTTTGTTTTGCATACAAACAAAACAAAAAGAAATTAAATTAACAACAGCACTAATGAAAGTCATTGAAGACATAAGAGGAAATCTTGATGATGGTTGTGTTACCTTTTTGATTCTTCTAGACTTTTCTAAAGCTTTCGATATATAAAATATATATACTCTGTTCTTTTGAGAAAGTTGCATCTTGAGTTTAATCTTTCACCAGATGCTATCAAATTGATTTCCTCGTACCTTATTGACAGAAAACAAGCCGTATGTATTGAAAATAAGCTTTCCGAGTTTTTACCTATCAAACAAGGTGTTCCTCAGGGATCGATTTTGGCTCCCCTTTTATTCTCGCTATATATTAACGAAATAGCTTCAATCATACTAAATGTATCTAAGCACTTTTACGCCAATGATATACAAATCTATAAAAGTTGTCCCTTAGGTCTTATAGAAAACTGCGTATGTACTATAAACGAGGAGCTTGAACATATTTCTGCATGGGCACTAAACAATAATTTGACGCTTTACCCAACAAAATGCAAATGTCTTGTAATACGAGTATCTAAGAAGTTATTAGATATATCTTGTTTTCCTTCAATACTTTTAAATGATATCCCCCTAGAATTCGCAAACACCCCAAAAAACCTAGGCATGGTGTTCAACAGAACATTAACATGGAGCGATCACGTTAATTCTATTGTTGGAAAAACTTATGGAGTTCTTAGATCTTTGTGGGCCGTTCAGCAGTTCACCCCATCGAAAACCAGAATAATTCTTGCCAAATCCCTAGTCATCCCCGTTCTTACGTATGGGTGCGAAATATACAATAATTTTGATTCTGCGAGCAGGAAAAAGCTGAAGATAGCGTTTAATAGTACCATTCGTTATATTTTTGGCCTTAGAAAATACGATCACGTCTCACATCTGTCTATGAACCTCCTCAATATGTCGTTTGAAAATTTTATTAAGTTTAGAACTTTAAACATACTTTTTACTATTCTAAGGACAAGACAGCCAGCATATTTATACGAAATTCTTCGGTTTCCGGCATCAAACAGATCATATCATTTAATACTCCCTCGATTCACATGTCTCACTTCTGAGAGGCAATTTTTCATTGCTGCAATCCGTCTTTGGGATTCACTCCCACTATATTTGCGAGAATCAAGCGGAGCACAACAGTTTCAAAATAGATTGAGATTTTTCTTTTTTAGTCAAAGCAACTAACTTCTTTTAATTTTTTTTTCTCTTTTTTCCTATCTTTATAATACTTAAATTTAATTTTCAATTTAGAACCTATATCCTACATCTTTCATTCGTCAATTTTTCCTTTTTTGTTCCTCTTTTTTTTCATTTTTGAATTATTATTTAATGTAAGATACTTGAAATTGAACTTTGTAAAATCATAAACTATCACTAGCTTATAAGATTTATCTTACTGTGTTAGTCTTTACCTGAAATAAAATTTACTTTACTTTACTTTACAAGGTGATTCGCGTAAAATTTGCCCAAAAATTCAGAGCATGTAGGTTGGAAGTAGACCAGAAAAAAATCCAATAGGAAGGGGGTAATATTTCCCCCGCTTGGGCAGCAAGGGCAATTTTATAAAAAAAATACAGTAATAGAAAACAACGTCAGTGTTCACAGTATTGTTTTACAGCTTTTTGTAAAGCCAAAAGTCCATTCTTATAGTTTATTTGCAAATTAAAATTTTTTGAAGAATAGTTTTGGCAAAAAATTGTTTCAAATCAACATTTTGAAGAAAAATTCAATTTTTAATTTTAAAATTTTTTATTTGAAAATAATTCCAGCTGAACCTATTTATTAAAAGAAACTTTATTATAAAAAAACATAAAAATGGATTTCCAAGAATCTTTAAATAGTACTGTAATTACCGTTGTTTTTTTTTAATAAATTTTCTTCTGTTTAATGTAATTTTTTTTATAAAATTTCCCCTCCTTTCTAAGCGGGGGATGTATTATCCTTCATCTGTGCGATTTTTTTCTTGTCTACAGGCTAAACTAATTATGTGATCTTGTTCAAATTTTTAACTTAAGGTTTTTGAAGGAAAATTGATTTTTTAAATTTTATTTACTTAATTCTTCTTTATTGAACATTTCTATTTACAATTGGCTTAAAAATCATTTATAACTATAAGATACATTGATAAATAAAAGGATTTTGTTTGCACATAAGGGGCCTGACGTTATACATTGAATAAAAATTTAAAATACAAATAACATTTTTAATTTTTGAAAACTTAATATAAAGTCGGGTTGACTTTGTCGTCCTCGGGTTGTCAAGTGCCAGTATTGGTTTAGGGTTGGGATAAAATTGGCGCTTAGCCACGGTAATGGTCTGGCCCTGGATCAGGATTTCAATAAAAAATTTTATGAAAAAACTCATTTAAAATGTTAATAAAATTGCATATCAAAATTATAAAAAAAAAAAATTATTAAAAGAACGATTTAAATGCTTTTCTTTTGCTTTTTCTATAGTTACTGACATATTTTAAAAGTTCTTATGTACCAAGCAACTTAAACATAAGCGCAAGTGCGTGTGATTCAGCTGTGCATTTTATTTTCTATGCCGAAGCCTCTAAATAATATAAATATTCTTTCTAACCACATTTTCAAAAAATATTTTTTGGACTTTTAAAAAATATTTTTTTTTTTTTTGAACATCAAATTTTTGGATAACTGCATGGTTGATTTTTATAAAACTATTTTGTATACTACAAACTGATTTTTTATCATCAATTTTTCTTGCAAATGTATAGTATCCTCATCAGTGTTGCCCCCTTAGTGGTAAAAAATGTAGTGTTTTGGATTTAAGATATATTTGAATGACCAACTTCGAAAATTTAAAATGTTCAGGCCATGAAAAGAACTAATTATTTTCAAAAGCTAAGTTTAAAATTTAAAAAAAATTACTTTTGAGTTACATGACAATGACAATAAATGTACTAAAGATGTCCTTTTTTGAATAGAATAGGTGCAGGGATGCATTATGATTACATTGATATGCAAAAATGTATTTATTATTTATGAAAAAATTCGAGATGTGACCTTTTCAAAATTAGTGATTAATTTTTAAGCAGTGGTACTTAAAAAATATAATATTAGGTGAGTTTTATTGGGGAATCCATAGCTAGCGCAATAAAATTTCCCTTTGTAAACAACAACAAAACCACTTTAGTACTTACTTATTCATTGACACTTTCTGGGATTTGTTGTTGTTTTCCGTTGGAAATTTTACTGCACTAGCTATAATATTTCCCAATAAAACACGCATATTGTGTGTTAGGTACAGTATAACAACATGGAATTGGATTATGAATTCGAAAACAAAACTGCAATTTTCAAAGAAAACCAACACTCGAAAAAATTCAAATATGCACTGGATATTAAATTACTGAATACCCGTCTCCTCTACTCCAAATCTGTGGTAGGTTTTTCTTAAAGAGAAGGATATTTTTTGGTACTCTTTGTTGACTTATTTTCATTATTTCCAATAAAATATTTGGTGCTTTTTACCTATTTTGGAATTTTTGCTTCATTAAGTAACTTACATGCTTATTTTATATGCTGTGAATAATTTCATTCCAACAATAAATTAGTTTGATCCCCGGATAAGGAAAAGGAATGTAAAATAAAAATTGAAGCTAAAGCAAAAGCCCCCCCAAATGGTTTTCAAAGAATACCTCCCGAACGGTAACTCTTACAGAAAAAATGTAAAAGACTGGGTGTTAGCTTAAAGTATTTCCTACAAAAAATATTAAGTAACTTTTTATCATAAGACTTACCGTTACTTAAGCTTTTTGTCACATTTTATGTGAATCAATCTGTATAAACCATGCATGGTATACGAAGGTGCTCAGATCACTCCGTAACAAGAGAAATAGGGCGTGGAAAACCTACTTAAAAACTAATTCACGAATTGATCACAGTTCTTATATTTCAATTTTTGAAGAGTTCAAAACTCTTTTAAAATCACTTTATACTAATTATTTAAATGAAATGGGAAGCTTTTTAAAAGAGGATCCTAGGTCATTTTGGAAATTTGTCAACACAAAGAAGAACTCGGACGGCTATCCGGTGAATTTTGTATACGAAAACTCTTCGCTACAAAATAATACAGATATTTGCATCGCATTTGCGAATAATTTTCGTGATTCTTTCGTTGATAAGCCTGTCGTTGTTGACGAAGGTTATTTTAAAAATTTACATATCTATTCCCAAACGAATTGCAATAATATGCCTGTGCAACTAAGCACTGTTTTAGGATATCTCTCATCGTTAAATGATGATTACTTGTCTGGTCCAGACGGAATTCCCCATATAGTATTAAAAAGGTGCAGACATATATTATTTCAGCCCCTTCAGTCTTTATTTCAGCTTTCTTTAAAATCAGGGAAGTTTCCTTGCTTATGGAAAAAATCATTTTCAACTCCATTTTTCAAAAAGGGTGATAGGAACGATATTAAAAACCATAGGCCTATGTCAAAACTGTCTTGTATACCGAAGCTTTTTATAGTAAAAATTTAATATGCGAAAAACAGCATGGATTTCTGCAAAGAAGATCAACGGTAACAAATCTCCTTACCTTCTTACACAAATGCTCCAATGCTTTAGAAATTCGTAGTGAAGTTGACTGCGTTTACACTGACTTTTCTAAAGCATTTAATCAACTTAGGCACAATATTATTTTGTTCAAACTTAAAGCTTTCGACCTTGAACAGGTAAAATTTCGACACTCTCTCTCAAACCCATTTAACGCTCTCTCGGGTGAACCTCAGGGAAGTCATTTGCGCCCTATTCTATTCATTCTCGCTATAAATGATGTTGTGCCATGTATACGTTCTAGTGAAATTCTTATATTTGCGGATGATATGAAATTTTCAAGACAATAAGAGCTGATCATGACCACAGTTTCTTGCAGGATGATATTGACAGCTTTACTCTATGGTGTGATAAAAACGGTCTTAACCTTAACCCAGTTAAATGCCAAACAATTACTTTCTCAAGAAGGAAGGAATTATTCTATTTCGCAGCACAAACTATACCGTGTCTTTAGCTTCAAGGATTTAGGTGTTCAGTTTAGTTCTAATTTAGAATTCACAGAACACATTAATTACATTGTAAAAAAAGCGAGCTCTATGCTTGGATTTATAAAACGTTGGGCAAAAGAATTAAACGACCCATATATTACCCTTTCTCTATACAACTATTATGTAAGACCTCATCTTGAGTATGCCTCTCAAGTTTGGTCACCCTTCTATGAAATTCATAAAAGTCGTATTGAATCAATACAACATAAATTCATTCGCTTTGCTCTGAAAGGTCTGCCTTGGGCTGATCCTTATAACCTTCCACCATATGAACATCGGATCCAACTGCTGCAGGTCCAAACTTTATATCAAAGGCGGGTTAATAATGACTTAATATTTCTTCAGCAATTTTGAAATAGGGAAACTGATGCTCCTGACTTGTTAGCCTGTATTGGCATAAATTATCGCAGAGGATCTCACCACCTGCGAAGATTTGAACTTTTACATGTCGGTTTTCATCGTACTAACTACGGAATTCATGAATCTTTAAGCCGAATGTGTAAGCTTTTCAATTTGAATGCTTCTTCCGTTGATTTTAATATAGGTAAAATGGGATTGAAAACATTGTTTCGAACCAGTGCTCCACAATCGTGACCGTCTTATATATCTATAAGGATACTTTAAACGTTTTTTTTATTGTATTATTTTGTATATTAGGTATTGATTTTTGTAATTTTGTTAACTAGTTGTTTTGTAATTATTTGTAAGCATGTGTTAGTTTGCATTATTTTACTAACTACTAGCACATGCACTTATGATGAGCCCTTGTTTGTAGGCTGCAGCTTGATCTAAGCTCTCTACAACGTAAAATCTGAAGTGTTAATAAACGCAATGCCATGTTTCGTGACCTTCGACCCCGTACGATTGATGTAGAGAAGCCCGAATCGATGGGAAACCTTCCCAAAACCTTTAAATAAATCCCTGGATATATTTTTTAGTACTGTTTTCTAATTTTCATGGGGGATACCACGCAAGAAAAACTCATCTTGTACTCAACCTCAAAGGTGGTGTAAAAGAGTACATTTTGCGCAGAAACATAAAATCCGTAAATCTGCCGATTGAATTATCTCGAAAACTGTAAATCTTATGAAAAAAAGTTACTTAATATTTTTCGTAGGAAATACTTTTAAGCTAACACCCAGTCTTTGACATTTTTTCTATAGGAGTTACCGTTCGGGAGGTATTCCTTTAAAACCGTTTGGGCTTTGACTTTGTTAAGAAATTTGGGCTTTGTTAATAATTTTTACTCTGTATTGTTGCATTCAGCTCTAATATAGTTAGCGCGGTTCTTTAAAGTATGTTGAGTATCAAAATGAATGGCTCCATGTATACCAACTTCCTCAATTTACATACCTTTTTTGTTTTGAAAAATATAAGAAAAACATTCTAATAATTTTAAAAATTTTTTAGTAGAAGCTTTTCATTCTAAATGGTCGATTTTTTTTATTGAAATCAATCAAGTCAACTCAATCGATGCCTATTATTTTTTACCATCAAGAATAGGTTCAAAATCCATTTGTTTTTTCTTCATCACTATAACAACAAAAATTAGTGATTACACTTTGCGAAGTATAAAAAAAAGAAAAACTTTTTATGGATTTTATTATCGGTAAGAAATCAGTTATATCACATTTTAAGTGTTAATATCCATATCCAATAATGTGCACAACAGAGTACCTACATATATGCTTGAATAAATATACAGACAGTTTCCTCAGTTAAGCCTGAAGAATGTTATCTTTCGTCTTTGATAAAAGACATATCATGATCATACATATACCTATACATGAACATGAGTGATAAAACCGTAATGACCAGCAATTTTGATATCTTATGGGTTGCTTGCCTGCTTGCCTGCTTGGTTGTCTCATAAAAGAACACACAAAAAAAGAAGGTAAGCATAAGACACTAAATTTTCATGAAGCACTTTAAATTGATGGCCAGAAATTATTATGTACGCAACTTCCTGATGGCTCTCTAAATACCACCTACGGATTGACCTCATCACCAGGAATATTATCCAACGAAAAGATTACTATTAGCACAGCAGTAAATTGCACAAAGTATTCATCTCATTGTTTTTCACATCCAACACATCATCCTTCTATTGCATCCGCCCATCATCAGTATATCGCCATCTACCCATAATACCACATACGCCACTAACGCCCCCCCTTGACAAACGGCTATTCTAAATAATAATATTTGCTCTCTTTCTATTTAACGTGGTGGAAATTTCATCCAAAGATTGGTTAAAGGGATGTGTTTTTACTGTTGCTGCAACAGCATCCAGATCTCTCCACACCAATATTCCAGATTCATTTAATCCGCAAAAGCTAAAGGATGTTGCTGCTGATATTGTTGTTCGTATAGGAAGTTTGGCGTAAACTTCCACAGACATCTTTTTTGTTATTATTGCGAAAGAGGTCCTGGCTCTGTTTAGCGCGATTATGAAAATAACTGATATTAGAAGGCGAAGCACTCTTATAGCTCCAACTCCAAGTCCAGATGGACTCCTCGCATGCTGGCGCTGGCGCTGCTGGGGGAATCAGGGATTCTTCTACATTAGGTACAAATATTGGTGTGTGCAATACAACCGTTATTTCTACACTCATCCCATAAATAATGTAAAGTAATATTGTGTGTTTTATTCATCGTGAGTAGAAAACAACGTGCTGGAAACGATAGAGAATCGATTTAACCCCATAAAATATTAAGATAGGGTAAGATCGGGTAAAATGAAATATATACAATTTTCATATTTTAATTCTTTTGTTTTTTTAGTTGATGAAAGTTACAACTCTGAATCACAATTCTCTTTAAGAAAGGGATATCTTACGATCAATAGCAATAAATCAAGTTTTTACAGTATTAACATACGTCAGCCTGTCATGTGACGGACCGCAAAAAAAAAATGGAAGAAATCTCTCTGACTGAAATAATCAGGAAGGGGTCAATATTTTATTTTCTCGTGAGGCTCATATTTATAAGCTATTCGACAATAATATAACTAAATCCATCCCTGCTGTGAATGGAAAAATATTTCTTTACTAGAGACCTTCTCGTCCGAGTTTACCCTACCTATATGCATTAAAGGTTGATGTTGTGTGGTATGCGGTTGTGGCATTAGAAACTTTTTCCTGTGAATAAGTGAGAAAACCCGTGAAGAAGAAGCAAAAGAAGATGCTGTGCACAGCACGATTTCTTAAGGAAATACATAGCTTTTGGTTGGTTGCATGGCCGCATTATAAGTTACGATCAAAGCCTTTATTATAGAGATGTATTCCTATTTTATGATGGGTGTTTTATAGAAGCAATTTCCGTAAACTGAATGTTAGCTCGTTGTCGACGTCTTCTTTTGCTGCTGCTCACTGAACTGTGGTGTTATTATTCGTTTATCCAGTAGAAAGCGAATGTTATAGAAACGATAAGCTAAGCTTTCAACTGCTGAACGCGAGAAAGCGCGCGCTACTACTACTCAGCATGAATTCCTATAGTACAGAATACAAATGAAGGAGCTAAACGCTTCGGAATGATGCTTAACAGGCAAGGATGCAGCAATATTTTCAAATAAATTTAAGATTTTTTTTATAGAGTGAGATTAAGGCCATGGGAATGGGTAAGAAATATTTTATAGCTTTATTTTGAATGTTCCTTCCGTAGTTCAATACAAAATGTATCATGTTGATACTAAGTAGTAGTATCTTCTTAAATTTTGCAAAGTTTTTCGTCACTAATCATATAACGCTGACCGAGCCCAATCAGGAACTTAGCACCCTCGCAACGTATGTCCTTGATTTAGACTCGATTAAAAATCAATTTAATACATTTAAGAAAACCTTTGTGACTTCCCCACCAAAAGTCTTCCCATATAAAGTTATATTGCTTAAACATTAAGCTGATAAAAATGGTGACCGGGCCTCAATTTCGTTCTGTGTTAACAAAAAATCGTTTAAGTACACTTCGATTTTTTCGTTTCCGCAAGAAGAGTTTAAAATGTATGTATCCAGAAGCGTTCGGAATGCGTGTAAATCCTTCTTTAAGTATTCCATCATTGGCATTCAGAATGGCAGTTCTTTTCCTGAAAAGAATAGAAAACGATTCTGGACTTCATTTCAGAATCGAAACTAGAACTACTCATACATTCAAACACATATGTAGTTGTCAAAGTGTTGTAAAATATTGCAAAAGTAAATTTTTAGATAAATATAAGTGAATTTCACACATTTCACTGATTCTAAGAACAATTATTTTCCGTTTAGAATATTATTTTCCCATTTTTCCCATACTTTCCAATATTTGTGTCCGTCATATTTCCAAATGTGAAGAACTTTTTCGAAATCCGCATGTGAAGTCGCACAGAGATATGAAAAATTCAGAATCACACTGCATGTGCCTGTTTGTTTTGGCGTGCATACATCATACGAGTATGTACTATTTACACGGAAAATCCTTCATGTTCTCCGTTTAGAGAATTTGACAGCATCGAAGCGTGGCGTCCATATAACACAATTCCTTGCGTGAAGCTTGTTTTTTCCCACAGTACATATATTAAAGGTAATATTATTAAAGTTTTGACTTTTTTTCAGTTCTGCGCATATATCAAAATTTGTGTCAAATGCCAGTATTTGTTGTTGTGTTTACGTGTATTTTCTTCCTCACGTTCACAGCCATTTTTATTTCTGATAATTTCAATTTTGACAACCTCATCAGTATAATATCTTAAATTTGTGTACTGTCAGGGCCGTTTTTAGCCCTTAGAGCACCTGGGGCAAGCTCAGAGATGTCTTTTTTGCTCAAAAAAAAAAAAAATTATATAGAGTAAATAAAAAAATCAATTAAACAATTGTGTCACTTTAGTTATTTAGGCGCTTGTTATATGTAGCTATCATTGAAACTCATCATTTAAAATTTTTTTTCTTCAATTAAGAAATACTAATGAAGTCTTTCTTCTTTCTTTGTCCATCAAAATAATAAATAATTAGACTTTCTTAATTCCTCAAAATTAAAGAACGATATCGTCAATGATGAGTTTCAACGATACTGGTACTGTCACCTAATACTGGACTCCACCCAGTACAAAATATTTCAGTAGGTTGCGACGAATAACCGGCAAACAAAAAATATTTTAAATATCGGTTTATATTAATTTTCTACTTAGTTAAAATACCTAGTTTTCTTACTGATTCACTAGATATTGACATTTTCAAATAATATCATAATGACAATAAAATCAGCTACGTTTAAAAAGAGTGGAGAAAATGATCTTTTGTCTCACTTGGCCATCCCATTCTTTCCAAGAATTGAGAGTTTGGTAAAAATAAGAGACGTCAAAATGTGGCGCCTTACACTAAGTTGTTATAAACACCGTCTTTAGAATATACAAAAAGTCGATATAAATCTATATTTTAACCTGTTGATATTTTAATATTTTAACATTTTTCTGTCGTTCATTATTACGAAACTTAAAATACAATGCTCTGCTTGCTATTTTTGCGCGAAATCAGAATAAGCTCGATTCATAAAATCTTGTCTGAAAACAAAAGTCAATCGTGCCGTTAAATGGCCACTGTGTTTTGACGTGGGCTTTGCTTTCGTCAAGTATGAAATTGTCCCGTTTTGAAGAAAATTAGTTTGGTCAAATTCAGTTAATTTACTTGCTAACGAATTTGACGTTTACAATCACGCCCTCTGACATTTTTATATTTTGTTCGTCAACTCGATTTTTTACTATACAGCAGATGATGCTTTTTATCATAATATTGTCCCCAATTCATTTCAATTTGGTCAATATAATAGCAGTAATAATTGCACAATTTTTCCTAAATAAGTTCGCCTTAATGACATGGTGGCGCCTTTCACGAAACGTGTTATGCCATATGAGGTATGGCACCTTTTATGGCAAGGCGCCTGGGGCAATTGCCCCACTGCCCCACCCGTAAGCACGACCGTGTACTGTGGTTTTTAATATGATTATTTTGAAATTCCACTTCAAAATCTCAAATCAAATAAAAAAAACCAATTAGGCGACAAAAACCAGCTTAAGGGTTTAAAAAGTGGTTGATAGATTTAAAAAAGCTAATAATACTTCTTTTGAAAACACTAAAATCGTTTCAAGCGTGTACATCATGGAAGCCACAGAACGAAATATGTATGTAAAAGTCTTATCTCTTAGGAACGCCCTAAGGCCTGGTTCACATGGCAATGTATCGCACGTTTTTTCGCAGTACAAATCTATGCGAATGAGCACTGGTGTATACATTTGTTTGTGTTTTTTTGCAACTCAAAATAATATTGTTTGAAAAAAACGACAGCAAATCAAAGCAATTTACATGTCAAATACAACAACAACTATGTCCATATAGAGTTAGCTATGGCCAGAAAATTTATTGGATTTAAATTTTGTTCCGATGAAAATAGTATTGCCAAACTATGTCAATGAATGTCAATGTTTGTTGGTAAGATAGTTCAATACAAAATGGCAGACCAAGGCAAAATGAAAATAAATGCTGAAATGTCCCGATGTCATTCTTTTCGCCAAAGTCCATATGGACATATGGACAAAAAAACGCAGCTATTCTTCATAGAACCATTCACACGACGTTTGTTCGTTTCCAGTTTGGATTTATACTGCCGGTGCATTGCCGTGTAAACTAGGCCTAACGTTGTGTAGTTTGAGAAGTTCTCACTGAGTTTGAAACGATTTCAATTTTATTTTAGAAAATTTGAATTTTGAAAAAAAAACTTTGGCGAGACAATATCGAGACCAAAACGAGATGACGTCAAAACATGATAAATGCGAAGAACCATATTTAAATGGTTCGGCGAGACCATAGCGAGAAAACCACGCAAGCCACCCATAATACACATGAGTGATTGAAAGCAAACATAACAGAAATATTTATTGGTTCAATGTTAGTTTTCTTATATTTTTCAAAGAGATTTTTAATTATTAACATACTTTATAAATGCACTAAAATGTAAATTCTAGCTTTTGAATTAAAAGAAGAAAAGTTAAAGTTTTAATCATTTGCAACAAAAGAAGACACACAATTATTTTTAGTTTGATTTTTGATTTTGATTTTTGCAGCAAACTGTCAGTCCACTTAAGTAGGACCAACAAAAAATTAACGAAACAACAATTATGGGTGCGTCATATGAATTCCTTTGTTACTGCTTTTAAGTTTGCAGTTTGCTTTTAAGAACACCATCCAATAGCATTGGATTGGCATCCGGTAGCCTACCGAAACGCCTTTTATTTTGAAGATACTTCCTGTTCTGATGACAGCTCGAATCAAATACTGTTTATAAGTACATATACTAATTATTCATTCCATTAATGTTTCTAGTAAAAGTGTAAAACTGAGTTAAAGATTAGTACATTCTTCTAGGAAAAACAAAATGTGTTCGTGTTCTAACTGTCAAAATGAAAAAGTTGAAACGATAGCGATAGTTTTAGGAAAAGAGACGCTTTCTTTTGAAATTACCGAAATGTCTTCTCCGGCGAAAATACTTGGTTCGTTGGTTGAAGTTTACCCTGTGTTGAAGCAGGTTTTCTATGACAACCCCAAGAACTGTAAATAAAAGTTAGGTTTTTTAGTTCTCAAAAAACAGCAAGGGTCCTCAATTGTGTTATTGAGAAAAGAAATAAAAAAAAAATTTTAAATGGGTTAAAATAAACCATACCTGATCTCCATTACTATTTGGTATAATTAAAGTAAATTTGGGTATCCTAGATTCTATTTCAACAACAAGTGAGTCACTTGCAGCACGCAACAAAAAATGCTTCAAAGTTCATGCTCATTCTTTACTTCATCTCGTATCAATAAAAAACCTAGATCTACTTCAAGGTGACTAAAAAGACGACTAAAGCTCTCTAAAAAAGACGACTAAAACTCTCTAAAAACACAGAAACTCGAGCCAACACGAATTCGTCCGAACGATCGATTGGTCAAATCAATTTGATTTCTTCTGTAGCGATCATTCCCACGATAACAGTCCTGACCAGTGTTGCCGCTGAAAGAAATCAAAAGGGGTCCGAAAAAGGGTCCCTGGACGATGAAAAGGGGCTAATATACATCAATAGCCAAGCATTTGATAAACATTTATTCAAGAAGTAAAATTAAATTTATTAATATTACTGGCATTTAATTTATAAAATTGCAACATTAATGAAGGTAATTGTTTTTACTTCTTAAATAATTTCGAAAATAAATTTTATTATTATACTTTTCTTCTGTCAGTTTGAATAATTTAGTACGAAACTTGGTGAAATTCAACTTTTTTTTTATAAAAAAAATTTGAAAATCACATTGAATTCCTAAAACGTGGCCAATCGGATGATTTTTGAAGAAGTGGTGGCCACGGGTCCCAAACGAAAAATTTGGTCCATTTGACCACTAAGGGGGCCAAACGGCAACGCTGCTGACAAACAGATCGGACGAATAGCTCTGACAAACAGTTCTTACAAACAGTTCTTACGATCAGTTCGGACGCCGGACGCACAGTTCTGATGAACAGATGTGGATGCGTTTTCTGACGAACAATCGTTTTAACTGTTCGTGAGAAGTTTGTGGTTAAAGTATTTGCAGAACTGCTAGCCATGAGTTTGGAAAAATTTGGTGCGTATTGTGACGATCAATAATTGCTCTGACGTATTCGTGAGAAAAAATAAAACTAAATATATAAACTTATGAAACCGGCTGCAGTGCAAACATTTTGTTCGTCCGAAGCCGCATAAGTTCGTCTGAACGATCGACCGTTCAAATCAGTTCGATTTTTTTTCTGCAGCAATCGTTCTGACGAACAGTTCCGACGAACAGTTCCAAGAAACAGATCTGAAAAACAGTTCTGACAAACAGTTTAGACAAAGAGTTCCGACAAAACAGTTCTCACAAACAACTATGACTAACAGTTCTTACAAACAGTTCTCACGAACAGTTCTGACAAACAGTTCTTACAAACAGTTCTCACGAACAGTTCTGACAAACAGCTCTGACAAACAGTTCTCACAAACAGTTCTGACAAACAGTTCTGGGGAACAGTTTTGACAAATAGTTCTGACAACAAATCTGACAAACAGTTCTGACAAACAGTTCTGACAAACAGTTCTGACAAACAGTTCTGGGGAACAGTTCTGACAAATAGTTCTAACAAACAGTTCTGACAAACAGTTCTCACGACAGTTCTTACAAACAGTTCTCACAAACAGTTTTGACAAACAGTTCTGACAAACAGTTCTGATGAACAAATCATTTTTCGTAACCAAAATAAAACCCCATTAGACACATTGTTATGCTTGGTTCAAAATAGAAAATCTTTGAGCTATTTTTTTTTGGAAAATATTAACAGTCACAACTTTGCGAAAAACGCAATGCAAATTTTCAAAAATTTTCTCCGTTGGAAAACTTACGAATTTCTGCTTAACAAATTTCTGTGAACACGAAGTCAAAAATCGTGGTGGTCGTTTCTGTGACAGCGTTGCCACTAATCGGAAAATTTTTCGAAGTAGGTTATCAAAAAAAAAAAAAAAAAAAAAATTCATTATATTCAATTTTCTTACAGGAGATCTGCATATTCTAATTTTTACTTTTATTTTCAAAAGTGAAAAACAAGAGAATTTAATAATAGCATAATAGAAAAATTATGGTATCATGATTTTTACAAAGCAAGCCAATAGCCGGGAGCCGTAAGAATAGAATGGTAAAATTAGTGGACCGAATTTTCATGAATGATAATTTTATTTTCCGAAAAATAAAAGTGCAGTAGACTCCACTTAAAAGCAGTAGATTTGTTTAGTAAAAAGATCAGATCTATTGAATTCATGACAAAGTGGCAACGCCATTTATACACAAAAATGACGTTCCTAACCAAAACTAGTGCAGTTCATGGTTCAATGCGTTTGTTAACTTTGTTCAAATTGCTCCAACTCTAATGGAATTTTCGGCTCTTTTCAAAATTTGACAGGAAAAATAAAAGTGCAGTAGACTCCACTTAAAAGCAGTAGATTTGTTAAGCGAACAAAGTGCATCAGATCTATTTAATTCATGACAAAGTGGCAACGGCATTTATACACAAAAATGACGTTCCTAACCAAAACTGGTGCAGTTCATGGTTCAATGCGTTTGTTAACTTTTTTTCAATTTTCTCCAACTCTGATCGAATTTTCCCCTCTTTTCAAAATTTGACAGGTTTTACACATTTTTTTGGAAAAAGATACCAAAAAAACCTCTTCTTATAACACCTCCGACATCCGAGACGTATTTGAGCATAAAAGAAGAAGAATTTTATGTAAATAACAATATGCTTTAAATTTTTTCAAAACATTTCCTTTCGAAACTTTGTTTGTGAAAACCCTGGTGGATTACCTCCCCCCCTAAAAAAAAAAAAATAATTCAAATACCTATTTCCTTTCGGAAAAAACCAAAAACCATTTTCCACCATTCTTAAAAAGGTATTGCGTTGTAATTGTTTCATCGCCGAGACCTTCTTTTTAAATTCTGCAAACAAGAAACCAACATAAGAATTCGAAACATCTCCCAAAACTGTCTCGTGGGTACAATCAATAAAAAAACCAAAAACCCATTTATAGCAAACTATTTTCTTGTTTTTCCTTTTTTTATTTTTTTTTATTTTCGATTTCCTATAGAACCACATCAAAGCGGATTGAAATAATAAATATTTTATTGAAATTGACCTAGATGCACAACAAATAGACATATACACTTCTGCTTAGAGATAAAATAAATTACAAAAGAAAAAAAAAATGAAAATATTCCTCCTGACACACTTGGGTTCATCTTTTTCTTCGTTTTTTTGAAACCAGAAAGAAGCCATAAACCCCCATTTCGAATGTGGATGCCATATTTATTGGCAATACTTGTATTTTTATTACATCAAATAAAACGCTGTGTGAATGAATCATATCGTTCGGTTTTCAGAAATATTATTACCATCACACATTCCAAACATCAAACACACAAGAGGAATCTTCACAATCCAAAACCCAAACACAAACACAAAACCCATCCGGCCTAGCCCATCGACAGATCCACCAACCTTGATGGGCACTTGAATGTGTAATAAAAACTGGGTTCATTTGGTCTTTGATTTCCGAACATTTCAACTCTCTATACATCTCCATCTCCATATCAATCTCCATCAACTCTCCACCCATCCTTCCATCCACATCTGCAAAGTCTTCAATCCTTTGAACCCGAGAAATTGCCAATCAACTTGGTCTTTTTATGATTCATTTTTGTTGCGGAAAAATCACAAAATAACAGATTGATTGCTCTAATCTTAATTAATTGCCTCATAACATTGGTGTAAACAACTAGTCCGGGACAATAAATGATTCATAATTTTGTTTTAAGTGGAAAACACTCTGAACGGTGTCGGTGAGTTCTTTCATTTTCAATTCATTGCACCTAAATATTGAATAGAAGAATATATCTAGAATATGTTATCCTGCTCCCCTCTCTGTTCTATTAGAAGTTTGCTCGATGCTGGCTGCTGATGGCTGCGAGAAGTCGAATTTATTGCACTTTATTACGATCCAACATTAATGTTTTGAGTGGGTAAATAAAATGGAGCACTAAAGTGTTGGCCATCAATAAAGGACTTATGGCTGTGGGGGTCTTCTTTTAATTAAGATTGTATCTATGAGGTACTTGTAGGATAAAATGACAACAAAAAAGAAGGTATTTGGAGGTATTATTTTTATGAATCGAATATATTGGACTTATCAATTAATGTATTCGGATCGAACTGAAGTCAGCTTGATTTGGGAATAAAATAGGAAATAAAAAGGCTTCGGTCTTCTCTCGACGAACAAAACGTAGCACTTGATTTCGATCATTTAATACGATAGTCTTTTCGGTAAGTACCTACCGCCAGCCGCGCCGCTCTGGTGTATAAAACGTGAAATCCTTGAATAACCAATTTTATGATGTCTGCTTGACATTAAACAGTTTCTATCGGTAAAATGTGTCAGAAGTTGGTTTTAAGTAAAGCCACACCGTTATCTCAAACATCACCATAGAATCTGTGAACCAAGCAAGTGAAATCTATCAGATGAGCGCGTGAACAATACATGCAAAAAAAAATAAGCACGAATGGCACGAACTTTTTTTGGTTCAAGACCATAACGTTGCTAGACTTTGAATATATAAAGAGTTACGTAGTAGTTTTTAAATAAAATTACATTGTGTACCTTAAAGTGTGGAAAAGGTATTTTCTTGGTAAGTTTTGGCATGTAATATTAGGTTTAATCGTTGAGCCTTTAACCCTGGGGTCGCCCCAAAGCGTTTTTTGAAAAACTTGAACCAACCCTGACAAGCCAATTCTGTGTTTTTTGAAACCTGGGGTCGCCCCGAACTCGCCCTGAAGTAGAACTAGGTTTTTTGCTGGGGCGAGTTGAGGTAAATAATAAAATGTCAAAGTGGCAGGAGCTTTGATGCATTTTATTGTTGTGGATTCAGGTGCTCTTTTGTTTTTGAAATGGAAATTCAAGAAATACACCAATATATTTAAATAATATCAACTAGAAATAGAAAATGGAAAGTGTGGTTTATTTTTTTCATTTATAAATCAAATTTTGCTTCTCGCTTATCTCAACAACACAATTGAGAGCTGTTTGATGTTTTTTTTTTCAAAACCGAAAACCCCAGGTTTTTTTGACAATTCTTGGGGTTGTCAAGAAAACCTGCATCAACCCTGGGTCAACGAACAAACCTATTATGTCTGTTCGCGTACTTCCCAAAACTACTTTTTCTTATGAGTTTAGTCCAAAGCTCTGCAAAGTTCATATTAAAAAAAATATTATATAATTCTTTAAAATCGCAGTCTTGGGAAGTACACAAACAGACATACCTATTATTTGTACTTATAACAAATAACTTTGTGCAAAATTGAAACCAAATTGGTAGAGCAATTAACAAAATATTTTTAAATAACCCAACCATTCTCTCATAAAATGTCAAAATCCTAGTCCCGTTGTGTGTATTTTTTTGTCAAACTGAAAATACAGTTTTACTACAATATTCCAGAGTAGTAAAGGAGATACAAATAAAACTTTGATTTTTATTAAAATCCAAATAATTGATTTTCTGCAGTAAGAAAGATCAGTTGTTCACATTGGGTTAAATCTGTATTAAATTTTTCACAGGATCTGGTTAAATGGAGCTCGTCAATCAATATCAGCTGATTAGCGATTGCAATAGTTAACAACTCAAAAAATAGACATTCGTGAATTTATCGGTCACAGTAATCTCTGATTGATGATGATTAGCTATAAACAAACCGGCCCTAAGTAATTTTGTTTTTAATTAAAATGTTTGTTGGTTAATCTTTCACGGTATTTTGGATTTGAATTTTGGTAACAGCTCCGTTGTCGGCTTTCTGGTCACTTTCGGTGCGCGTGGTTCTCTAACGTTTATTATATTACTTTTCTGGTTGGCAGCTCTTCAGTTCTTATCTTCGTGGATTGGCACGGATTTTAACTGGCTTATCAATGGCTTTTCACCGACTGGTTTCTCATCGGCTTTAAACCGGCTTATAAACAGCGTTTCCACTTGTCATCCCGAATTTTAAACGGTTCGCCAACGGCTTTATATCGGGTTATGAACATGTTTCAACCGGCGAATTTGGTACAACCACAGCCGATACGGCATTCCCCGAAGGAGTCAACCCACATCACAAGAGGGCTGTGCTGGAATAGCAGGGTCATCTTGTGGTCCCATGGACGCACAAAACGATTGAAAGGGTAGGTATAGCTTGAAACAGATTGAACCAATGATGCGAACTCTTCTTTATGAACAGACCCATTTTCAGCTTTCACCATAGAAATGTGAAAAGCTTTATGATAAAAATTACGAACTTCCATTCCATCGCCAAGCAGGCAAAAAGAGAGAGTGAGATATTGTATTTGACATTTGAAATCTCGATAGTTTTCAGTTGAAATCTATGATTTCACTTTGGTGGGAACATTAAATTACTGCCTCAAATATCAGTTTACTTTTTGACACGACATGATGGCGGAAAACGGTTGACGAATTAGGATTCAGTTTCAAAAATTGCCTTTATAGAACGAGTCTTATGTGTTATTAGGCTTGTTCGTTGGAACCCTGAAGTCACCCTGGGGTCGCCCCAGTGTTTTTTTTTTGAAAAACCTGAACTAACCCTGAAAAGCCAATTCTGTGTTTTTTTAAACCTGGGGAAAGAGGTAAAGAATAAAATGTGAAAGTGGCAGGAGCTTTGAAACATTTTTTTGATGTGCAAGTAATATTTTTTGTTTTTGAAATGGAAATTAGAAGAATACACAAACTTACTTAAATAATAACAAATAGAAATTGAAAATGGAAACTGCGGTTCCTTTTTTTTTCATTTTTAAATTAAATTTTTGTTTCTTGCTTACACGTTTGGGTTTTTTTGAGAATCGAAAAACTGTTTTTTTTTTTACAATTCTTGGGGCTGTCAAAAAAAAAGTGGGTCAACCCTGGGTAAACTTCAACGAACAGGTATATAGGTATAGGTATATACCTTAAACTAAAATATCAACTTGTAAAAATTTATATTGAAGCTTGCGCTATCTTATAAGATAATGTATCTTAATGTGTAATGCTTTTACCTTTATAATAATAAATAAATAAATAAATAAATAAATAAACAAACCTATTAATTGATTTTTCAAAACACAAATAACCTCTTACCTTCTAGGTACTAATTGAAAATAGTTTGACTTTTAACAAGTTATACATATATGTACCTATGTGCATTTATATGTATATTACGAAAATCAATCCAAAAATCAATTAATTGCTCAAAATCAATTTGAACAGCAAAACTAAAAAAAAAAAATGACCGTTAATCTAGCAACTCTGCCCATTTCGTAATTTGTCGAAGTTTGGATGTAAATTAAAGAATATATCGAAGACTAAAAAAAATCAACTGGAATGACTAATTGGATTCTTCTTCTTCTTTTGATTTTCCCGAATTTCTTACTTTTTCAACATTTGTTTTTCTTAATGCCATGCAAACCATCTTCATTTTTGTTGTCCTTAATTTACTACTTTACGTTCAAACACAAACACAAACATAAAATAAATTACAAGTATCAATTAATTTCTATTTCACTTCTTCATTAAATATTCATTTTTGTTATTATTAATTATTTTCCAGGATCGAAATAATGCACAATCATCATGCGCTGGTCTTTTTGTTGCAGCGCACATTGGTTTTGATTTCCCCGGGGTATGGATGCACGTTGATATGGCAACTCCAGTTCATTGCGTGAGTAAAAATCTTCTCTAATTCCATTAATTAATTAATCAATAACATTATCTTTTTACTTTATTATACTACAACAGGGCGAACGAGCGACTGGCTATGGTGTAGCCCTGCTGCTGGCCCTATTTGGAAATCATACCAGCTGCTCAATGCTGCAGTCCATTGCTCCTGCAGAATATGAACCACCATCGAAGCGCATCTGTCGTGATTAATAATTCATTAACTTCGTTCATCACTGTAAAGTTTACGAAATTAAATCAATTTCACTCTTTTGGAGTTTTGCAACGAAACAGAAACGAAGTAGAGTTTTCTTCTATTATTTTTTTCTTTTTTTTTTTTGTAATCTTATGTTGCCTTTTAATTTATTGCTTCCTATGCAACTACCTTTTGGTTTTATCCTCCCTTCCCGCATCATTCTGTCATTGTCGGGGCTATTTTGCTTTTGCAATTCTGGTTCCGCAGTTGCCATCACATCTCTGTATTCTGTATTCTATTATAGCGAAGGAAGATTTCCCAGATTTCATCTGTCGTGCACATTTTAATGATGGGGTAGCCAAAATGATGAAGAGAGATGTACCCCATCGCCAGCAGGCAACTTCAGAATCACAATGTAATATCAGCTGGACAATGGAATACATCCCGAAAGCATAATTTCTCATCTCTCCCTCTAGGGGGTCTTACAAGTTAGGTATAGTAGTACGACAACGAAATACGTTTTACAGATCCTTAAAGGAGCCAGAGCTCCTTTCCAATTGCTTTTATCTTTGTTGCTTTTGAATTCAGTTTTTTTTTTATAAATGTTCCAAGTGGAACATGATGGTGTACAAAAAGGTAAGAATGGTTGAATTTAAAATTAAGTTGAACAGTATTGTAGCTTGTGGCTTTTTGTGTGGTATGAGAAGAAGGTATATGTTTTGTTTTCCTTTGAAGGGCTTTCGACTAAAAAAATCCTGGATCAGTCGTTCAATTCTCAGGACAAAACAAAAAAATATCAGAAGAAGAAAGAAAGAACGTTAAAAGAAATAATTTGAATTGTATCCCTTATATAATATTCGATGACGATTAGATTAAAACACTTTTAAGGTATTTAAGATACCAGAAAAAAGCAAAGATAAAGAAAAGTTTTGCATAAAAATTCTGTGCACAATATTGAGACAAATTAACAATAATATAAATTTATAATTAGACTTCTGAGCTCCATCGGAAATATTGAGGGGAATTTTGTTTGTTTCGGTATATTTTGTTCCCCCAAAAATGTCTGCTATATAGTGAACATTCCTCGGAATAAATTCCCCCCCGACAGTAAATCCTAATACATGAGACATGACAATGAAAGTCCACTGAAAAATTAGTTCCGATACTAATGAAATCTGAGGCAAACTTTCGACCATCATTTACATTCTTAATTTTCGAGGGATTCGTATTTTCCTATTCTTAAAGCGATTCGCTTTCTATTCGACCTTGTGAATAAAAGCAATAAGATTTTGTAGGTATTATGTAACCTTTAACTTCTAGGAGGTACCTAAGTTCTTCAGTTTTATAAATGACTTAATTTAGTAGAGACAAAATCAGGACGAAAAAGAAGTTTTTTCAAATACTTTGAGGTAGAAGGTAAGAGTTTCGGGACAAAATACCTAATAATGAAGTATACAATCGTTTTCCATCCCTTCCGCCAGTCTACACAAAATCCTTTTTAGGGACAGACAAGTCAAGTCATTGAAATTTTGAAGAAGGTTATTTCAAAGTTCGGTACTTCAATCAAATGTCGCGTTTTTCCATTAATGTTTGTGACATGTTTAAACGACTTCTCTCATTGCATGATTTCTTTGATAAATCTATAAACATTTCCATTGAAAATCCATACAATTCCATTTTAATATTTTCCATTCAGACTTAAGCTCTTCGATATATAGGAGTATGTGTCGTTTTTTTCCGACTGATAATTTCACGTGTCTTGAATATTGGGCGCCATAACAGCTTTTTCAATTTTCAATTTTCTTTACTAACAAAAAACGTGCAAAGCGAGCCTCCAGGGAATCGATCGAAACACTTTCATTATACACACCCTTTCCACTTCCGCTTTTCACATGCTTGTCTCCTTTAAACGTAATTGATTTCGTTCTGTCATGAAAAACAACACCACCACTATACCGCCACTTCCTCCTACAAGCTATCGTTTCAGTCATTTGAACGTAAAAGACAAAAAAAAAACCCTTTTCGGAAACAATTCACAATTTATGCAAAATACATATCCTGATTTTTAGATTTGATGTTAGGAAATAATCGCACGTGCTCTATCAGGGTCGCAAAAAAATGAAAAAAAGCCTACAGCATCAATGTTGTCGTCGTCCTTGGGTTAATGCGAAAAAGGCTTCGTCACATATACATATTATATTGAAAGGCTTTCAAACCTGGAATCTAAATCTAGACTAAACGCATATCATGTTAAATGAAAACGATTGAAATACCAACCACCGAACGACTGGGACGACGACGACAACGACGACAACGAGGATGATGATGATGACGCGATGAAAGAAAAGAACACCGAAAGGACACAAATCGATGGAACGCAAGATATTCGAAGAGATTATGTTCTGATGTGCTTGCACGAATTTGTGTGCGTGATTTAGTTTGAACATTCTTAAAGGTTCTCCTTTTTTATGATAGACCCTTTCGGTTTAAATTGGATAAACAAATAGGACCAGTGAGGCGGTGGCGGTGGGTGTTTCAAAATAAAGAAACGACACCTATACGCTTATGGGCTGGGTACAATATAAACTGAAAAACTTTTAGTAACTGATGCGGTACGCCATCAGCCTTGGATTTGAATTGATTGTAAAAAAAGGGACAAATGACATTTTGTTATACGGTAAGTTATTGAATGTTAACATATTTAACAAGAGTCGATTTTCTTCCATCGGATAAGCAAGTGCTATTTATGATCACTTTCTAAAGGTGATTTTGTTTGCAGATACTTGAAGAGATATTGGTCCCATTTTGAAAATATAAGATTTTTAAATTTGTTTTCAAGTATGTAGTGTTTTTTGTTTCAAAGATCTTAAGTACTCACCCTGATGCTTTTAATGCATTTGCTTTGGCTCCAGGTGGGTGGAAAGTGGGATGGTGGGTTTCCTGGAGGTTAGGAAGAAATATGAAATTAGCCACTTCGTTCAACCGATTTTGACCCATAGTTACACGAAGATAATTTGTATAACGTTTCATACATTTAGCAGCATTTATGTTATTGGAAACTGTTATAACGATAAAATTTTCATTCGGGAATTATTGACATTGGATTTATTATCCGGGAAATTTTGATTATTGTGTTAATCATACACTCGTGGTCAAGTAATTAAGCCACAAAGCGAATATATATTGTAATATCCAATACCATTTTTTTGTATCACTTTAGCTCTAATTTCTTAATTTAATTATATCCATCGTTTGCCGTCTAGAAGCCAGTAGATCAACCCTAAAAAATGCAATAGGAAGGAAGGAAGGATGGACTCTTTTACAGAAGTAGACTACTCAAAAAAAATTACGGAAACAATCATTTTTCTTTGTGTTTTTCTGTGATTATTTTCCGCATTTAGTAGAAGTAAAAAGCATTATGAAGCTTCATGTTTATTCTTGTTTTGTTATTATTTTGCAAATATTTATTGTAAGGAACCGTTATTAATATAATTACAATTTTGTGTTCGTTCTCAAACTCTAAATTTTTAAAAACACTTGATGAAACATGGAATGGTCCTTGAAATAATCGGTATAATAAATATTTGTGTTACCAAACTCTGAGAAAACTGTACTATTAAAACAAGATTGGGGCTGAATATTTACCATATAAGTATGTTTTTCCTAAGGCCTAAGAAAATTTGATGTAAAAAAGAAGATGATACTAAGTATTTTGAATATGCAAACCTCTATTATTAAAAGCCCTATAAGAGGACCAAAAATCAGACAGTGACTAATTAACACCTAAAGTATGTGTTTTTTGAAGCCCTAAGAGAATTGGATACAAAAATAAGAATGGGACTAGCAAACTTGTATGTTGACTGTGTTTTTTCCCAAACCATAAGGAAATCCTACGAGGTTTGGGCTTTATAATTTAGCATGCAAGCTGTTGTTTTTCCTAAGCTTTGACTTTTGGGCTGGGATATAGGACAATGTTCAATGCAATAACTAAATGACAAAATATGATATATTAATTCTTGTGAGAAAATGAAAAATCGATAGGTGTCTGTATTGAGTGAAAAATGTTAACTTTCACCTTGAAAATTCCTTTGTAGGTAATATTTTGATTTATTTCCTTAGCTGAATGAATAAATTCTATGGAAAGCATAGGAAATTGAGGGAATTCATCACAAGAATTCCTATTGAATCCGACCAGTAGAGTACAAAATTGCAAACAATTGTATCGATAAATTGGATGAAATATTTTCTAGCACCCGAATCTAACAATTATTGTTTATTACAGTGTCCTCGAAATTAAAACTAAAAATTTGCAGCTCGAAGATATGTATTTTGACTTCAATAAATTGAATGAACTAAATAAATTAAATAAAAATAAAAAATATTAAAGAAAATACAATTTTGCTTCCATTCAAAATTCTTCCTAGAAAAAAGTTCATACTTTCATTTATTATAATGCTTTTGCCTATATTTCTTAATCTTTTCATTTGATTTTAGTTTTTTCTTAATAAAGGGTTTTTCAACAGGGACGCTACAAAAGTAGAGCGACAAGGACAGCAAACGACGCCATATTTCTTGCCGCTCTTTTGACATTTCTCTTCAGTAAGGTTTGCCATTTCATGATGGAAAGATATACGAGCAAACAACGAGTCGAAATTATTAAAATTTACTACCGAAATTCGGAGTCAGTGGCCTCAACGTTAAGAGCGCTACGTCCAATTTATGGTCGTCATAATCGTCCTAGCAGATCAACAATGGAAAAATTTGAATCCACAGGCACAGTACAAAATGTTCCCGTGCCAGTGAGACAAAGAAGTGCCCGTATTGTCGAGAATATTGCTGGCGCTGAGGCTTCAGTTGCAGAAAGCCCAAATATGTCTCTCACACATCGTTCTCAAGCTTTGGGCATCTCTGTGACGTCGTTGGCCTTGTCCTTCATCCTTACAAAATTAAATTGACGCAAGAACTGAAGCCGCTTGATCACCAGAAGCGTCGTATGTTGGTGAATTGGGCTGAGCAACAACTTGAAAATGATTTTCATCGAAAAATCATCTTCAGCGAGGCTCATTTTTGGCTGAATGGCTTCGTCAATAAACAAAATTTGCGGTATTGGTCAGGCAGCAATCCACACGTACTCCATGAGTCATCATTGCATCCCGAAAAAATTACGGTTTGGTGTGGCACTTTACTGTGAATGGGGGTCGCTACCGTTCAATGATAACCGAATAGTCTTGGCCCCAATTGGATGATATGATGATATGGAGGACATGTGGTTCCAACAGGACGGCGCCACAAGTCACACAGCGAATGTCACAATCAATTTATTGGAAACCAAGTTTGGAGAACGTGTTATCTCACGAAATGGTCCAGTTGCTTGGCCGCCTCGGTCGTTCGATTTGACGCCGTTAGACTATTTCCTGTGGGGCTACGTCAAGTATATGATCTATGCCAACAAGCCAGCGACGATTGATGAACTTCGTACGAATATCGAACGTAAAATTGCAGTAGTATCGTCCGATTAATGCTTGAAAACCGTCGAAAATAGGGTTGAGCGTCTGGACTTCTGCAAGCGTGCCCGTGGTGGTCATGCAAACGAAATCGAGTTCCATACATAATGGCTTCGAACGTACTTTCACAGGAATAAAGAATTTCATTGATATCCAAAACCTTTTTGTTTTATTTAAAAAAACTTTTGTAGCACTTTTATTGAAAAACCCGACATTTATCGATTGGTTTCGTAACTTAACGACAGCAAAATAAAATATTCATCTCACTCACTCCTTCATGAGCATAGATATGTCAAAAATTAACGACTGGCTACAATTTTAACGAGCTCCTACGTAGGTTAAATTTTAGCGTCTATATTTACCTCAATAATGTCAAAATTTAGCCATGGGAATTAACCATACTTTTAACGCAATTGGCACACGACCTAACTGTAGGTATATCACTTACATAGATATCTTTAAAAAATTAGCACATAAAATAATTGTTCACGACATTATTCTCGAGTTTTTTTTAGTTGGATTTTAGTATATTAAAATGATAATCGAAAACGAAAAATATTCAAGAAAAAACAAATATTTGAAAATGTTGAGTAAAATTAGTACTCAGAGAATAGCTGTTATATGTGATATTCTCCACAAAAATGTTATGTTAAGTTATAGCTGACACTTAAGCTGCTATTTGGAGAGAAATGTGGGAGATTAAATTCAGCAGGACCTGCGGAGTGCCTAAATGTATAAATTTTACAAAAAACATTCAGTACATATAAACAGAAAGATATTCGAAATTTTTCAAAATTTTTTGTACAGTGTGACGTGCTGGACATATATCTATGCATGCATAAAGGTTATAGTGTTTTTTTTCAGAACGGCCACTGAAGCATACCAATTACTGCTGCTCCATTTCCAATCATAAAATTTTTCATTACATATATTTTTTTTATAAAAAATTTGTTTTACTGCCGAATGACCTACATTCTGAGGAGAGAAAATTAGGATTGCGAGAGATTGAGCCTTTTTTAAAATGATAGCTCTTAAATAGGAGCCTCAATCCCACCCCACAGCTAAATCCTGGATCCGCTACTGTATACAAGTAACTCGTGTAAAGATTTCAAAGAAAAATACGCTGTATTTTGGACTACGTTAACAGTTTTTATATTTTGATTGGATAACATGCAAAATAATGAATAAAATTTATAACTGTTTACTCAGTTTGCTGTAAATGATGACTAAGTTTCTAGTGAAAGAAGTAATAATTCTAACAGTATAATGATGAAACTTGGTCCACATATTTAATTTCTCATAACTTATAAGTAATAAGAATCAAAGAAGTCTACAAAACATCTATTTTTCAAATATTATTTTTATTTTCCAACATATGTTTGGCATTTATATGCGTTTCCATAACTTTTTTCATATTCAAAATGATCAAAAACCTGGAGGTTCCACTCGTTGACTTCAAAAAAAAAGTATGTTCCCGGAAAGTGTCAAGACTGAAATTTTACCTAAACGAGCGTTTACGCAAAGCCTTTCCTTTAAGACATCAATCGTTATTTTGATGATGGAAATTTTTCAAATAGTTTTCACCTATTTTTTATTTTACCATTTTCCACAGGTTGGGCACCATTTTTAAAAATGGCGTCCAAGTGACGAGATTACAACAATGGACCAGTTTATATTTCCTGAGCGCTCAGTATTTTTCCTCAATTTTTTGACAGAGAAGGAGGATAAAATACAGGGTGTCCGCCGGTAAGGTACATACTTCTTTATTTGTCTCGCAGTAATTCCATTGTAAACCTGGCTGTATGCGATGTGGCATCGTATTGTTGATACCACGTGTTAACCAAGCTCAAAGCATGCAATAGTGGCGTTTAAAAGTTTTCAATCATATCACGATATCGCTCCCCATTCACAGTTACCCAAGCACGGCGTTGAATTGAGGTTGATGGATTGTTTTGAACACCTCCTTGAGCAGCAGTAATGGTTTCAGCCGATCTTGTAGTATGTTGTGGTCCAGGTGATAGGCCCAAGCTATCACCTACAGGCCCTCTTTCTTTGAAATCTTTCACTACACGACAATTAGTGCGTTTTGTTGTTTCTCCCAAAAATTTCACGTAACTTTCTCATCGTCACAGTAATCGATGATTGATTTTGATAAAATTATCGAATTATCGAGTATTTTTCAATAATAAATTTGCCACGAGTCTACTTCACGACTGCCAAATATGAACTGTCAAGACTAATGATTACCAAAATGGCGGCAAAAGAAAGTAGTATACCTTGCCGGTATAAACAGAATAGTCAAAACAACTCTCTTTTTCTTTTCTTCTTATGTAATTTACTGCGACAAAAAGTAATTGAGCAAGCGAACCCAAAAAATTTCAGTCTCAGTTCTGAAAGGAAAATGTGAGGAGTTTTTGAGAGTAATCCTGTTTATATTTCGGAGCGCCCTGAGAGCTGTGAGATCTCCGAACTATAATAAAAATGCAGGGATTTCGGTTTTCTTTATCTACAGATTGGGCGACATTTTTCAAAATGGCCTCCAAGCGACAGGATTGCAAAAATTACTTCCGAGCTATATTTCATCATCAACATTTCAGTCATAAAAAAACTAAAAATCTGTTAATGAAATATATCTTAGGAATACCAAAAATAGACCATATTTTATAGATCAGGGTTTTTGTCGCTGGGTGTAGATGAGCTAAAACAAAAATTCAAAATTATCATCTAAGAAAAAATGGGAATTTATTTAAATAAAAAATTAAATCAAATAATTGCATTTGACTTAATTTATATGTAGATTGATATTTAGATGAAAGCACAGTGTAGGAGGAACCGATTCCATCCGTTGGAATGTGTATAGTTGCATTGATTTATACATACAAACAAACAGCATTAATCGGAATCATATTTTTTACTGAATTCGTTTTATTAAATTCAATCTTAAAGTCTGATTTATTAAACCTTATTCCAATTCCAACCACACAATATTTTATCTGTTACAAAATGTTAACCTACTACTGATGCGCTCTACTATACGCTGTTGGCTTGTTGCTTTTTGCATACTTTCATTACTTCAAAGCTTCATTTATGGTTGGCTTGGAAAATGTATCTTTTATTCAGTCAAACAGAAATACATACACTCGTTCGTATGTATGTCAGAAGTTTTGTATCATTTATGTTTCTATACGCAGGAATTCCTATAGCAAACTATTAACAAGACATCATCCGCTGAAGCGTTTCAGCTTTTTTTTTTGCGTTCATACTCGTTTTTGAACTAGGGCAGTGAGCATAGAAAAAATTCACATTAGGAAAATGTCTGAAAGGGTTGAATGATTTCTATTTATTGCATTAAAAGGCCTTATGACAATGGCGAATGGAAATTATATTATAGTCTACTATCATAACATTTCGCTGGAAGCATTTCTAAAGGTTACCATACACGTTTATTAATTAGCCTTAATGGCTCTTATGGTTATTTCAGAGCTTTGAAGAGATTTTAAAAAAACCTTTTATTTGTGTAGGAGGGAAGGTGAAAACAACTGCAAACCCATAATTACCAAGAGCCTATATCCTGGATCCGTACCAGAAGAGAGGTGGAGGGTCAGAAGCTATCTGTATGTTTTCTTAAAAAATATATCAGAAAAATTTTTAAAATCTTTTTTATAAATCACTTTACATAACTATACTACCGCTCGTAAGCTCATACATTCTTGGTGGTAACTTTCAAAATACCTACTTCGAATTCCAAAAGTAAGTACTTCAAATTTCAAAAAAAACTTCTACTTCCTTTTCAAGTAAATACAAAATTGAAAAACTTTACATACTAAGTGAAATTATAAGTACTTAAGCTGCCAATACAAAATTTTCAAGGAATTATAAAAAGGTACAGGTGTAGTAAAAGTAAGAACTAAGGAGTTGTACTGGTTTTTGAAAGTTTCTTGTACATTTGAATTGAATCGTTCAAACGAAGAAGGGGGTAAGTGATATATTTGATATTTCTTAGGTTTTTTCACCAATGAAAAAGGCTACATGAAAATTTGAATTTCTATGTGATTAGCGTCTTTTTACGATTTGTACTTTCCAATTAAGCTCTACGAAAAATAGTGCAAAAGGGGTAAATGCAATCAAAAACCTCAAGATTTTAGTGAAAAAAGGAGTTAAAATCACTTATATCACGCATTTCAAATTCGAAACATTTTCGTTTACAAAAAGGAGTTAAATGTTTTTACTCCCACAATTTCGTTGAAGGAAATACTAAAATGATTGACATAATGGAGTAAGTGGACATTTACCCCCTAAATGCAACTATTTTTAAAAATAAATACCTGTTTTTGAGAAGTTAAATGTGAAAATATCTTTATTATCGTGTAACTTTTATATTGTCCGATCTTATCTACAGTCTTGTCAACGAAATAAAAATAAATACAGAAAATCATGCTCTCTGGGATATTATTTTATGTTGTAGGAGTGACCCTTAGGAGTTGGGATCAGAATCCCGAAAACCCAAAATCCCGAAAATCCAGAATCCCGAAAACCTGAATTCCCGAAAACCCAGAATCCCGAAAACCCAAAATCCCGAAATCGAAATTCTGAAAAATTATATAAAATGAAAAATTTGCGCAAATTTCTTATTTTGTATAATTTTTCGAGATTTCGTATGTAGGTACAGTTAGTGATTATAACGGGTGATTTTTTAAGAGGTTTATAACTTAAAAAAAAAAAAACACAAAAAAATTCGAAAAAATGAATGAAATATTTATTTGAATCGATATTTTGAACCTTGCAATTTAATGTTTAAAGATAATTTCATGCAAATGTTGACCGCGGCTGCGTCTCAGGTAGCCCATCCGCTGAGTCCAATTTTGGCATACTCTTTCACACATATCGGCCGGTATCTCACGAATGAATGCATGGATGTTGGCTTCCAGTGCGTCAATCGAAGCGGGTTTGTCCCTATAGACATTAGCCTTGACATACCCCCACAAAAAATAATCTAATGGTGTCAAATCGCACGATCTAGGAGGCCAATTGACCGGCCCGAAACGTGAAATTAACTGTTCACCAAACTCGCCTCGCAATTGCGCCATTGTTTCGTGTGCTGTGTGGCATGTGGCACCGTCTTGTTGAAACCACATATCATGCAAGTCAAGAACTTCCATTTCGGGCAAAAAAGGTTTGTTATCATCGCTCGGTAGCGTTCACCATTGACAGTAACGCTGCGATTCGCATCATCTTTGAAGAAATATGGCCCAATAATGCCGCCGGCCCATAAACCGCACCAAACAGTGGCTTTTTCGGGATGCATTGGTAGCTGTTGCAATGCTTCTGGCTGATCTTCACTCCAAATGCGGCAATTATGCTTATTTACGTACCCATTCAACCAAAAATGAGCCTCATCGCTGAACAACAAGCAGCGCGCGATGAACATTTCGAACCGAGCACGAATTTTGATAGTAAAATTCAATAATTTGCAAGCGTTGTTCATTTGTAAGACGATCCATGGTTAAATTGCAAACCAAACTGAAGCTGTTTGACAGTGGCACAAGGTACTAAACGCACGTCAGCTGTCAAAACCAGTGTTGCCAAAACCAAACCAGTTAAAAAATCACCCTTTACTTTTATTCCAACCCATACTTTCACGCTTTGTTTCTATTATAATTTTTATTTTGAAATTAAGATGGAATGCAATATCTTCTTTACTTTGTTTTTAACGTATTTTTTTTTTTTAAATGTAGTATATTTTTATAATTGACTCGATTTTTCAGATATAGTTTCGGGATTTTGGCCTTTCAGGATTTTAGGTTTTCGAGATTTAGAGATTTAGTTTTTTCGGGATTCTGGATTTTCGGGATTCTGGAATTTCGGGATTTTGCGTTTTTGGGATTCTGGGTTTTCGTGATCCTGGGTTTTCGGGATTCAAGGTTTTCAGGATTTTGGGTTTTTGGGATTCTGGTGTCTCGGGATTCTGGATTTTCGGGATTTTGGGTTTTCAGGATTCAGAATTTCGGGATTGTGTCCGTCTCCCGACTCCCAGACAATAACATACTAATAGTCCCCAGGCCAGGGCCGCCAACACTAGGCAGGAGGTTAAATGCCCCCTTGGTAATTTTTCGTGAATATTTTGAAAACTAAGAGTATTAGCGGAAAAGTGTATAATTAAATTTGAGAGTAATTTAAATTTCCTACAAAAAAAGTTGCATTCATATCTTCGGGGTAAGAACAAGGTTAAGAAACATACGAGGAGTAGAATCTTCAAACATTTGAAAAAACAATGTTATTGTCCTATATATGTAATTAATGTTTTTTGATTAATTCAATCACAAATACCGAAAATAGTAAGTATATACTGATTCATGGTCAGATTATTTCACAAAAGTATTGTCCAATTACGTGGAAGCATCCTGTGTACTTCTTACCTTTGAAGAAAGAGTGTTTCTTACAGGAAACAAAAACATCATTCTTGCACTCCAACTTGCTGTCGTAACGTCACTGGAATGCCCATGAATCAGTATATAATGGGTATTTTTTTTACTCGTGTGGTTTTCAATCTGACAATACATTTTTCGGAGTTGGTGTTTTTGACAGCTTTCACTTGATCTATTCTCAGTTTGGTTTGCCATTTTATAAAGACTAGACTTACTCACCTGAACAACGTTTGCAAATCGTGCAAATTTATTAGCAAAATAATGGTTCGGTTCGCGTGACACAACGGGAAACAATCAATTTATTAAAGGAACATTTTGGTGAGCGCATTATCTCGCGGCGTAGGCTTGTAGTGTGGCCTCCCAGCTCGTCTGATTTAACACCGTTGGACTATTTTTTGTGGGGTTATGTGAAGTCGCTTGCATACGCAGGCAAGCCCGAGACGATTGACGCCTTGGGAGAGAATATTCGGTGCGTTATTGCTGACATACGGCCCCCATGGCTGCAAAAAGTGGTCGGAGATTGGGCCCCTGGAATTTATTCTAGCCGGCCGCGGTGGCTTCTTACCCGAAATCATTTTTAAAACATAATGGCAAGCCTTTAATTATCTTTATAAAAAAGCTAAATTCTTGGCCACACGTCTAAAAAAACCACCCGTTACTTACTTTTTCCAGTATTTGTGCGTAAATTAATCAGAAAATATAAATTTTGTAAGACATATAAATTCTGTAGACATTGTTTTCCAAATATATTATTATATATATGAATATACAACTTTTTGGTAGACATTGTTTTTTTTTTAAATAAAGTAATTAAATTTAAAAAGACTGTACTGTAATTAATTATTCTTCTTCATCAGAAAGCTTATGTTGCTATCGCAAAAATATTTTCAATATTTTTGGTTTAACTCAGAAACTAACCGAATTTGATAATTTTCCATTTTCCTTTTTTAATGAAGTGCATGTGGCCTTAACACAACACAAAAGTCTGAAAACCGCTATTTTCAATGTCCCTACACGGGCGCAAAAAAAATCCTGCAAGGCTTTTGTATTTGGTGTCAAGATGCAATAGAAAATTTCGTGTGCTTACTATTGTGGATAGTTAACTATAGGCGTTTTCCTTTGGAGGTGGCGAAGTACTTGCAAGTACTTTGCCAGCTTTTTTCAATGAAACACATCAAACTGCTTTCTCATGTAAAATGTCTCTACTCGCCATGAAAGTATGTGCAGTTGATAGTACTAGATTAGGGTTTTCATCTGCTCACAAGTACTTTGCCACCTCCAAAGGAAAACGGATTATTTTGAGATTCACTAAACCGAGTGCGTACTGTTGTCTTGAAGATTTTTTTCACTATCATGGATGAGTTTTAGGAACTTCCATACTATCCATCCACAAATAAAAAAAAAAATGACTTCATCGAATATTTTAGAAACTACAGGATTTCGCCCAATTACTTGGTTACATGTTCATTTTTTTGTTGCCTCTGTTTGATTGTTAACGACACGGTGCTCGTCAATTTTGCTTGCCAGAACATTTGACGTTAATGCACACATTCTTTGGCTTCTGAATACGATGACGGAACAAATCGTCAACTCGATTTTTTTACGGTGCGATAAAATTGCGCTGTAGATGATATTTTCAAACATGTGACTTTAGCAAACTGCCTTGCAGTAAAACTTCAATTTTCTTTTTTGAATAGAAGACTTTTTCAAGGAATATTCTGCAAATGCATATCTGACTCAGATGACGGCCTTTAGCTTGTATTTGGCCACAAAATTTATCCCAGTAATTGCTGAATCTTTTGCTCGAACTCGAACGTAATGTGTGGGAATAGGAACATACCGATGTGCTATTATTATTTCCAAAATTCTAGGTGGCGATACGAAGATCTATAGGGAATTCAAAAACGCTATTAAGACACCCTGTTACTGCCACAAACTTCATAACTTTATTTCACGAAGTTCTAAAGTATCCGCTGCTCGAGGCATTGTGCAGAAGAGGTATTTGCGTTCTTCAAGTTTTGAGTAGTATGAAAAGTACTCCAACTGTCCATAGATCTTATCAAGATTATGGAAACAATTTCGCATTAGTGTGACCAAAAATACACCAAAATTGCCCTCCCCTGAACAAAATCCTGGATCCTCGCCTGATATCTGCACAGCATAGAATAAAACAGACTCGGAAACAGCCTCAAGAACTCTTAACTTACTCCAAATATGCTACATTTTATGTGATCTTAGATTTCTGCAGTTTTTTGCTGGAATTGATTCTTTTCCATAATTTAGATTCTTGGTTATATACTATCATCATCGTATCTTGTAAACTCGGTTGGAGCCTAGGGTGTCAACAAAATGTATCCATCCATCACGGTCTACAGGAAGCAGGGTCGGCCCGATATAAATTAGCACCCTATGCAAGCTGCATCATTAGCACCCTTGATTGCGGCTATTGGTGGAAGAATTCATTTCCCCATAACCCAAGGGGTTGACTTTGCAATGCTCTTTTAAACGATAAACAGACAAACAATTGGATTTTTTAAAAAACCTCGTAAATACCAAAAATAATAGGAATATAAAAATAATTGTAAGCAATAGTTAAAAAACATATCACGGAAATTAATTGAACTAAAAAAATTTACTGAAGTAAATAGTATTTAAAAAGGAATTCAAAAACATAATCACCCTTATTGTGAGTTTCACGTGAACAACATTCCACGCAATGTTCCACATTTAAGAGCTTAAACTGTCACTTATTTTTTGACGAGGAAAGAAAGAAAAACAGAGGGTACTGTGCCCTATGCGAAAGTTTTTCGTCGGCTTAAAGAGTAAAGTAGCTTACTCCAATTATGCATTTTTTACAAACAAGTATTTTAAACAAAGTTTTCTCATTACTTGAATAAAACCAAAATTACATTAAATATTTTTCAACACTCGTTATTGCCAAACTCAGAGAAATTGAAAAGATTTGATAGATGGTAAGAAAAAATGTGGAGTTAGCCGCTTTACACTCTCAGCCGACGTTTATTTAGGGACAAGTTCAAGCGAAAATCATAATTGCTTTTAAAACTCCGCGGTAACTCCCAGTTAGACTGAATAATATAAAAATAAATATTTAATTCATTGATTAGGTGGATTTTTAAAGCTTGCTTAAGGCGCTCAGTCTGGATGCCCTGGATATTTGCACCACTTGCACATAAAGCTTGGCCTGGCAGCAACGTATTTTAACTGTGGCTACGTCTTTCTCTGGGATTCTGCTTTTACAAACAAAGATGATTTCCATATTGTTCTTGGTTTACCAACCCGCCGCGGCTATTACATGCCAGTAAGCGTTCATAAAGTATTATTTCATGGCAGACAAGTGGTTGCTTTTTGCATTCTTCCAATTGGCCAACTTTCGGAGGAAGCGCAAGAGGCAAGAAACAAAGAGAATAGGAAATATCTATTCACCAGAAAAACATCGCGGTTGCACACGATAACAGATCTTTTCAATCGACTGTTGATAACTTCTGATCCTTTCATAGCAAGTCTCAGGTGCATTCCAAAAAGAAAGAAAAATGTGATCGAGCATGAAGTCCTAGATCTTCTAAATGTCACAACTTAAGCTATCTTAAACTCTTTTAAAATATTTTTTTCTGCTAAAGTGTTAATGATTGTGGTTTTAATTTAATTTTTTGTTTAAAGTCACCTCAATAAAAAGTTAGTTGCTGTATAAATTATTGTAGTTTAATTTCATTTTTGTGTATATTCATTACAAATTTTACAAATAAGAATTAACATATTGCTTTTTTGCGAAACTTAGAAAAGTCTACCAAAGTGCAAAAAACGTGCACCTTCACAACTCTGTAAAGCACAAAATTATCTTAATATGTATGAAATTGTAGTTTTATTCTTTTTTGTATATATTCATCATGATTCTGGAACGAAAATATAACAAAAGACTTTTTTTTGTAACCGTAATTTTTTTTTTTTGAAATGGGTCTGCAAAAGGCAAGAAACTTGTACTTTTGGAGCTCTGTACATCAAAAATTTCATGAAATATAGTAATGAATGTAGTTAAATCTAGTTTTTCACATGTTTAAGATAGATTTTGCAAAAAAACAAAAACAAAAAACATAAACTTGTACGCGCTATTAATTTAATTCCGCTAGATTAGCGAATTCCCACACTGTGCGCCGCCGGCCGTGCACGCTGAGCAAACAATTTTTTTAGCGCCCAAATTTAGGGGTAGTTTTCATTTTTTCCCAAAATTATGCTTTTGGGGTGCTGAATCAGAATCTGAGGTGGGCGACTAAGATTTCTTCACTGAACATAGAAAAAAAATGCAAAAATAAATTCTTTGAGAGTTTTTCACTTTGTCGCTCGATGGCTTTTGATGCGCTTAATTTGAACTTGGCCTAGGAGTCTAAATATTTTTTTTTGGAAAATTGGTGTTTTTATAAAAAAGAAGGTTTGAACATTTTCTTCATTACTCTTCAAGAAATCATTATTTAGCTATTGACCTTAGACTGTAACTACCTAATGGAGTTTTGCGGAAACAGCAAAACAACATTTTTTCTGGAAGATTATCGATGATCTGTCTGACATTTATTAAACACGCAATTATCACACACACTGATCATAGTTGAAGCTGCTATGCAGTGTGTTTAATTTTGTTTGTATGGTCTGGGGGAGCGCAAATGCCCCCTTTGCCCCCGGTAGTTATGCCACTGAACAGCACGGATTTGACATTGAATTCGAACAATCGCAGCCTGTGAGCATTATTTATGTCATCGACATAGTCTAAATGACTCAGCCTTTCAAACGGTCTCCATTAAATTCCCTGTTGTTCCACTGTATCAACACTGGCCGTCAATAGGTTGTCCATCGCCAACAGGAAGATAGTTGGTGATAGAACATCCCTTTGTCTCAAACCCTCTTGCATTGCAATACGAAGGATTCAGATAGCTGCCCATTGTGTAAAACAAAACACAAATATACACTCAAGTATTTGTATTCTTTAACAAATTTTACAATTTCTTGGCTGAAGAACTTTTTCATCTGTGCCAGTTTTGAACACCATTTGTTTATGATGACAATTTGATTCACACAGTTTGTTTATCATAAGCTGCAATGATTCAGGTAAGTAGTCCATAATTACTATGTCATCCCCAAATAGAAGAAGAGCTTTAATAACATTCCTGCATACTCTAAGCCTCCGAGTAGATAATCGGTTAGATCTTCTATACACAGAGCAAATAGACTAGGACTGAGAACACAACCTTGCCTTACTCCTGTTTGTATTTAGAATTATTCGGATATTGCCACTCCATTCCAAACCGAAGTCCTTGTACAGATTTTGAATCAAACTTCTGAATTTGAAAGACATACGTATATAACTTGTATGATATAATTAACTTGTACCATAGTAATATGCGGTCTACTGTATCAAAAATTAAAAAAAATTTCAGTTTTGGGTAGTTATCATTAAATAAGTCCAAGGAGATCCATCTTTTTCCTGTTATGCTTCCCACTGTGTCCATTTTAGCTTATGTTTATATGAACAATTTCAAATTTCAAACAATGTTTCTTGTGTGAAGGACACTTTAGAAGGCGTAACCTAATTTAATTCTCAGTTAAACGAGTGCGAAGCTAGATTACTCTTCTTTTGTGTTTGTTGGGGAAAAAAAAAGAAAAGACAAAAATAGACAGCTGTAATACTCTTATTCCAAAAAGTACTATGAACAACGTAGAAGTGCACACAGGTTCCAGGATCCAGATACCTATGTTTACGAAGGTGCGTTTCTTCCATTTCAGATTGTTTAAATGTACACGTATCCTTTGTTAACGTCGTTTTTTTTTTAAACTGTACCAGTTTTTATGTGTTCTCACAAAAACATATAGTCACAAAAGACAAAACCAACTTATAGCTGCAGTAACCTGCGAATGAACCTATTTGGAGCATGTGGTTGTGCCAACATTGGCACATCGACAATGTAGTAGAAGACGGCTGGTGCGGTGTGGCGGCAGCAGCATCAACATCTTCCATCTTCCATCTTCCATCTTCCATCTTCGTCCTCCGGTAGTTGTGCTTTTTGTTTCTATTATCCTTTGTGAATGTGCATATGAAAATACACTCACACACATGTTTGCTTTCAGCTTGTTATCCGTTTTTATTTGCTATTCTGATTCTGATGCTCTTAATTAGGAAAGCAAGCAAAAATCAGACACAAAACTGATGAAAAAGGATAACGAATGGAGATTGAGTTAGAGTTAGCTGCTGAGAAGATCGAGAACATCAGAAATGGTACATATGAACGGGATGGTGTGCATTTGTGTATTTTGTCTGATGGTTTAATGCTAGCAAGCATCATGCATAAATAACAATGTTTTTTCCTTTATTCTTATTCTACCTTTTTTTTTTTAAATGGTAGTGAGAACAACAACTTTTTTATTTTGTTGGATAGCATTTAAAAATAAACATTTTTTTTTAAGTTCATTTCAATGTAACGAAGGAAAGTTTACAATCAGTAAAGAAGAGGTATAACATGTCTAAGTATGTTGCTATTTGATAAAATTTATGTAATTAGTTAAGGAATATAAACCGGAACTTTTTTTTGTAAATATGTAAATCCTAAATGCTGCAAATACAAATCATGTAACCTTGTTAGAGTCAGCCAAGCGGCACGAAAAATAAATTTTTAAACAAAATGTCTTGTTCATGTTTTGAAGACTAGACGCTAAGGAGTTATTGATGTAGTTATAATTGTAAGAAGCTCTTACGCTTTTATGCATTATCGTAAGATACATACATTTAATGTTTTACGAGTCAATTTTGTAGTGTTCGTCGCTCAAAACTTCAAGTTTCTTAACCCACCTTCTTTTAGCTTAACTGCTTACATAAATAATTCTGCTATGGATTTGTATCCCTTTGTTACGAAATTACACACCAAAAACGCAACAAAAAAAAACCAAAACCTTTCATTACTCGTAACTGCATCTAATCTTAAACAAGTCTTCAAAAAATGCTGAACTCCGTAAACCGAAAACATCGTGACGATTAGTTTTTGATAAATAAGAAATGATGATGTGTAAAGACCACACATGTGTACATACGACATGAATGCATTCACAAAGACTTTTCGTGCACTTTGGCGTATACGTAATATTTATCTTCACCTTTTTTTTTGGCTGTAAGTACTTCTGTTAGTTCAGAAATATTGTGATGCTTTTTTGTTTTTAGCTCAGGTAGGTCAGAGGGGGTCAAGGTCAATCGAGGAAGGCAGAAAAACTAGACCAGTAGAGTGTTCAGAACTCCATTTCCAAAGTACTATTATATTTATTACTTCAAACGAGCTAAACTTGTATTCATATATATTTGGTTTTTTTTGGAAACAGCTGTAACGATTTGGATGAAATTTTCGGAGTTCATTTCAATAAACAAGACAAAAATACAAAAATTAGGTTTTTAAAAATCCGCCTACTGCCACGCCCACTTTTTTTTAATATGTAGAAAATGGATTTAATGGTTTGGGTGAAATTGTCAAAGGTTATTTCATAAACGAGAAAAAGCAAAGAAACCATGTTTTATAATATCTGCTCACTGACACGCCCACTTTTTTAAATATCTTCAAAGCAGATATAATGATTGGGATGAAATTTTCAAAGTTTCTTCAAGGCAGATATAATGATTGGGATGAAATTTTCAAAGTTTGTTTCAATGAAGGAGAAAAATATATAAAAATTGAGTTTTGTAAAATCCATCTACTTACACATCCACTATACTGACACGCCCACTTTTTTTAAAAATATTTTAACGGATATAATGATGTAATTGAAATTTTCAAAGTTAGTTTCAATGAACGAAAGAAATACAGAAATTAATTTTTTCTTTAACGCACCCGCTGACATGCCCTCCTTTATTAACATCTTGAAAATATATGCTTATAAAAATTTGGGCTAAATTGAATTTTGTAAAACTAGCCCAATACCACGCCCACTTTTTTTTTGTTTAAACAGCTCTTTTAATTGGGATAAAATTTTATGTTTTATTTTATTGTTGTTATGAAAAAATAGTTTTGGTATGTCAAAATCCCCACACTGCAATGCCCACTTTTATTTGTTCTTATAATTTACAGAAAAGACTTTCTTTGCTCCATCCCTCGGAACCCACTGAAATAGTTTGAATAATATTTTCTTATGAGGGTTCCGGAACATCCGCCAAGTGGGTTGCCCACTTTTATTATTATCGGAACGTTAATCGGAAGGACTTTAACTATTTATATGAGATTTTTAGAAATTGTTCCTACCAGTAAGATAAAACAAAAGAGTTATTTTATTAAAATCCGCCTACTACCACACCCATTTTCTCAATTTATGGAGATATGTCTAACGATTTGTATGAAATTTCAAGAGATTATTCTTATAAAGGAGAAATAACATCTTGGTTTCTCGAAACAAGTTTCACATATTTGATTTATTTCTCGAAACGACTCAAATGGTTTTGATAATATTTTCAGAGTTTATATATCCATGAAAAAACAAAATAAAATTGTTTCAAGAATATCTTTTCTTTTCTTTTCTTTTCTTTACTTTTCTTTTCTTTTCTTTTCTTTTCTTTTCTTTTCTTTTCTTTTCTTTTCTTTTCTTTTCTTTTCTTTTCTTTTCTTTTCTTTTCTTTTCTTTTCTTTTCTTTTCTATTCATTTCTTTTCTTTTTAGATGAAATTTTCAGGGTTTTTTTGTATGAATGCGGACATAAAAATTAAAACGTTATTTGCGTAAAATTTCTAGTAAAAGAATCAAGTGATTTTTAATAAAACAAGGTTTCATTTATTTTTATTATTTCGCGAAAATTATTAAAACGATTTGGATGAAAATTTTAAAATTTAGTCTAATGAGCAAACAAAAATTTGCATTTGGTTTTAGTAAAAATCACCTACGGCCGTCACATTTACTAATTCATAAATTTCTTAAAAACGGCTACAACAATTTGGATGCAATTTTCAGAGCAACAAACAAATTTTGAAAGTGGTTTAAATTAAATCCTCCTGAGTCCTGGTTTAATTTCTTTAGTTTTTGGTTAAGCGGAAACGGTTGCATGGATTTGAATGAAATTTATATTTTTTATTTGTTTTTTGGGATCTAATTCCACGGAGCAACATTTTTAGATATCGGTTGAATACTTTATGAGAAAATGGTACTCCAAAATTTCAATATTTCGATTTTTCGATGTTTTTGTCAATTTGTTTTATTGAATTTGTGCAATTTGAAGTGCACAAAAAACTGCAAATTTGGAGGCTTATTGCAAATTTCTATTTAGCTCCGTTAAAAAAAAAGGTACTAAAGGACTATTCTGCTACCTTCACAGTGAAGTGGGTTACATCCACTTATTGTTGAACTGCAAAATCCAGATTAGAAATGCATACAAAATGCAAAAAAAACTGGGTGCGCTACGTCCAATTTATGGTCGTCATAATCGTCCTAGCAGATCAACAATTGAGCTCTAGTGGAAAAAATTGAATCCACAGGCACAGTGCAAAATGTTCCCGTGCCAGTGAGACAAGAAGTGCCCGTAGTGTCGAGAATATTGCTGCCGCTGAGGCTTCAGTTGCAGAAAGCCCAAATGTGTCTCTCACACGTCGTTCTCAAGCGTTGGGCATCTCTGTGACGTCGTTGCGGCGAATTTTGCGAAAAGATCTTGGCCTACATCCTTACAAGATTCAATTGACGTAAGAACTGAAGCCGCTTGACCATCAGAAGCGTCGTATGTTCGTGAATTGGGCTGAGCAACAACTTGAAAATGATCAGGATTTTCATCGAAAAATCATCTTCAGCAATGAGGCTCATTTCTGGCTGAATGGCTTCGTCAATAAGCAAAATATGCGGTATTGGTCAGGCAGCAGTCCACACGTACTCCATGAGTCATCATTGCATCTCGAAAAAATAACGGTTTGGTGTGGTTTATGGGCCAGCGGCGTCATTTGTTCAGAACTTCTTCCGTGATGATCAAGACCGGCACGTTACTGTGAATGGGGATCGCTACCGTTCAATGATAACCGAATATTTTTGGCTCCAATTGGATGATATGGACTTGGAAAACATGCGATTCCAGCAGGACGGCGCCACAAGCCACACAGCGAATGTCACAATCAATTTATTGAAAACCAAGTTTGGAGAACGTGTTATCTCACGAAATGGTCCAGTCACTTGGCCGCCTTGGTCGTGCGATTTGACGCCGTTAGACTATTTCCTGTGGGGCTACGTCAAGTCTATGGTCTATGCCAATAAGCCAGCGACGATTGATGAACTTCGTACGAATATCGAACGTGAAATTGCAGCAGTATCGGCCGATTTATGCTTGAAAACCGTCGAAAATTGGGTTCAGCGCCTGGACTTCTGCAAGCGTGCCCGTGGTGGCCATGCAAAAGAAATCGAGTTCCTTACATAATGGCTTCGAACGTACTTTCACAGGAATAAAGAATTTCATTGATATTCAAAACCGTTTTTGCTTTATTTATAAAAACTTTTGAAGCGCTCTTATTGAAAACCCGATGCAATAATTACGAAAACCTTAAGCAAGATTTAGTGTTGAAAAATAAATGTAATCTCTAATTATTGCTTATTTTTAGGTTTTCTAAAACCCTTATTATATCCGATGAATTGATTGCTTCATAATCAACTCTAAGCATTCTTTCTGAGATTCAAAAGTACAAACAAATTTAGCATATTATTCAAATCCTAACTGAGTAAACTTTTATCGACTTGGGATTTAATTCTGAATCAGTTCAGATCTCGCTACCTACTCGTACATAAGTAAATTGTAGGTGTGTTTTTTTTTATTTCTAATTTTTTTTTTAAATATTTCCAGCAAAAGTTTCCCATTACTGCCCTGGGAAATTAACTGCAAAAGGATAAACGAGAAATTAATTATCTTCCTAGCTCATCATTTCCATGGGAACAACTGAATGTGCGATAGAAAGGTAAAGGGAGAGAGAAGCAAGCAGGCAAACAACAAATGCGACACAACGGTGAACGTGTTTCACTACCACATTCTTTGTCCCGAAAGTTGTAGGTACCTATATCTACCTACCAGCCAACTCCCTTTGCGTTTCAAACTTTTCTTCTTCTTTTTTATATGTGTTCCTTTTTTGTGTGTTATTTTTTTTTCTGTACAAAAAGTTTAAAACATTTTTCACCCACCCAACCCCTTAGCTAGAAGTTCTCCTTGTTCGTTCCTCCATTCAAGAGAGGTTAAGAGAATTCTAGTGTTCTCCATGTGGAATAAACACTGGCAAACGTCATTGGGAAGTTGTTTCGCTCGAGTGTCAATTCACACATTTCTACCCAGGATCAAAGGCGAACAAACTTTGAAAGTCAACACGGACGCTGTCCTGTGATCTCCTCAGCCACATGAGAAATTGGCCATCACCATTTTCGACTGAGTGTTCTTTCGTGCTGTTCTGAGCAAGGTTTTTTTTGTATAACCTTGTTTTCTGTATTTGCGAGTTCACCCCTTTCCAAACCTAATAAAGTTCCAAATAGAGGGTTGCATAGGGATTCAAGAAGGTTGACGGCGACGGTGGGCATGAACTTGGAGGTTAGTAAAGTTTTAAATTATACCCAATGGTCATCTTATAGACGCGTATTAAGTGACATAGCACTTTGCACTCATATACACACCAGCACTTCACGAGTGTACAAATAATGTTGAACAGTTGGAATGGTGCAATGCGACTTATGGCCCCATAAAAAAAAAGAAGACAGATATGATTTGCTGAGTGTAAAGTGTCACTTTCTTTCAGGGCCGTATTAACAACTGGTGAAATTACCCGGTGATATCATGTTGAGTGAAATTTTTGTGAAGTCTGTATATAAAGTTTTGTAAGTTTGTTGAAATTTGATAAGCTTTTGGTAAAATTAAAAAATTGTTCCCTTAAAAAATTGACATTCTTTTCGAGTTTTGACATAGTCCCATAGATATGAGTTAAATCTTGATTTACAAAGTTATTTTGCTTTATAAATGCTTGATTGGAAGTTAAATTAGAAAATTACTGAGATGGAATTCGATTCTGTGCAAATCATTTTTTAGGGGAACAGACTTTTGTATAAGGAAATGACTTCTCCAAGAGTATGTACATTGTGCCTTTCATATTAGGCGATCGAAAGACAATTGTTACTTAAAACTTGTTAACCGAAACATTGTGGTAGCTTGCACGCAGTTCCCACACCTAGATAAGTACAAGGAGATATGGCGAATTGTAGGTTGACCTACTTCCTATCGAGACTCTCGTACCGTCTTAAATAGTCAACTTCAAGCATTGAGAACGAGTCGAAGCATTGCCAGGAAGCTATCAGAAATATCACTTCTGAGCCTTGTGAAGCCGTTCGACAAAGAATGCCAGCAAGTACTGCTCGTGAGCCTACGATGAGAGGAGGAGAGAGGAATACCAGCATCTTAAAGAAAGGAGAAGAAAAGAAAGGGAAAAGAAAGAGCATGAGAAGTGAAGATCGAGGAAATAGAGGGTTCCTACGGCAAAAGTTCGGAAGTTTTACCAAAATATATAATGAACCTCTCAAGGTTACAAGGCCCAAACAGAAGCCTGTAAGGACGATCAGTGGAATATGGTGGTAGAATCTCAATCAGTGCTGAGGATATGGAAAATCATTGCTCAATCTTGATGAGGAGATAGCTATGTATATCTTTACTTAAGATAAATTAAGTATTGATCATAAGCCCAAAGATTGAAGCTTCCCTCTCCATACTTGTTGTCATTTGTTGCAAATCCATGATCCTATGAGAGAGTAACGTCGTCCGCTTCTACTGAATTCCTCCATTTCCGGTCGACAAAGCTGCACGCAGTACATCACTAATCACCAACAGGAACACTATTGGTAACAGTATACAATCTTGTCTAACCCCATTTTGGATATTAAACTCTCTTCTCTTCTATTATGCAGAATGTGACATATGGGTCCATCATACGTAGCCCTAATAGTAGCAATCAATTTATCCGGGATGCCCCTTCTGCTCAAAACAAGCCTGATAAATTCACTTTTGACGAGGTCAAACGACTTTTTGAAGTCGATGAACAGCAGATGAAGTGGTGATCGATATTCAATGCACTGTTCGATGATGATCCACAAGGTGTTGATGTGATGGTCCGTACAGGACGATCCAGAGCAGTATATGTTTGTTTGGCGAAGAGTATGTCCTTGAGATGATCTTTCTTTTATTTACTAAGTACGATATTTTATTATTACTAAAAACATTTGTTACAACACACCAACGATTTTCGATTGAGGTAGGTTCCGTGCTATTGATTGCTCTCAATCCAAGTAAAAGGTGATCTCCTAGTTGTTGGCGGACTGTGGGATCCTTAGGTCTATCGGTACTTAACTTGAGCACTCGGGTGTTTTTGTTGTGATCTCCAAACTACTGGTAATTGTTATCTTACTGTTCGGTAAGCTCGTTGGATCTCCTTCGGAGGAACCAGCAGTCTATTCATTTTACGCGAACCAAATTTGTCCAAACTGTGTTCCTAAACGAGGTAGTACCTGGGCAACGCATCAGTAGATTAAGGAGGAATGCTTGTAGAGGTTAATGAGGTAATTTCCCAGATTATTACGAACTTGTTTTTGGAAGACTGAGAAACATATTATCCACCTGCGACTAACTCTTACAAACTACCATATGATACTGATGCGGCAAATCACAGTAGGTCAGAGGTCTAGTTACAGAAGTCATACCATTCATACCCCTGGTAATTTTTTTTAGATTAGACCAAGGGTTGTCGTCCCTGCTTTACGGCGGGGTCGAAAGACGTAAAGGAAAAAACTGTTTTTGCGATTTTATTCGAAAGAGTTTAACTGCACATATTGAATTAGTGGTTATCTAATGATTTCCATAATTCTCAACCGGTCACCTTTGCTCAGTCATTCTGAAATCAGTGTAATTAAAGGTAACACGGGATCACAAAGAAGATCCGCTAATTATAAGCCCAATTTTGTTTTGTGATTTTGGGTAGACACTCTCGGGGTGCGACGCGGTGATTGTGGTTTTCTGTCAAGTGACGGCCAGTTTAGTTGCTAACTATTCTGGATAGATAGAAAAATATCAAACCAAGATAGGCTGATCAAATTAAATTGGAAGTTATCCTTTTTATTAAGTAAATTGATGATACGGTGATGCTTCTCGAATAATAGGTCTAGCGAGCCTAATTGGATTCTTTGAACGTCACTGTATTATCAATAGAGGTGGAACTGAGAATAGCTTGTTTTGTTGGCACAATCAAATCCGCAGATGAGATAGGTCTCGCCGGGAGATTAAGGCCCTCAGAGGTCAGGGCTTTCGACAAACTTATTTTCATATTATAGCAACCATCAGATAGTGGTCCCGGGCCATTCCCATGTCTGCATGAATTTTGTTTCTAACGTCCTGAAGACTGCTTCAAAACACCGTCTGAAGTTCTTGGAGGTTTCTTGTCTACCTGTGACTATCAAATGACTTTGTAATACGTCTTGTGCTCAAACATGGTCCCCCCTATTACAAGACATTTAGCGTTACAAAAATTGGCAAAACGTTCACCATTTTCATTTCGGTCACCAAAAGCCTGCTTACTCAAAACATGCTTGAGCCCATCATTCATTATTGTCATTGCCAACCTTCGCATTCAAGTCTCTTATTTTCATTATGATGTCTCCTCATGATATTTTATAAAAAACAACACTCGGCCAGTTATAAAATGCCTTCTGTTCCTCGAATGAAGTTGGGGCGTAACACTGAATAATGCGATATATTCTAGTCTGGAATGTAACTTTCATAATCCTTTCATCTAAAGGCTCTCAAAAATTAAGGTTTTGAAAGCTGTTTTGAAAACGCCAAATTTTGTAAAGTAGTGCAGTGTTAAGAGTTAGAGACTTTAACTTCCCCGAGTCCAACCATCTTACTTCACTAATCCCTGAGATGTCCATCTTTGGCTAGGTACGCACCTGCTATTTCTTGCCAAAATGATTGAAACAAATGATCGCTGCTTAGTAGCATTTTTTGCTCATACATATGTCAGGTGTTCTATTTTTTGTGACTGAATAAACGTGCGACTGAATAATCGTGCGACAGAAAATCGTTCATTCTTAGCGTTATGAACCACATGAATTTTTTCTCTAATTGGAGGGATCTGGCATCACTTTCGTCCGCAAGAAGAATTACAAAAAATCAATCTTTGTCCAGGTACAATAGCCAAAAGTCGTCAACCTGTTGTTATTTCATATCCAAGGCAAAGTGTCAGTTTCGTAAGCGGTTTTGATTTCAAATGTAAAGAATTCTAACCTCCGTTACCTATCCAAGAAAGCAGCTAAGCCTTTCGCACTTGTTACTTTAGCCTATTTAAATATTAAAGAATACTAAGACAGTTGCCTGAGGACCACCGCAAGTAGGTAAAAGAAGCACTTCATCGTGAGTTCTTGTTGTGCTATTGGCAGATACCGAATTGAGTCACGGTGATGTTCGGAACTCTTTGGACCTTCTGCGGAAGGACCAATTGAGTCTGATTATCTAAAGTGGTTCAAAAGTGCCGAATTGTGCACCTCCTGGTGGTGGTATCTGGTAATGCATCTGTGAAGATGGGACTAGTAGCTAAAAGCATATAATGAAGAAATTACCCAGATCATGATGAACTTGTTCACTTGATTGAAAAGAACACTATCACCTGAGTTATACTTTGGCGAACGTTCCTACTGGATCAGTTGCAGCGAAGCACAATAGGCTATCGGGCATAAGCGAACTGTTAGTAGCCCATAGCCGTTCAATTTATGCAAGAAATATCTTTCCTGCTTTCTGCAGGTTCTACGGAACAAAGCGAAGACTAATCAAACAAACTGCATTCGTTGTTCGTAGTGAACAAGGCTGCGCATAGCAAGTTATTGGTTATTAATATTTCCATAACTTTAGATAGTGTTTACCTTTACACAGCAGAATTGAAATCAGTGAATTAAAGCTACTACGGGATAACAAGAAGTGTTCCCTGCTAATCCAGCACAGCCCTCTTATGATATGGGCTGGCTCCTTTGGGGAGGAGTGCCGTAGTGGCTGTGGTTGTACCAAATTCGCGGTGAATCATTAGTGTTTGTACCACTTTTGATTAGATAACCAAAACTTGACCAAGGTGATATTGCCTCTTCAGGGCAAAATTTTTGGAAGTTGACTTAACACGCTTCCAATGGTGGTCCATGGCATGTAATGGGGGTTCTTTCACTAGTACATGGATGATAGCTTCATGCTTAAGCAAGTGTCTCACTGTTGGATGCTTGCGGGTTAACGAGGATAGCCAGTTCTTAACTGGACCGTCAGGTATGGTAGGCCATACCATGGAATTAGGCCTGAATTGGCAAGTGTCCATGTAAAACCTATTCTGTATCTGTGCCATTGGTCAAGAACAGTTTTGAGCAATCAAATCCATGATCAGGCATGATGCAGGTCACCCAAAGAAGACAATTGTTTGTCTATTCTCGTCAATCTTAAATAAAATACCACGTTTGTTCATAGGAGTGCTTGAAAGTTATAAGACTCTAGATCTTGTGTCTCCCTAAGCTTTGGTGCCACCAAATCTGATTTCATTGAATTTAACTTGAACGAAGTCACGATTATCTAAAGTTAAATAAATGTATAAGTACAATTTTGATTAAAATCATCCAAGCTGTTCTCGAAAAACTTTAATATAATCAAAAGATAACATAAAAATGCGAGATTATATCTAATCATTATTAATATTATATTTTTCAAGACGTTCTTCTTTATTATCATATTCTAATTCAGAGGTGTTTTCAGGACTTATATTATTAGCACTATAAAGGCCTTTAATGGTACTATTGCATCCCTGACTTGTGCTCTGTTGTACCATTGAACATCGACAGCGATTGGCTTCACGAATTGTTATCGTCAGCAAGATACCAATAAAGAACGTAACGCGTTTTGGAAATTCAAAGCACATTCTTACAAAAAAGGGGCTGTTTTAGGTTTTTCGGCCTCCGTCTGTCTCTACTCTCTATACACACCGACATCAATAGCTAAAGTTTTTTTTTTTTTTTTTTTTAAGAAATACGACGGGGAATAGATTCCAAAAACCGAGTGACAAAAGCTAATTTATTATTTATTGTGGTAAATATTAATAAATGGGCGATTTGTTTTCATTAGACAGTTCACCCTATAGGAACAAGAGTCTTGTCTTTCGTCCTCTAAGATCGAAACTTTCACGCTTTGAATTTCAAAGACGGAAAGTTTGTTTGGTGCGGATGGACAATGTGTACCTTGGGGTTTGCTTTATACGTTTTTTCTTTCAGTTAAACATCAATAATGGAAACAGTGATAACGGTTAATATTTTGCCTTCCCATTGTATAAGAGTTATATAGAATTCAAATGTTTGTGTCTTTGTATACTGAGAAATGATAGACCCCTCCGCCGGCTGGCCGTCGAGCCGTCTAATTTAAGGAATTGTAATTCTGAATAACTATGAACTTCCCTTTTGGAAATTGACAAAGGTATAAATTCTTTAGCTTTTGTGAATTCCACAAAATGCTAACAAAACAAATAAAATAACAACCCTCAAAGCGAAACATTAAATTTTATTCATTCATTTTTTTGTGAGGTTTTTTTTTTTTTGTTAACAAAGTTAAACTTCCACGCGGGATTTATTATTTTATTAGTTATAAATATATTGTGTTATGGTTTCTACTTAATTTAGTGCGGAACTCAAGATAAGAGGTTAAGTATGCATGAATAATAAATTAAATTTTAGAAGTTAACGCCTTTTACTTTTACTTTTCATTTTTGATAGAAGTCTCGAAACAAATTTGGAATAATATTTTAACTTTGTTGGGTGAAGGGAATTTGGCATAAGATGTGACAGTAAACTAGGTCGTGTGGATTGGGCTCTATATACTTTTAATATAAAATAAATCCAAGCAAAAGTTCTGAAATGCATTTTAACACGAGAAATACTTACCGATTTTTTTTGCTGAAAACCCTACCTGAGGTGCTTCAATGTATATAATAAATAGAGCCCCCTTATGCACGTGTAGTTAAATACACGTGTTACCCGTGTAATTATTTATCTGTGCATGAATCTATGTCCATATATTTTCACGTGCATTTATAATTACCCGTATATTTAGTAATATACGTGTAATTATTATTAGAATCGTTTTTACAATTTTTCTAATGCACGTTGAAAATAGGTAGTTATTGTTTGAATAGTTACAAGCAAATTGCAAATAACACATTTTATTTATATATATTTGGTTTTTCTGAAACGTGATAAAAAATCTTTAAAATTGGTTTTAGAAACATTCGCCCTCGTTTATGTCGTCTTCATACCAGAACTGAAAATCAATTCTTATTATATTCATAGATTTTTTAAATACACGTGTATTTAAAAAGTACACGGGTACACGGGTATCAATTACTTAAAACACGTGTACCCGTGTCATGGGCACCCGTGTAATTAATCACCCGCCTGAAATCGAGGGCTCTAGTAATAAAGTAAATTAACTTAAAAACAAGCCAACATGCTGAAAAAGATATGGTGGTAAATGATCTTTTCCGTGGGATGACATAACGTCTGTGGCCATAATATTCAAGGGCCTAAAGTCTGTCCAAAATGAAACGGTCTTTAAGTCCATAAACATTGTGACCGGATCAAAGTGTAGAAGTAGGGCTGGCCATGATACCAGAAAAGTTTTGGTATCGTTTGGTATCGGTATCCGAAAAACAATACCGCATTTTTTGGACCAAAATTTACCGATATACTCTCGGTAGTATCGTTTGTTATCGGCAGAAAATTTTAATATTATTATTAATTTATTGCCAACAATCAATTTTTGTAATTTGTTTCTCGGAAAAGGCTTTTATGATTTAGATGACATTCAGAGCTTTTTTTTAGCAGGGAGAAGGCTTTGGCAATAATTTGAATTAAAACTGCTCACTGCCATGCCCATCAAAGTTATGCCCACAATTTGAATGAAATTTTTCAGACTTGGTTCTCTTAAGTGATGACCCCACGTCAAAGTTGTTGTTTCGAATTCCTTATCGATTCGACAAGCGTTTAAAAAATTGATAAGTCAACATAATAAACTTCAGTTAAAAAAATTGTCTTTTATAATAATGGTTTTTGTCTTAAATTTTAGAAACCCCAAGAGAGTTCAACTACTAGATTAGGAACATGTAACTAAATCGTGCATTTTATTCTGGTTTGCAACTCTGACTAGACTGAAACCAGACGAGACCGATACCGATACCGAGACTTTTTTATACGAGACCAAATGAGAGTGAGTTATACGAGGCCGGAACCGATACCGAAACGATACTGAAATTTTTTTGATTTTGACGATACCGAGATGATACTTACAAAAGTATCGTTTGGTTTGGTATGGCAGCCAGCCTTATGTAGAAGGACCTTATGTCCGCTTGAAAAAAGACAAAATGTTAATTTGGACATATTAAAGGTATTTATGCAAAGATGTAAGGCCGTCGTAAACTTAGTTAAATTTATGTCCACTTGGGTATTATTCCTCTTGAAAGCAGACGAAAATTTGTAATGTTAGAATAGACATTAAGGGTATTCATTCGGCGTAAGGCTTTTGTAAAAGTTGTAAGGTTTCAAACATCATAATTTTGTCACAATTTGTATTTAAAATTTGAAAAATTCACGCAGTTTATGACTTTACAACATTTACGACGACTTTATGCGGTTGCATGAATACCCTTAATTTGTTCGTTAATTTTTATTAACTGACTCATGTGTAGCCCTGCCAGGTGTGCTGGGGTCACGCCTATGCCAAATTTTTTTCCAGAATTTCCACACTCTTGATGGGATCTACAGAAAATCGGAGTACACTTTATACTGTTATACACACTTGATGGTCACGCATAAAGCAATGTGAGTGGATGAGTTTAAAATTTGAAGCAAGCAATAACCTTTTTCATAACTGCTACAGTGTCTTGAACAGCTGGTACTTTGGTTAGTTCGTGTAACTAAGTTATGCACTTTGTGGCAGTAACTAGGTGTCTTTACCACTTTTTTTTAAATTCTCCCTGGATCTTTGTAACACCACCTAGAGTTTCGGAAAAAACTCATAGCTCAGGAGAATTAGACAAACAAATCGCAAAACTATGAACAAATTTCGGCAAAGCTGAATTTTGGCGAAGAACTTTTGTTTTGACGTCTTAAGCATTTTCTTAAAAGTTCCGTAAATTTGGGCCAGGGCTAAATTTCTAAGCCCTTTTTTCTTAATTTCTCCTGAACTATAAGATTTTTTGAAAAAATGTGATGATACAAATTTAAGCTTGTGTTATTCTACACAGAAAAGATTAACATTTTTTTTTTCATACAAGCAAAAGATTCTGAGAAAATCAAGCAAGAACTTTACAGTGAAGGTAACTGTCAAAAAATTTATTAAAATTTCATTTGCTAACAGGCAGAAGCTTTTATACGATTTGAGTTTGGCTATATCTCTTATAAATCCAAGTTTTTGGCATGTCCGGGGTAAGGAGAAGACCCTCATCTTGAAAAAGAAAGTGATTTGGTTTTTGTTCAACAACTCGATGAAATTTCTTTTTATAACAAAATCATGAAAAAATAGCATTTATACAATAAAATTATCTAAAAACTAGGCTATTGACCAGAGTTCGGTAGTAATTATTACATTTTGTAATTGAGGACAGGGTCAATTACAATTACATGTTATCAGTAATTGACTTTTTTCAATTACAATTACATGTGATTGTAATTCAATTAAAAGTGGGAAATTCTTAATTATAATTACATGTTATTTGTAATTGAGAATTTTCAATTACTTATAACATGTAATTGCAAAAAAGTAATTGAACACAAAAAAGTTATTGAAAAAACCTTTAATGATTACATTTTATTGGGCTGAGAAAATAGCATTTATGTTTTTCAACACACTTTTTCAAAATGGTAGACAGCACAATACTTCCTACCAGCCAGACCAGCCTTCTGCAAATCGAAGGAGTAAGAGCGAACATATATAAAAATGACAGCCATACTTAAATAACTTCTTGAAAACATTGCTAGCTCTTAGGCTATAATCAAACCTTTAACAAATATAAACATCAAAAACTGTCCAAACATGATTTTTAGTTTTTTTCACATCTACTGGATAAAACCTTTCTAACGATCAATAATGTATGCCCATTCAACTAACATGAGCTTAATAAATGGTGCGGAAAGATATTTCCTTCACATCTTGTTAAATGTAATTCAAATTTTGTGCAATCAATTACATTTACATTTGTGTGTAATGATTACAAAAAATGTAATCATTACAGGTTTTTTCAATAACTTTTTCTCAATTACATGTAATTAAATCAAGTAATTGTTTTTTTTTTTCAAATTATATGTAATTTGTAATTGAAATTTTTAATTACAATTATATGTAATCAGTAATTGAAATGTTTCAATTAAAAATTATATGTAATTAAAGTTTACTTTTTTTGTAATGATTACTACCCAAATCCGCTTTTAACGAACTCTGTTGGTTTATCAATCTTGAAGCTATAGCGTGTGAAAGTTACATTTTGATTTTGTACTGTAAAGAGATAAGTAACGGTTTTTTGTTAATATTAATAGAAAATATTTTTTTTTTCAAAAAACCAATGAATTTTTAATAATGCTCGTAAGATTCTGAAAAAAAAGATTATGACAAGCTTAGTACAAGTGACATCTGGTGACCAAAGAATTACCAACACAAATTTAGTGCTCAACACTTAGTGTAGTGTGGTGAATGTTCTGTTAGAAGATCTATTAGCAGAGGAACACCGCAAGGTGGAGTCCTATCCCCAATCTTATGGAACATCATAATTAATGAACTATTAGTCAATCTAGAAGCGGATGGTTTCAAAGTTATTGCATATGCTGATGACGTTGCCTTTGCAATATCGGGAAAGCATCTTCAAATCATAACAGAATTAATGCAAACCACTCTCAACAAACTACTTAAATGGACAGACAAATGAGGACTAGGTGTAAATCCCCACAAAACTGAACTTGTCCTCTTTACAAGGAAATAAAAATTCACAATATAGACCCTCCATCAATAAATGGTATTCCACTTAACTTCTCAGATCAAGCTAAATATCTGGGTCTGATTTTAGACAAAAATTTAAGCTGGAAACCAAATATTCAAGAAAGAATTAGAAAGGCCACAGTGGCACTTTTCTCCTGTAAAAAAGCTATTGGAAACAAATGGGGCTTGTCACCACATATCATCCACTGGCTATACACAGCGGTCATCAGACCGATACTCACTTATGGGGTGGCAGTATGGTGGACTGCTTTAGATAAAATAACTTATCGTGATAAGCTAAGCAAAGTACAGATATCGGCTTGCTTGTGTATCAGCGGAGCTCTCCGTTCGACACCTTCCGCTGCGTTAGACATACTGCTTAACATCACACCCCTCGATATATACACTAAACAAGTGGCGGCGAACACAGCTATTCGTCTCAGAGCCATTTCTCAATGGTCCAATAACTCTATTGGACACACTATCATTCTGAACAAATTCAAATCAATCCCTAAACACTCCGACTACACCATCCCTCAGCCGGTTTTTGGCAAAAATTTTCAAATAACAATTCCAACAAGGTCCACTTGGGAAGATAATGAATTCCTGAGAGATGAAGCAATTCACTTCTACACGGACGGCTCAAAAACCGAAGAGGGGGTAGGTGGTGGCGTGTACTCAGAACGACTAAACATTAGTCTCTCCTTCCGTCTCCCTGATCATTGTAGCGTGTTCCAAGCGGAAATCCTGGCGATAAAAGAAATTTTAACTTGGCTCAAAGAAAACGTAATATCTACATTGAATATCCGTATCTTCTCAGATAGCGAAGCTGCCCTTAAATCATTAGGGTCTGATTCTACAAACTCCGTAATTGCCCGAAACTGTCGATCGTCTCTAATGGAGATGACAGAACAGGTCAACATTCACCTTTTCTGGGTGCCGGGACACAGAGATATTCTAAAAAACTGTAAAGCCGATGAACTCACCAGGGCAGGAACTAGTACACTAATATCACTTAACTAGATGAATATTGGAATACCGATCGCTACATGTAAACGTATGCTTAAGCAAAATTCCATGACGATGACAAACAGCAGATGGACAGGTATCACTACTTGTCTGGCAACAAAACAGATCTGGCCAACACTGGATCCGAAGCGATCGAAATGTTTGTTATCTCTGAGAAGATTGCATATTAGCTCCACTATAGGTGTCATTACTGGACACTGCCTCATAGGTAAACACGCCAATAGACTTGGTGTCTTTTCAAATGATTTCTGCAGAAGCTGCATGGGCGAGGAGGAGGAAGAAACTATCCCACACCTTCTTTGCTCATGTCCTGTTCTTTCTCAAAGACGCAAAACACACTTAGGAAATTTTTTCTTCAATGATCCCAGTGACTTAAATAGAATCGACATTCACAGTCTCCATCGCTTTATTAAAAGCTCCAATTGGTTTAATTAACGAGGATTACCTCGTATTCTTTATGTGGTATCACAATGGGCCTATTCTGGCCTAAGTGTGTCAGCAGTTTTCCTGACAGCCACTTTAACCTAACCTAACCTAACATAGTGTTGTTGTAGTAGCAGAGTTGGGAAATAATGATTACTCTTTGTAATTTAATTTAACTTCCATTTCAATTACATGTAATTAGTAGTTGAACTTTCCTTAATTACAATAACACTTAATTGTTATTCAAAAAAACATACATTTCCATTACATGTAATGTAATTTAAAATAGTAATAGAATTTTGAAAGTAATTGAAGAAAAGCCCTGTGGTAATTACATTTCAGGTAATTGATTACTTGGACTGTAGTTAATTAGATGGTTTAGTTATTTAAACATTTTAATAATACAAATAAAAGTGGAAAAGCTTAGCTAATATTAATAGAAAAAAAAAACACAATAAGGAATTTGCCCATTTTTATTATTAATTTAGTTTTTTTCAAAGGGATATTTTTTAAAAGACGACAGCAAATAAAAAACCTGATGAAAGTAAATAAAATAAAATATATGTTAATAAGTTTAAAAAAAAAAACACATGTACAGAGTTTCAATACGGAAGGGAACTATTCGTGTAATATTACGAAAAATATAATTGACAAAAACAAGTAATTAATTACATTTTGTTTAATGATTCTTGAAAAATGTAATTATTACATATTTTTGGACGATTACATTTGTTTTCAATTACATTGATGTAATTGAATTACATGTAGCTTACACTTTTCAATTACTTGTAATTAGTAATTGGATTTCTTCAATTACATTTAAAAGTAATCGAAAAAGTGTTCAGAGATTTCAATTACAAGTAATTGAAATTGAAATATTTTTTATCATTACTTCCCAACTCTGGTTAGTAGTTAATAAGCAACAAACTCCTTAAAACACACATTTTACAAAATAAAACTAAATACAATCATTACAAAATAAAAAACAATGAAAATGAAATGATTAACAACTACAAATATTTTAAGAGCGTGGTACACTGATCTTCAATGTAGCTTTGGGACTATTTTTGCTTATATTAAAATCAAAAAGGTTTGAGTTCAAATTCAGAAGTTTACACATGTGGGTAAAGGGCTCGTGCATTCCAAAGTTGGTACGGTGTTGAGATGTATTCATTAGTTCTAGATAACGACCTCCCCCACGTTAGTTAAGACAAGAACAAGACAATAAATCAGGTGCATCAGTAACACCCGTTAAAAATTGATGAATAAATACAATATCATTTTATATCTCCTTTGTGCCAAAGGTTGAATCTGAAAAAGCTTAATCCGATGTTCGTAAGGAGGAAGATTCAAGGAAAAACGTATAAGATTACGTTGCACTGCTTCTAATCTATTTTTATGGATCTCATAAAAAGGAGTCCATACCTGTGATGCGTATTCAAGATGGGGCAAACAAGGAAGTTGTAGAAAGCGAGGGTAACATAGGGATCCTGAAATTCCTTAGACCATCACAACTCTATTTAAGAGTTTGCCTTGTTGACGATTAAATTGATATGCTTCGTAAAATCAAGATTTAAAGTAAAATGAACTCCTAGGTCTTTGAAACTATCAACATGACGCAATGTGTGCTGCGATATTTCATAATCAAATGAACTAGGAACTCTTCTTTTAGAAAAAATAATCACCAGACACTTAATAGGCTCAGATTTAAACCGTTTTTATTACACCAAAGAACAAAACTGTTCAAATCATCTTGCAAAAGTAAAAGATCACTCACAGATTTGACGCTTTTGAAAATTTTTATATCATGCGCAAAAATAAAAATTTCACTATAATCTATACAGAGGGATACGTCATTGATAGTTATGATAAAAAAAGTGGGCCTAAATGACTACTTTGAGGAACTCCAGATTTGGCAAAGAAAGGGTTGCAGATAGAACTTCTAAATCTAACCTGATAGAATCTATTTTGGAGACAAGAAGAAACCCAAGTTATGAGCTTAGGAGGAAACCCAAACACCTTTAGTTTAAACATGATGATATTATGAGAAAGTTGATCAAAAGCCTTTGAATAATCTGTATAGATGCAGTTGAGTTTTTCGCCATGTTCCAACGCAGTTGAGCACTTATGCAAAAATGCGAGAAAACTGGTTACCGCCAATCATCGCTTCTGCATGAATCCATGTTGTCGGTTACAAATTATATTTTTACAGTTGAATGTCAAACTATCACACATTACCTGCTCAAAAAGCTTGGGAATGCAAGATAGTTTGAATATTGGCCTGTTATTGCATATATCAGATCTGTCACTCTTTTTAAAAATTTGGTGTAATAAATGCTTTTTTCCAAATACTTTGAAATTTACCTGAGCTAAGTGATAGGCTAACAAAATTAAGAAGAGGGGGAAAAAGTAGAAATAAGAAATGTAAATGTAAAGTCTTGTTAAGAATTATCGGCCCATTGCCATGCTTTCACACACACCCAAACTCTTTGAAAGTATTTTGTATCAAACCTTAAGTTTCCATTGTAAATCTCTCATCTCCCCCTTTACAACATGGCTTCCTCAAATGTCGATCTACTACCACTAACCTTGTTGAATTCGTGTCCCTCACCCTCTTAGCTTTAGAGAAAAGCCACGAAGTTGATGTTATCTCAACCGATTTCAGCAAGACCTTCGACAAAATTTCCCATAAGCTTATTCTTTTCAAATTATCCACTCTTGGCTTCGAACCCTCTTTGTTACAATGGATTTCTTCTTACCTTGAAACCGTTTTTACAGCGTTCGTTTTAGATCTACCACCTCTTGTCCTTTCTTAGCTACCTCTAGGGTTCCCCAAGGAAGCCACCTGGGCGCACTTTTATTCATTCTTGCTATTAACGATATTGAAAGAATCATCAAACATTCTTCTATTTCTCTGTACGCCGATGATACCAAGTTTTTCAAGACCATTTTCTCAAGACACGACTCTTCCCTTATTCAACAAGATCTTGACAATTTTTCAGTATGGTGTCTAAAAAATTGCCTAAAGCTAAACGTCGCCAAACGCATGAAATTTCCTCCCCGTCTCTTATCTGATCCATAATCAACCCATACCCTCCGTCGATAATATTTGAGACCTTGTCATTTTATGTGACCCTGAGCTTAATTTTCTTTCTCACATAGACGATATCATTCTCAAAGCAAACTCAGCGCTAGGAATCATCAAAAGATAGTCTAAAGAATTTTCCAATCCCTACGTAACCCGGTCCTTATATCTACATATCATTCGTTCGTCCACTCCTAGAATAAGCGTCTCAAGTTTGGTCCCCTTATCAACTTACACGTATTTCCAGAATCGAGAGCATCCAGCTTCGTTTCCTACGCTTTGCTCTTCGAGGTCTATCATGGAATAATCCTTTGATTCTGCCTCCCTATTTAGACCGCCTTAAACTAATCAACCTGAACTCTTTGGAGGAACGAAGAGATATATCAGACATTCTCTTCATTCATCGACTACTCTCTGGTTCCGTTGATTGCATGTCGCTCTACAACTCTGTCTCTTTTAATACTAACCCTCGTAATACACGTACCACTCGTCTCTTTTACATACCCACCCACCGAACCTGTAATGGCTCCAACGAACCTATCTCTCGCATGCTGCGGGGTGTTAACTCGAACTTGTCCTCCTTTGACTTTAACCTCAGTACTCCTTCCTCTCCTTTCTTTAAACTCCGGCTTCTGAATCATCAGCCTCCCCCTCACTAACGTTAGCTTAAGTTCTTAGTTTTTAAGTTACATTAAGAATAAGCTTGTATTAAGCCGAATAAATGGGGGTTTTTGCCCCCACCAAAATTAAAATTAATTCATGTGGCATGGTGCGGAGCGACGATGCATCTATTGTGCCACGTCACACCACCGCGTGACCCAAAACTGCACCACCACGCCCACGCCCCCCCCCTCTCAAACATTTTATCTTGAAACAACTTTAACAATGTTAATGAATATGAGTATGCCCCATTGACTTGAGCGAATGCTAATCTTATGACAAAATCTGAAATGTTACCTCTAATGTTGTGTCCACTTTGGATCTTAATTATCATATCACATATTCAACTCCCAAAACAATAGCAGTTATTCCTTGTCTCAAGCTTCAGAGAACGACAGACAACAGAGACGTACTTCTGACAGCAGGAATAAATCCAGAGGACGCCGTCTTGGACGATGACCTCTTCATTGTCGAAGATCCGCAGGAGAAAGTGAAGGCTTTGGGGGCTGCTTTCCAGCAAGTGTACAAGGTAAATGCGTGCATTCGCCCCAATCACGACCTGGAAAACAGAGCCTTGCTCCATCACTTCTACCTTCGGAATGACATCACGCAATGGCGATCAGAGAACCTTGGTTTCACCGGGTTCAATGAAGATCATTTGGCAAACGCCATAATCGCCAAGCAAAATGGGCCCAGCTCCCTGTTACTTACGAAGATGGAGCTCCAGCTCATCTTCGATTCATTAAAAAAGAAGAAGTCAGCAGGAGTCAATGGCATATCCAACGTTGTACTTCGACATTTACCTCAAGAAGCAGTAGACATTTATACCACTCTGTTTAACAACGCTCTGAATAATGCATATTATCCAGTGCGGTGGAAGACAGCTGTGGTGCATCCTCTCCCGAAAAAGGGAAAGGACAACTCCAATCCGGCGAATCTTCGGTCGATAAGTCTTCTTCCGCGTATTAGCAAGGTATTCGAAAAAGTTATCAATAGAGCTCTGTCTAAGTGGGCAGAGGACAATAATATCATACCGGACAATCAGTTCGGTTTTAGGGCGGGACATGACACCATTCATGCATCTAAACTCGTTTCTGATGTCCAATGGAACAAATCTAAGAAGCAGTGTACGGGTGCCTGTCTGGTTGATTTGGAGAAGGCCTTCGACACCGTATGGTTAGAGGGTCTTTATCTAAAGCTGACCAGACTTGGCATTAGTAAACCACTATTATATATGCTTTATGATATGCTCAATGGCAGAAAGTTTGTTGTCAAAAGTGGCAATGTAACTTCTGCCACAATCTTTAATATTAAAAATGGTCTTCAGCAGGGAGCGGTCAACTCGCCGATTCTATTCAGCATCTACACCAGCGATCTGATAAGTGGTCTAACTCAGGCAATTGAGTATGCCGACGATCTAATTGCGTACAGAACAGCTCCAAAAGTCGAGGTCATCTGGATTCTCTTGCAGCGTGACTTCGAGAAGATTCAGCAATATTGCGATGACTGGAAGTTGAAAATCAACTTTCAGAAATCAGAAACTATCTTGTTTAGGACTCCGTTGCTTAGAGCCACAAGGGATACGAGAAAGAACTGGCGCAAGCTGGTGATCGTAGGGCCAAATGGACATCCACTGGCGAGTAAAAGTGTAGTAAAGTACCTTGGCATCTGGATGGATCAGTATTTGTATTTCGACAGACATATAAATGCTGCTCTGGCCAGGGCTAGGGGAGCTTTTGCCCTGACGAAACGGTTGTTTTTTTAGCAGCCGGCTTGACTGCAGGGTGAAGGTGATTTGCTACATGGCCCTTATCCGGCCGATGATTACCTATGGATGCCCGGTTTGGTTCAACGTTGCCCCATCTCAAATGGAAAAGATTCGGGTGTTTGAGAGGCAGTATCTTCAACGCTGCCTTGGATTGCACAGAACACCAGAGTTGGAGTACAAACACTACTATTCCAACCTGGCTCTATACAACGGGGCCAATATAAACAGGATAGATAATTTCTTGCTGAAGCTTATTCGAGGTCACATTGCAAGAGCGATGTCCTCGACTAACAGCTTAATTTTCGGGGCTTATTACCCTAAATACGAATACTACGAGAGTGTATTCGTACTGGAGAACCAGTTCTGGTGGTTAAAACATGAAGAATGAAGTGCCTTTTACCATGGCCAGCTTACATAGGTTTAGGTAGTTAGGTTTAAGCAGGGACAGTCAGGGTGGCACCAAAAGGTAGTAAGTAGTTTGTAAGTAGGTTGTAATTAGTTTATAATGAGTTTTAAGTAATTTTAAGTAGCTTTAAGTAGTTTCAATTAGCTTTAATTAGTTTTAATTTAGTTGTATGTAGTTTGTAAGTTTTATGTATAACCATAAAATAAAGACAGTGATTCCGAGTTTTTTTGTAAATTCTTCTCGGTAAAAAATAAAATCGACCTGGATTTTAGTATTAAGATAGTTCTAAGTTATAGTTCTAATTATAGTTTAACTTAGAGCGCCCGATTGGGGCCAGTAAATTAGTTTTAAGATATTGATAAGTAGGCTAGTTTTTATGAATTAGATAGTTTTAAGAAAATGGAAAAATAAAAATGAATTAAAAAAAAAAAAAGCTGTTATTAATAAATATCTTAAATTGTTTTTGAAATTGACTTTATTTTATAACACCAGCAGTAATAAAAGTAACTGTAGATGTGGTATACTTAGTTGTGATTCAACATCTATGTAGATTGGATTTTTATCAAACTATGCATTTAAATTTGCATATTATTATTTTATATATGTACATTTTGTCAGATAGGTATTTGAGGTATTTATATATGATTAGTTGAATCAAATTAAATTACAAAAAGCAATCAAACAAATAAAATCAAATATGAAATCTATTTTTTGCGTATTATTTATTCATTTCATTTAAAAAAAGTAAATAAAAAATGTTTTCACATTGAACAATTATTTTCCTAGAATACTCTTATTTGGTTTGATCTGGACAGATATATTAAGGTTCAGGAAAGAGTAGGTATACAAAATTTTTCACCTGCATTCTATTAAAGATTTTTTTTCTTGCAATTTTAACGTAGGTTATTTTCCTTCACAAAACAGTACAATACACAATTTCCAATGTTTTCATTTATATATATATCGCTTAATTCAGCTGCAGTTTTGGTTAAAAACTAATTCAAATAAAATCAAGATATCTTGATCAGCTTTTCAAATACACTGTCATCGACATAATAAGCAAAGCGTTTATTTAATCCATCAACTTTTTAAATAGAAAATATAATTGTGAAGATTTTAAAGAATATTTTTTTTTGTCAGTTTTCTATTTTTGGGCAAATAAGTCTGACTAAAGAACTTTTTTTATTATTTGGAAATTTTTCTTAAGGCTGCAATAAATAACACGGTGGAAATTGTGTGCTACAAAAATCAGCTTTCTTAAATGTCATTCAAAGAAAAAGTCTATTTAATTTCTGAAATATTATCTCTTTATATAATTTTTTCTTGTTGCTAAGGAAGCTCTTAGATTCACATACATAACATACATCCTTTGGATATTGGGTTGTAGTAGCTTAGTTGATATTATTGAAGCTCTACACTTAAGAATTCTTTGAGAACACCTTTAGGCGTTACCAGATTTTCTTTTCAAAGTAATGCCTTAATCGTGTCAATAATTTTCTCTCTATTTGAGGTTGCGTGGGACAATGAAACAAAAAAAATTTAAACAAAAAAATATTACGTATCCGCCACAGTGTATTAGATTTTCTTTTCAGTTTACCTTCCTTAAAGGTGCAGAGTCATCGTTTACTTTAAAAAATTAATATTGATTATTTATAAAATGATATTCAATATTCCAAAAATAGGAAAAAAAAGGAAAAATAGCACGGAGTTTCACAAAATTAGGTGTATTCAAGTTGAAAATAATATTTGGCATTCGTATTTTGAAGATAGATGTGCTTCATCATTGACAATATCACATCAAAGCATTTGGCTTCCTTTTTCTCTGGCAAGACCTTACAATTCATGATAAAATTATTTGTTTTTGTGGTGTACCTCACCTTATTCCACCGAATGTGCATTACATGAATTAATTGCATGGTTTTGTTTTGTGGCAAAAACTATAAACTTTTTTTTTTTAAATCAATTAATTTATGTTAATCAATGTATTTTTTTCAAAAATTATAAGCTATCATTTATAGCTGTTATTATCTTTCAAAGATATTTAATTATATACAAGTAGATAACTTATTATTAACGAGTAGTAATTTAATGGATAAATATTGATAGTAGGTGCTAGTTTGGCTATTATCGCTTGTTGGCAACTCCGCAACGTATTGGCTAGAGAAAACCACATTTTGATATATCATAACATTACCCCATCCTTAAATCAAACCAATTGAAAAGTAATAATTAAGTTTTTTTGGCATGCATTTCATTCTTTCCCGGTCCAAAGTTAAAATTTTAATAACAAATACAAAAAAAGTGACTTGCGATTTAGGAGCTATAGAATAGATAAAGATTTTGATTGGTATCTTTTAAACTAATTTACAATATTTTATTTCAAAATAAATCAATAATTTGGTAAATAAGTACTTAACACAAGAAAAAGTAGTTAGCTTCTTTAAAATATTAAAAACATTGTATGGGGTTGTTCAATAAGAGCGCTACAAAATTTTTTTAAATAAAACAAAAACGGTTTTGGGTATCAATGAAATTCCTTATTTTTATGAAAGTACGTTCGATGCCATTAAGTATGGAACTCGAGTTCTTTTGCATGGCCACCACGGGCACGCTTGCAGAAGTCGAGACGCTGAACCTAATGTTCGACGGTTTTCAAGCATAAATCGGCCGATACTGCTGCAATTTCACGTTCGATATTCGTACGAAGCTCATCAATCGTCGCTGGCTTGTTGGCATAGACCAAAGACTTGACGTAGCCCCACAGAAAATAGTTTTACGGCGTCAAATCGCACGACCGAGGCGGCCAAGCAACTGGACCATTGATTGTGACATTCGCTGTGTGGCTTGTGGCGCCGTCCTGTTGGAACCACATGTCCTCCAAGTCCATATCATCCAATTGGGGCCAAAATTATTCAAGAAGAAGTACGGCTCAATGACGCCACTAACATAAACCACACCAAACCGTAATTTTTCGGGATGCAATGATGACTCATGGAGTACGTGTGGACTGCTGCCTGACCAATACCGCATATTTTGCTTATTGACGAAGCCATTCAGCCAGAAATGAGCCTCATCGCTGAAGATGATTTTTCGATGAAAATCCGAATCATTTTCAAGTAGTTGCTCAGCCCAATTCACGAACATTCGACGCTTCTGGTGGTCAAGCGGCTTCAGTTCTTGCGTCAATTTAATCTTGTGAGGATGTAGGCCAAGATCTTTTCGCAAAATTTGCCACAACGACGTCACAGAGATGCCCAACGCTTGAGAACGACATGTGAGAGACACATTTGCGCTTTCTGCAACTGAAGCCTCAGCGGCAGCAATATTCTCGACACTACGGGCACTTTGTCTCACTGGCACGGGAACATTTTGTACTGTGCTTGTGGATTCAAATTTTTCCACTAGACGCTCAATTGTTGATCTGCTAGGACGATCATGACGACCATAAGTTGGACGTAGCGCTCTTAACGTTGAGGCCACTGACTCCGAATTTCGGTAGTAAATTTTAATAATTTCGACTCGTTGTTGGCTCGTATATCTTTCCATCATGAAATGGCAATCCATACTGAAGAGAAGTGTCAAAAAAAAACGGCAAGAAATATGACGTCGTTTGCTGTCCCTGTCACTCTACTTTTGTAGCGTCCCGTTTGAAAAACTTTATATCACTGTAAATTAGCTTTAGTGTTTATTGATGAATTTCCTGTTCCGTTTTTGAATTTCCTGTTCCATTTTGAAAAATTTAGCAAAGAAATTCGATTAAATCGTGATAGTTCTTACAATAACAAAATTTGAAACACAAAAAGTAAACCAAGAGAACGATAAAGTGCCATGAACTGAGTTTTAAACTGAACAAAAAAAAAAAAAAACAAACAATTCAGCGCAATTTAATGGGCTCTGGACCTTTGGCAGCTTATATATGGGAAATTTGATATTTAAGATTGCCATCTAATTGGTCAGTAATTGGTCAGAAAAGGTTAACTAGTCCTAGAAAGTCGTCAGCCCTAGATAATTTGTAATAAAGGCTTAAAGTTTCTCAAGGTCACTCAAGGTCACGAGCGATTTCAAAGTGAAATTGACTTTGGAATCGAAGATTACTCTTAGATCTCTCTTTTCCTTAAGCAAAAGAAGTTTCGTTCTTTCGATTTCATATTCAAAAACAAAAAAGGTGTTAAAAGTACACCACTCAGATAAGCACTGGAGGCCTCTTTGAAGAAAAAGGCAGGGATTTAATACAATGGAAAATTTTAATGTCGTCAGTGAACATTAAGCAATTAATACAGAGTGTCCGCCGGGAAGGTATACTACTTTATTTTGCCACCATTTTGGTTAACATTAGTCTTGACAGTTCATATCTGGCAGTCATGAAGTAGACTTGCGGCAAATATATTTTGGAAAAATATTCGATAAACCAACGTATTTTAATCGTTAAAACATTTTATAGAAATCAATCATTGATTACTGTGACGATGAAAAAGTTACGTGAAATTTTTGGGAGAAACCACAACAAATGATTTCAAACAGAGAGGGTCTGTAGGTGATAAGTCCAAGCATGGACCACCACCTACCGCAAGATCGGCTAAAAACATTACTGCTGCTCAAGGAATCAAATCCATCAACCTCAATTCGACGCCTTGGTCAGGAGCTTGGTCTTCAAAGAACAACTTTGAAAACTTTCTAACGCCCCAACTGCATGCTTTTGGCTTGATTAACATGTGGTATCAACAAGACGGTGCCACATCTCATACAGCCAGGATTACAATGGAATTACTGCGAAACCTCTTTCCACAACAAGTTATTTCAAGAAATGGTGATGTTGATTGGCCCCCACGGTCGCCGGATTTGACTACTTCGGACTTCTTTTTGTGGGTATATCTGAAAAGCAAGGTTTATACAAACAAGCCAAAAACGCTTGAGCAACTCAAACAAAATATTCGTGATGAAATTAAAAAAATACCGCGTGAAATGTGTGAGAATGAAATGAAAAATTGCTCAAAAGGGCTCGCATTTGTGAGACAAACAGAGGCGGATATTTACTTGATATTGTATTTCATACATAATTGCCGACATTAAATAAAACATTTATCAATATAAGATCCATTCTCTTTCATTTAATCAAAAATTATAAACAAACAAAATATTATACCTTCCCGGTGGACAACCTGTACTTGAGCGTAAACTAAACTTGAAACAAAATTATAAAGAAAAAAAAAAAAAGCTTCATCAGCTACACTTGCAGCAGTGCAATTTTTCCTAAAAGACGAGATCACAGCCCTAGGTAGGGAAATTACAACATACGCATGCATCTGCCTGGTGGCCAGCCTTAGATAAGGAAACCAATCTAAAAACCATGACTGAAATTCAAGGACTAGCGTATATCGGCACAACCAGAGCCAGCGCTATTGAGACTACAACAACTTTCCTTTCACTTACTCTAAAATGAAAACATGGTCATTAATGCAAATCATGTTTCGGTATTTACTGACGGTTCCAAAACCTCCAATATAATTGACATTTTCATAGATATCCAGGCAGCAATTATAGTTATTCCCTGAATCACCATAAGCTCCGTGGCCAGAGTGTGTTAAGAGTACTCAAAGCTACGAACACAGCAACCCAAAGATGAGTCTCACCCCTTATTATCACTCCTTCTAACCTAACCTTTCGATCAACATTTCACTTGCTGTACATCAACTTCGAAAAGGCATTCGACAGTATCAATACAGAATTTATCCGGCTACATATGAGATATGAGCGATGCAAATGTCACATCCAACATAAAGGAAGGTTGTCAAAGGAGTTTGAAGCCCAAAGTGGGGTTAGACAAGGTTTTATACTGTCACCTATACTATTTTTTACTAGTGATAAGTTATGGTCTGCATGCCAAAGATTTCTCGACTTTAAATGGAGAAATTCATTGGAACTTGCAACTGCAATCACACCTTTTAATAAGTTAACAGAATTATATACTAGCTACATGCGGTCTTATGTAGGAGGTAGAGATTACTCTATTTAGTGGGTACAAAGAAGTATGTGTGTAGAAAAATATGGGATGAGTACAAACATTTATTTGCTGAGTAGATTCATTTTTCCCTCAGTATACTCATTAGACTGGAGGATCATTACATATGTATTGGGTTAGCTCAAACATAAAGTTTATTAAAAAAACCTTTATTTTAGTGACAGCAAGCCAAATTTGCTTAGAAAACTCCACCAGCTTGTAGAAATCAGTTAAAACTTAACTTAATCTCGGAAAGGCTATCTCATCTTGTGATTCAATACACAATTCCATATGTTTACATTTAAGTGCACCAAAAACAGTTAATTTTAATAATGAATATAAGTGAGGCTATCTAAATGTTACGGATTGTATTTTGAAATACGTATTTATCGGTCTATTGATTTGTTCATTAAGAAAAACCTTAAAAGTTATGAAATTCAAAGTACTAGCACTGTAATAGTGGGATTATCTCTATTCAATAGTCTTCTAGGAATTTAATATACATAAACTTAAATATATCCGACTTAATAATTTCCATTATCTCTTCAAATATCAGCCTTTCAAATCCAAGCTTTAAAAATATGAAAAAAAAACTATAAAAACTAAAATGAATTTGGTAAAAGTAATGCTTTCCTTCTACTTACAGGATATACTAAACATTTTTCGAACAGAAATTATTTATTTCATAAAATTATTCCCCACATAATACTGCATATACTGATAGCTAAGATGTTACACATCAAAAATATGAACAGTTCAAGTCCTAAAACAGGAGCAACAAAGTTTATAATACATAATTATAAAATGTAAACGTCTTAACTTAAAGTTTCTGCCCCTCTGGTTACGTGCCTGAATATACACCATCCACTTTCAAAGTGAAGATAAATGTTGTTGAATGTTCTTCAAATATTTGACCTTTTACCCAAGCATCATACATACAAGACTCTCGCATGTGTATAATGCTTAACAAAAGAACTTTTTACTTAATGCAATCAGCACGTGGTTGTCGAAAAACTTTCGTTTATAATTTCAATCAAAAAGTTGGTAAAATAGTTTCGAGAGCATTCTAACCGGTCGGTCGCTTGGTCTGGTGTGGGTTATTGTTTGGTCTGGGTGGGCCAAGCCAAGCAGAGCTTAATAGAAATTTATAGTTCAGCAAAATGAAATACCAACTACTACGTCTGAACGATATACTACCTACCCTGGCTATACCCGATGACTCTTAAACCTTAAACCTCAACCCCATCGTCATTCGTTCGAATTTAAACTGAAATACAAAAAAGTGCTAAGAGTTTAGAAAACGAAAAATTAATCAAAACGAACTTTCATAATTTAATTTAAATTTCAGTTCATGGATTTGAAAGTCTGCTTCGTTCTAGCAGAATAGAATGGCTTTATGGGAAACTCGTAAATGGTTTGGAATCTCTCTAATCTATACAGGATGACCTTTATCATAGTCAGTTTTTGTTGTTGTGCAGCTTGAAGAGGATTGACCAAACTTAACAGCAAGGCTCAGATCAAATTTAAATAATGGCTTGAAGATATCTTTTGTTTTGTTAGGAAGTTTATCCTTCGATTATGAATTAGTATATTTTATAATGTCCAAATGACCTGGTTGTTTTATTATGTCTAAGTATAGTTATGATTAGCTATCCGTGACATGAATATTGGCACAGGGTAATAAGCCCATAGAGCGTACATTCACAATTGTTTTTTTACCCACTTGAATGGGTTATATATTCACAAATAAATTTTTGTATTTGTAGACTTTTGATCCAACTTAAGAATTTATGCATAACTAATCACGACTTTACTTATACCTTTTGAAAAAAGATCTTACTGTTTCTATGTTAAGTAAAACAATAATCGTAGATTATCAAACCGCTGCCAATTTAAGTTCTTAGTCGGAGAATCATACAAAAAAGCTTTAAATTAAATTTTAAGCCTGAATCCATTCCACCTGTTTAGGTTTTATAGCGGTATGTGTACCTTCCTGTACCTAATCGCACAGACAAAAAAACTGACGGTATGACGAAAAATACCTTTATGGATTTGATTAAAACATCAAAAAATGATGTTCACTCGAAACCAATACTTTTCCTACAGACCAAGCCAAAAGCTGATGTACAAATATAATTTTATGACTTTAACCAAATTCAAAAGCTATTTGTCGAGTAAAAAAGTCACCCGAATTATGTTCCAGCTACTACGTATAATGTTCTCTATCCATGAGATACTATATCGACCACGTAGTTGTCCAATCTAAGTGCAATCTCTGAATAGGTGTTACCAATTTGTGTTTATTTGTTCACTGCCTCTAAATTTGAAAGGAAACCTTTATTAAAAATGGTTAAGTCGTTATAATATATGGTAAATAGAGTAATGGTATTGAATATTTTGAATGTTTTTTTTTGTGAAAATTTATATCAGCTACCTTTTGTTAAACAATTTCTTCTTAGATTTACCGTTTTCGAGATATTTGGAAAAATCCATTTCCTGAAGTTTGACCCCAAACGGACCTGGACCTAGCAGTTTTTAGATATTTGAGGACTTTTCTCAGATTGTTAGCAACCGTAATACCAAAGTTTATACTAAAAATTAGCCTGTTACTTTTTACAATTATTATTTTTTGTATACCTACAGGCAAAAAAAATATTGAACTTAAGAACCATTTTTTTTTATTTTAGATTTATATCGAAGTTTCTAAGCAATACAAACAGTTCTTCTTAGAACAATTTTCAAACAGATATTTTTTGGAATTTCAAATCAAATATTTTGAAAATAACAAGGTTGATTTTATAAAACTCGGTACTGAAGGATTTTTTTTAAAGTTATTTAAGCAAACATTTTACTTTTATGCAAAAATAACGGTTCCTCTTCCATACAAATGTTAAAAAATCGTTAAGGAAAAATTTTCTTTTAAACGGCTCTTGCGATTTTTATTAAACTTTGTTGTATGATTTAAACTAAAGTTAGTGTGATATACTTCCAAAAGTTATAAAAATTTGCAAATAGTAAAAATTAATGTTATTTCTCATTTTTTTTTTTTTAATTTTGAATTTTCTAGATTAATTTTTTTATATACGAATTTCAAATAAGATTTAAAATATTGCTTATCAATATAAAAAAAAAGTTTTTGAGTTTTTAAAAGAAGTTTCATTTCTTTTGAGAAAATTCGAGGTCTCAGAAACGAGTTGATTTTTTTTTAATTTCATTTGTATGAGTACATTATGGTGGTCCTTAAATTGGACGTAGCCTTGGATAGGCTTCATTCGATTCAAAATATTGAAAAACAATTTCCCTAATTTTTTCAGATTTTTATTTCACCCCTGGTCTCCTTTTTTTCACTTTAAGGTACTAATTATGGGTAAAGGATTATTCTTATAGAACGCGAAAATAAATCAGAATGTATAGATTAGATTCAGACGAGAAAAAAATTGTGGTAGAGGGGGGGTCTATTTCCCCCGTTCAGGCGGGAGGTGTTATTTTCTAGAAATTTGGCCAAAAACAGAAAAAAATATTTTAAAAAAACGGGAACACTTACAATGCCACACCTTAGCTTTTTTCAAAGCCCTGATTCAATTTTATGATATGCTTTCTAAATAAAGTTTTTATTTTAAATAGTTTTTGAAAAAAATAATTTTATCTTAAAAAATTTTTATCTTAATTTTTTGCTTTTTAATTTTTATGTTTTGAAAATCATTTTTTCAAAAACTATTGGAAATACGAACTTTATTTAGGAAGCATATCATAAAATGGAATCGGAGCTTTGAAAAAAGCTAAGGCGAGGCATTGTAAGTGTTTCCGTTTTTTTCCAGAAATTTTTTTTCTGTGTTGATCCAAATTTTAAGAAAATTACCGCTCCCACCTTAACGGGGGAAAAAAGACAGGCAGAAGAGGCATTCTTTTAATTGAATTGAAAAAAATATTTAAAAACAATGGTTAAACTTAAAATGCCATGCTTTATCTTTTTGGAAAGCCAAAAATCTTTTCTTAAATTTGCATTTTGAATTAAGTAGTGTAAGTGAATAGTTTCTGAAAAATAAAATTTCAAAATTAAATTTTTTCTTTTTAAAAATTCCAAACAAATCTTTTTCAGAACTTTTTTATAACTAAGTTTTATTTTGTGTTTAAAATTCTGTGCTCTTATTATTTTCAATTATAAAAAAACAGGAACATGGATGCTAGAATATATCACAGTTTTTGAGAAATTAAAAAAATGAAAAGGACTTTCTTCCAAAAAAAAAACACATTATTTTTGTTTGTTCTATCTTTGCATAAATACACCGTTAGCAAGTAATTAAAAAAATAACTTAAGGAACATTCAAAATATCTCCTACATTTTAGACTATTCTAATAAAAATTAATGATATTATAAGAAATTTCCGTTATGACTCTTCAGAAGGCAAAGTTTCTATCTTCTTATGGCTGCAGATAAATACACGTCCCCTAAATTCTTCTGCAATTTGACTTCAATGACATCATTACGTTCCTTAAGTTGCTTTAAAGAAGAAATTTAAGCTTAGTACTCATGAATCCCTAAGCGTTAAAATACAAAAGAGTTAAATCTAGTGATATTAGTGGCCATTAAGTGGGACCTCTCCTTCTTATCCATTGGTCATTGAAATGATTATTTAGCCAGTTTCTTACAACCAGTCTAAAATGTGTTGGAACTCCATCTTGTCGGTATCTATATTAAATTGTCTGTTATAGCCAAAAGGACATTTTTTAATAAATCTGGCGACAGAGATCTGAGCAAAGTTGTGACCCCAGTAATGCAAGTTGTGGAAATTGGTATCTCCGTCTCTGATAAACTGCGCTTCATTTGTCCAGACTATCTTTTGAACAACTACTTCTGTTTTTTCCTCAGAAATATCGTTTTACAGAATTCAGTCCTCAATATCTTCTCATTTGATGTCATGTCAACTTTTGTACTGGGGTAAAGTGATATTGGTGAAAACTGTAAATATTTTCCTCAATGATTTTTAACATTTCTATGGAAGGTACCGTTATTTTTTCATAAAAGTAAATTTTTTTCCTAAATCTACGTAAGAAAGTGCTAAAAAACCTTTAAATATAGAGTTTAATAAAAATCGATCACGTAATTCTCAAAATATTTGATTTTCAAAAAATATTTCAGAACATTTTTTAAAAATCCAAAAAAAATTTTTTTTAATTTTGGTAAAAAAAACTTTTTATATTCATTAGAACTTTCCGTATAGAAATATTATTGAACTCTGAAGTGCACGTGGGTAGAATCACCAAAAACCGCTATGTACCAAGTTTTTATAGAAAAGACTGTAGCCGAACAGACAGCACCTTAAACCGTTTAACGATTTAATTTTTTTTCCATTCAATCATATTCAATCAAGAATTAAGATGGCCTTTTTTTATTTCACAATATAAAACTCTGATGCCCAATTTCACGAAAAATTTTTAATTATTTTAAAAGCCATTTAGACTTTAAATGATGCTTTTTTTTCACCAAATGCTTTTAATTTAAGAAGATTTTAAATTCCCTTGTACAATAAAAGCTCGTTATTGAATCATTAAATTTTAAAAGTCTTTTTTGTTCAGCCATTCCAGTCAATAACAGCTGATATCCTGCTGTCAGAATAATTGTCCCCTCATCTATAGTGTTTTTTTACTATTTCTCATACACTTTCGTATGTGTGAGTGAAACAACCTCTACTTTTACATATATCCAGGGATGTGAGGCAAGATCAGTATAATCAAAATGTCCCTAAAATATCTCTTTTTAAAATTGATGAATCTAAAAAATTTTAAATGTCTGATAAAATTTGGAAAGAGTTTAGATAAATGCAGAGTAAAGTAGTAATTACTTCATTTTATAATTCATTACAGGGTCAATTACATTTACATGTAATCAGTATTTGACTTTTTTCAATTAAAATTACACTGTAATTGGAAATTTTCAATAACAATTACATGTTATTTGTAACTGAGAATTTTCAATTACTAATTACATGTAATTGAAAAAACTAATTGAACAAAAAAAAGTAATTCAAAAAACCAGTAATTATTGCATTTTCTGTAATCAGTATAAAAAAACAGACCACCATTACGCAAATCTAAGGAGTTAGAGTGAACATTATAAAAAACCCAGCCATACTTAAATGACTTCTCGAAAACGTTGCTCTTAGACTATAACCTAACCTTTAAAAAATATAAAAATCAAAAACTGTCCAAACATGATTTTTAGTTTGTTCACTCTACTGGATAAAACCTTACTAACGATTAATAATGTATGCCCAGCCCATTCACCTAACATGAGCTTAAAAATGGTACGGAAAGAATTTTCCTTCACATCTTGTTAAATGAAATTGAAATTTTGTGTAGGAAGTTAATTACATTTGCTTGTACTGATTACAGAAAATGTAATCATTACAGGTTTTTTCAATTTCCTTTGTTTTGTTTATTTTCAATTACATGTAATTAAATCAAGTGATTGTTTTTTTTTTAATTACATGTTATTTCTAATTGAAATTCTCAGATACAATAACATGTAATCAGTGAAATTGAAATTGTTTAATTACAAATTACATGTAATTGTAACTCACTTTTTTTGTAATGATTACTACCCAACTCTGGATAATAGCAATTTTAGAGTTTTTTTAAGAAACTGGCCCTGAAAGAATTAGTCTCTCATAATTTCCATGTTTTTATAAATATAAGGTTCTTAAACCCTCACGTACTAAAAAACTAAAGTTTTTGAGCTCTAAGCTATACTTCCGGAGTTTTTTATCCATTTAAAGAATGTTTTAAATGTTTTTTTAATTACTTGCAGAGTTGTTGTTGTTCTTGAGATCCAACAACTTGAACATAAGAGAAAGTACCTGAGATCTAGTCGTGCATTTTATATCTTTTGGGCCTTATTTCCTAAGAGTTAATGTCACCAATTAGTGAGTGGTCAAGGTTTAAGAAATTGGTCAATGGTGATAGTTTAAGGAATTGATTTGCTAAAGTCACGCAATTTCATGCACTTCCTCTGTGGAATATTCGCAAAAATCGTTAAACACCTAAAATGCACTAAATCGTGATATAAGATCAATAAGTTTTAGAAGGTAACTGAAGGGTGCAGGGAAAAAACGACTTAAGTACACTTTTTTTTAACACCAAACCAGTGATGACTTCTACTAAACTTTAAGCCTCGATTACAAATTTGGGGCTGACATATTTCTAAGACTAGTTGACCTTTTCTGACCAATTAGATGGTATTTTCTTTTTTAAAATTTACCATATATGAGGTCCAGAGCCAATTTTGCTTTTGAAGTGCTTTTTTGTAAAAGTGCTCCTCCTCCCTAAACGGTAAGAGATTGGCCCTTCTGGAATAACAAAACATTTGTCTTGTTTGCTTGTGTCCCTCTACAAAAATGCAGCACCCCAAAAGAATAATATGCATTTATGTTTTGCAACAGACTTTTTCAAAATGGCGGACTAGCAACATCTTCTACCCGCCAGACTGTTCCTTCGCAAATCTAAGGAGTAAGAGCAAACTTTATAAAAAAGCCAGCCATACTAACATGACTTCTTGCTAGCTCTCGCACTATTACTTCGAAATTGATCAATCAACTGAGCTAACGTCCAAATAAGGAGAAGATGCTCCTCTCGATAGAGCACTTGCTTTGATTTTTTATACCATTCAATAGAGCAGGTGCATACTGCTTGCCCTGAAGAGGTTTTCATCAAAAATGTAGATGATCAATCGTTGAGCACCTTCCCGAGTATATTATTCATACCAAATGAAGCATTTGCTTCAAAAAGTTGAACACTGAGCAGGTGCTCCATATTATTATCACCCTTAACTTATACCTAACTATACTTTTTATACTTGAAACTGTGAACTGCTTTTAAAAACTGAATTTTACCTTCCTTCTTTTCATTTTTATTATAAAAACTATTTGAAGCAAATAAGAACAAGTTAAATTAAGCAAACGTCAAACGGTAACACTAACTACTCAGCAAATTTGCAACTTGGATGCTTTTATCTCCAGAACGACTCTCGAGACCAAGTTTCATATCTCCCATAGTGCTGCACATTTTCCTGTCCTTTGTTGCATAAAAGGAGTTCACTCATGTCCTGCATCAAAAATTTAAAGCTCTCGAAGCACAATCACTTGTGGTTGTAGTGTGAGAAGATGCAATACCATGGTGTTTTTGGGGTTTTTGACTTTTGGTGTACAGGGAAATATATACATTTTTAGCAATAATTATTTTTGGCGGTCTGAAGTAGTTGGGATCAATTTTAGGGGTTTTCTTTTGAACTTTGTCTTTAAAATTGAGAGAAGTGAACACAACAGACCTTACCCTCCACATCCATATACTTGTAGTGTCACAAAAAGGGAATTAACTTTTGGTATCACTAGGTCAATAAATTTACATGAAAGTATACATAGTTGACTTTTATAGTTTGAATAAACTCAAAGTAAGTTTAAAGTGTTTTTTTTGTTTTATTCTGTTTTTAGTTTGGAAACTCTTCGGGGACGTGTGTTGCTTGCAAGAGTATTATCTAGTTCACAAAACATGCAGATTGGAAAGTAATAATTATGTGTAGTTATGGATACAAAGTGTTTATATATTTTCACTTGAACAAAGTTTATGCATGAATTCCTAAAGAGACATTTTTTTTAATTAAATTTAATAAAGTTCGATAAGGTCAAAAGTAAAGTTGTCTATAATTTAACTTGAAAAAGAAGTTTGCTTGTTTTATGAAGCTTAGATAAAAATGTCACAAGCTAAATGTATTGTTCATATAACTGCATTTACCGACACAAAGTGACCTAGGTTAAGTTCATTTTGTGCTCCTTCCAAGCATCACATTTTTGTTCGTTGGTAATATTATTTTATGTGGTAGGAGTGATACCAAGCTTATAACATACTTAAAATCCCCAGAGCAAAGGGGCTTAGGCAGGAGGGAGGGGGTTTAAAGTCACTTTTTGTAGTTTTTTGTGAATATTTTGAAAACTAATTGTATTAGCGGAAAATGAAAGATAATTCTCCAAAAAATATTCGTTCATATTTTCTGTAGGAGCAAAGTTAAGAAAGATACGGGAGGTGGAAATTTCTAACTTTTGAACAACAATGTTATTGCATTTATTATACTGATCCATGCTCATTCCAGTCACGTAAAGAGAGCAAGTTGGAGTTCAGGGAAGGTGGTTAAGTTAAAAATATTCAAATTAATTTTGTTGGTGTTAATTTTCATATGAGAAAAACTGTTTCTTCAAAAGTAAGAAGTACAAAGGATGTACAAATAATTTGAGGGCGTGTTCTTAGAAAAATGTTATATTGCAAGGGGGTTGTATTCCTCCCTCTAATTTATACCGGAGACATAAATTCCCAAAACATTGACATAAAATAGAAAAGCAACAATTTAAAAACAATGAAAATACTAACAATACTGTGCTATATAGCTTTTTTATAACCTTAAAGCCTATTGTTTTTTAATATATAGCCAAATGAAGTTATTAATTTTTGAAAAACTCGTTTGTAAACTCAAAATTACTAAACATAGTCCAGCCAATTTGTGCTCACAAAGGCGTAAAGCGAGAAAATAGTGGGGTAGTTTTGATTTTGCCTTTATTTAACGTTAACTAGGGTATTGAAATGAAAATTACGTGACGCATCAAGCAAATATTTGCCAAAAGTGCTTCAATTTTTGTTGCAAATTGACTGGATTTTTCAAACTACGTAGTCTTAGACTAAGACTTTTTTATATCTTTAGATTCGAATACCTCAAAAACGTGACATGCTAGAGGAATTTCAAAACCAGATTCAAACTCAAAGCATCAAAGACCATGAGAAAATAAATTTGAGTTCATGTTACCGACAAAAATTCAAATTTTTCACATGAAGTTTAGTAAAAATACGTTAAATTTCAACTAGTGTTTGTGTCTAAACGGGTTGTCCCAGAAAAAAACTTTAATTGTAAATTTTGTATACTTTCAATGGTACTTTTATGTAATTTTCGAATAATAAGAAGTGGTGTACCTATGGGCGTTTGTATGGGAAGGCGGTCAGAATTCAATAAAATCTCGACATCTCATTCGATTTTGATGAAACTTACAGATATAATAAAAAATATTACAACACATCATTGCACAAAATTTTCATCTTCTGACACTTTCACTTTTTAAAATAACCTAACATATAATCCTAAAACTGACAGAAACTTGGGTTATGTTCTTAGAATATTTTAAAAATAATGTTCTTTCAAATAAATCCCACATACAATGTTTTTTTGAGTTTTTGAAGATATTTATTTTAAATTCGTATATTAAGTTTCAGTTTCTGTTTTTAAATCTGAACGACTTAACCGATTTTGATAAAATTTTCAGATATGATCAAAAATAGGGTACAAAATAAATTCAAAATAACTTGCGCCCACTGACACTCCCATTAAAAAGAAAACAATTTATTTTTAATTTACATAAAATCATAATATTTTATGAAAGGCTTTCATTCAAATCTTAAATATTTCCAATACTTTACAAAACAGAAGTAAATAAATTTTGAAATTTTTTCCTCCACAAGTCTACTTTGATAGTTTTTTTTAGAAATATAATCTATTTTAATCGTCATAAGTTATTATAATTTCCACTCGGTACAGTATTTAAAGACTCATAAGGGCTGTTTTATGGTGTAATTTGAAAAAAGAACTTATTTCTTTTACTATACAACAAACCGTTCATCATGCTGAAGGATAAAATATAAATTGGTAAATTGGCAAATCTCACTCCGGAAAAATCCCGACAAAACTAAATTTTTGGTATAGAGCTTTATTTTGATGTTTTAAACATTCCCTGAAAAGTTCCGTAAATTTGGGCCGGGGTTTAATTTTTTAGGGGGGTTAAGGGAGGTAAAATTCAGTTTTTCTTAATTTCTCGAAAACAATAAGTCTTTTTGAAAAAATATGAAGACCAAAATTGTAGCTTTTTTCATTCTACACAAAAAAGACTGACATACTTTTTTCATACAAGCAAAAGATTCAGAGAAAATCATACAAGAACTTCAAGGTGGAGTAAATTTTGTCAAAAAATTTATTAAAATTTCACTAACCGATGAGCTAAAGTTTTTATAGGATTTGGGTTTGGCTACATCTCCGGCACCCCAAAAGCAAGTTTTCCGGGTTGCCCGGGTTATTTATGATTTTGTTGTAAAAAGAAATTTCATCGAGTTGTTGAACAAAAATCAAATCACTTTCTTTTTCAATATGGCGGCCTTCTCCTTACCCCCAAAAAAAAAAAAACAAAAACTTTAGCCCATCGATTAATGAAATTTTAATAAATTTTTCGTCAAAATTTACTCCCCCGTGAAGTTCTTGCATGATTTTCTCAGAATCTTTTGCTTGTATGAAAAAAAGTTTGTTAATCTTTTTGTGCAGAATGACATAACCTATATTTTGTACCTTTACATTTTTTCAAAAAAGCTTACAGCTTTCGAGAAATTAAGAAAAAAATTAACAAGACGTCAAAAGAAAGCTCTCCAAAATTCAGCCTTGTCGGAATTTTTTCGTAGTTTTGCCATTTTTTTTCCTAATTTTCCTGGGCTAATATTCAGGTTCTTTATTAAAATAGTAAGATGTTAGAGGTACGGACCTTAACGTTCAATACAAAGTGAATCTGCAAGTTTTCGGAGCACTAGAAAGTATATAAATATACCTTAACAGCAATAAATAGTTTTTTGGGGGCGTTGCGGAGCGTAACAGTTGAAAGTTTTAATGAAAACACAGGTCGCAGTTTTGTTAGTTTTTTAAAAGCCCAGTTTCACAGCCACACCTTTATGATATTAATTCGTATAGCGGCTCAAAAAAATTCATAACAAAGGTCTCACTATCAAATATTATCTCCAAAAGAAAACAAAACTGTTCACAGTCAATGCAAAATAAAAAATAATTGCAGTCACCCTTATTTTAGTAGACTAAAACTGAAATGCTTACGGTATTGATGAAATGCTTACGGTATTGATGCAAAATATATATTATTTTACTACTTATGTTAAGGTTTTCCTCAGCCAATTCAAAAGGTTTTTGGAAGAAACTGTTACGTTAATTTTTTTAATTATGTCCTAGCATTGGAACCACAGTGCATTACAGTGAAGAACTCCCAAAAACGCATTTTGGCTTTTTTACCGAAACGCGTCGCAAAAAAAAAGAAAAGAAAAAAATGGTGTTGTGATAATTCTTTTTTTAAACATAAATAATTTAAAAATTAAAAAAAAAAAATTTTAATTTTTATTTTCATTATTTACCACTAAAGGTAAAGATAGCAATTGTGAAATAGCTATAACTCCAGCCAGGGCCATTTTTGGAGCTTAGAACACCTGGGGCAAGATCAATAAACCTGTCTTTTTTGCTACTTTTATTTCAATACGGAATTAATAAAAAATCGAATATTAAATCGTGTACTTTATACCGACTCAAAACCAATACCAACATATTTCCGTACGAATAATCTGAAAAAAAGCGATGTAACCAGTTGAAATGTGGGTTTGTATAGACTTTCTTGCAAGTTACTCATAGAATAACTATTTTGGTTACTTATTCATAAAATTTGTATCTTCGAACTTAGACAAAAAGTCAGTTGCCTTGAAAACAAGTCGAGAAAAGGATCGATTTGTTTCTCGACTTGTTGATTTTTTTCCCATACTTAGTACATAACTTGAAATACATCGCTCTGTTCGGAATGTTTGCATGGAATCAAAAAAATGTATTATCATACAAATGTTTGACTTTTTAACATGAATTTAACAGTTATTTGATGCCTTATTCGCATGCTATGCAAATTGAGCTCACTTTTAAACGTCATATCCTAAACCATAAACTGACCGCAATGTAGTACCTCGTGTCATGATGGTTAGTGCGTTGGACTGTCATGCCGAAGGTCTGGGTTCGATTCCCAGCCGCTGCCACCTAGAAACAGAAATGTTTTTTCCCTCTTGCCTCTTGCGAGGGATTGACAAATCCTCCAAGAGTATACTTGTCATGAATAAGTGCTTCTCATCTAGCCGTTCGGACTCAGCAAAAAATTGTAGGTCCCCTCCATTCCTGCCAATAACACGCACATAGGAATGCTTGATAGTCGTAAGTCATTAGGCCCAGGTTCTCCACGAGTTGTTGCGCCACAAAATGTACTTTTTTTTTATGAACTGATCGCAATATTGGCCGTTTTCGAAAACAATCGAAGTCAATTAGGTCGTGAAATGATAGTCGTTTTTTGACGCAAATATTGCGTCATAACAAGTAGTGTGTAACCGTCCTGTTTGCTGAAAATTGGTTTGATCAACGCCAGTCTATTTACTTACAAATGCATTTGACGTTTACAAACACACTTTTTGGCTTTTCAATATACGTCAATTCGATGTTTGCTCAGTTGCACCGAAGATGGTGTAAGTATTCAAATATGGTGATTTTAAATAGAAAACTTGACTATTGAAAGCAATGATAACGCAGTAAAATTTGTATTTGCGTTTTCAAACAGAAGACTTTTGCAGTTTGTGCTTACTCTGTAAACATATTTGTGAGACAGATGACATATTAGAAACCGCATAATTACTTCCAAAATATCCACTTTTCAATATCGACTTTTGAAATCTCAATCACAGTCGAAATTTTGGTGAAATTCTGTTTATTTTTTGTTCAGTCGAAAATATCTATTTTTTTTTGCCGAGATTATAGAAATTGATCCTACCCAAATCAATTTCAGTTGTTGGTCAATATAAAAATAATAGTTTCTCAATTTTTTTACATAAGCTCGCTTCGTATCGGTCATCATCAACATGATGGCACCTTTCATGGAACGTGGTGGCTCGCCACGCGGTACGCCCCACTGCCCCACCCCTAGGCATGGACCTGACTCCAGCCTATTAACTTGGTAGAAACACACACAAGTAGTTCTTGTTCATTCAAAATTACTCAATATAAATTGATGTATACTTACTTCGCAGCATGCACTTCACTTTTATGGATCACACTAATTTGAGCATACAAAAAAAGTTTTTATAAAAATCGTTGGAGTCGTTATAAAGAAAAAAATATTTTTCTTATCGAGTTTTTGACATTTCTATGGTACCGTTATTTTTTCATAAAAGAATACTTTTTTCCTAAAATATACTAAGTTTTTTAAAATCCAAAAAAATATTTTTTTTTAAATATATAATAAATAAACTAAAGTATGAATTTTTGAAACTTATTTTTTAAAAAGCACTATAGCTCTAAAGCAAAAAACTAGACAAAACTTTGTTTCTCACTATCTGCTGTACTTTTTTTTACAAATCTACTTCGTTTTTTAAGCAATTTGCTTCAGTTTCTGGGATCAGCATTCTCATCTCTGTTTCCCATTCAATGGTACAGTTTACTCAAAGAAATTAATTGAACTTTTTTAAGAAAAGTTGTGAAGCCGTTTTGAGAAAATAAGATTTTGTAAAATTGTTAAAAAAAATAAATGGCAGGTATCTTAATTTAAAGTTCTTAGGAAAAAATGGGGCAAAATCACCATAACCTCTGTGTACCATGTTTTAGAAAAATCTATCCAGCCGTTTAGGCTGTAGCTCAACAGGCAAATAGACAGAATTGTAGGACCCTCTTTTTTGTCTTCCCTATTATCGTAATGACAAGCCTGATCAAAATCTTGAGTTCAATTCTTTTTTACGAATGCAAAACGTATCTATGTATATATGGCAAGTAAAAATTGAGTTAAATTACTTGGAGACAGTCGAGTGTTTACGAGTATACATCTTATAGAAGTGATTCCTGGCCTTTGAAGTTATTTTTTAATATTTTACTTCATAGCAAATCAATTTTACTTACCTTTCTAGTCGAACTCATTTCGTATATACCTTGCCAGGGTTTAAAATAAAAATCAAATTTTATTCATATAAGAGTCATAGTTTTATTTTTATTTAATAATAACAAAAAAAAGTAACATCAACCTTTACCATAAATATGTTTTCATTTTCTAATGATTTATGAATACAATTTATTTTGTAAAAAATAAAAATTCAATAAGCTGACTTGATTTTCGGTTGAACATCAAATTAATTTTTTTACATATTTTTTTTAAATTTATCTCTTAGTAATATTTTTTAATAATTTTTTATGAATTTTATAAATTTACAATTTGATTTAAATGTGCATTTTGAATGATTTTTAAGGGACCTACATGAAAATATAAAATTTTTCAATAAAAAGAAATATTTCTTATTCTAATATTAATCTACATAATATATGGGTGCAGTTATAAAACTTAATAAATATTAAATTTGAAATTCTAAAATTTATTTTCCATCATTTTTTAATGCATTGCATGTATGTTGGATATATGTCTATTTTTTTTAATATCATTTACATTTTAATTTTTAATCTAAATATTTTTCAATTATATTCTAACAAATTTGTTCTTTTATTTACATTCAATAACCTACATTTTAGTATTGCTATTAAGTATAGTGGTAGAATTAATTAATTTTTAATGTTTTGTGATGTTTTATTATCGTGCAAAGATTGTGGAATGAAGTTTAAGAAAGGAATGATATGTCTGATGAAAAAATTAAAGGAACTGCTGTATGTTATTTTATAATACTTTATTTAAGAAAAGAAATAAATATTCAAATAAATTGGCAACAAACAGAAGCAGCATGTTTTAAAACGAAGAGGTAAGATTTCTTTCTTACTTAAAATTAAATAGATGAAGCTTGAAATCGCCACAATATGAGCACCAACACCAATTTAAAAAAAATATAAATCGATATCTTGTTGAATATGAAGGAAATGTGAGAAAAAGTTCTTGGTAGAGCGACTGAATATAATGCTACGCTTACAATTTCGAGCATTCGTAGTCATAATTAGGAAACTCTACCCTAGTTAGTGCATTAAAAATTAGAAAAAGATAAGGTCTCTAGTCATCAGTTTTTTTTCATTTGTTTTAACCGTCCAGAGTAGTTTTAAAAAAATAATTTGCAATTCTCCATCTTCTTAGGCACTAAGTCTCGTATTCTACTCGCCTAAAACACCCGCAAATTTTCTTTGAGCACATTAAGAGAAAACTCTCTTAAATTCCCTATCCGTGAATATGTGTGATAGCCCTAAATGTGACGTTTTCAACTTTTCGATTCAATTTTTCGTTGTTTTCAGTCTAATGAGCCAAAATCCATTGAGTTATCATTTTATTGGTGAGGTTCCATTTAAAATGCATTGGGCAGCTAACACATGCTCAGCCATGTGGAAGAAATACTCACAGTGCAGTTTGTAGGGTGAAGGAGAAAAAGCCCTGAAGTCGGTTCTCTAGATAATATAGGTACTCTATGTACTCGTATTCTACGATGATGTAGGAAAAATACGAAAATAAAGAAAATGCTTCTAAAACTTGTCAAAAAGAGTCTTGGAAACATCGGCTCACGATGCAGAGGGCAACTGATATTCCATGTCATATTTTTTTCTCTTACTCATTAAGCCTAGTACACACTTTCTCGTGAAGTGAACAATGACCAGTGGAGAAAAGTGATTTTTGACGTTTCTCACTGGTATAGATTTGTGAACATTTGACGTTTAAAACTGCCGTGCCTTCAAGAATTCCCGTAAATTTTGTACGAGAACTGTTCGTGGATGAAAACTCTCCATACAGTTTTACGAGCACGTTCATGGGTGAATAAAAATGTAAATTTTGTGTGGATTCATGACATGATTCACATTAAGTATGTACTAGGCCTTATGTTCGGAAAGAGTCAAACGGAAAGAATCATCGTGTAATAGGCGACTAACTTATCAGTTCCTCATTTATATGTCAAAACAATTGAGTACCTATAGAAATATTTTTGTTGAACGTAATTATTCACTACTTATAGGCACGGCAAGCCGCATCATTTCACTCGGATCTCCGTGGATCCATTGCGCTCCCCAGGGTTGAGGTAGGTAGGTATGAGGAAGGTAGGGGGACTGAGGGGAGCTTAGGTATGGGACCTCCTTAGGAGCTTAGGTATGGGGTACCTCCTTAAACCACCATGAATTCTGAATTAATTTCAAGATATTATTTAGTGACAAGGAAGAGATGTCATCCATTTCGTCGAAAAAGTATTCTTCAAGGGCTTCATTTCTGGTTCTAGCCAAGCTGGGGCATTCACAAAGAAAATGTGATGAGCCCTCCCCCTCTGCCTCTTCATCTTGACAACCTCTAGATAAGTCCGATAGGCTGATGCCCATTCTTCTCATGTGGGTTACCATTGAGTTGTGGCCCGTTAGGACTCCAACCAGGAGTGATAGTTGAGGCCGGCTTATCTTAAGTATATACTCATTTCGATTCTTTGAAATCTGTTGAAACCCGACAAGTGTCAATTGATGACCATTGGACGTCTGCAGCTTCGAGGGAATTCTAGTGAATTCCTTTTTTTTTTGCTCCAGTGGCACAAGTATCGAGGGTTCAACATGGCTCGGATTAAAAGATGATCCGTTTTTGGCCAGTTCATCTGCTAGTTCATTCCCAAAAATATCACTATGTCCTGGGACCCAGTAAACGGTAGCAGTGTTTGTTGCACCAAGAGATCTCAGCTCAATTCAACAACGTTCTACCAGTTTCGACTTTATAGTGAATGAGGAAATAGCCTCGACTGCCGCCTGGCTGTCTATGAAGGTGTCAATATAACTGGTCACTACTTCATGAGATATGAGATATTTCGGGACTTCGAAAACTGCAAAAAACCTCCGCTTGGAGGTCCCTTCGTTTGTTTTGGAACCGTCAGTAAACGCCGAAACATGATTTGCATTAATGACTTTACTTTTATTCCAGAATTTCCTTGGTGGGATATCTATCATCGCCACTGGGTTGAAATATGTGTGGTGTGAGGTAGTCTGTTTGAACGTCTATGTCTGTAAAGTTCGTTATTGTTCTATGAACGTAGTGGCCGCTTTTCCAATTATTGGACTGTTTGAGTCTTAAAGCACTTTTGGCCGCCATTTCTTTCGTAGACAGATCGAGTGGGACTAGTGAAAGGAATGTTTCTTGGGTTTGTGCCGATACACGCTGTTCCTTGGATTCTTGTCATGGCTTTTAGATTGGTATTCTAATCTAAGGCGGGCCACCAGACCATGCATATGCGTACGCAAGAATTGGCCCCATTATGGATGTGCTCATCCAATGAATGGTTCTGGGGCTGGGACCCCACATTTTGCCAAAATTTCTATACTGCAGGTGTAGAATGCTATTGAGGCGTTGAAGACCATATAAAGTGAAAAATAAAAAATTAAGATTTTCCATTCAAGAAACATGGCATCCACCCACTTTCTCAGAATCGCTACTATTTTCATGAATCAAGAAACCAATTTCGGCTACAAGATTACCCTCGAATGCAAAAAAAGGAGTTAGCTGCTTTTCACTTGAAGGTCAACGATACATGAAAAATCGCTGGCAACCCTAGACGTACGGAATTCCTTCAATTCAGCCAGATGGAACGGAGGTTCCACATTCCAGCATATCTCCTACGGATGGTAAAGGACTATGTCAGGGATCGAGATAGCTGCTTAACGGGACTAAAGAAGGCCCGCGAAGGAAGCAAGTCACATCAGGCACAGCGCAGGGATTGATCCTAGGACCAGATCTATGGAACATCTGCTACGATGACATCATTTGCATGAACAAGTCTGAGGATGCCTTATTTTTGGTCGGGTACGCAGACGACATCACCGCGGTGAATATGACATGAAATACCGATAGCGCGCAAAGAAAATTGAATCAGGTCATGCGACGAGTAAATCCGTGGATGGTCGAGCACGGACTCATCCTTGCAATGGAGAAATCAGAGATAGTCCATCTCACGAAGAAGAGGATCCCCACATAAATCGATTTCAAAATTGAGGCAGAGGTTAAAGGAAGCAGCGCCACGGTGAAGTACTTGGGATTGAGGCTCGACACAAAGCTAACCTACTGGCAACACATAAATGCAGCAGCAGAAAGAGCCTGCAAAACAACTGCATCACTGAGGGCTGATGGCAAATGTTGGTGGTCCAATGGCCAGTAAGCGAAGGTTAGTTATGGCGACAACATACTCCATACTTTTGTATGGCAGCGAAATCTGGGCAGACGCTCTTAAACAAGAGAAGTACCGGAAACAGATGGCGGCGTTGCAAAGATGCGGAGCTCTATTTGTAGCTAGCTCGTATCAAACGGTTTGGGAACCAGCCGTCCTAGTAGTCACAGGAGTGACCCCCATCGATCTCCTAGTGGCAGAAAGGAAGGACGTCTACGACAAAAAGGCGGAAATGGGAACGGAAATGGCATCCAAGGAGGCTAAGCAGCTCACGAGACAGACGTAGCACGACCGTTGGAGCTCAAAAAATCAGAGGAAGATAGACAGCGAGGCTGATCAGGAACGTGGCTGTGTGGAACGATCGGAAAAACGGTGAGGTCAATTACTACGTCACCCAGTTACTCAGTGGATACGGATATTTCAACGCCTTTCTCTACAAAACTGGTAAAACAAGTGGGTCAGAAGCCAATAGGGTTATGGTGGAGTTTTGGTCGGAACGAGTCCGACACACGGGGATTGTCAAGGGAGAGTGCAAGCTCGGAGAGGAAAGGGTCGAAGATATGACCCAGCTTAAATGTGCACTTTGCGAAAAGGAGGGGCACCCTGCTAATTATCGGGGCTGCTCAGCTTTTCAGCAAATTCGTAACAATAAAGCGGCTAAGCAGACAGCGGTAGAGATACGCCCATCAACGCGTGCTCCTACAGCAACGCCCGTTAATCCCCAAATTTCCTACGCCCAAATGGCGGCAGGAAGGGGAAAAACTGTACAGCCTGCAGCTAAGGTAGCCCAACCGGCCCTAGTGCCAAAGGCGCCGGACGCACAGGCCGAAATAAGAAGCATGTTGCTGGCAATTCAAGGCCAGCTGACAGGACTTCACAACCAGATAAAGGAGCAGGTGACTAGGGTAGACTATCTCTACTCTGTTTTGCCTAGCTTAACGCAAATTAGAGGTTAAAGGCGCGCTGTCGGAAAGGCCTCTTAGGATCCTTGCTGTGAATGTAAATTCACTGATAAGGACCGAACGTAGAGCTAATCTTTTCCAATTGTTGAAAGACCAAAATCCAGATGTGTTTATGGGCAGCGAAACTAAGCTGAACCAGAAACATAAGTTGACTAACAACAATTACAATATCGTTAGAAGAGATCGACCCAACTCCACTCAAGGGGGGGGCGTCGCAATCTTCATACAAAAAGGCATTAATCATAAAGTTATATATAATAGTGATCTGCGAATTTCGGCTTTTAGAGGCGTGCATCGTATGCATTCCTCTCCAACAGGGGAAGCGAATGTATGTGATCGCGGCTTATGCACCGGAATCACCTCAGCCAACTGATTTTACGACAGAGCTTGAAAAACTTTTCGAATGTCTACGCTTGAGCTTGGAAGAAAATTACTTTCTCATGGCCGGTGATTTGAATGCCAAACACCAAGATTGGGGAAATCAAATTCAGAATCAAGGAGGTATTCATCTTTTCAATTGGATGAGTCGATACAACACTGAGTATAGTGTCAACCTGCTGGCTACGGATCGGCCATCGTTTCCAAGAAGCGGTATCTATCTGGATCCATTGCTAATAGACGCAAGACTGACAATTACTGACACGGTGGGTCAAAGACCCAGAAACTGTTTACGAACGATCGAGTACGACAGTGATCACTGCGGACTCGCCGCCGTAATACAGCTTCCGAACGAGCTCTTGGAGTTGGAGGAGTATGTACCTGTGCATACTTACAATTACAGTAAGGTGCGCTGGCCACGCTTCACCAACGCCTTATCGAGCGAAATCAGTTCGAACAATATATCCCCACCAAATGACAGGAATTTGACAAATAACGAAATAGACCAATACTTAGAACAAATGGACGAGACAATCAAACGAACAATGAACAGAACAATACCGAAATACAAACAACGGGACGCAACCGACATGTATCGAAACGCAACCATTGACGCACTACACAGACAAAAAAGTGGACTGCTGACAAGACTCAAACTCTTGTACCGACGGTTTACTGACCCTCACCATCTGGAGATTAGGACACTGAAGTCGTCGATCAAAAACATCAACCAACTTATTAAAGAGAACTATCGGTTGTCAATTAATTTGTATTGGGACAACAAAATTCGGGCCGTTAATGCTAGCGACCCGAGCATGTTTCCGCAAATTAACAAGATATTTAGAAGGAATGATCAAAACGACCTTCCTTGTCTTAAGCTTCAGAGAACGACAGACAACAGAGACGTACTTCTGACAGCAGTAGAGTTGCGCAAAACAGTTCCAAAAGCGGAACGGATATGGAACGATTCTTTTCCTCATCGGAACTAGTTCCTGGAAACATGTCCACGGAACTATTAAGATTTTTCTAACTTCCCATAAATTATCGTACTGTATTCTCGAATTAAATATATATACATAGGTACTGGTAAATGGCTATCGGTCTCGTGGCTTAAGTGTCATTTTTGTTCATAGCTCACTTGTCGGTCTTATTAGATGTATGAAGTATAATATGTTCATAGATCTTTTATAGTTCCAAATCAAGGTCCTAGGTTTTAAGTATCAAACAAGTACTAAAATCTCGCAAGTCGAAATACCACAATTCAAGAAGTTGAATGACTTTTATTTTAATTTATCGCAATAATGACGATTTCTAGCATCATTTTTCCAAGGACGTTTACACGTGGTTTTGTCGTTTATTACCATGTAATTCGTCTCTCTGTGGCTGTTTACAGTTGGGTTTCTCATTTGCGACCATGGTGCTCTTTTGTTTTATTTGGATTTTTGTTAACCAAAAAAAGATCTTTGGTGAGACTATAGTGAGACAATGACGAGATGACGGAAAAAATGGCCAATACCAAAAACCACGTGTAAATGTCTCAGCGAGACTATACCAAGAAAACCACGACACAGGTAGTCGTGTAAATGGAAACTGCACTACAAAAACAATACTCGCGGCACTGAAAACCATGTTCGGACTTTTTTACCTCATTTTAGCTTATTTAAACCTTTTTGAAAATGTTGTCAGACTATAACGATACCAAAGCGAGATGACAGTAAAACATAGTCAGTGCTAAGAACCACGTGTAAATGTCACAGCGAGACCAAAGCGAGATCCTCACGAGAAAGCCACAACACAGATTCCCGTGTTAAGGGGCACGTGTAGAACACAGCGAGACGACTTGAGTCTACTGATGAAGAAGCTCTGAAATATTTCAAACAGCACCTCTTTCATATCTCCTTTTTCTTAAAGTAAAATTTATTACTATTTTGATTTATCTTTTAAACAGTTTTGAGTCATTCCATATGATAACGTCGAAAAATAAATCCCTATGGTTCAAAGGAAGAATATCCATCGCGTTTAAATTTTCTCATGCCTCATTCCCATCGTCATTTTAGTGCTTCAGTATTTTTGTTTTAAAAAAAATTCTATCAAAGATAACAAAACGACATAATTTTTCTTGAATACCAAATACACTTATTATAAAATTTTTATATTTTGAAAAATCGCAGTTCTTGGACTATAATATTGACATGTTTGACTGAATGAAAAAAATTTAAACTTTCAGCACAGTATTTACACTGTTAAAAATAACATTAAGAATCCTTGCTTTTTTGCATTTGTTGTTATTTTTAACGTGGTAAATATTGTTAAAAAAAAATGGAAAATAATATTTTTATCTACTTCTTATGGTACTTAATATATGTACCAAGTTTGAAGATTTTCCATCCACTTTTACATTTTTTCCGAAATTTTGTGTGAAACACTGAAAAAATACCCATACGTATTTTGTATGGGAAATTTCAAGTGCTTGCCGGCACGTGTTAACATTGACCGATTCAAAAAATATTTAGCATAACATTGTTTTAATGTCCTTGATCACTTTTGGGGGAGGGGGCACCCTAGTATATGTGTAAATATAGTATGACATTAATCTCTTCAATACCCTTTTATTTTTTGACTGGTACTTCTTCTTTTAAACGGATTATAACATATTAATATAACAAAACGAAATTTACAGGATTTAAAGATCAAGGTCCTAAAAGTCCTGAAAGTTTCAATTTTTTTCATTTAGTCAAACATATCGATATTATAGTCTTAAAACTGCGATTTTTCAAAATCTAAAAATTTCAAGTGGAGATTTTTTTTACAATGAGTGAGTTGAACGAATCAATTTTAGGTTTGACTTCTTTTTTTATAAGTGTACTAGATATTCAAGAAAAATTATGTATGTCATTTGAAAACAAAAAAAAAATGGGAAAACACTCGTACTTTCGGCACCGTTTTTGATATTGTTTGACATTGAATATTTGAATTAAAATATAAGTAGCAATTAGTTCTCTTTTTAAACTTTAATATGTCATCAAACGTTTTCATATCTTTAATATAAATTTTTTTAAAACAAAAATACTGAAGCACTAAAATGACGATTTTCAAATACTTCAACGGGGACAGGAGGGGAATGAGGCATGAGAAAATTAAAACGCGATGGATATTCTTCCTTTGAACCATAAGGAATATTCTCACAAAGTTTGAAATAAATCTAAAATAGGTTGGCATTTTCGATTTGACGATTTCATATGGAATGACCCTTTGAGGTTAATTGCTTGCTTTTATTTTCATAAAATAAGTCAACAGATAACAATTATTTAAATTAAATTAAATAGTTAAATATCTCACCAAAATACCTTTTCGATCTCTGCCAAACGTACTATTTAAGAATGGAACTACGAACGAAAATAACTTAATATGTCTCTGGAACTAAAAACTAATAACCGAAACTGGAACTGGATGTGGATATGGAACTAGAACAGCAAAGGAACTATGAACGAGAAAAGACCGATTACCATGTATTTCGTTCATGGAGTAACATTTCTTTTCTTTCATACCTATCGATACCAACAAGACTATTCTATTTTTCAAACGATGTACGTATATAGGTTTATATTATGTCTTTCCTTTTTTTGCTTTCCTTCTTAAATTTTGTTTTGGCTGTGTGAAGATGAAGTGTGAAGTTGGAACTGGAACTATCAACTATGCATGAATACTTTTGTGTGCATGAGTTTGTTCAGTTCTTGAAATTTTGGCTGTTTGATGTTGGAACTACGGACATGTTAGTGTTTAGTTTGCGGAATGAACTGGAACGATTCCGACAGAAGATATAGTTCCTGGAACTATACAGTTCCGGAACTACCCAACTCTAGACAGCAGGAATTAATCCAGAGGACGCCGTCTTGGACGATGACCTCTTTATTGTCGAAGATCCGCAGGAGAAAGTGGAGGCTGTGGGGGCTGCTTTCCAGCAAGTGTACAAGGTGAATGCGTGCATTCGCCCGAATCACGACCTGGAAAACAGAGCCTTGCTCCATCACTTCTACCTTCGGAATGACATCACGCAATGGCGATCAGAGAACCTTGGTTTCAACGGGTTCAATGAAGATCATTTGACAAACGCCATAATCGCCGAGCGAAATGGGCCCAGTTCCCTGTTAATTACGAAGGTGGAGCTACAGCTCATCTTCGATTCATTAAAGAAGAAGAAATCAGCAGGAGTCGATGCCATATCCAACGTTGTACTTCGACATTTACCTCAAGAAGCAGTAGACATCTATACCACTCTGTTTAACAACGCTCTGAATAATGCATATTATCCTGTGCGGTGGAAGACAGCTGTGGTGCATCCTCTCCCGAAAAAGGGAAATACAACTCTAATCCGGTGAATCTCCGGTCGATAAGTCTTCTTCCGAGTATCAGCAAGGTATTCGAAAAAGTTATCAATAAAGCTCTGTCTAAGTGGGCAGAGGACAATTATATCATACCGGACAATCAGTTCGGTTTTAAGGCGGGACATGACACCATTCATGCCGCGTCGAAACTCGTTTCTGATGTCCAATGGAACAAATCTAAGAAGCAGTGTACGGGTGCCTGTCTGGTTGATTTGGAGAAGGCCTTCGACACCGTATGGTTAGAGGGTCTTTATCTAAAGCTGACCAGACTTGGCATTAGTAAACCACTATTGTATATGCTTTATGATATGCTCAATGGCAGAAAGTTTGTTGTCAAAAGTGGCAATGTAACTTCTGCCACAACCTTTAATATTAAAAATGGTCTTCAGCAGGGAGCGGTCAACTCGCCGATTCTATTCAGCATTTACACCAGCGATCTGATAGACAGTCTAACTCAGGTAATAGCGTATGCCGACGATCTAATTGCGTACAGAACAGCTGCAAAAGTTGAGGACATCAGGATTCTTTTGCAGAGTGACTTCGATGAGATTCAACGATATTGTGATGACTGGAAGTTGAAAATCAACTTTCAGAAATCAGAAACTATCTTATTTAGGACTCCGTTGCGTGGAGCCACAAGGGATACGAGAAAGAACTGGCGCAAGCTGGTGATCGTAGGGCCAAATGGACATCCACTGGCGAGTAAAAGTGTAGTAAAGTACCTTGGCATCTGGATGGATCAGTATTTGTATTTCGACAGACATATAAATGCTGCTCTGGCCAGGGCTAGGGGAGCTTTTGCCCTGACGAAACGGTTGTTTTATAGCAGCCGGCTTGACAACAGGGTGAAGGTGATATGCTACATGGCCCTTATCCGGCCGATGATTGCCTATGGATGCCCGGTTTGGTTCAACGTTGCCCCATTTCAAATGGAAAAGATTCGGGTGTTTGAGAGGCAGTGTCTTCGACGCTGCCTTGGATTGCACAGAACACCAGAGTCGGAGTACAAACACTACTATTGCAACCTGGCTTATTCGCGGTCACATTGCAAGAGCGATGTCCTCGTCTAACAGCTTAATTTTCGGGGCTTATTACCCTAAATACGAATACTATGAGAGTGTGCGTCTGAGCGGCTTTATTCCGCCCGATGCATTCCTCCACCTAGACAGTCGAGGGCTGATCCAGGATAGAGCGGCGGTTCCGCTAATCTACCACGTCGGCCGTAGAACTGTAGATCGGCGGCTCCTTTACAGTCGAGACGTCCTCGCACAAGACGGAGCTGAGCACCTTCGGTTCAGTAGGACTGTGTCCGAACGGGACCGAAGAGATAGGGTAAAGCAGGAGAACCAGTTCTGGTGGTTGAAAAACGAAGATGAAGTTCCTTCAGACATTTAATAGTTGACCTTGCTATTTTCTCTTGTATGGCCGACTTGCATAGGTTTAGGTAGTTAGTTTTAAGTAGGGACGGTCAGGGTGGCACAAAAAAAAAAAAAAAAAAATTATAAAATCCACAAAAATACAAAAAAATTATAAAACCGGAAAATGCTTGCTGTGGCTGTTCTAGTTTGTAAGTAGTCTGTAAGTAGCTTATAAGTAGGTTGTAATTAGTTCATAATTAGTTGTAAATAGTTTTAAGTGGCTTTAATTAGTTTTAATTAGCTTTAATTTAGTTTTATGTAGTTTGTAAGTTTTATATAAAACCAAAAAAAAATAAAGACAATGATACCGAGTTTATTGTAAATTCTTCTCGGTAAAAAATAAAACCGACCTGGATTTAGTATTAAGATAGTTCTTAGGCCGAAAGGCATTAGCGTTAAGTTATTATAGTTTATCTTAGAGCGCCTGACTGGGGCCAGTAAGTGAGTTTTAAGATATCGATAAGTAGGCTAGTTTTTATGAACTTTTGTCTAGCTCTAAGATAGTTTTAAGAAAATGGAGAAAAAAAAAAGAAAAAAAAAAAAAAAAAAACACCGAAAAGGCTCCTTCGCCCCACTTTAGGAACAAAAATGAGATTTTCAAATTGATTCGGCACGACATAACAAGTTTATTTATTCATAGTCAAATTCAAAAACAAACTAACTCTAAAAAACATCCGATACCGAAACCAATATTTGTGGTGCTTAAAATTTGCTTTAAATTTTCACTTAATCTAAAAGATAACCTTTCACCCATAAAATTTAGCAATATGCAATGAAAATATCAATTCCACCATTCAAATGTATATTCCACTCCACAAACATTAATTTTGATTTCTAATATTTCGCAAAAATCCATACGTTAAACTAATTCTGGAAAATTTTCTGCTCATTCATCTATGTAACAAACTCAAATCATGCGTTCGTGCCTCGTGTCGTCATCGTCATTGACATCGACATCGACATCGATATCAACGTCGACATCTTCGTCGTTGCCGCGTTCGCTGGCACCAGAGAAGCACGACTATATATATATATTCAAACGACGACAATTCAATATCAATCAATCGAAATTAAACCTCGGAAATATATCGCATTAGCATATTTCGTCAATTCTCCAGCCATTATTTTGGCGCACAATAAAAGCTGATAACCAGATTTATACAAACGTACCTACACGATATAAAAACTCAAATCGAATATAAATTTTAAAGTCTTCTGTTAGATTCTCCTTACCTCAACTTCGTTGGATCTTCATACCCCCCCCCCTTTTCACCCTCTCTACGCTATCACTTTTCTATTCTCACTATTAGAATAATGAAAAATAAAAAAAAAATCTCAGTCAAATGATTTTATTGAACCTTCCCGTGGATGATGGTTCCTGTTTCCACATCCGGGGGAAACAGAATCCCCCATCTGCCATCGTTATATTAGCTTTCAATAGTAATAATCAGCTTCGTTGAATGAGAGTGAGTGAGAGAGGGACAGAGTGCTCCTCAATGTATATCCCTCTGCGAGATGTTGCTCGTCTGAGTCCCTTTCAACTGTCTTATATGTGAGAAACAAGATACACCAAAAACCAATAGGATTTAGACGTTTGCTCTTTTGTGCCCGTCTCTATGTCATTATACACAAGCGAGTCCCCAAAGGACCTCCACACCCTCACCCTGGATAGAAAGAGAACCAAGGAAAAAAAAATTCTTGAATTTTGAAATCCAATTGAAATTTGAATAATATTGCCATTAATAATCGAAACGATGAAATTGATTTGAAGTAAACAAACGAACATGGCAATTCTGAATGTTTTGTCGTCGTTTTTTTCTTTTTTTTTTATTATTGGATGATTGTTTCTTTCAGATTTTGTCCTTTTGAAGAAATATATTTTGTCCTTGACTGTTTTTTTTTGTTGTAGGTTGGTTTATTGTGTGTTTGTCATTTAATTTGGTAGTTTCTAATTTTTTTTGTTGCTGTTGTTGGTCCTTCTTCCTTATATTTCTGTGTTTGTAATTTTTTGGTATTTTGTTATGATTTCATTTGGGATTTGTAAGTTGGTCGTTATTTCTTTCATTTTTTTTTTTTTAACTTTTTGTTGTTGTTTTTATTATTGTTTGGTTTACTTAATGGATTTTGAAGATGACAAATGATGTTTGATTGACGTCAATACTAATAATTTAGATCCAAGGATCAAGTTAAAAAAGAAAACAAACAGAGCTTCCGAAATGAGGAAGAAAATAAATTGAACACACATACTCATTCATGGCAAATAGGTTGCAAACTGTTGGCTAGGTGACCTACTCTCACCAATTAAAATAAATTCATCAAATTGAAATAGAAAACTGAGAATTTAATGTTAAAGGCTGTAAAAAGAAAGATTCTTGGATGGGTAGTTAGCATCGAAAAACTAACGGAAACGGAAGTTACATAACGGAAGTGACGTCACATCATACAGCAGAAGTTACATGACGGAAGTGACGTGACACCATTTGAATAGTAGGAATAACTTTATTAGCCCAACGACGAACTTTGAACTCAGTTTTAGTTCAATAAGGAAATAAATAAATTTAGTGGCGCAACAGCTCATGGCGAACCAGGGCCTAGTGAATAACAACTCTCAACCATTCCTGTGTGCGTGATGTTGGCAGGAATGGAGGGGACCTACAATTTTTTGCCGAGTCCGAACGGCTAGATAAGAAGCACTTATTCATGATAAAGTGTACTTTTGGAGGATTTGTCAGTCCCTCGCAAGAGGCAGTACCTCGGAAAAAAACATTTCTGTTTTTAGGTGGCAGTGGTCGGGGATCGAACTCAGACCTTTGACATGACAGCCATACGCACTAACCGTTATGCTACGAGGTATTGCTTTTTGTTCAATTCAGTACTTTGAAATCAATCGAAATAATTACCGTTTGACGCTTATAACATGAATTATTATTGTTAGATTTTCCGAAAAATTGGACTTAAAATGAGGGTGGTAAATTAGACATTTTTATTACTCTAATAATTACCAAGTACCCAGAAGTAAGAACCCGTAGCATGATGAAAAATACGCGGTATTGAAGCAGGACACGGAAAATGCACGAGTGCTAATGCTGCTACAAAAAAAAAAGCAGTAAGACAGGAGTTCCCTGAAAAGAGAAAAAATCTTGCGCAAAAAAAAGCATGCGCAGCCTATCAGATCAGGTATTTCGAGGAGTCTAGCACCACTACCAACCCCAGCCGGTTCTTCAAAACACCCAAGGCCAAGCAACTGGTATCTGGTTATAGAACCGACACGCAAGCTCTTCGAAACAGCGAAAGGAACCTAATCACCGAAGAAAAGGGAATAGTAGACGTTTATAAGCAATATTTTCAGCAAATACTTGGTAGGCATTTTTCAGCAACAGAAGAACAAAGAAGCATGCGATTAATCAATGAAGATCCAGTCACAGCTTCTTGTACTGAAGAGGTTAAGAAAGTCATCCACAAGCTTAAGAACAACAAATTAGCTGGCTCGGATGGCCTACCTGCGGAACACACATGCCCGGGGACTGATCAAATAGCTACATATACCCAATCTACAAAGAAGGTGATCCTATGTTGTGCATAAACCCTGCTTAATGTTGCCTTCAAGATCCTATCCAACGTACTGTTTGAGTCTTAAATCTTTCTTATGCACTCTGATCAGCACGTACCAGTGTGGCTTCAGGCCAGGCAGATCAACGATAGACCAAATCTTCACATTGAGGCAAATCCTGGAAAAGACCAACGAATTTCAAGTTGAGACCCACCATATTTTCAACGACTTCAAAGTCTCATATGATAGCATAAGTCACCAAGGGCTTATTGGTGATGTCGGAAATCGGGAACCCAAAAACTGATCCAGCTATGCCACATGACGTTACAAAATACGTGGTGCAATGTGCAAATGGGTAACAGCTCATCCGAGCTATTTTAGACGTGTTCAGGGTTCAGACAAGGAGATACGATATCATGTGACTCCTTCAACCTTGTCCTGGAGCAGATAGTGCGCAAGAGTAGTTTTAACCTGGAAGGAATTATCTTCAACAGGTCTTCTCAACTGTTTTGCAGACAACATCAACAACGAAATCATCGGCTGCTCCAAGCAAGCTGTATTTGAAGCATTCACAACTATTGATGAACAGGCAAAACGCGGTGATCTTGAACCACTGCTACTTCTTTTTTTACTCAACGGCAGCACGGCACGGTGCTGGACGATAAGTAAAAAAGTGGAACTGACACTGAGCACCTTTTGGAGAACAATGCTTCGCTGGTTATTTGGGCCTATATATGAAGAGGGCAAATGGAAGATAGTGAATTGATATGAGCTGAGGTATAGTTCTTAGCTCTAAAGAACCAAAATAAGTCAACTACACTGGCTCAGCCACATTGAGCGAATAAACAACGACGCTCGAGCTAAGAAAATCTTCGAATCAAAGCCTCCAGGTTCGAGACGACCCGGAAGACCGAACCTCCGCTACAGGGACCGGGTGGTTACAAACGCAAGAGCGCTTGGTTTTGAGGACTGAAAAGAGCGTGCGAGGGACCACAGATGATCGAAGACCGCAATATATATCACTTCAAGCAGTATCACTGATAGAGTCATAAGAATAAAAGAGATATTCAACTTAACAGTAGCTGAAAACAGCACAGGAAAGTTGAAATATCAAATTTTTGAACTGTTACAAAAATCCCATCATGGTTAATAAGTTCTGTAACAATATGTCTATTTGCGTTCTTCTAAATACCTACTAAGAATTTCAATGAATTCAGCTCAGAGTGCTGTCAAAGTTTATTTAAAAAATTAAATTGAACTTAAATTCGTAGCAATTCGTTGTTTTGGAAAGTACATACACGAGTATGAAACAGATCTTTTGTAAACAATGAATACCCCTTTAGACTGCCTATTAACTTTCAATGTAGAAGATACATAGCGTGGTGCTCCTCAGCCTTACTTAAAATACCTAATCCTCAAGCCAGCTTAATCTCTATACCCAACTATCTCCAATTTTGAACTCCAAGCCATCAAAGGTCTCTCTCTACCTGATCGCTCTATCCAAGATGAGGTCTACCTTGGCTTCTGATTCCATTGTCGTTGAAAACTTCACTGTGAAGTAAGCAGATCTGTATGAAATGTTTTTCAAATTAGGGACTTCAAAATTTGGACCTTTACTGCAAGTTCCAAGCATGCTAAGTTCCTGAGATACACGATGTGATTCGCTTACTTCGTATTGAAGTCAATTTTGTGGAATTTCTCAAATAGAGGACTTCAAATTTTAAGCTTAGCTTATCGTTGAAATGCAAAAAAACTTGCAAACACCCAGTATTCTCGGTTCCTAAGATACACGATGTAACTTGCTAACTTGACATTGAAGTTCATTTTGTGAATTTTTTCAAACTATGGACTTAAAAATTTAGACCCAGCCAGTTGTTGAGTTGCAAAAAAATCTACAAATTTGGATCCTAATACAAGTTCCCAAGCATCATTTATTTCTAAGATAAACTATGTGATCTGCTTACTGTACAGTGAAGTTAGCAGGTCACTCTATTTCGACCTTATTTGGCGAACTTCAAAATCAGGAATGGAGATGCAAAAAAATGCAAATTCCTGTGAAGGTCCCATTTGCGTGGGTGAAAGTTGCCCTGCTAGCTTCACAGACCTCCACGCAAATGGTTTTTCTGCATTTAAAGCAGTGGCCAGGTAGAGACATATTTCCTGACTACATCAATGTTATACATATCAATTGTCACGTTCTGACCAAGTCAGTGGTAGGACTGGTGGTTTGTTTATGAAAGCATATCTTTTGTTTTGTTCTCATTTATAATCAGCCCAATTCTGTTTGGATTAGGACCGGTGAATAAAAGTGCGTCACCTAGTCTTGACTAGGTTTTGGTAAAATCCCTTCCAATTTGAACCGAACTAGGCTATTCTGATAAGGCGTTTCAGTTTAGAAAGGAATTATAGAGCTGGACATGGCACGATATAAGTTAGTCTCTAGTTCCACAGTCGTAGGCTGCTTTAAAATCAATGAACATGTGGTGGTGGTGGGTCACGATGTTAGCTTCTTGGGCTTTCTCCAAGATCTGGCATAATGTGAAAACTTAGTTGGTGACATATTTTCAGGTCTGAAACCGAATTGGTAAGGACCTATAAGATCTTCAGCAAATGACCCAAGAAATTCACATAAAATGCTGCATAGGATCGTATAGGCGATTTTAAAAGGCTGATCCTTCTATAGTTGGTCTTATTGCAGAGAAGATGAACACATTTATTGTGGATCGGGCAGATGGTACTGCGATTCCAATCGTTGGAATCCGTCTCCTATCCAACCAAATTTTGCAGATAGGATTATGTATGTTCCTAACGAGGTCATCCTCAGCGTGCTTAGTTTAAAAAGTTCTGCTTGCAGCCCAATTTTTCTTCCTTTCTTGTAGCCTATCCTTTCATCGTTTTTAAACTGACAATGGCTACTTTGATACTGGTACAGGTTGCTTGTGAACCCTGGATAAAAAGTCTATAAAAGTGTCGCACCTCTTTTCTGCTATATAGAAAGAACCTCTCCTCGACTATCCGTTGTTAGTGCTCTTTTTCTTTCTCAGTAACAAGAATTTCTCATTCTTCGTTGAACGTAGAAATTTTTAGCTACTCAAGTTCTTTTCAGGAGACACTTATAAGAGATCTTTTTAGTGTATATGCCTCCGTTTTGGTTTTGTTTGCTTGGGCACATTTGTAGTCGAACCATCAGGGCTTTCTTGGAGTGGGTTGCGAGAAACTGAAACCCAACACTTCTGAAGTTGCGTTTCTTATGAATTCTTGACATTGCTTCCATTGATTTTCTGGGTTCGTATTAACATTCGTAGGGTCTCTCATAAGTGCAAGGAATACGAGACCGGCATAGGCTGTAGCTGTCGCCTCGGATTTAGGTTGTTCAACATCGAATTTCTTCTGTGTGGTTGTTGATTGCCTAAGAGCTTCTCTGGATATCCGCGGTCAAAGTTTGGCACCGACTAGATAGTTATCCGGGCCTGTTGTTGGCCCCCTAAGAATATAGTTCAACACACTTAATGAATGTCTTCCGCCAATCGCAACATGGTAAATGTGATTGCAGGATCATCTAGTGACCACCATACATTTGTAGATGTCAAGGCTTAAGAATCATGTGCCTAGCACATATTTTGCCCTGCTACAGAATCAATGAGTCTGAGTCAGTTTCCGAAAGTGGTGTGGTGTAAGCTGTGTTTCCCGAATTTCACCAAAGACGTTCTCTCCACCAATGTTGGAGTTAAAATTCCTCAAGATGATTTCACTTTCGTATTTTGGGCACTGCTCTTACGTTTAAGAAAGGAGCTCGTAGAATTTTCACTTAAATAGTAGCACTCTCTTCAGATGTGGATTGAATTGGTTGTTGATATCCACGTTTTTGTTTTATTCATCCGAGGAATGTTTTGTATTTTTCAAACCGTATTTCCCTTTTATACCAACTTCTTTTTCAAATATATCACATATGGGGGACTAAGACCCCGGAGTTCAGCAAGCAAGTTTTATGTCCCTTATAACAAAAATTGATGAAGTCTTAAGGAAAATCAACATTCAATAATTCCCGCTGTTACAAAAAACTTCTTCCACTAAAATTCTTGCTGAAATATTCATTTATCTAATTCAACAAATGAAAAAGCTTAAGTTTAAAATATCCATACATAAATCTATATGTGAGCTTATATTTATAATCCCTTTAATATCAAAGACCATCCACATGTCATCTCTCATCACCATTAGTATGTCAGCGTCAACAACACGTCCATACCGCAATTGGCCTTATATATGTAGGTTGTAGATAGATATTGTATATCCCAAACCAACTATAATAAATGTAAAAAAAAAATACTACAACAAAATTGAACACCAAGAGCTTGATATATGTACATATTTTAACTATACTAACGACCAAAACCCAGATAGAGGTTAGCTGCTGCAGGGAAGTTCCTACATCATGGTGATGGTGTAATGTGTTTAACAAAAAAATATTCGCAATTTTATTTTTTTTATCTTGCCAACAAAAAAAAACATACTCCTGTCCAGCTATTTCACATTCATCAATCTCGTTCAAACCATTTTTTTTTTTGTTGTTGTGCTGTGTGTCATTCCCCTTGCCGGACACATTTTGAGCATATTGACTATGTGTAGGTATAGATATGTAGCTAGGATTTGGAATGGGTTTGGGATTGGAACACGACTAGCGAGTGTTTTAATGGATTTGAGTTTAGCACTAAATATTGTGTCTACTACATTGGCCTTTGATTAACGATATAAAAAAAGAACGAAAAAAGTCAGTGAAAAAAAAAAAAACGTTCAAACGTATTTTTTCCCAGCTCAATAGTAACGAAATTGAACAGGGTGTTAAGAGAAATAAGGAAATAAAGTGTTTCAACACTTTAATTCAACATCTTAAACTCAATTATTGTTTAAAGCTTCAGCGGGAGATCATACAAGTTTCTTAGCGGGAGATCATACAAGTTTCTTAGCTATAATAATATTCCACAAAAGGACAGATACGGGAAGAATATAAAATCCCAAACAGCAAAAAATGAGAATCACGAATGCCAACATCCAGAATGGCTAAAATCCTGAATGCCAAAATCCCAAATGGATAAAATCACGAACAGACAAAATTACGAATGCCAAAATCTTTAAAAATCCCGAATACGCTCGGGAATAAATCCCAAATTTATTTTAAATACTGTAATGACTCCCACATTTGTACTATAACGACTCTCCAATGAAAGAAACACCGAATTCCGGATTAGACATGACACAAACCAACCTACCGAGAGCTTTGGTGCGCTTTAGAACTTCCAATACTAAACATCAGAATGAAAGCTTTTGAAAGGAAAATTTCCCCTATGGAAAGCTCTAAAACCAAATACTAGAACCTTCTACCTTTTGCGGGAGCCTTGTGAAAGTATAAAAGCACATGTCTAGCCGGCAGAGGGACGCAGTTTATTTTTAAGCCTAGTACGCAGATCGAGACAAAATTTATCTGCCATACAAAATTTTTCCCAGGACAAATTTTATCTCGGATTTTTTTCCAATCAGTACGCCGCAGCCCCAGCTCCTAATTTTACGTTCGTAGCCGCTATACATAAAAAGGCAAATGTAAGCCTCCACTACATTTTGCGTGGAAAAAAAATGCTCGAAGCATTATTTTTCCGGACAAATTGTGACATTTTATGTTTACTCGTATTTCACTTTTTATGTACTTAAATTTTCTCCTTGTTTCATTATTTCCATTTTTAAAAAGTTTTGAGGACGCACGACTAAATAAAAATAAAATGCGTACAAAAAATGATGACATCAGCATTGAGAATAAAATATAAACAGCTGTTTTAAATCAGTCAGTGGCGTAGCTAAAAGGAAAGGGTACAGAAGGGCCAAATAGAGATTCGGAAAATAGTTTCTTCTACTCAAAATTTAAATTTATTTCCAAACCGAGTTAGAATCAGTAAACTGATCTGGCAAAAATCAAGTGGATTTCTGAAGCAGTAGAAAACTCTGATCAGTTATGATTTTGGCAGGGTTTTTTATCCATCGACATCCCATCCACCCATCAACAGAATTTTATAATTGATAGCTTCATAGATAGAGAAAGATCTATTTGACGGAAAAATTTTATTTTGATCCAAATTTCTACCACCTTGCCCTTTCCGGAGAAGTAAAAAAAACTTCGGAATTTTAAGAGGTTTTTTAAACCAACAACATTGCAGCCATTCTTTAATGGAATTTGACAGCTAATATCTTGGCAGATGAGAAACAAACTATTTTTTGACGGAAAAAGTTAATTTTAATCCAAATGTGAACCAATTGCTCAGGAAATCACTTATTCGCAGAGAAGTAAAAATTTAAAAAATCGTTTTTACATTCCATCGACATCAAATTCCATCTGTCAAATTAATCCCACAGTTGAGAGCTTGAAAGATGGAAGACACACCATATTTTTACTAAAAACGTTTGTTTTGGTCGAAATCTTCAACCAATTGCCCTAAAATCCCCTTCTCTAGAAAAATAATAAAAATTTCCGACTTTTTAGAGGTACGAGTATTTTCACCCATCCACATTATATTTTTCTCCAACAAGCGCAAGCGGTCAATTTTTGTTTGCTCTGCAAATGCTTTGAAAGAATTTGACTTCTGTATATAAATTGTTCAAATTTGTGAATTGAAGGAAATCTTATATTTTTTTAAATTTCTAGCTACACTAGAAATGTTCTTATTTGACTTTTATTTTATCTCTACAACTTCAGAATTTATCTTGAAAAAAAAAATGTAGAGGTAAAATTTGTCTGTGCTCGATCTGCGTACAAGGCTTTAATCGTGAATGAGTAAAGTTTGTTGTAATAAAATTTAAGTTAGTGAATTAATTTCAGTGGAGAACAATTAATTGATTTGTAGTAGGAAGTAAAGTGTTTTATTTTGTGAAGTAAATAAGTGGAGAATTTAAATAAAGTGATTAAGTTTGATTAACGAACCTTGGAAAATATTACAATACATACTATTTTGGTACTTTTAAGGAAACTAAACTTTATTGGCTTAACATTTCTTTAATTTAAGATCATGACATTTTTCTTAAATGAAAATATAGACAGATCCTGAAAAAATTATAGAATAATGTACGTACGTGCTCATTATCCACTTTCCTCAAATGGAATTGTTCAATAAATTCTTAAGAAGAAAAATTAAAATTAATTATCCTCACAACATATCAAACTATAAACAAATACAGTCGACTCCCTCTAAGTCGAACTTTCACGGGATATCAAAACTAGTTCGAGTTAGAGGGAGTTTTAGAAAAATTCGAGTTAGAGAGAGTTTTTTTTTTTTATGATTTATTGAATTATATAACAAATAAAATAAATAAAGCTAAGCTTCTTGCTTTTATCGCTCATTAATTCATAACTATGTAATATATTTTTAACTTAATTATTTAAAAAAAATTGTAATTTTAGACTGAGTCATCACAATTGTCGTGTCATCCGTGATCGCTTTTTTAAAAAAAGTTTCTATTTTAAATAAGCAATTTTGAATTTCATCTGGCACATCGTTAGTCATTTCAATTGCAGATTGCAATGTACCAATTGCATCTTCAATTTCATTTTTCTCTGGTATTTCAAAGTCTATTATTTCAGCTTCAGCTTCATCTTCTTCTTCAACTTCATTTTCACCATCATTAGTATCATCAGCATCTATTTCTATTGCTTCCAAAATTGACTCGTTATCAGGTATTTCAGTTGCTACGATGCCGTCATCGATTTCAACATAGTCTTTCCAATGTACGCCTTCAACATTATAATGAGCTTCTGTTAGCCTTTCCCAGATTGTCTGGATTTCTTGGGTGTCTTCATTGTTACATCTAAGTAAGTTAAGCGGAATATCATCTTCGTCATCCCACATCTCAGACTTAAATCCGGCCTTTTTGAAAAAATTTTCAATTGTCAATGGAGTAACGTCCTGTTCCCATGCCTTTGAGATTTCGCGCACGCAATCGAGAAGTGATATTTTATATTGCTCTTTTTTGGTTTCCCAAACTCTTAAGATCTTGGTAAGAAGACGGCGCTTATAGTGTACTTTCAAATTCTGAATTATACCCATGTCCATTGGCTGAACTATTGAGGTCATATTGGGGGGGGGGGGGGGAAATACTCAAGCTTTATAAATTTTAATTTATCCTCAACTTGTTTTGGGTGAGCTGGGCAGTTATCGATTATGAATAATACTTTACGCTTTGATCTTCCACATTTAGAATCAAGTTTCAAAATCCAACTTGTGAGAAGGTCTGATGTCATCCAATAACGATGGTTTGCTACATAGTCCACCGGCAAAGTTTTAATTTTATTGAAACAACGAGGATTTTTGCTTTTCCCTATAACCAGAAGCTTTAGTTTTTCTGATCCAGTCATGTTGGATCCCACAAGACAAGTCATCCTTTCTTTACTGTGCTTACCTCCAAAACATTTTTCCCCTTTAAAAGCTAAGGTACGCGTCGGCAAACATTTGAAAAAAAATCCCGTTTCATCGACATTAAATATGTCGTCCGGTTTGAATCCTCTGACCACCTCTGAGATTTGTTGTTTCAATTCATCGGCTTTTGTGCTATCAACAGAAGCGCAATCACAAGTTGTGATTTGAGAGATTTTTTTTTTATTTTTGTTCGGCAAAAGAAAAAAAATCGACTTAGAGGGAAAGAAAATAGGTCAATAATCAAGAGAATGTGTTCGAGTTAGAGGGAACTTCGACTTAGAGGGAGTTCGACTTAGAGGATAGTTTTTGTATTGAAAATTGAGGGGATTGCAAAAATACGGCCGAAAAGTTCGAGTTAGAGGGAACTTCGACTTAGAGGGAGTTCGACTTAGAGGGAGTCGACTGTAAATAATTAAAACTTAACATTTTTTGTTTCATTATTAAAATAATTCAGCCATCTGCAACAAGGGGCCAGTTTCTTAAAGCAGTGAGTAAAATTAGAGTTAGCTGAAAATAAGGTTCAAAATTTGATCCATGGTTCAGCAATTGTAAATCACCGATTTCATATTGAATTAAATGAGGTTCAATGATGGTTCAAAGTAGTAACTTGCTATTATAACATTATTGAACCTTGAACCATATCGTTGAACCTCATTTAACTCGCCAAAATTGGTAATTTAAGATTGCTGAACCATGGATCAAAATTTGAACTCTGATTTTACTCACTGCTTTAAAAAACTGGCCCAGTTTTTCAATTGATTATTAACTTAATTTTTCAGTTGCCAAAAATCAATTGAAATCGATGTGAGACAATGTGAGACTATTGATATCAACCTCTTATACCTTTCAAAAATCACAATTGAAATCGCGTTGGGGCCACAACGGAGAGTTTAGTGCCTGAGATAACTCATCAAATTAAGTGAGTTAACATAGGATTTATATCGATTGAACCCCGAGACTATACGATGGACATACACTGAAAAACTGGGGTTTAAGCCTTTAAATAATATAAGTTAAATGTAAATTATATAAAGTTACCAGAAACAGAAATTTGTAGTGCACATTACAAAAGTGGCTTTCAGTTAATCATAGTGAAAGAATGAATGCATTCAGTGGGCAAATATACAATTTTTTTTTTAAATTTATTTATTTCTGTGAAATAAAGAATGAAGAGGAAATGTGCAAATACGGGACAAACACGGGACAAATAACTAAATACGGGACACTTGTACGTCCCTTCCTAGTTTCGGGGTTAAACCTGAGTTAAATCCAGAAAAGTTATTTCTTAATCGATTTAAATCCAAAGTTAACACACCTTATTTGATGATTTAACTCAACCACTTAAATCTCCATTTTGGTGCCAACACGGTTTTGATTGTGAAAGGCATAACAGAGTGATATCAATAGTGGCCGTTTTCGAAAACGTCAAACAAAAGTCAATTGGATCGTCAAATTATCGTCATTTTTTTCGCGCGAAAATATACAAATCGACTATTAGAACAAGCTAATTCAACGATTATTGACATTCTTGACGAGTCGAATTTGGTATGCTGTCTGCGGAGAACAAAACCTTCTGACTTGGTGCAGTGAACAGAAAAGCATTAAGCATTAAGCGGATTAAGCAGGAACTTTCACCGGAAAGTAACCTGCAACACGTTTCTTAACTTTGTTAAAAATAAATTGCTAGAAAAGTTTCAAATTAGTTGCAAGCGGGAAGTGGATGTGGTTTTAGTATAGTAAGAATCTCACACTTCTATGAGCACCCTTTTTTCGGTCCTCATAGAATCTGATATGCAGGTTTTGCACCTACCCACGGAAAAAAAATATGCAAACGTCCTGCTGGCACAAAATCGGTTTGATCAACTTAAATTAATTTACTTGCATACGCATTTGACGTTTACGAACACACTCTCTGACTTTTCAATATTTTGTTTGTCAACCCGATTTTTTTACTGCCCTGCTACACTTCAATCATCAAATTTTGTTTTGGCGTTTTAGAAGAGAAGACTTTGGCAGTTTAAGTTTAAGATCATTCTGCAATTGTATTTTTGATGCCGATGACGTTTTCGAAAATGGCCGGTGTCAAAATGTCGTGCATTGACTTCAATAGATTTTTGACAACTGAATGAATAAGTTAATTTTCAATTGAAAAACAGCTTCTGAACTAAATTAGGGTTAACTTATTTTCAGTTAATTCTGACTATTTCAATGCTTTGAAAAAACTGGCCCTTACTTACCTTGTTAAGAGAAGACTGAATTACTTGAATAATGACATTAAAAATATTAAGTTTTATTACTTTAATTGTTATTAGAGTTTAATATGTTGTGAAGATATTTTTATTAATTTTACTGTTTCTTTCTTTTTAAGAATTTATTTCCATTTGTTTTTCTGTTGTTATTTAAAAAAAAAAACTTTATTTAAGATATAACTAAATAAAAATTGTGGGAGTGTTATCTTTTCATATATTTATTTTTTTAACTTTTGGTCCCGGATATCGTTCCCAGAAATATGGTCACCATAAATACATGTAAGTTAAATGAAAATTACATAAATCTACCAGAAATATAACATTTTGTAGTGCACATTAAAACCAATTTTTCAACGTAGGTATACCTGCTCTCCAAAGTGGTTTTTATTAAATTAGTGAAAATATTAATGCAATCAGTGCACTCAGAGAAAAAAGTCAGGTAAATAATTAACCTGGACCTGGTTAAATTTACAAGGTGCCTAGTCCCATATAAAGTTAGAAACATTTCAGAAATTTACCTGATTTTAATAACCTTATATTAAGTGTTAAATTAGCCTGAAGGCCTATATTACAATAATCAAGTTGATTCAAGAAGATGAACTGTTATTTTAACACTAAATTCTGGTAAACAAGAAATTTTGACAAGAATATAGCGCTAGTTTTACCTGAGATCAGGTTTTTTTAACACTGCTTGTTATGAATTTCTATTTTACCACAAATCAGGTTGAAGTAACATTTTATATGGTTATTTTTACAATGTTTACCTGTTGAATTTAACCTGGCCTCATCTGCCAGTTAATTTTAACGTGACACCAGTGTTAAAACACACAAACATTGGCCATCCGAGTAAAATTATTTAAATTTAACCTGGCCCCTGTTAAACTAGCCCTCTGCCCATGTTGAAACACACTCAGAAGCCATGGCTAAGGAAACACTCTGCCAGGTTATTTCAACGTGACACCAGTGTTAAGGCACATACAAACACAAGCCATCCAAACAAGGTCAATTTCAACTTATTGATATTTGGGACAAGTTTTTTATGCAGCGAAGTGGCCCAGGGGATGCGTGCTATCTCCATGTATGAGTGGTTCCCAGTTCAAAACTAAGTAAGTATCACAAATTATTTTTAAAATAAAATTATATACAAAGTAATAAATTTCTATACTTTCCGAATAATGCAAAATGATTTGATTTAGAGATGGGACCTACAAGAATGGATCCAAGACATAATAATTACCGGATACAGGGTTGATTCAATATTGAATAATGTTAAATTATCTAGATCTTCATGTTAAATTAACAAGACGTTGAACATTTTATTCATGTTTTTGAACTAGATTTTCATGTAAAGTTAACTAAATTTACAGGTAAAAATAGCAAGATTGTCAGGTAAAATGAACAGTTTAGTAGCTATAACATTTAAGGGATGAATGGCACCTTCAACTGTTTATTTCTTGATATAAGCACTCAATCGTGGTTCTAGGATGTTCTCAAACATAAATGGTATTGGAATGAAAAATTCCAAAAAAATTCCCGAAGCTCCTGGAGCTGACGTAGTTGGAAAGGTGAAGTGTGAAAGCCATCCGTGGAAAAAAAGAATAGCTTGAAAAATGGCCTTTAGTAAAATACTTGAAAAAACTAATAAAAAAACAATGGTTTACAGGTAGGTACTGAAAAATAAATCTTTCAAACACCCTGTATATTAATTTGTATTGATAAAAAAAATAAATTTATATGTTGTGATGTTTTATTTTTGTGTGTAGGTTATTTGTAAATTTCATGTAGGATATAAATGTATTTATAAAAAAAAAACACAATCCACATAATCACTTTAAGTCTACCATAAAAATCCCGTTTGCATTTTTGTAATTTAAATTTACATTTTTTGATGAGATATCTCGAGACAAAAAAATGTACATTATATACAATAAATTTAAAATAAAATGACAATACATTATATTGTATGACAGAGAAGTCTTATTTTATTTTCAATGTTTTGTTAACTTTTTAAAGTAAATGTAAAATAAAATATATAATATTTGAGTACTATGTACAAAATTGTTTTTAGTATTGTGAATTTATTTGATGAATTCTTTTTGTGCTTTCATGTTAAACTCTTACTTATGTTTTTTAAGAATTGATTTTTTAAATATATTTTTATGAAGAAATTAATTTTGTAAAAAGAATATAATATAATAGGTTTTTATTTTGATCTTGGTTTTTTGTTTTAATATTAATTTTAATGAATAATGTTACTTTACTATCTTTTTATGGCTGTAGCTAATTTGTTATGAATACTTACTGTAACTAGAAGTGTGATTATTAATAAAAGATTGATACGACTAATTGGCTCTGAGGTAGACATACCTAGAAGGAAAAATAAAAATTTATTTGTAAATTCAAAAATATAACATTATATTAGGAATACAAAAAAAAAAAAAAAACAATTAGGCATAAAATAAACGGTGGATTCCAAACTATGTATCCAATTTCGATTATATTTTTCGTTTGATATAAACAAAAACGATTGGCCCTTAAGTAAAATGAAGAATGAACATTACTGCCTGAACAGAATGGAAGACGGAGCTGCAATAGATGTTAAAAATGCTGCAATGAAAGTTAAAATTTGTTTAACTCTTGCAACTACAGTTGCAGCATTTTTGTCATCTATTCCGGCTCCGTCTCCCATTCTGTTGAGGCAGTTATGCTGTCATCAAGAACGTTTACCAGCACAGATGTCTTGGACAAAACGTTATTGCACCTAGACAGCTACAACTTTGTGGTAGATAGAAGACTAGCTTACCTGCGCACCCCTGGGCTCTGTTCTCACTTTACTTACTTTTACTAATCACTGCTTTTTCAGCTTTTGGGTAGCGAAGTACAAAGGCCTGTCTTTATCAACTTAGGTGTTCCTTATAATTAATAAAAAAATATGTCTGTGTATGCTCCTACTCTGTTTTCGACCCAGAATATATTAGAGTCTAACTCTGTGGGAAAGCAAGCACATTAGAAGAAGACAGTGGCACACGTAAAAGGAAAAATGGAAGAGGATCACAACCAACATCGTGTGTGAAACTGGATAAAGCTACATAGCTAGGCTGGAGAAACATACCAAGGTCCAGGTCTACACTGGACTGGTGCTGCTTAAACACTAAACCCAGTGTTGCCGAATCGAAAAAAAAACTGTCATGATTCTTATCATGATTTACCAAAAAAAAAAAAATCATGAGATAATAAAAACAAAGAAAACTTATATTCACCCAAATATTGTGCTTATTTAATTTTTATTTATATAAAAAAAAAACAATTTAATAAAATTTTAGAAAAAAAAAATTAAATTAACAAACTTAAAAATATGTACTTATTGATACTTTTCGGCATATTGCAGGACAAAGTGGAAAAAAAATGTCCATTCGTAAAGTTTGCGGATATTTTTTACAAGAACAAATTAAAAATGGAAGTACTAACTTCACGCTACAGCCTTCACCAAGTTAAATGTTTGCCATTAAAGTGGCATATTTTTATAATCTTTTCGGCATTTAGCAGCATAAACTGAGCACAAAACAGTTCAATTTTATTTATTAAGAATTGGCAAAATTAAAAAATAAAAATCGTTTTTAAAATTTTAAAGTTTCATTTTTAAAGTTGAGCACAATCCACAAAAATAGCGGTGCTAATTTCACGGTAATAAAAATGGATATCCTCTAAAAGCCATACACTCATCATAATTTTTTTTAATTTTGCAGAATGCAGCACAGGTTGGGCACAACACCAATTTTTTTAACGATAATCCAAAATGGCGGTACCTACTTCCCACCCATCTCATTTGCATCCATATAATCAGAGTCGTAAATAACTGTAGTTCAAAGAAAGCCCGCTTTCCTTACTAATTTTTCAAAAATGCAACCGATCTATTACCCTTATCGAACTCACAAAAACATTTTAATTGATTTTCAATTGGGGCAATTTACAATCATGAAAAACATCATATCTCCGATTCTACGGTTAAGGTTGCCAACCGTACTCTAAAATAGGGTATTGTACTCTATTTCATCAAAGTGTACTCTATGATTTATCTATGATGATCCGATTTGACAAGTTGACAGTTAAATAAGTCGGTTGCATTGAAATTTAGCTCCAAAGTATTTTATCAAATTTAATTAAAAATAGTGCATTAAAAATTCTAATTCTGTCAATAAACGAGGTATATTCAACCCCCACGATTTTATCTTTGAAGTAAGTTATAGAATTTAAGATATAATTCAAATTTGAAGAAAAAGAGGCCCAGCAGCAGCTATTACTCGTTAAAAATTTCATGGATAATCGCACTATCGGTGAAATATCTCCAGAAGCATATCCAGAAACCAAAAGAAAGCAAAGCATTGAGATGTCAGTGAGAACTATGTCCATTTGTGATCTAAGTCGACTTCTTGATGTGCTTTCACACAAAATGGCGGTTTTTCATGAGAAGCAATTGGAACTTGAAAATAAAGTGATTGCAGAAGAACATTGTGAAAGGCTCGAGATGCAAATAGATCAACTAACGCAAAAACTGACTGACAAAAATATCTTTGTGCACTTGCCAAAGCAAATGTGAATCCCTTGAATCAGGCAAAGGAGCTCTGCCAAAGCTTGACCCAAGGTGGCGAAAACATTGTTGAATCTGTCCGGCTAACTCACAAAAACAACACTAATAACAACGAATTTAATCATCTAGTTGTGACATTGAAACACAATTCGGATGTTTACACCATTCCTTAAACTCAGGTGTTTCTGAACGCACCCACAAATGTCTACACATAATACATGAGAAGCCGATGTGACAAGTTGTTGGAGCTGGGGGCTCCTTCCTTCGTTTCTTCGACTTTGTAAAGGATCTCCCAAACCAACGCGAATGCGGAGCAACGACGATTTTTTGTTGTTGTTTAGCTTTGTGTATTTGTCATATATTGTGAACGATTCGCTGCGAATCGCTCCGAATTTTCGCGTTGATTTGGGAGAGCCTGATTGTTGTTTTTTTTTTAGAGAACTTTTGATTAAAATTAATGATGAAAACAATGACACCAATCGTGAATGGATCGTAAGAAAAAACTTCAAAAGAACTGCAGGACGATTGATTAAAGAACACAGATTTGTATTAAAAAAATACCTTTACTGCAGAAGAATGTAAATTTATTTTCAAAAAATGTCCTGTCAACATTCCCTAATAGTAAGAGAGCCAGTCTTTTGGTTATGAATGTAAAGTTAAGTGGTAAGGGCTTCATTAAAATTAAACAAAAATAAAACTGATTTATATGAACGTAGAGTTACAATGTTTAGACTTTCATAATTATAATTTATAATCATATAATAAAACAACAAACATTTGTATGTTGGAAACTTTTTTCTTATAGGGTTGTACCCTATTTCTTCTTAAAAAAGTTGGTAACCCTATCTACGGGTGACTCTACGCAATATTCACAGGTATACAGACTTCAAAACTGTCTTAAATTCTATTAATAGGAAAGTTATATTCTACAAACCCAACACCCTTGGTTTTTCAATGAAAATTCTAAAATGTGGAATTGTCACATTTTCAACGAAGGAAATCAGACTACGGTTTAAGATAGAGATATTTTATCTAAAATCCAAATGGTTTTAGACGTTAATATAACTAAGGCAAGGTTGCGTTCTTAGTCCGCTAATATTTTCATTACTTTTGTATGACCTTGGAAAATTTCACTGGGAGGAAAACATTTGAAACAAGAAAATTAGACAAAAACAATGGTAAATCTACGAAAAAATTCCTACAAAGTTAAATTTTGAAGATATTTGGTATGACGTGTTAAAAAGTTCCTTAAATCTGGGCCAGGGCTAAATTTTTAAGGGGAATTAAGGGTAAGAAACGTGCAGGTTGGTATTTATTGTAGATAATGAATTTTGTATCATCTGTTGTGGGTAAAATAGACAATGAATGCGTTTGTGCAGGTTTTTCTAAAAAATCTGCTGCTCCTATAAAATAGTATCATAATCTCTTTCTCGAAGAACCTAATGAGCAATAATACAAATTCATTAATTCTTTGAAAAAAAATTATATTTGCTGAGATATGTACAAAAAACTGTTATATGTTCCTTTTACAGTTAAAAATCAAAAGTGTAACTTATGAACGCTATAACTTCAAAATTAATAAATGTATGGAGTTTCTAAGCTGAATTTGGCTAATTCACTGAGGTTCCATGTTGGTTTGAGGCTCAAGTAAATATCTTATAGTAGCCAATCTTTAATCATGGTTGAACTTCAGTTAACTCCAAAGTCGTTGGGTTAAAATTGCTGAGCCACGAATTAAATATTTGTACAACTGGCCCTTAGCCACCTTAAGTTAACTCTACACTTTTAAACTGGTCATAAGAAGAATACATCAAGAACTACTGGAAAAAATTCAAGTTTCCTCACGAAATAATTCTCGTAGGCAAAAGTTTAATTAGCCAAACAGGGAACACTTAAAATCTATTCAGACATAATTTCTAGGCAAGTATGTCCTTAAAAGTGTAATCACTTAACATAATCAAAAGACTTAAAGTTAAAAGAATACAATATTTAAGACTTATTTGAAGTCATTGAAAAATCCTTTTACAAAGAATTAATTTTTTAAGTTTTTTTGGCTGCTTAGCTTCAAGATTGCTTGAAGTAAAAAGACAAAGTAGTCAAAATACTGCAGTTTATTAACTGCAATTAAAAGACTTCAAAGAATGCATTCTTTCGAAAGAATTCAAGGAGTCTTTAGTATTGCATTCTTTTAACTTGTACACTTTTCATTGCGCTAGATGATCGCAATATTGAAATCTTCTAAATTGAATGTGATTTAATCGTTGAAGTAAAATTATTGTCAAAAAACTGTACTCGCGAAAACAAGTTTAATGACAGGAATTTCAAAAAACGAAATCCAAAGCTTTTTGCATCCTCTTATAACTCTGGTAGAGGTTTGATGTTAAATACCCTGCATTGGTATCTGGTAGAGTGGGACACAACTTGGCTTACTTGAACATATTAAGATCTTTTATTTTCCCCATCAAGCTTTCCGGAGCCTATCAAAAGTTAAATCCTTACTCTATCAACATTAATGGTTCTCCTATATAGTCCAAAATAATAAATATAGTTTACAAACTCACCCGAGCTAAGCAGCATTTGATTGTTTAAATTTTCATCATGCACTAGGACGGCACTTAATGTTGTCTCTCGTTTAAGTTTCGGATATTTGTCGATTTCTGCAACACATTTTAACTGCAAACTCCTTCCTGAATTAAAGTACCTCGGTCCATTGAGATAGAAGTGCACTTGCAAGGTTTGCTTTCTCAAGTTATAGTCGTGCGCTGGTATGGTCTGTTCAATTCTTGGTTGTAGTTCACCCGGAAATGCCTAAAATCAATCCCATCGAAACAAACAAACAAAGAACCAATAATAACATTATCAATAGTCAACATCCAAGTTTTGGAAAATTATAAGTCGGTTTTTTCATCAATTAAGAACTCACCCTCTCACCATTTATATACCACGTCAACGTTGCTGGTGGACTTGAGTAATCGGATGAGCAGTTTGCTGTGACGAATTCATCAAGGCGGTACATTGAGTGGAAGCTGCTTATAAGCGGATTATTTTGCGGCAGAGCTGAAATGAATCAACAAAGAACGAGTCAATAGACATACAAAGGTAGGTATATAAATTTGTAAATGTATCTACGGCGACATCGACAAGCAGGAAAAATATACAAACAGGGATTCTCTGCTGTTTCGTACGATGTTTGAGAATATAAAACATTGAGGTGGTTTAATGCGACGACACACACAAAGCTATACTTAATTTGCTTCCAAAGAAACAAACACTTTCACTAGCTCTTTCTCCGTTAAAGGGGCTAAGCAGCTAAGAAGATTTTCGAACAAAAATTTCGAGAAAAACCTTTAAGTACTCTGTTTATGTTTTGAATTACTTGATATCAGCAAAAGACCGACGACGACACAGGATGAGTAGGTAGGTAAATTGGTTTGTGGAAAAGTCTTGATTGTCATAGGTTAGAAATAAGAAATATGTAAATTGACAATCCTATTCAATAATTGTTTTGCGAACAATTAATTAGGCTCCAATTAGAATTTTCAGACAATCATTTTACAACTTGAGAAAAAGCGTATTATGTTGTAAATTAAGAGAAGAAAAAATTGCTTAAAATTAATAACAATGATATTATAATTATTTGAACTCAATTTGCCTAGCTGCTAATAATGATGTGTAACATCTTAACAATCGGTACAAGGAGAAGGACTTTCTTTGAGATTTTTTTCTTGAAAACCGATTCCTTTTACAAATTTCTTCCTTTTTTAAGGACAAAATTGATAAAATTTGACAATTATGGTCTTTTGAATTTGTAAAGTATTTAAAATCTTTAATAAAGGGTTTTTCAACAGGGACGCTTCAAAAGTGGAGTGGCAGGGACAGCAAACGACGCCATATTTCTTGCCTCTCTTTTGACATTTCTCTTCAGTAAGGTTTGCCATTTCATGATGGAAAGATGTTCAAGCCAACAATAAGTCAAAATTATTAAAATTTAGTACCGAAATTGGCAGTCAGTGGCCTCAACGTTAAGAGCTCTACGTCCAATTTATGGTCGTCATAATCGTCCTAGCAGATCAACAATTGAGCGTCTAGTGGAAAAATTTGAATCCACAGGCACAGTACAAAATGTTCCCGTGCCAGTGAGACAAAGAAGTGCCCGTAGTGCGAGAATATTGCTGCCACTGAGGCTTCAGTTGCAGAAAGCCCAAATGTGTATATCACACGTCGTTCTCAAGCGTTGGGCATAGCTGGCTTCGTCAATAAACAAAATATGCGGTATTGTTCAGACAGCAATCTACACGTACTCCATGAGTAATTATTGCATCCCGAAAAAATTACGGTTTGGTGTGGTTTGTGGGCCAGCGGCGTCATTGGGCCGTGCTTCTTCCGTGATTATCAAGACCGGCACGTTACTGTGAATGGGGATCACTACCGTTCAATGATAACCGAATATTTTTGGCCCCAATTGGATGATATGGACTTGAAGGACATGAAGTTCCAACAGGACGGCGCCACAAGCCACACAGCGAATGTCACAATCAATTTATTGGAAACCAAGTTTGGAGAACGTGTTATCTCACGAAATGGTATAGTCGCTTGGCTGCCTCGGTCGTGCGATTTGACGCCGTTAGATTATTTCCTGTGGAGCTACGTCAAGTCTATGGTCTATGCCAACAAGCCAGCGACGATTGATGAACTTCGTAGGAATATCGAACGTGAAATTGCAGTAGTATCGGCCGATTTATGCTTGAAAACCTTCGAAAATTGGCTTCAGCGTCCGGACTTCTGCAAGCGTGCCCGTGGTGGTCATGCAAAAGAAATCGAGTTCCATAAATAATGGCATTAAACGTACTTTCACAAGAATACAAAGTTTCTTTGATATCCAAAACCATTTGGGTTTTATTTAAAAAAACTTTTGTAACGCTCTTATTGAAAAACCCGATATTAAGTGGTTGATTTAGGCGGCTGAAATGGACAGATGGTAGAAAAAATAGCTATCGGTTATTACACTATAGATCCGAAAATGACAAATTTCGACTGGAAAAGTAGGAAAATAGTGAAAACCTAAAATTTCGAAATTATTTCGGTGGTGATATCAGAAAATTCCATTTGGTATGTGAAGACGAAACTATTGTAAGGAATCACAAATATTACAGAATCGACATTCGGCTAATGTTCTACATAACTCCCGGAAATGAGATTTTCAATACGTTTAACGGTTGAGTTATTTATGGAACCTTTTATGAGTCTGAAGTTATTAAAGCAACTTGGACGAATCGAAAAATTGAAAGGAGGAAAATTTACAGAAAATAAGGTGTAAAAAGTGCAAATTTGCTGTTCAAAATTTTCTATGTGCTTTGACAAAAAAAAAATATTGCCGTATTAGGAAAGCACCCTACTACATTAAAAGAACTTTTACAAAACGCTTTAAATAGGCTAACCAATTGGGCTAACCGGTGTGGTCTGGGTGTCAACCCTCATAAAACAGAATATGTTCTTTTCTCTAGGAAATATAAAATTTCTCATGTAGATCCCCCTTCTATAAAAGGTATTCCACTAACATTCACTGATCAAGCAAAATATTTAGGTATTATTTTTGATAACGCTTAACTGGAAACCCAATATTCAAGAAAGAGTTAAAAAGGCCACAGTGGCAGTCTTCTCATGCAAAAAAGCCGTTGGGAATAAATGTAGTCTTCAACCTCGTATTACTCATTGGCTATAAACTTCGGAGATTGGACCGATTCTCACTTATGGCGTTGCAGTATGGTGGAAAGCTCTAAACAAGCCGGTAAACTGCGACAAACTAAGCAAAGTACAACGCTCGGCTTATTTATGTATGAGTGGTGCGCTTCACACGACGACCTCTGCCGCTCTAGATGTTCTGCTATATCTGACGCCCCTCGATATTTATAGCAAACAGGTAGCTGCAAATACAGCAAAACGCCTAAAAGCTTCTACACAATGGACCCACAATAATATTGGCCATTGCATCATTCCAAATTCATTCAGATCACTACCAAGTCACATTGATTAAACCATCCCAAAACCACAATGCGGTAAAAACTATCAAGTCACCATTCCTTCTAGAACCTTCTAGGAGGATATGACTTTCTTGGATGATGTATCGGTTCATTCCTACACAGACGGATCGAAAACTTATGAAGGGGTGGGTGGCGGTGTGTATTCAGAAAAACTAAAATTAAGTCTCTCATTCTGTCTTCCAAATCATTGTAGCGTGTTCCAGGCGGAACTTATGGCGATTAAAGAAGTCTTATCTTGGCTAAAAGAAAATGTGATATCAGCCACAGATACCCGCATCTTCTCGGATAATCAAGCAACTATCAAATCTCGGGAATCTGTTTCTACTAACTCTATTTATAACAGTTCCAAATTGCCTTTCATCTCTCTTGGAGATGGCACAGCAGTTTAACATTAACCAGTGTTGGGTGCCGGGGCACAGGGACATCCCAGGTAATTGTTAGACCGATGAACTCGCTAAAAGTGGAACAACTCTATCTCTTCTACCTAGGTCCGTCAAGATAGCACTGCCACAAATGAAAACCTAATGATGCAATAGTTAGGTGCTACTTAAGTGCTGCAATCTTAGCTGAGCACTTAATTAACTTCCCTCTCAAACCTGTGGCGGTGCTTAGGTTAGGTAAGGTTACAAGGGGAGATGATGTGGTTTCCCACATCACCTCACTCGGATCTCCAAGGATTCATTGTGCTCCCAGGATATAGGTAAAGGAAGTGGGAAGGGAAATAGTGGAAGTCTTAGGAGTTGGGTGCCTCCCTGAACCATCCTGAGTTCTGAATGAATTTCAGGATGCCACTTAGTGGCAAAAATGAGAAGTCGCCCAAATCGTCAGTAAAAATATTCTCCGAGGGCTGTTTTCCAGGTTCTGGCTAAGCTGGGGCATTCACACAGAAAGTGATACGAGCCCTCCTCCACCTCTTCGTCCTGACACCATCTACAAAGGTCAGAGGAGCTTATGCCCATCCTGGTCATGTGGGTTCCATTGAGTTGTGACCCGATAGGATTCCAATTAAGAGAGACAGTTGAGGTCTTCTTAGCTTAAGTAAGTGCTTTGGTTTTTCCTTAGAAATATCTGGCCATAGATTCCTTAAAACCCGACACGTATCAATTGTTGACCATCTGTCGTTGGCGGCCTCAAGGAAGCTTTGATGAATTTTGTTTTTCCTTTGTTCGAGTGGCATAAGTACCCAGGGAACAATTTGGCTCGGTTCAAGTGATGAGCCTATTTTGGCCAGTTCATCTGCCATTTTACTGCCGTAAATGTCATTGTGTCCTGGGACCCACCTAAGGGTAACTGAATTTGTCTCGCCGAGCAATCTCAATTCATTACGGCAACGATCAACCTGATTTGACTTCGTGACTATTGACGAAATGGCCTTAAATGTCAATGTTTTTATTTATCAGTTCACATGTGGAAAGATATTTTGTGGCCTCATAAGCTGCAAGCACTTCCGCTTGAAAGACACTGCAAAAGCTTGGGAGCTTTATTGATCTGTTTATGGGTGGGTTAACTGAGAAGATACCTCATCCTACCCCAGCTTCCATTTTGGAACCGTCTATAAAGACCGATACATGATTTATATTTGAGACCCAGTTTTCCTTCCTGAGATCCCTCGTTGGGAAGTCTGTCAGTGCGACTGGGCTAAAATCTAAGTACGGTGAAATATAGTCCGTTTTAACGTCTTACTTGACGTCAAGATAGCACTGCCACAAAAAAAATCCAAAAATATAATTATGCAGAAGTTACCTCCTACATAAATGCTGCAATCTTAATCTCGGAATGCATCTCAAAAGTGGATTTCAAAATCCGAAAATGGCTAAAAATTATTTTACATTGAAAATTCTGGTTCTTAAAGGTCCCTCCGAATGCTTTTGCAAAAAGGTGCATATCAATTTTTTACCCCCACTCTTTCATTCCCAAGCATGCTTGTGGAAGCTTGTGAAGGTAGGTAGGTAGAGATGGCAGTCGCTAGCTCTGGCCTCACGACTCAATTAGCGCTGGAGTGCGCCGTTTTGATACCAATTACTTGTGTTAACCTAGTAGGGATTTAATACGGAATTATATGGCTTTATAGACTTTAACGGACTATTGTTAGAGCCATTTAGTCGCATTCAGAAAGATAATCAGATCTTTGATTTTCTTCTCAGAAAGCTCTTTTGGGTCATCGAGGAAGGCCTTTCCAAAAGATGACAATCTAGAATTGGCTAAAGCAGGGCAGTTGCAAAGAAAATGAACTACAGTTTCTTTTTCTTGAGGGTCTCCACAGCTACGACAGTGCGAGTTGTAGGGGATTCCCAGCCTCCTTGCATGCTCCCCTATGGGGCAGTGTCCGGTGCATATTGCTGTGATCCTGGCTATATCGCGCCTGGGTCTGCATATAAGATCGTTAGAACGAGTTTTGTTATAGGATGGCCATATCATTCTTGATATGACACAGATTATGACACATACATTTACCGCTAGTGAGCTATGAAAGGCCGAGCCTTGCTCAGACTTGATAGTTCATCTCGACATTTCTGGACAAGTACAGAGGTGGATGTAGCCGATTTAATAGCCTTAATGGCAGCCTGGCTGTCGGAGCAAATTGCTGTGTTCCTGAATTGATTATGGTTTGATTTGAGTAACTTGCATGCTTCCCTGATTGCTAGTAGTTCAGCTTGAAATACGCTAGCAAAGTCTGGTAGTCTGAGGGACTTGGATATATTAAGGGTCTTAGAAAAAATTCCAGAACCAACACCGCACTCCATCTTAGACCCATCAGTGAAGATTATAGTGTCGTAGTCCTTCGTAACAATGTCATTTTTCCAATCCTCTCTGGTTGGAAAAACGGCTTTAAAGTCCCCGCCTAGGCCAAGAGGGGGAATACAGTAGTCGGTGTTCGTTAGAAAAATATCCTGAGGAATCAATTTTGTTATATTTCCATGACCATAGGGTTTTGAAAACCAACAACTAGATTCTTTTAGTCTTACAGCACTGCATGCCGCTAGATATTTTATATAAAGGTCGAGTGGTAGAAGGTGCAGGATAACGCTTAGGGCATCTGTTGGACAAGTTCGAAGGGCTCCTGTAGTGCCGACGCTAGCCGTTCTTTGTACCTTCTTGAGTTTTTCAATATTATATTGTTTGCTAAGTGCAGGCCACCACACAATCGATCCGTATGATAAAATCGGTCGAACCACGGCAGTGTACGTCCACAAGATCATCTTCGACTGTAGGCCCCACATCTTACCAAATGTTTTTCTGCAGGCATAGAAAGCTATGCAGGCTTCCTTAACCCGTTCTTCAATATTTACCTTCCAATTCAATTTGGGGTCAAGAATAACTCCGAGGTATTTTGCCTTAGAAGATAAGGATAGAGTTTGTCCGTTAAGTTGAGGTGGGGTGAAGGTAGGTATTTTAGTCCTGGTAGTAAAGAGCATCAGTTCCGTTTTACTCTGATTAACCCCTAGTCCACTACTTGTGGCCCAGTTGCTAACTTTTTTCAGAGCCGACTCAGTGATTTCGCTAATCACTGTGGCAAACTTTCCTGAGACCAATAAAACCAAATCATCAGCATACGCTACTACTTTCACACCACTACATCTTAGCTTGACAAGAATTTTGTCCATGACTAAAAGCCATAGAAGAGGGGAGAGGACCCCACTTTGGGGTGTTCCTCTACTAACATTCTTGTGAAACTTGTGGAACTTGTGGCGGTGCTATCTTGACGTTAAGATAGCACAGAAATAACCTCTTAATTAGTTGGTTATTGTGTGCTGTAATATGAACGCACGACTCAATTCAAGTGACTTTGAAATGCACCTTAACCAGTTAAGCCAAATAACCTAAATCATTTAAAAAAGACCCCACAAGAAAAATTTCCCATGTCCAAGAACTTTCCAAGTTCTTTTCAAAAAGGTACAACTTGAATTTTTATTCAAAAAGGTACAACTTGAATTTGTATTCCCACCCCTTCATGGTCAAACAGGCCTGTGGACCTTGTGTGGAACTTGTGCTGTTATGGGGCAGGCGTCAAGATAGCATCGCCACAAACGAAATTCGAAAATCTTATGATGCACTAATTTCGTACTTTTTTCCTTCCTTCCTCAGGATCAAGCATTTATCCCGAGAAAGGCAGCAGGTTTTATTAGGTAGTTAGGAACCAGATGTAAGTGCCCAAAACTCTAAAAAGCGTTTAAAAATGTTACTTGGCCCTCTTTGAATTTTTTGTAGTACTTTGGGAAAAACATATCTATTTCTAGTTGGCAGCGGCTGGGAATCGAAACTTTTCAAAAACGCTTCATTTATCAGAGTTTCGTCAAAGCCGATATGCTCAAGCAATCTATGGTCAGAAATTTCTGTGAACAAAAACAGAGTTTAGCTACTGAAGAATGCTCGGAGTGGGCATCAGCTCTTTTGTTACTAAGAAATATTTTGAAATTCATTCAGAATTCAGAATGGTTCAGGGAGGCAACCCATTCCCAAAACTTCCACTGGCTCCCCGTTTCCAACACAACCTACATCCTGGGGAGCACAATGGATCCATTGAGATCGATAAATAAGTAATTAAAAAAGTGGATTTAAAAGTTGAGATAAAGTTTCGTTAAGCTTAAGCTTGGGTGCGCCGGGCTTGTGTTGAATATAAAGTTGGTATAGCGTTTTATTGGTGCTTGCACTGCTGCGCTAACTATAAATACCAATACTCTCTTTTACAAAAATGTGAATAGTATTTTAATGCTATTCTGAGACTTTTCCAAGCTGCTCTCATCAAATATTATGTAAAAATTTACTTTTCCAAGCAAAAAGTGGCAAAGTTAGTAAAACCCTAGAACTTGTGATAAGGAGGAATTAAACCAGAATAACTTAAGTTTACTAAAAAATATTTTTAACTGAATATTTAAAAGTCCTCAAGTATTGCACCTATACATTCCTAAATACATACATACGAGACTGAAGACCTTCATATTTTAAACAAACTCTTATTAAGTATACAACCCGTTTGGCATATGTACATCTTCAGATAAAAAATTGCAACTTTAAAATAAAATTTGCTATGAATTGTCACGACGTGAGTTCTGAATAAAAAATTTTTATACATATAAACACAAATAATATGTCCCTTCTAAGAACTAAGATTTCCTTTGAAAGAAACAAAATTTCAAATAAATCTATCTGCTTGTCATGTGAGATTTTATGACATTTTCTTTTTATTTTTATAAAATTTTACATTAAAACGAAGAAAAGAAAAGACACAAAAGTGCAAACGAAACATACCATAATGCATTTGACATGAATGATAAGAGATATCCTCTTGAGTTTGCACTTCTCGCAAGAAAAGCATATGCACTTGGAAAGGACTTTTCACACCAACTATATCTTATATACGATGAATATACATTCATACAAAAGTACATACAAAATAGAAGAAGTGCCACTGCGAAAAATGATATCCATAGTCCATCCAGCATTTCATAGTCAGTCAGTGTTGCTGTAGCCAGCATAGTAATATTTCAAAAACTCAGTTCCAAGGACCAAGACACTTTGAACCGATGACGACGACTCGACGACAACGACAACGACGACCGACATTTGCACGAACTGGATAAATGAATGGGGTGAAGATTGAGTGGATTCACTCTGCGCCTGAATGCAGTTGAACTGCTGCACACAATAAGAGCTCGTAAAACATGAAAATCCTTGATTTATGAGGCCTCGTTAATCTTTTCCATTCAGATTATGGCCATAAATGATGATACAATGGTATATCGTTCTTCATTATCTTAATGATCGATGCATGACGTTCAAGAGCGATGAAAACCGAACATTCAAAAGATTTCAACTTGAAAAAAAAATAAGAAATCACAAAAAGGGTTAAAACATTCTACATTGCCAGGAAACACAAGACCACGATATTAAATCCGATTATGATTATTTAACCTTAAAGTTTTTTCATCAAGGAAATGATAACTTACCTGCAACAGTCATGTTTGCAGTTTTGGTTGCGAGTGGAAAATGTGGTGCATCACCGGATACCTCACATCGGTACACACCTGATGATTTTTTTCCTTGCAAATTTAATTCAATTTGACACGAAAATTCGTTGCAGAAATTTTTGTTTTCACTGACCAAAACACCACCAACTGGAAATTTCATGTAAACTGGATGCATCATGGGTGAGTATCTGAAATTAAGTAAATAAAGTTACAGAAATATGTGTGTTTTTTGCAAATTGATGTAATTTAATTTAAAGTTTTGTACGATTTTATTATGCAGTGATTATTAATTTTTTTTTTTTTTTTGAGCATAGCCCGACTAATAAAGAAAATGAAGGAATGCATCACAAATATTTGTAACAGGCTGCCCTACCAGCATAACATATTCTATTGATCGGGGAGAAATATTTCGTAATTGAAAATTTTAAGATGTAATTTTGAATATTTGTTTGCCATACGTTAGACCCTATGTAGTTATTGAAAGCAAAGTGGGAAATGAAGAAGCAGGTGGCATTTACCTGAACAAATGTTGTTCGAAAAATTGTTGTGAATCGTACGCGTCAAGAGTGTCAAGTTAGCAAAGCAACTCTGACGAGTTGTTGTTGCGCCACCAAATTTTTTTTTTCATGCTAATCGACAACTGCAATCGGGGCCTTTGTTTTTGTCACGGATCGAAAAATGGAAATACACATAATTTGTCGTTAATTTGTGGTTGATTAGTTGTGAAAATTTCAAATTTGTCATTCTTTGGTTTCGTATTTTATTTTTGAAAAGTGGCAAAAACTCCTAAATTTTAATATTCTAGTGCTTAAAAATTTGCCTTAATTAGTCATTAATTAGTTGTGAAAAATAAATTTTGTCATGTGATGTTTTCTATGTCTATTTTATTAGTTTTTTTTTATGAGTGTCAAGTTAGGAAAGCATCTTTGACGAATCGAAAAATGGGTAGATGGATTATTTTCCATTAAATAAATAAATAAATAAATAAATTTGGTGGCAAAAGAGCTCGTGGAGAACTAAGGCCTAGTGACTTACAACTCTCAACTATTCCTGTGTGCGTGTTGTTGGCAGCAATGGAGGGGACCTATAATTTTTGCCGAGTCCGAACGGCTAATGAGAACCACTTATTTATGACAAGTATACTATAGAGGATTTGTCAGTTCTTCGCAAGAGGCAGTACCTCGGGAAAAACATTTCTGTTTTTAGGTGGCAGTGGCCGGGAATCGAACCCAGACCTTTGGCATGACAGTCCTACGCACTAACCTTTATGCCACGAGGTACTACATTTTCCATTTATCAGTCGTTAACATTTATGTATAAATAGATAAGAAGTTTTTACCGAAAAAACATAGAAAATGACAAATTCGAATTTAGTGTGGCATTAGCTTGACAATTTGCCGTTAGTAAGTCTTAGCATAAAAGTTAGCATAAAACTACCTCAAAAAGTGATAAAAACTGTTTAAACCGAATAGTTTATGACGTTAATAAGTTTTGACTGTTAAGAATCTATCGTTCTATGTTTCTTTTCGAAAATTGGTTAAAATTTTATACTTTGCCTTTACAGAATCAATTTTTGTGCGATGTTTTCTATGTTTTTCCGTTTTATTCTTCCTAATTCATATGAAATCAGGAATGAGCTCCGGAAAAGTTTTAAGATTTTAGTATATGGAAATATTTAAATTGAGTTATAATTTTAATATAACTGGTTATTTATTATATGTGATGTTTTCTTTGTTTTTGTTTCAGTTTCATAATTCATATGAAGTAACATTCGAAAAGGCTTTAAAATTGATTATATTGAACTTTTCATTGCTTTGTTTCGCTTTTACAAAGTCAAATTAGGTTTTGTTGAAAACTACATAGAAAACATCGCATGAAAAAAACTATTTTATCACAACTAACTTACGGCTAATTAAAGGGAAATAATTAAGTAATAAAATGTTATGTATAAACATAAATTATTTGGCCATAAACCATTCGGTTTAAACAGCTTTTATCTCTTTTTGATGTAGTGCTATGCTAATATAATGTGAAGTTAACAAGGAATGCAAGAAAAAAACCTATGAAACCTAATTCAAGACTAGCTAACGAAAAATTATTAAGCCATTAACCATTCGGTATTAGCAGTTTTTAGCCCATTTTAGGTGATACTTTCCATACTTGCGTTTTTTTAACAATAAACACAGAATATATGGGATTTTACTTAAACCTAGGAAATCAAATATAATATCACAAAAATAATAGTAGCTAGATTTTAAAATAGTTGTTATTTAAATTCAAAACACATACGAGTATCACAAAAATATATGAAGTGAAACAAAAAAGTATAAAAAACATATTTAGACTTATTGTGAGCTTCATGTGAGCAACATTCCACGCGGAAAATATGACATTTAATTTTCGCCTATTGTGAGTTTCACCCCAAAAACGAAAATTCCCTTTTTTGTGATAACTTATTTCGGATATGCTCTTATGAGCTAAAATTGTCACTTATTTGACCTTTGTGCAAGTTTTTTGTTTATTTTTGGCCAAGAGAAATTCAAGCCACACTCACAATACCTTCTTAATTTGGGCGGAACAAACATTTTTCGAGTGAAAAATTTTCATGTGAAACACACAATAAGGCTGACAAATATAAAAATAAATAATTAACTCATTGATTTAGTGAATTTTTTTTGCACCGCTTGTACGTATAGCTTGTCCGGCCCTGTATCACGCAGCAAAGAACAGAAAAAAGAAGGAAAGAAAACAGTGCGTGATTGGATTAAATTTTTCACAACTCATTAAGGACTTGAAGTTTTTACCGCTTTTCGAGATTCGTCAAGTTAGCAGCCCAAGGGGCGCAGATTTAAGTTTGGCAACAACATTTAGAGAAAAAAGTCAGGTGAATAATTAACCAGGGTACCGTTAAAATTAAAAGGTGTATAATCCCATATAAAGTTACAGATATTTCAGAAATTTACCTGATTTATATTAAGTGCTAAATCAGCCTGGTATATTCAAATTGATTTAAGAAGATGACCTGTTATTTAAACACTAAATTCTGGTAAACAAGAAATTTTGACAAGCAACTATAGCGATAATTTTTACTGAGATAGTGTTTTTTTAACACTGTATGTTATGAATTTCTATTTTATAACAAATCAAGTTGAAGTAACGTTTTATATGGTAATTTTTACAATGTTAGCTTGTTGAATTTAGCCTTGCCTCATATTAAATAAACACTCTGCCAGTTCATTTCAACGTGACACCAGTGTTAAATTACATCCGCACACAAGCCATCCAAACAAAATCAGTTTCTACTTATTGACATTTGGCTTTTGTATGTAGCGAGGTGGCCCACGGAATGCATGCTATTTCTATGTGTGAGAGGTTCGCTGTTCAATACTAAGTAAGTATCACAAAGTATTTTTTTTTTTTTTTTTTTTTTTTTTATCCGATGGAAATCTTCAAAAGACACTCGCTAAGAATCTGTACCAAGTAGTGTGGGACTCTTACCGCACTAAAACCACCGGTGAATGATTTTTCTTTCTTAATTTATCAGTCGCATTGTGGGAAGTTTAAGTTATAACACTTTCCATAGCTTTTTTTTAGACCTTCAGCTCATGAGGCTTGGTTCTTTTTAATCTCCGAACATTGTCTCGTACATTTAAGACGGTCTCCATATCGGAGTTGGTATGACTTTGCAGTCGCTGATTGTGTGATACAGCGTGTTTTTTAACTACTTCTGTAACCATTTCAATTTGAAGGTCACGATGTAGATCGCTATTTCTTCTATTTGGAATTTTTGGATGGGTTCAGCATTTGTTTTCTTTGTACAGCCCCATAGTTTGATGCCATGTGTCCAAACGGGATTCAGTACTTGCTTATATAACATCAGCTTGTTCTGGATAGATAGGTCAGAGTTCTTTCCTAGTAACCAGTACATTTTTCTGTACTTCAAGTTTAGTTCGTCTTTTTTCTTTTTGATGTGCTCTTTCCATTTAAGCTTTGCATCCAAAGTCATTCCAAGGTATTTGGCAGTTTTGGAGTAAGGTACTGTTGTACTGTTTATAAGAATTGGAACATTGTTTATTTTTTGTTTGTAAAGTTTATATGCGTCGATTTTGTTTCATTTAGTTTCTGATTCGCCATTTTTGCGTCCAATCACTAACTTTATCGACTGCATTTTGCAGTTTTTGTGTAGCCTTCGTAACGGATTTATCTGGCACCAATATTGCAATATCATCAGCAAAGGTGGCCATGATAGCGTTGATGTCCACTGGAATATCCCTTGTATATAACAGATACAGGGTTGGTCCTAGGACACTTCCTTGTGGTACACCGGCTTCAATTTTCTTTAGTTCCGAGTAATTTTGGTCGTACCGTACTCTAAAGAGTCGGTTCGTAACGTAGGATTTCAGTATTTCGTAGTACTGCCTGGGAAGATCCCTATGCAGTTTGTACTCAAGTCCCAAGTGCCAAACCTTGTTTATTTCTAAATCCAAACTGATGGCTCGGAATTAGTCTTCTTTCTTCTATTATTTTGCTTAGTCTTTTCAGAAGCAGTTTTTCGAAAACTTTTGCCATGATTGGTAAAAGCGGTATAGGTCTGTAAATGTATTAAATCGAACCCTGGTGATTTTTTGTTAGACAACTTATGTTGACACATACCTCTTACTTCTTTGAGCGTGACAAAAGGAATTTCACATTCGTCGTTTCTATCAACAAACTGTAATGGATCTGTAGCTGTGCTTGCTGCAAATGGCTTAAAAACATTCGCGAGATGTTCAGCGAAGAGATCAGCTTTTTGTTTTGGGTTTCCGATCCATTTACCATCTTGAGATTTTACTGGCGGGTTTTGTGCCTGTGGTCTTTTTTGGCACTTAGCTGCTTTCCATAAGGAGTATTTCGTTGAAGTATTCGCTGTCAGACTTTTGAGGAATCTACTAAGTGAATCACTTTTAAATTCACAGATTCTTTTCTTTAGTTCATTGTTAAGACGGTTTAAAACTGCCTTATCACCTGGAAATTTCGTAGCTTGCCATTTTCTTCGGGCTCTTCTTTTCTCCAAGATCAGCTCCGTTATTTCGACAGGATATTTTATTTTTTTTTTTCTCTTGAGTTCGAAATTGTTGGAGTACTTTCTTCTGCAGCCTGTTGCACATTAGCAATAAATTGTTCTACTTCATGATCAATCTGTTCAATTGTTTGCATAGGAGATCTTAGGTTTATAAAACTTTCAAGTTTATCTCTGAATTCGTTCCAGTTTGTTCTTTTGTTCACGAGCCTAGGATTACTTTTTTCTACAAAGTATTTTTAAAATAAAATAATATTCATATTAATAAACTTCTATGCTTTCAGGATAATGCAAAATAAGTTGGGCGGTAAGCAGTGTTAGAGATAGGACCTACAAGCATGGATCCAAGACATAATAATTACCAGATACAAGGTTGATTCAACATTGAATAATGTTAAATTAACTAGATCTTCATATTAAATTAACAGAACGTTGAAAATTTTATTCATGCTTTTTAACTAGATTTTCATGTAAAATTAACAAAATTTACAGGTAAAATTAGCAAGATTTTCAGGTAAAAGTTACAGTTTTACTATTTTAAGGCAGTGTTAAATTTACATGATATCATGCGGATATTAGCTGTAACCAACATTTTTTTCTCTAAGTGAAGAAATTCAAAAACTTAGTTTCAAAAGAGTGTTTTTGAAACATCTTTGTTTCGTTGAAGTTTTTGTGAAGATATTGACTGCTCTCATTTTATTTTAAATTATTTTAGTCCCATCCCAACCGTGTTATATTTCGATCATTGCTCTTGTCAAGTGAGACTTAAAATTAATAGGTGTGGCTTAATCATAACTGAGTAGCTATGTTTCAATATAACCTTAATGCTATTAGCCGTTTTTAAAAAAACAGGATTGAAACTGTTTTGCGACTTTGAACTTTTGCAACTTTGGAGTGACTCTAAAGACTCTAAAACTTAAATAAAATACTTTTGTTATATTAAAAAAAAAAACTGAATGTTTAAAATAGCAAAAAATGTTACAATAAAAATACTAATTGACTAAATTTTTCGAATAACGTAGTCTAAGACAAAAGCTAACGATTTCTCCAAGATGGATTATGGTATTTGAAAAATTCAAAAGGAATTTTGAAGTAAAATGTTTATACTTTAAAATGACTACAAACATTTTTTCGAAAAAAAAATTACCTCGACAGATAATATAACCCCAAATTTGCATTAAATAACGCATTTCTGTATGTCTTTAGATTCGAATATCTCAAAAACGTTACATTTTAGTGGAGCAATTTTAAGACCAGATTTAAGCTCAACGCATTAAAGACCATCAGAAAAGTATATCTTGGGTCATATTAAATACAAAATTATAATTTTTTTCACATAAAGTAGTTACTTAGTGCTTTCGAGTGGATTTTTGAAAACAGTAAAAAAACGTCAATTTTTAACTAGCGCTTGAATCCAAACGAATTGTCGAAGAAAAAACCTTTAACAGAGATTTATTGGAAATTGTTTATACCTTAAATGGTATTTTGATGTAATTTTTGAATAATTGGTAGTTTTTGATCCATTAGGGAAAAACTCCCAAAAAATGCATTTTTTTTCCATATTGCGTCACGAATTTTAATCACAAACCTCAGACTCAACACCCCGAAAACATTAAAGACGGGCAAAATCAAAAGTAGGTACACTGTAATTTATCAAAAATTTAAAATGTTATGCTTACTAAAGCGATGAAGTTTTTTCCTTCTTAAAAAATAATTTTCATTTGCTTAAAGTCATAGAAAAAAAAAATATTACTAGTTTTCTCCATTCAAATGGTACTTATAACAAAGTTTTAAAAACGCTTTAAAACAAAAATAAGCCTTAGGTATATTATTTTTCAATTCGCATATAGAAATAACTAGTATTTTTGTGTATTTTTGTCTTTAATGTTAGAAACTTGTAAATGTAAAATTTTAAAGATTATTGAAAATCATGCACCTGTTCAGTATTTTTCAGTTATAAATTTTCTCAAGGAAACATGCTAGAACTGATATTCACCAAAATTTGGGCCATATTACTTTTTACTTTCCAGTTACTAAATCTGAAATTGATTGGGTACAAAATCCATTTATAATAAAAAAATTCAGCCTTGATTTTGAAATATTTTGTCTTGCATTTTTGGCTATCGTTAAAGTACCTTTGCATATGAGTTTTAAATTGTAAATGAAAACTCCTATTTTGACATTTCTTTCACATGAGTGTTCGTCAATAGGCGCCAATTGTCATAAAAACGAAAAAAATGACGTTAAACTCGAGTGAATTTTTCATTTGGAGATATGTGGAATGTGTCCTGATGTTGTGGATTGCAAATAAGTGTTTGGCAGAAAATATCTCCTCGGCCACGTAGAAAATATAAAAATGCTAGATTTGACAATTTAAACTAATTTTAGTCTGTGTTTTCTTTTAAAATTTGTATAAAGGATCGTTTATTCAGTTTGTCGAAAAGTAAAAACAAGACTTTGTTGATATTTGAGCTTGGAATTACCTAAACAAATTTATTCGCATTCGCAGTTCACGGCTTAAGTAAAAAGCACTAAAGTGTTGGGGTTCCAAAATATATTTTGACTTGGTTTAGAGTTTCACAACTCAAAAAGTTTGGGAATCGCTGCCCTGACGACAGGTTTTTGTTGTTATCAAGCTCTCTCCGACTTCGTGTTGGTTTGGGGGAGCCGTAAAACGCTAAAGAACTAAACAAATATTAAAAAAAAAAATATATATATGAAAAATGACGTAAAACGAGAAATGTTACTTTGTCAATAGTTCAGGGATGTTATTTTAAATGTAAAACGACACTAACACCCTCAAGCCTTGTGTTTAAGAAGTATTTTTACGGTTATTTGACATAATGGTAGCATTTTATTCGTGTTTTTTTCTGTAAAGATGACTTAAAATTGCTAAGCTTTTAGATAAGCCACTCTGAGGGTACGAAATATGCCATGCAACCCAGTGGTGTCTTGGTTTTCTATTTTGGCAGGAGTGATTACATCAGGGGAAGCTGAATGGAACTTAAAAATTTTTGTTTGATGTTGAATTTATTTTCTAATTCTTATCAAATGGTTTAGCAATTGAATTAAATTAAACAAACATCGACTAAAAATTGTTTAAAAAATGTTTTTTCAGCTCAAATATTTCGAGAGTAAACGGTCCAGCCTTGGTTTTCACTTGACTGTCTAAAAAACTACTGATAAAGGTTTAAAACATTTTAACCATCACCAAATTTAGTCAACTATTGATGATCTTTTGATGAACTTTTATGTTTTATTTTTATTGAAAATTTTGTATTCGTAATAGGGATGGAGACTTAAACTTTGAATCTTAGCTATGACTGGATTTCTGAAACTGATATGCCATTATTACGCTAGGTCAGGTGAAAGTGGCTTTCAGTCGCAAGACTGACACACCCTTACAATAAGTTGATCAATTATAAGTCTTCATGAATGTAGGGAAGCTAATTCCTTACTTGTTAAACCAATTAGTTGTTTTCAACAACTCGCATTGCAAAAGTTCTATAAACACCAATATTAGTTAATGATTAAACTTGATTTGTTTATTTTGTTGATGAAATCCGAGTTAATGAGTAATTGTGAAAATCCTACAATATTCAATTAACAAATTTCAATTAAGACTTAAAATTAAGAATATTAAATTTGCTATAACCCTTTCTACCTCACCATCAAGTCATTTGGAATATATTTGGTGGGGAAGCTTATACTTGTTGCTTCCCTCAACAAACCTATCCAACGTATATACCTACAAATTAAAATAAACATAAATAAGCCTCAAGATCATCTTTTTTATAGCAATAGATAATAATATTCGGAGTCATATCATAAGCATTTGACAAGTACCTACCTATCTACCTACTTCACCTTTATATACATGTACCTGTCTCTCCATATTACCATTTCCTTGTGAAAACCCTTGGGTTATAATCACACAGAGTCAAACGTTGGCATTGAACATGTTGAAAATGTACAATTAATTCCCCCATCTTCAACCAAAAACACTGTCGAGCTTTGGCAATGCAGCCTTCAAGCAATTCTGGTCTGGTGACATTCTATAACATGCTTAAATAAAATACCATGTTCTCCAGATATTCATATGAATATGAACACACGTAGGTATACAACACATACATATAGAGACATTATGATTGTGATTCAATCATATAATGTTCCCTCTATCACGCTGTGTATCTTTTCATGTATCTTAACCATTAAGCAGCCATAATTACCACGTTAATAGCAAACACAAGAACAACTCTTCACATCGTTTTAATTACGTACCCTTGTGCCCGCCAGGGAGCTCACAGCCAAACGAAACGGGTGTGTGTATTTGCTAATAGAAGATACCGCTTTTTCACTTTCTTATTCCATAATAGCAAGCATCTCGTGTGTCTGTCTCAACCCATATCATCGTTGAATTGTTTCAACAACATTATCCTTAGCGGATTACAAGCAAACGGAAAATAAAGGAGAACATATTTAATCTGTGAAGGGTATAAAATATCAGGATCGAATTTAGAAAATAACAAAAGAAGGCGCGAGTCTTTGATCCAAATCCCAAATGCCTCTTGCAAGGAAGGGGTTAATTCTCTAAGAGAATCTTTTGACATGGAAAAGTGCCTGTAACCTTAGCGGTTCGAATTTAATAAAAAAAAAATAGTTTCATCAATTTCCGCTGACCTAAAACATGCTCACATGCTCTAAGGAATGCTTGAGAGTTGTGAGTTTCACGGCCTTGGATTTTCATGAACTGTTGCGCTGCAAAATTATTATTATTACATGTTTTAACTGAACAATTAATTGCAGTATTTTACATTTTTAAATAAAAAAAAACACTTGTTAATACACCAGGAACCTGTAATACAACTACCTACTTGAATTAGAAGTGAGTTTATACAGGTTTAGCACATTTCCACCCTCCAAATCGATTCAGGTTTTCTATGGCTCACCAATTACTAAAACTAGCTTACCAAATATAGATAACATGTTTGTTTTTGCAAATGTCCCAAATGCCAAACTCCAAGAGTTTTGCTCGAACGCAAAATTAAAGCTATTTAACTATTTTTTAATTTTATTACTTGGAAGAAACGCTTAAATTTTTGAAGGGCAAACACTCAATGGAAATATTAAAATGAGTTTTACTTCAAGTGAAAGCTACACAAAACACAACTAGAAATGCTACGCTAGCTGAATTGAAAGAGAAAAATAGAAACTAAAGTTTAATAAGGCTCCGGGTTTTGAATTAGGCGTTTTTCTTTTTTAGTTCAGAATAGAGCTCTGAACAGAGTTCGAGCGTGTCGAGCATGTTCTGAACATCCTCTGGTCTGAACCAAGCATGCTCTGAGTGTTCTGAATTATTTTGGAAACACACCTGAACAGAACACTAGCTGTAAAATGCTTGTGATCAGCATTAAATCTGTCTGCTCAGTCATTTTATTCAGAGCTCATAGAGCGCGCTCTGATCAAACTCAGAACGAATAAGGAAACACGAATTTTTAGTTCAGAACGCTCAGAGCTAAAAAAGAAATACAAGTTTTTGTTTGACAGTTAGGGCTCTACTCTGAAATAAAAAGAAAAAGGCCTAATAACAGCAGAAACATTAAAAATGCTTAGTCGTAAAGGATTACTCAACCTCCTCTATATAATAAATGCCGCTTTAAGACAGGAATATATTCCAAGCCAATGAAAAGCTGCGGAAGTTATAATGGTATTAAAACCTGGCAAACCATCACACGAAAAGAATTCTCACAGACTCATTTCTCTTCTTCCTAAATTCTCAAATGTTTTTGAAGAATATTACTTTTGCGCCAACAGCCAATAATAGAATAAGAATGGCTTACCTAAACATCTGCTCGGATTTAGGAGCAAGCATTCGACAATTGATCCAGTAGACAGAATTACTGATGTAATCGAGAAATCTCTTGGAGATAAGAAAATTTGTTCGACGGTCTTTTTGGATGTATTGCAAGCGTTTGACAAGGTGTGGCACGAAGGCCTCAAATTTAAATCAAGGCAAGTTCTGCCTGAAGGACTTTATAAAATTTTAAACGAATATTTAGAAAACAAATGTTTTCGTGTAAGACACTGCAATACTAGCAGTAGGCAAAACGATTAGCGAAGCTTCAATTTTATTACCAAATACACTTAATAATGTTACTGAGTGAACAAAAAAATGGTGAATAGCGCTCAATGAACAAAAGTCAGTCCACGTGGAATTTAAATATAAACAAAATAAATAGATTACCCATCTTTCTGTATACTGCTCGTGTTCCATTTGCAAATGAGGGAAAGTTACTGGGAATGACTCGAAATTAAACGCGAAATTAAAATAGAGGCCGCACGTAAGAAAAATGCGAAGAACTAAAAAGTAAATTAAGCGATATGAACTGGTTACTCGATAAAAATTCAAAGCTTAGTTATTAAAATTAGTTGATTTTATATATGTACCTTTACTTAAACCTGTTTGGACTAATGGTATACAACTTTGGGGTTGTACCTGCGATTCAAACTTAAATAACTTACAAGCGTTTGAAAATAAATTGCTTAGGTCATTTGTAAATGTTCCGGGGTATATAAGAAATAAAGATCTTCACAGGGATTTCGGGATTCCTACGGTTCGGGACAAAATATAAAGTTTCGCGCGAAAACATAGAAATTGGCTATGAGAACACGCTAATTGACATTCTTCACGAGTCGAATTTCGTACGCCGTCTGCGAAGAACAAAACCATCCGACTTGGTGAGGTGAACAGGAAAACGCTTTAAAATCGCGGAATAATCAGGAACTTTCACCGGAAAGTAATTTGCCACACGTAACATAGCTTCGTTAAAAATAAATTGTTAGATAAGTTTCATCTTAGTTGAAATCGGGAAGTGAAGGTAGCTTAAGTGTAGTAAGAATCTCAAATACACATATGAGCACGCGTTTTTTGGTCCAAGAAAATGGGAAAATAAATTTTAAAAAAATTAATCAGTTTATATAGTGATGGTGGCAGTGAAGTCGAATCAAATCATTATGAATCAAAAAATATAAAGTTTTATTCTTGAGACCAGTGCTGAGGGACGTTTTGAAATGATATACCCTTTTACACAACCTGAAAATTCCCTTTTGATTCCACAATTCATATCTTGTTTTCCTTTTAATTCCCCACGACACAAAACTTAATAAAGTCTAAAAGGTTGGTAAAATGAAACTACAGATAACATTTTTGTACCACCAAATTTTTTTCATATACCACAATCCACTGAAAACAATAAGAGCTTGGCTCAACCAGAACATTTATTTAACCCCGCATCCAAAATTAAAGTAAGTTGCATATATTTTTGACCATTGTATTTTCAGGTAGTGGCATGATAGCTAGTGCGCAGGACTGTCTAGCCGACAGAAATGTTTTTCCCGAGGTACTGCATCTTGCGAGGAACTGACAAATCCTCCAAGAGTATACTTGTCATGATTAAATGCTTCTCAACTAGCCGTTTGGACTCGGCAAAAAATTGTAGGTCCCCTCCATTCCTGCCAACAACTCGCACACGGGAATGTTTGAGAGTTGTAAGTCACTAGGCCTTGGTTCTCCACGAGCTGTTGCGCCACCAAACTTATTTTATTTATTTAATTTCAGAAAAAATAAAGTGCACAACTGGGTCGCACGTGTTCTTATGTTCAAGGCACTGAGTGTTGAAGGAAATTATATGCAAGGGCATTTAAAATATGAGAGAAAAATGTTTGGGAGCTCCAACGATTTTAAAATTTTTTGTCCATGGTTGTCTTAAAAAATAATTTTCTATATATTAAATTCTTAAAATATTAAAAAAAATTTTTTTGGTTTGTAAATCGTAAGTATTAATATATGTATAAATCGGGTTGTTCAATTAGAGCGCTACAAAAGTTTTTTTTTTTAAATAAAACAAAAACGGTTTGGATATCAATAAAATTCTTTATTATTGTGAAAGTACGTTTGATGTCATTATGTATGGAACTCGATTTCTTTTGCATAGCCACCACGGGCACGCTTGCAGAAGTCCAGACGCTGAACCCAATTTTCGACGGTTTTCAAGCATAAATCGGCCGATACTGCTGCAATTTCACGAATATTCGTACGAAGTTCATCAATCGTCCGCTGGCTTGTTGGCATAGACCATAGACTTGACGTAGCTCCACAGGAAATAGTGTAACGGCGTCAAATCGCACGACCGAGGCGGCCAAGCGACTGGACCATTTCGTGAGATAACACGTTCTCCAAACTTGGTTTCCAATAAATTGATTGTGACATTTGCTGTGTAGCTTGTGGCGCCGTCCTGTTGGAACCACATGTCCTCCAAGTCGATATCATCCAATTGGGGCCAAAAATATTCGGTTATCAATAAACGGTAGCGATCCCCATTTACAGTATCATCACGGAAGAAGAACGGCCCAATGACGCCGCCAGCCCATAAACCACACCAGTCCGTAATTTTTTCAGGATGCAATAATGGGTCATGGAGTACGTGTGGATTGCTGCCTGATCAATACCGCATATTTTGTTTATTGACGAAGCCATTCAGCCAGAAGTAAGCCTCATCACTGAAGATGATTTTTCGATGAAAATCCGAATCATTTTGAAGTTGTTGCTCAGCCCAATTCACGAACATACGACGCTTCTGGTGATCAAGCGTCTTCAGTTCTTGCGTCAATTTAATCTTGTAAGGATGAAAGCCAAGGCCAACGACGTCACATAGATGCCCAAAGCTTGAGAACGATGTGTGAGAGACATATTTGGGCTTTCTGCAACTGAGGCCTCAGCGGCAGTAATATTCTCGACACTACGGGCACTTCTTTGTCTCAATGGCACGGGAACATTGTGTAGTGTGCCTGTGAATTCAAATTTTTCCACTAGACGCTCAATTGGTGATTTGCTAGGACGATTATGACGACCATAAATTGGACGTAGCGCTTTTAACGCTAAGGCCACTGATTCCGAATTTCGGTAGTAAATTTTAATAATTTTGGCTCGTTGTTGACACGTATATCTTTCGATCATAAAATGGCAAACCTTACTGAAGAGAAATGTCAAAAGAGCGGCAAGAAATATGGCGTCGTTTGCTTTCGCTGTCGCTCTACTTTTGTAGCGTCCCTGTTGAAAAACCCTTTATAAGTATACTACACGGCTGAAGAAATTAAATTATTATTTAATATATTTATTTGGTTTAATATATACATAGGTATACTACTAATGGGATGGTGTTTATAGATGTTTATGTATGAAGGTGTTCTCACATGTTAAAGAATAGGAAACTCATTCAGAACTTCCGTTAAGAAGGGGGGGGGGGGGTTCGTTTCGTGCGACGCATCGCGAAACAATCAATTTATTGAAGGAAACTTTTGGTGAGCGCACTATATCACGTAGTGGGGAGTTGGTCTATTCATTATGAAATGACAAACCAAACTGAGCATAAACCAAGTGACAGCTGTCAAAAAGACCAACTCCGAAAAAAGTATTGCCAGATTGAAAACCACACGTCTAAAAAAAATCACCTTTTATCTACAAATTCAAAATAAGATTAAAACTTTTTAAAATTTTCCAAAACAAAACATTTTTGAATTTCTAAAAAATAGTTCAAATTTATTTTTTGATAATACGATATCTCAAAAACGGGTTGACAATTTGATTTTTGTTTGGGCATAGATAAATACATAAGATTTAAAAATGTTTTAAGAATTTGGTATATAATAATTGTTGTTTAAATAACCAAAATATTGCACTTTAATATTAAAATTGGCTAAAAAACATTTTTTGAGTTTTCAAAAAAAAGTTTGATTTTTGTGATGAATCGAAAATCTAAATCCAAAATTGTTCCAAAGACTTAAAATTTTCAAGTATTCAGAGAGCATTCTTTTTTCAACTTAAGTTAATTAAGGAGTAGTTGCCCATAGAGAGGTAGACAGCTACCCGAGAAACCCTTTAAGATTATAGTCTCAAATGAAAATTGCCAAATCCAGCCATGACATTACTCCATTGCTTAATGGAGTTGTGATAGAAGGAATTCAGATTACCCATCACATATACGTAACACATTTTTCGTTATACTTCTTTTCGTTTAAACGAAGGACGCTTGTATTAATTAAAATTTTCAAAATGATTCTATGCAAATAAGGCGTAATACCGAAGGCAAAACTCTTGACAAATAAGTTCGGATTAAGAAAATCACTACCAAAGGAAGTTGTTCGTGCTTTTTTATGAAGATGTACTCCTTCCGGCGAAACCAAATTGGAGACAATCTCTTGTTTTATTTTGTTAACATATTCAGCACCTATATGTGCATAGTTTTTAATTGAAAAATTGTACATCCATGTGATTTTGGTAGACCACAAAATGGTTAAGAGTCGGTTGAAAGAAGCCCATCCCATTTTCAAACCACAAGGTGTAGTCTGTTTATATTTTTTAAAGTTCATTCGTATTTATGTATGAGGTTGATTTTCTTTTTTTTTATTTTTGTTCCCATTTTCATTATTTTAATCCTTTTTCCTTGATTATGACATTTTTTTTGAGTGTACACACTCATGACCTCGTCTTTAAATGGTAGGATGTCAAAACGAGGATCAAGATTTGTGTGTGGAGTGGGGACTGGGGAAGAGCAGAACGAAGAGGGTTGTATGTAGCGGTCGCAAACAAACACTATACGGTGCATGCATGGAATAATGAGTTGGTTTATGCTGAGTGGTATACTGAAAACAGCAAATACTTGACTCAGATCTTCATACCATACGCCATACCATATCCAGCAGCAGAAGGAGAACCACTTTACAACATGGCATTGGGATATTATTTGGAAGAAGGATTAAGGATATAAATTTACACGCGCGTGGTGAAGCTAATTAAAAACTTAATTGGAGCGCAAGCCCTCGGTGGAAATATATAAATATATATGTAAAGGATGCTGCTGGATAATGAGAAGACTGCAAGGATATATAATCAACATTGTTGCATGTGGTTTATTCCATTGTTGAATGTTTTTTTTTGTTTTTTTTTTCTTTTGTAAATGAAGGTTGTTGGTTTTAAGAATTAAAACAAATTGCATAGGAAAGATTGATATGTGTATTTTACCTTTGAAATATAAAATTTAGTGCAAAGGTTTTATTTGTTTAAGCTTTTATAAAATAGAACACCTGGCTTAGTTGAAGACTCTTAAGCAAATTATTTTGAAATACTGTGGAATTCTTAATTTATCAAGCTCCTGATCCATGAAAGTTTGCGTGTTAGAGTTATGGCAATGGCAGTTTTCTAATTCCTTTGATACCAAGCATGCTGCTTTTAGCCAATCAAATAAAGTAACTGCTTTGGAGTTCCAAAATGACTTAGTTTAAAGCCGGAGGTTCAGTCTTCCTCATCTTTGTCACCTCGAATCTGGGTGCTGAAATTAAAAGACTCTCTTTGCTGGAGCTTTTTATTGCTCATTTGATATCAAATATCCGTTGAAAAAATTTCTTTCGAAAGAGATTATTATTTGATGGACAAAATCCTTGAATACCTGAAATCCTGAATGGTAGAATCGAATATGATAAGATTTTGAATGTCAAAATCCTGAATGGAATGGTACAGTACTTAAAACAGTACTGAGCCATTCGACATTAATTACAATCAATCTATTAAGGGTAGCAGCCTAAGACACGGTAGCCTTTCATCCTCAACGATTCCAAGCACGCTATTTCCAGTCATCTAGATCCAACTTTCAGGCATCCGCGATGGCTTGGTCTTTAAATTAGAGGATCGATCTTCTTTGTTCTCTCGGACCTGGGGACTGAGATTCACTATTTTCTCCTCAAATGCTTCAATCGCCCTTCTCGCACACAGGACCAAATAGTCGTCGAAGAATTATTTTTTCGAAAGAGCCCAGTATCTCCCTATCTGCTTATCGCCCAACACTCGGCGCCATAAAGCAGGACTGGGAGTATAAGGAAGGGATTAATTGACAATGTAATTAATTTTTTGTATTATCTGTGAGGAGTATTGAACCCATCTTTTGCGCCAAATTGAACTTGTACCGATTTGCTAGCGTAATTCTTTGTCGGATCTCTACTAAGATGTTGTTCGTGGAATTTATGTTTGCGGCGATGTTTTTTTAATAGTGACGTTTTGTCCTAACCCGGTTGACACACTGTCACATGGCATCAGGTATTTTTCAATATCACGCAACATCCAGTTGGGATTAGTGTTCTCGGGATCCCAAGCTGAGCCATTGTCAAATACAGCGCCTGAATATGAAAGCCATCATATTCAGCTTTGAAGACGATAAATAGATGGTAAGTTTTGACTTGAAATTCATTGGTCTTTTCGAGGATTGGCCTAAGAGTAAGAAAATTGGTCCATGACTTATGGAAGCCACACTAATATTACCCGATTAAAGTATTGCAGAACGGTTTCAGCTGACTCGGTTCATTTGATAAGATTTTGTATGCAACGTTTATCATGTAAATGTCTCGATAGTTCTTGAACGACATGTGATCGCCATTTTTGAAGATGAAACATATGGAGCTGTTAGACCAGTCCATGGGCTGGGCATGCTTTCTTCGACCCAAACTTGGTTGATAAATTGAAACATTCACTCTTTCAAGTTTCAGAAATCCACTCCCTGCTTGAAGATCTTCGCTGGTTAACCTTTAGATCTAGCGGCCTTCTTTTTCCTTATTCCATAGTTCTGAACTGGGTTATGGTACTGGGTCTTTATTACGTGGAGGTAGCTTTTCTTCCTGTCATATTTCTCGCTGATGCCTATTTAGCATCTGCTAAAAAATCTGCTTGAATACATCTGCTATTTCCTGTGCTTCGGTGACTAATTTAACTTTGCTGTTTCAAAAATCATGCTTTGCATTTTTAAAACCAGCAGCCAGCTGAATTGTTTTTTTTTTATACAACTTCTGCTTTCGCTGCAGCATATTTGTACGTGCATCTTTTGTCTCTGGTTTCAGGTGCATATACAATATATACATTCATGTATGGTGCTTGGTAGTCTGCTATGATTTCGGCTGCTTCTTTGATAATATCGTGATACTTGGGCCACTGAACTGATTATTGGTGTCTGTGGTTAATGAATGCACAGCGGAGAGCTTCTCACTCAGGTGCTCTCTTTAGACTCTGACAACTTCATTCACGTTAAGGCGTCTTACGACAAATTTCTTTTTCAATTTTTATTTGTTTTTTCGAACAATCAAGCATTGAATATTACTGCATCTTAAAGAGTGCTATCTGATGAAGTATAGCTCCTTTTACATAGGATTTTGAAAACTCGAAAAATAGCACACTTCCTAAAAACTATTTTCAATTAAGCTTTCCAGTTGAGAGTTGTAAGTCACTAGACTTACAACTCTCAACCATTCTTGTGTGCGTATGTTGTTGGCAGGAATGAAGGGGACCTACAATTTTCTGCCAACTCCAAACGGCTAGATGAGAAGCACTTTTTTTTATGATTCTTGTATGATTTGTCAGTTCCTCGTTAGAGGCAGTAACTCAAAAAAAAATATATTTAAATTTTTTGTTAAGGTGGTAGTATCTTTGTATTGAGCCCAAACCTTCGGCATTACAGTCCAACGCACCAACAATTACGCCCCGAAGAATTACAACTTGAGATGACTACAAAAATACAAAAATTTAGATACATCCCAAATAAAATCGCACATTGCCAAATCAAGAGGGCAAGAGATGCTTGTCGTATAATCATATTTATAACGAGCAGAGAATATCAATTACCAAGAAGCCAATCTTTCGTACGTTTCACACTCCAAAACCCATTTGTTTACATTGTTGTATTTGTAATTTCACTTCGTGTCGATGAATAGATGTGAATTGCAACAACAATGTAACGCGGTGAGATTTAGTTGTTTTGACAGCTCAGTTTTTTTTCTTTTGAAAATTGGAAAATAGTTTTGAAAATTCTTCGGCTAAAAACAAAAATATCGTTGTGAAATTGTTTAATGTATACAAACAATTGTAATTAATAGTTAATATTCATCTACAATTATAGTAAAATACAAAAAATTAATCCATAAATTGTTTTCAATCACTCAGATTTCCGTTCATCTTCAATGCATCTTGCATATAATACAGGGTGGCCCTTTCTTCATCCAGAATAATTTTAAAATTATTGTTGGATATATTCTAAGGAAAAAAATAGTTAAGAAAGTACGAAATAAAAAAATTGTTTTTCTGCAATTCGACACCCGGAACTTCAATTTGTTGTTTAAATTCCACTAAACTCTCAATTTCCACTTTAGAAGTATTAAAGTAGATATTAAGTGGGTTTTATTATCTTTTGTCGGGATTCGGGTATTGATCTGGATTAACTTTAAGTACAAAAAAGATAACTGAGGAATTTTCAAAATCGTTTTTTGTTGCACGTATTAAAAGGTAATCCAGATGCGCATCTCTATCGAATATAATAAAACAACAATAGCTATTTTTGATTTTTTTAAACTTCACGACATCTAAGCATTTGGTTTGAGTGTTGAATATAGGAGTATTGAATACTTTTTACTGAAATTATAATTCATAATGTAAAAAAATTAAGTAGTTTCAACAAAAACATTAACTTTTTTTTTACTTTCAAGTTTGAAAATTATTTTTTAAAAAATCTTTACGAAACAACTTAATTTGAAAAATTGATTTGAGAATGGATTTTAAGAAATTATAGCATGATCTCGTAGCTGTTGTCGTATTTTTAAGTTATTTTCATTCATTAAAAAAAATCAATTTAATCTTGATTAATTTTTATTTTTTTTTTTATTTCTTATCTAAAAGGGGAGAAATAATCGGCCCTTCTTAAACAATTTGTTTTTCTAAAAATATTATTTCATAAATTATCCTGCATGAAATAGGGGACACCCCGTATTTGGTTTTGTTTAGACATCTAATTGACAGACCGAGGTGAATAATTCTGACCACGGAGCGTGTTCAACAAATAGAAACCAAAGTAGGGCCCGGTTCACATTGGTACGTATTTGGCGTAAACTAGTGTGTAGCAGCGTAAAGGCTCTCCCAAACCAACGCGAATGCATAGCATTGTTTATCTGTTTTATTTTGTATCATTGCGAATAATTTGCTATGATTTGGTGTTGGTTTGAAGGAGCTTTTAATTCAATTGCACTCATAAAGCATGAATTAAAAAAAAGAACAACGGATTTAAGTGTGGATTTAACTAATAAATAAAGGCAACCCCAAACCAACATGAAATCAAAATGAAGTTCGAGCTTGTAGTTATAAACTATTGATATTTCAAGTATATGGAACAAGATTTCATGAATATTTCGATGAAATCTCATTAAAAACTCTAGATCGGTTTCGTGGGAACGTGGTATTAGATTGCGTATTAAGCCTTAACTACAAGTCTGTTCATGTACTTCCCATAACTACGAATTTTATTTATTTTATATGAGCTTTAACAGAACTTTGGGCTAAATTCGTGGAAATTTGTATTTTTGGGAGTACGTGAACAGACATTACAGTGGCACATTTTTGCAAAATTACCAAAGTAAAAATATTTTTCCTTTGAGCAGTTGTTTTATGAAAAAGAATATACAAATTTTTTCCTTAACCAAATTTTATTTTTATTTTTTATTTTTGCAATATTACAAATGTTAAAAAAAAAAATCCTGCTAGAGCAGTTGTTTTGTGAAAAAGAATACACAAATTTTTTCTTAAATCAAAATTCAAGCTTCCTGCATCATTTTCATAAGTTTCCCAGTGAGAAGCACTTTCCCGAAAAAATCAATGCTCGTGTAAACAAGAAAAACTCAAGTTTTGAAACCATGCTTTTACCATTTTGCTCTCGTAGTTTATAACATGAACATGACACACTATAATATCCGTACCACTTATTTGTCACGGGTATTAAATCAGTAACCTACACCTTTTTTTATTTAAAGTTGCTCCAAATCTTCCACATAATTTTAATTTGGATGATATATAAGGTTAAGTAAGCACTTTAAATTTCGTTCTTCAGGTTTTAATACTTTTTGAACATGTCCACGATTTTCAAAAATAACCGACAAATTAATTCACCATTCCTATACAGACTGTGATCAGTGACTTGTTGATTCTATGTGTGCGGCTTGTACTGCTTTTCACTAAAACTTTGCAAATATAATCATTACAGCTATTCGCTTCAGCTTGTAGGCAAATCAAACTGACAGCTGAGGATTGCCATCTTTATTAGTTTATCTATGATAACGAGGCAGTGGTTCTTGAACAGCTATCATTTTGAAAGGTGTGTGGTGAAAATAAAAATGAGTACGCAGGGACACTGGTTCCTAGAATTGAACCTGCTAAATGTTCAAAAGCACTGTTCTAAAGTAACTCGAACTCTATGGTAGTTTCTTGAACTTCTTGAACTGTGACGGTTGTCTGCCGTCCATATTTTCTGAAGATCATACCTTCCCACGAAATAACACAATTTCATTCAGGAAGTTGAATAGTGACTGGCTGAATAAATTGAAGACAGCTGCTACACTGACTGTCAAAATTTTGAATATGTACATATATGATTCAATGATACAAACATAATATGCGAGTGACCTGCATCGCGCCTGATCGGGAAACAATTAATTGTCCAGAACTTGATCAGGGTTAGTTGTGCAGCAATCATGTCACGATGAAGTGCTTGTCTTATCTGTTCGTTTTGGTCCCTGGGAAACAATCTGCGTATCTCTATAGACGTAAATTGGCTAGAATTAAGAAAGACCTATCTTTCAAGGGTAGAATACGGAAGTTAGCTCCTTCGTAACTGATATTAAAACCGCTAACGAAATCGACACTACCTACTCATCAGATAAGAAATTATAACACGTTGACGACTTTCGGCTATTGTACCCGGACAAATATTGGTTTCTGGAATGCAAAGATGTTTCTTGGTAACGGAAGTAAAGGTTCTCAAAATGTTAGGACCCATGTTTTGTAACTATCGCACCGATAAAATTAATCAATAAGCGTTGGAAATTGAAAAAAAATTGAATGAGTTTTGTTTCATTTTTTAACGATTATGAACTAATTTTTACGATGCAATAGTTACAGAACATGGGTCCAGATTCTTCCAATTCACTAAAGAATTCTAGCGGTATAAGATGAATATCTTAGGAATTAGTAAAGTTATATGATTGGGTGTGGGGAAGGTTAAGTTTCCGAACCATAAAACTGTACTATTTTACTCCGGAAAATCAACAAAAAAACAATCCTGGATCTGGCGTTGGATTGCTGCTTTCCAAAATAGTTCTCTGAACTGAAAGCTAGGTTCTGAATTGGAAAAGGTCACGCCACCATCATACAGTGTTACTCCTGAACGGAACTCTCTTCTGTCGAAGAGAAGGAAGCCTTTTATAACTTGACTTGTATGCCAAGTTTGACAATGACAATGAGGGGCTCAGGCGTGTTGTAGGAAAATATGGTGTTGATGGTAACCGCAGCAAAAATGGTGAACATTTATCGATTTTTGTAACGCCAATCCACTTATAATAGGAGCTATCGATTTTGAGCACAGAATGTGCCAAAAAGTCAGTTGGTTAGTGCTGGACAGACAAGCAACTTCCAACCAATTGATCACTTTGCAATCAGGGCGCGATTAAGAAGTTATCTCCTAGAAGTTTGTAACAGGAGTGGGGCAGGCATAGGAATGGTTGGTTGGATGGTTTCTGTTAATGCTGAAAGTACAATTGGTCTTTGCAAAGAAGAAACAGAGTGTGGATTCCCAAAGAAACTTCGAGAAGGATCGAAGATAGAACATACCTTAAGACACGCATTGCAGCTATTCTACTATCACATGAAGATTAGAGAAGTTCAGCGTAGCGTGCGACGTGATAAACGTAGCTATATTAATGCATTTGCAACTGAAGTAGAAGAGGCATCCAAGAAGGTATGACAGGTTGTAAACAGGTTATACAAGAGCACCTAGAAATAAAGCCTTAATCTCTAGGTATTGGTCTACCACACCTGATGTAGTCAACTTAAGCGTTGCCAATCGCCGTTGATGCAGCAAACCTGTCAGCTTTCCATCATTTTTGCCCTGCAGAGGCAAACTAACCCTAGTTAGAATCTTTTCTATCATACCAAAAGTGGGTCTGTCACTAATGATTTACCGCCAATTTGGTACAACCACAGCAACTGCGGCACTCCCGGAAGGAGCCAACCCAATATCACAAGAGGGCTGTGATGGAATAGCAGCAACTAAGGTCAACTATCGCTGGAGTTATGGATATTTTCGTATCCAGAAACTTGAAATGTGCAATCTTTCTCGCTACGAGTAACAATTGCAGTATTGATAAGTCTTCGCTTCGTTCTTTCGAACACGCAGTGAAGTAGGGAGGAGAACCCTTTGTTTGATTTTAAAAACAACTACCAGGGTTAAAAGTATCAGTTCTGCTAGCCAAACCTTCTCCAACTGTGTTTCGCACAAACTTCATAAGAAGAGTCTCAAGTGGATAGTTAAAATTCTTAGTCATACGGACAGGTCTGTCGTGATCTGGGTAATAGCCTCATTGACATCCAATAAGCTAATAATCTTCATCCATCGATGCCTTGCCAAGATGCTACCTTGCGGAGGTACACATTTCGGTAACTTTTGGTACACATTTGATAATCAGACTGCAATGGTTTTTCCGAATGACCCAAGTCAGCACCTAAGAAGGTGTGACAGTAGGACCGCCTACAGAATTACCAAAGACCTAACAGGTGTCCAAGGCTCTTAACAATATCTGGTAAAAGACATAGGCTGATCATAGCTGGTTTGAGATGAGGACCCGCTCAAAAGGTGGAAGGAGCACTTTTTTGCGGGTTAAAATCATGTTTTTACGAGTGAAGTTAACCCAACACCCAATGGCCCATTCGTAGTAACGAATCCCCGAATGCGCACTCCATCCCCAGTTGCAGTAGAAAAGAAAACTTAAGCGCTGTCAGAGCATTTGAAAAAAATGTCACTTCAAAAGCCATTGGTTCCAATGCAAGACAGATTTATTATGAGTTATCGCGGTATTGCACTGGAAAGCATTTGGAAAATATTAAGACTCATTTTGTTGTAGAGGTTTTTTGGACTTAAATTATTTATTCAGGAACATCAGGTTCAAGGACCTTACTAAGTGAGTAAACAAAACTTAACGCAGCAGCAGACGGACTCTAAAAAGACTCTCTGCTTAGGCAAATAATTGGGAGAAAGCTGCACAACTGCATTGCTGGTATAAGTACAAGTAAAATAGCACGTACGACACTTTTTTGACAGCGCTATTCCAGCTGCATCTTCAGTACCAGTTCAGCATCTCTTTTGTGTTCAGGCAGTAAGTCATAATTGAAAGGCATGATGAATAGCGGTGGCAAAGCTAAAATAGGTTTCAACATGAAAAGCTCCTAGCTTAAAGGACTACTCTATTTTCGGTACTTGAAAGTTGAAAGTCCTTATAAACCTTTGGCAAGATAGGTATCACATTCTGACATTTTCCACCAAAAGTGCTTTGAAATCGGGACACCACCCGTGCGTGAATTTATGTTTTTAACTTTTTTCCTATATCTCAACTCAGAGCGTAAGGTTATTTGTTATTTCAAATAATTCACAGAGTTAATTATAATTAATTGAGAGTTCCCATAAGTAAGTATTTGTCAACATTAAAAAAAAAAAAAATACACAATCAAGATGTTTCACAAAGAACAGAAAAAAAACGAGAAGACGAAATGAATGGGTAAATGTTGCTAAAATAATTTATCAGCCTCAAAAGACACGCAAAAAGTTACCTACTCTAGAACTAATTTTTCTGTTCTTCCCTACAACAACCAACAAAAAAAAGAAAACACGTTGTATTTTGTATAATAAAAAGAAGGATACACAAGGTTTCTCTGTTTAACATTCTTGATCCTTTTTTTTTCTAAAACCCCTAACCAAATAGCGTACCGCATTGTTTTATGTTATGACAAAAGGAGAATAAAATGCAAATAATTCTAATGTGGTTCTCATGTCGGGAGCATTATAATGTACCTACGCAAAACACAAGCTAAAGCTTTAGTTACAGCTTCTGATACTTTTTATAGTTCTTTTATATGTCGGGATGTATATATGAATATCTTGTGTACATATCCCTTTGAGCATTTTTCTAACTTGCCCTCAAAGAGTGAACGGGTAAATAAATTTGCGTATTCTGACAGTATTGTAGGTGTGTATACTCATAAAAGAAGGAATTCTCATCAAGGCTGGCCTAAATGAGCGTCTATAGAGTCATTGGTTTCGTTTTCATAACATCAAAAAAGGTTCTATAGTACCCTCTCACTCTCTTAACTAATATAATTATTTATTACCCAAAATTACATACACTTGTATTCACATAAAGGATATCAAACAGGTATTACCAACCAATGCCCAAGGAAATAAATGAGACCAAACATTTACTAATAGAAGGACAAAAGTCACACAGAATAGGGTGGCCAACATATGAACAATGTAGGTGTAGTGACTTTCAATAGGGATGCTCAAAATTCGTTAGGTTATAGCGGCCATGTTGTTAGAGCTGCATCTGTCAAAATTAATGTGAAATGTTCAGTAGTAGTTCTCCTGATTGCTAAAAGTCAGTTCTTCGTTCAAAAAATGTTAATTCCACGCTTTACGCGATTATTCGTGATAAACATTAATCTTTATGACAAACTGGTATCTGCTCCATATTTCCCATCTACAGAAAAGGCTATCCCATGTCCTGCAAGAACTATCAAATTGAGGCATATTCCTGTTAAATATCGCGAACAAGATTCTATCCGTCTTAAGCCGTTCAGCAACACCTTAATCAGCAAATATCAGTGCGGTTTCCAGCCAGGCAGATTGACCACAGATCAAATATTCACTTGCAGGAAAATCCCTGGAAAAGATCAATGAATTTCAAGTCAAGACTCACCTTCTACATATTCATCGATGATAGCATTCGTCAGGAGATCTATAGAGCGATGGCTGAACTTGGTATCCCGAGAAAACTGATCCAGTTGTGTCGGGTGAATTTGGAAAACACGCAATGCAATATGCAACTAGGAAAAACCTCCTCCGAAATATTCTAAACAAGCACAGGTTTTCAGAAAAGAGATACGCTGTCATGTGACTTTTCAATCTTGTCCTAAAGCAAATAGTGTGCAGAGCAGGTGTTAACAGGGGACGCACTATTTTCAACAGATCTGTCTCTAACTTCTAACTGGTGGTGCAACAGCTCGTGTAAAACCAAGGCCTAGTGACTTACAACTCTTATAACCATTCCTATGTACGTGTTGTTGGCAGGAATGAAGGGGACCTACAATTTTTTGCAGAGTCCAAACTGCTAAATGAGAAGCAATTTTTCACTTTACTCTTGAAGAATTTGTCAGTTCCTTGTAAGAGGCAGTAGGTACTTTGGAAAAAAAACATTTCTGTTATTAGGTGGTAGCGCCTCGGAATTGAACCCAGACCTTTGTTATGACAATCCAAAGCATTAACCATCATGACATGAGGTATCAACAATTCCACATTCCAATAGGCCGTTATAGAATCTTTCACGACAATTGAACAACAAGCGAAAATTGTTGGGCTTCAAGTAGATAAACGCAAGGACAATACCAAATACATGTTATCAACCAACAACCTGCTAGAAAAAAGCATGACTGTTGGTGGCAACAATTTCCAAATAGTTAAAGAGTTAATCTAGCTCGGAGTTAACATTAATCCCACAAATGACATCTTAGTGGTGATCTGACAAAGAATTACCTTATAGCAAAACGGTGCAGTGCTATTTCGGTTTGGCGCAACAGATGTGTTGAAAACTTCTCTCACGAATGAAAAATAGCACGCGCTATAAGGCACCGAGTGTCGGGTGATAAAAAGAAATAGAGAGCTGATACTAGGCTCATTCAAAAGAACAATTCTTCAGCAAATATTTGGTCCTGTGTGAGAGGAGGTTAAATGGAGGAGAAGATACAACCACTCTATGAACTCTATGCGTGTGGTCTCAAAAATCAAAACACGCGACTACTCGAGCGAATAAACAATAATGCTCAAGCGAAGAGAGGCTTTGAAACCCAGGAACCCAATTCCCAGGTTGGAGAAAACTGAATACTGATAAGGATAACTAAAGCTCCGGTTTTAAAGACCAAGCCATTGCAGATGCCAAAAAGCAGATGACAAGAAGTAGCGTGCTTGGAATTGTAGAGGATGGAAGGGGGTCGAGTCTTCGGCTGCGACTCTTGATGGATTCAGAGCCAGATCAGAAAAAGTAAGGAAGAGTCTGTTCTAGTGAGTTGTCCTAGGACCAGGTTCCCAATATTGAACTTGACTAGGCTTTTAGCCTTGGGAACGCAATTACAATTTTCTGTCTAGCGATTATTCAAACACTTATCTTAGTCGCAATGACGAAGTCTGCCTAAGTGGAATCAATAATTGGTATTTTTTGAAATCAAGGGAATGTACTGTCTCAAAAAACGTCCACGATAGTTATAAAGATGGTAACTGTTAATCTAGCAAAGCAAAACTTGTTTTTTAGAATGTTCAAAATTTTCATTTTCAGAAGAAAAAAGCCTACAACACGAAAACCAAGCTTCCACTAAAGAATCTAGGAAGCAGCGAACTGTTAGAAACGTCCACTAAGTTTTTCTTAAAGAATAATAACTCCAGTCCATCATTGGCCTATGGCTATCGCTTTTAACAAAAGGGAAGAAATCATTAATCATCTGAAATCATCATCCAAATAATCAAAATTTTTCCTTAAAGCTATAGTTTTAGCTTTAAGGAAAAATTTGGAAAACGGAGAAAGTTTGGTGGCTTCCCAAAAACATTTAACTTAAACCTTAGCAAGGAAAGATATGAGTTAAGTTAGCACCACCATCTTATATGTAAGAAAAAATGCACCCAAATCTACCGTATTTAAACAAAATCCTACTAAGGTTGTGATTTTTAGAAGATACCCATTTTTTAGCATGAATCTAGCGCAGCAATTTTTGAATGTCGAGAAAAAAGAAGTTAAGCTATATTGTGCCGTAATTTTAAATGACAATGCCAATTTCACTCCTCGGGCTTCGTAAATCAGGTTTTAAGCCCGGAAAAGTTGAAAAAATTCCATTTTTTTTGCTTTGGCATATATGGCACCACAAACTGAGCACAAAAAAGAGTACGGTTTTAATTTTTATGAAATTTTCATTTCAGAGATATTGCAAATTAAACATTTTTTTTCAGAAATAGGAACAGAGAGAAAGTTTCGAAGGATAAAGTTTCGAAAAAAAAAAGTTTCGGAAATACAAAGTTTCGAAAAGGTAAAGTTTCGAAAGACAAAATTTCGAAAAACAAAGTTTCGAAAGAAAAGGAGAAAGTTTCGAAATGACAAAGTTTCGCATGAAAAAAAAAGTTCCGAAATCCTTGGAACTTCGTTGTTCCTTGAACGTTTTCAATTAATTTGACACAGGTAATACCTGATATAGAATTAAATGTGACAAAAATATTTCCAATTGGGTGTTCCACAAAAAAATGTCAACTTCCTTTGTTTTTGACCAATTTTAATGAAATTGACACAAGTGATACCTGATACAGAATTAAAACGAAAAAAATATTTTTTAAACAGGGTGTTCTAAAAATAGGTCAACATATGGAAACTCCGTTTTTCCTTGAGCGATTTCTGGTACAGAACTTAAAATAAAATAACCCTATTGAAAATATTTTTTTTTTCATTTTTAGTTCTTTATCAGCACGAAGTTTCAATATGTTGACCTATTTTTGGAGTACCTTGTTATGCAAATATTTTTTCATTTTGAGTTCTGCATCAGGTATCACCTATGTCAATTTCATTGAAATCGGGTAAGAAGCAACGAAGTTGACATTGTTTTTTGGAAAACCATATTTTATTTTTTTTTTCATTTTTAAGTCTGTATCAGGTATTATCTGTGTCAAATTCATTGAAATCGGTAAGGAACAACGAAGTTCCGAGGATTTCGGAACTTTTTTGTTCGAGACTTTGTCCTTCGAAACTTTCTGTTGCGAAACTTTGACATTTCGAAACTTTCTCCTTTCGAAATTTTGGTTTTTCAAAACTTTTTCTTTCGAATTTTCACCTTTCGAAACTCTGGCGTATTCCCATTTTTCAAATTTGATATTTTTTAAAAATATGTATCACAAGTTAGCCTAAGTTGAGCACAACACAATACTTTTTTTTTTAAATGAAGATGGTGGTGTTAACTTTTTCGCTGTACAGATTTTGGCAAAGCTTATTTTTGACTTCAAAAGTTTAAATATGTTAATATTTGTTTTTATCTTTTCACCGCATAGTTGAACAAACTGAACACAATACAGCACAACTATCATTTTTTTTTAAAATATCTAAATCAAGAAAAAAAAAATTGTATCCATAAAATTTGTGAATTTTGCGATTTTTTTTTTAAGTGTTTACGATACAAGGCACCACATGGATTTCCAATACATGATATTGCTGAGAGCCAATGGCAATATATTGCCAAGAATACAACACGGATGGAGCATCTGATATGTGCTGTTCTTAATTACATGACTGTTACAACGAAACCTCTGGTTTTCTCAACGAGAAGCAAATAAAGCGGTGCGAGTTGCATAAAAGAACCGACTTCTACAAGCAGAACAGAGAGGTGAGCAATAGGTTCTCAAAAAAAAGTAAAAAAGTAGATAGATTTTGAAGCCAGGATGATAAGCTCAACATCTTAGGTAACAGAATCATATTCGATGTTGAGGTTAAGGAAAAATCATTTCAGCAAACTTTAAAATGGCGACGGGAAGTACTGGATACGCTTTTTATTTTTAAGCTTCAGTTCAACAAAACAGCTGGATCCAATGGTTCTGCTGCCAAACTGGTTACTTGGGAGTATGCACAAGTTTATTAGTAAAATGCAATTGCCAAAACGCATACCCGGTGAATTGAACCTAAGCATATTGTTTATCCGATCCCCAGGAAAGGAGATTCTTTGATGTTCGTCAATTGCAGAGGTATCAGTCTTTCCTCAACATCACTTGCAAGAATTTTTGTTGTATTAAGAGAACCCCAAAAGCAGTCAATGGCACGATTGATCCATATCAGTGTAGATTTAGACCAGGAAAGTTCGCCAAACTTCAAATCAGCATTCACCATATTTTTATCCATTTTAAGACCGAGTAACAGCATGGAGTAATTTCATGAGTGTCAAATTACCAAAGCAACTTTGACAAATCGAAAAATGGGTAGGTGGATAATTTGCCGTTAATTAGTCGTTAATTAGCTGTGACAATTTAGAATTTGTCGTTCAATGTTTTCTATGTTTTTTGGGTGCTTTGCTAACTTGACAAATCTTGAAAAGCGGTAAAAACTTCTTATACTTAATTTTTTATGGCTAAATAATTTGCCGTTAGTTAGTCTTTAATTAGTTGCAAAAAATGTAATCTATTCGCGGTTTTCTATGTTTTCTTGCGTCCTTTGCTAGCTTGATATCAAATAAGCAAAGTATTACCTAAAAAATTGGAAAAAACTCCTAATAGCGAATGGTTTATTGCTTAATAATTTGTCGAAAAAAAGTTTTGTGACAGTTTTAAAATTTGTAGTGCAATGTTTTCTACGTTATTTGCACTCTTTGTTAACTTCACATCAAGTAAGCATATAACTACCTCAAAAAGTGGAAAAAACTGTTTACACCGAAGATTAATAACTTAATAATTCATAATTATTTAGTCGTTAATAAGTTTTTATGATTTTGAATTTGTCGTTCTATGTTTTCTATGTTTTTTTGAGAACAAGAAAATCTTCAAGAAAAACATTTCATTACTTAATAATTTTTTTTTATTTAGTCGTTGATTAGCTATGATAAAATAAATTTCTCGTTCGAAGTTTTCTATGTACTTTTCAACAAACCCTCATTTGACCCAATGAAAGCGTGTAATAAAGTAATAAACAGTGCAATATAATCAATTTTAAAGCCTGTTTGAATGTTCCTTCACATGAATTGAAACTAAAACAAGAAACATAGAAAACATTGAACGAAAATGATTAAATTGTCAGATATAATCAAAGATCAATTGAAGACAAATTAATCGAAATTAAAATATTTCAATAGAATATGTTGTAAGAACTTTTCTGGAGCTCTTTGCTTGTTTCATATGAATCTAGAAAAATAAAACAAAAACATAGAAAACACCGCACGAGAAAAATTTATTTTAACAGAACTAATTAATGGCAAATTATCCACCTACTCATTTTTCGATTCGTCAAAGTTGCTTTGTTAACTTGACACTCATACATAGTAATTTCTAAGCTTAAGCATCCTTGGAAAACTCGTCCAAATTTAGAAGGTGATGGACGCTGTTCCTATAAGATTGACAAAAACCTCACTGAAACCTTTGGTTTGATGTCGATTTAAAAGTTTATATAAATTTTTCATCAAAAATTGCAGTGATTCCTGAATTCCGGACTGATCTTATTTAACAATGAGTTTATTTTCCGGTTGCAAGTGTAAGAGGGACTCAACCACCGGTGGCTGTGGCGAGCGCGAAATAAGATCAAGTTATCACCTGACGGGAGACACAACACATGTTTTGAGTTTAGCCCTGAGAGTTTGAAGTAACGAAACTTGAAAAATATCTAACTTTGATTTAAATTTTGAATCTTTAAGGAATGAGTTAAAACACGACGACAACGCAACGCGACATCCATAAACAGCTAAGTCCTTAACTTGGGACATTTTTTTCACTGAACTATGTAGTTCGAAGGAATAAAAACAAGTCTGAAAATCGATGAAACTAAGCCAAGCCAGAAAAATACTCTGTCATCATCTGTCTTATACACAAAACGAATATCTTTTTTCGTAATCATACAAAAAAAAGTAGAGCGGTAACACTATCTCATCATTATGCCTCCATCTTGTATAATTTGTCAAATTTCATATCATCCCATTATGCTACTCACCTGAAAAACTCATTTTCATCTTTGTACCATTTCACGGAGTTTAATGTGTGCCCACTCATATCATAGCTGCACGACAAAGTCACATTATCCCGAAAATCAACAATTTCTGGAACATTGATGTCAGTCACAAAAAGGCCGTACACGCCTCCAGCGCCCCAACTACCACCACCATGTTGAAAATCTGTAAAAAGAAAAAAAAATACAAACATATATTCGCTTGTGGGAGTGAAAAGGAGAAACGATATGAATGTTGTGCATATCATGAATAAGAAGCAGCAAGGGATTCGGTAACGCTATTTGCATAAATCTAACTGACATGTTACACTGACAGCGTTTTGTCACATGTAAGGGGAATACCATCATATCCCGTCACTTCATTTATTTTCTCATTCTCATTTCCATTTCATATATAGATTCCAACAGCAGATTGCCATATCGGATTCTGCTGATGCCGGTGCCTGGTGCCTCAATCCACCATTTTGTGGGGTAGAGTGCGGGTTGCTTTAAGAGCCTTTAAAAGCACTGCTTATTCTTTTTGTCACTTGAGTGGATAAAGAATGCAAAGGCGCAGTGCGTAAGCGTAATCGAGCATGAAGTTTTAGAACAGAAGGAGGTATGTTCCGACACTAGGTGTAGGAATATTGTTGTGCTTCACATAGGCCTTGGAGGCACATTTATATTATTATTTGCCATCAGAAAGAGGAATCTCCTCATGGATGTAAGCTGTGATGAGAGGTGTTTAGGCTTTTATGATAAAATGCGTTTTGACACTTATGTATGTGTATTAAACACATAATGCCAATCGATGAGGACCCATTTTCGAAAAAAGTGCTTCAGACTTTGACTTTTGTGACAGAAAACAAAAACACTCTAAGGAATTGATGGATTGATATTATGTCTGCGAGAGACTTTCATGGTTGTCCTACTGCGTAGGAGTGATAGGTTCATTTAAATTTTAGACAGGTTTTGCTGAACTCACGCATGAAGGTAACCTTTTAAAATCAAAAGGGATTTTTTGTTGTTGTTTCTATTTTTAGATTAATTAAACCAAAAGCCCACATGCAAAATTTTGGAATTAAATTAACAAACACGTGCGTATAACAAGTACAAAATGCATATACCTATGTTAGTGTAATGATACCGAATTTTTAAGTCTAAGGAAGGGAGTTTCAGACGAGATTTTTATTTAAAGGATATAAGGATTTAATTCAGAATGTTATGGCCTTCCAATGGGAACTCATTCAGCTTTTTTTTTAACTGAATTGAATCAATTTATCAGTATAAACCCATTATGTACAATGTAAAGGGTGTTTTTTTAGAAGTATATAACTTTATGTTGCCAACACTACTTTAACTGGCGGCTATTTTGTCAGCTGTGAAGTAATTTAGTTTTAGCATTTCAACATAAATAACCTAACCCCTGAATAACGCTTCCAAATTGTGCAAATGTATTTTTAAAGTCATGGTTCTATTCGAAAAAAGTATCGCGTAAATTTTGTTATGCGATGAATCTCACTTTTGGTTGAATGGATACGTCAATAAACAAAACTGCCACATTTGGAGTGATAATGATCCTCAAATGCATGCTGAGACATCGTTACATCCACAAAACCTGACTGTTTGTGTGTGTTTTATGGGTTGGTGGAACAATTGGTCCGTACTTCCTTAAAAATGATGCTGGCCAGAACATTACAGTCAATGCTTTTTCATTCATCAGTTGAACAATAATGGAGTACCGGAGCTGTGGTTTCAACAACACGGCACAGCCTGTCACACAGCTCGTACCACAATTGCTTTATTGGAGGAAACGTTTGGTAACCGCATAGTTTCACGTTACAGACCGGTGAATTAGCCACCAAGATAAGGTGATTTAACGCCCTTTGAATATTTTCTGTGGAGATATGTGAAGTCACTAGTCTATGCCGATAAGCCCAAAACGATTGAATACTTAAAGAACAACATTCGCCACGTTATTGCCGATATACGGCCACAGATGTTGTAAATATTCATGAATTAGACCTCGAGATTAAATTACGTACGAGCCGGTCGTGGTGGTTATATGCGATATGCTATTTATAAAATTATAATGCTAAGAGATTATCTTTCGAATAAAGTGAATTTTATGTCAACTTAAAAATTTTATCTTTGTTTTATTGCATTTTAAAGTTCTATAGCTCTAAAAAACACCCTTTATATATCGTTTTTTTTCAATTAAAGCGCTACAAAAGTTTTTTTTTTAAATAAAACAAAAATGGTTTTGGATATCAATTAAATTCTTTATTCCTGTGAAAGTACGTTTGATGCTATTATGTATGGAACTCTCGAACTCGATTTCTTTTGCATGGCCACCACTGGTACGCTTGCAGAAGTCCAGACGCTGAACCCAATTTTCGACGGTTTTCAAGCATAAATCGGCCGATACTGCTGCAATTTCACGTTCGATATTCGTAAGAAGTTCATCAATCGTCGCTGGCTTGCTGGCATAGACCATAGACTTGACGCAGCCCCACAGGAAATAGTCTAACGGCGTCAAATCACGCGACCGAGGCGGCCAAGCGACTGGACCATAATGTGAGATAACACGTTTTCCAAACTTGGTTTCCAATAAATTGATTGTGACATTCGCTGTGTGGCTTGTGGCGCAGTCCTGTTGATACCACATGTCTTCCATGTCCATATCATCCAATTGGGGCCAAAAATATTCAGTTATCATTGAACGGTAGCGATCCATCCCCATTAACAGTAACGTGCCGGTCTTGATCATCGCAGGAGAAGTACGGCACAATGACGCCACCGGCCCATTAACCTCACCAAACCGTAATTTTTTCGAAATACAATGATGACTCATGGAGTACGTGTAGATTGCTGCCTGACCAATACCGCATATTTTGTTTATTGACGAAGCCATTCAGCCAGAAATGAGCCTCATCGCTGAAGATGATTTTTCGATGAAAATACGAATCATTCTCAAGTTGTTGCTCAGCCCAATTCACGAATATACGACGCTTCTGGTGGTCAAGCGGCTTCAGTTCTTGCGTCAATTTAATCTTGTAAGGATATAGGCTAAGATCTTTTCGCAAAATTCGCGACAACGACGTCACAGAGATGCCAAACGCTTGAGAACGACGTGTGAGAGACACATTTGGGCTTTCTGCAACTGAAGCCTCCGCGGCAGCAATATTCTTGACACTACGGGCACTTCTTTGTCTCACTGGCACGGGAACATTTTGTACTGTGCCTGTCGATTCAAATTTTTCCACTAGACGCTCAATTGTTGATCTGCTAGGACAATTATGACGACCATAAATTGGACGTAGCGCTCTTAACGCTGAGGCCACTGACTCCGAATTTCGGTAGCAAATTTTAATAATTTCGACTCGTTGTTGGCTCGTATATCTTTCCATCATAAAATGGCAAGCCTTACTGAAGAAAAATGTCAAAAGAGCGGCGCAAGAAATATGGCGTCGTTTGCTGTCCTTGTTGCTCTAATTTTGTAGCGTCCCGTTTGAAAAACCCTTTACTATTGATTTACATTTTACTTAATTGAACTCAACCAATGGTCATAATTCTTCTGATGGAAGCATTTAGCAAGCCAATTTTGATTTCTGAATGAATTATGCTCTGTTTGATTTCTTTTTCTGTTCAATACTTATGAGTTTAGCAAATCAAATCAAATCTTTTGGTTGTACTAAGAAGTTAAATAATCAAAATTGGTGTCGGTTTCTGTTCTGGTTCAAGACATCCCCATATTAACAGCAGTTGATGCTTTATGAGTCCAAGTTCCTACTAGGACTCCCAAAATCCTACCTCATTATACGGATGGTAGAAAAAGTTAGTAAAAATTCTTTCAGTTCAATCCATTTGATTATCCAACCAATAAAACCAGGATAATGGGAATTGGGATACCACTGTTCTCATCACTTCGGTAGCAGGATGGGCAGTCCATCGACTTCTGAATACAAACACATTAAATGATTTTTAGTTCAATTCCCTTTTGAGAACAACATTTTTCGAAAATTGAGTCCGATAATCGAGTTTGTCGCCATAAAATATCTAAAACTCAATCTTAAACTAAATGGCAGTATTTAAAAGTTGTTGTTAATGTTATTTTTCTATTCAAAAATTATATGATTATAAAAAAATGATAAACTATTTCTTCATATTTGTGAGTTTCTATAAATAAGAAATTAAAATTTTATAGCGGCTAAAAAAGCCATTTAAGTTCAAAATGACTTTTTCAGCTGCCATAAAATATCTTTAAATTTTCAGTTTGCTGACAAAAAAAAAAGAAAAAAGATTTTATAACTTAATATCTTTTTACAACGCATACCGACGATATAAGGTATTCGGATCAAATTAAGATTATCCTAAGCACATTTTATCCTTATAGCAGCTAACTGAAAAACGAGCCGACACGACGACGGGAGAAGAAAAAATCAGTCAAACCTCAGATGAACACCCCAAATGGTAGTGCCTCGCCATCATCAGAACATCACGAATAAAATTTCCTCATGTAATTTTGGTGTCAAAGCTCGCTCCTACACTTTTATTTGGATTTTGTTCCATGAATATGTACCTACATACCTTCCTTTATTTTGCTTGGGTCCACTTGTAAATGTGTTTTTTGTTATTTTTCATTTAATTTAAACAAACACATGTGAACACCATCAAACGACTTTGTAGCTTTGTTATTCTCTAAAATGGATTTTTCGTATCTTACCCCCAACAACAACAACAACAATAACAACAACACCACCCAAACTGCCATTAGGGATGAGATGGTGTTATAAAACTCAACAACAAAACCAAACAAACCCTTAGCGAAATAAATAAAAATAACTTGAAGGAGCTTCAAGGACACAATGTGATGGTTGATGGAATAAGACCCGCACTAAATGGGAGGACAAACCATTCAAATCGACAGAACTGTCCTGTTTCCGGCACGAAGAATCAGTGAGAACAGTGGGAGCGATTTGAATAAAAATGCCACCGGTGTGGGTGGGGGGGGGGGGGTGTGGTGGTCATGGGGTGTCAACTGGCATGGCATTAGTATCATGTCACATAAACTTGTTATTCCTTTTCGAGATTTGTTATTTCCCAGCATCCTTCCCCTGCTGCATGGTGTTGGTGTTGATGTTTAAGTAAGAAAAAACAAAGTTCGTCTCTTAGGCTATATAAATGTATAAGGAGTTCATCCTTTATAGTGATGGGTTTTCCGTACTGCACTTCAAAGCTCTATCGACATCACAGAGTTAAAGAGTCATGCTTCCTGCAAAAACGAGCCTTTTTTGATTTCCTCACAATTTCTGTTGTCGTCGTTGTCAGTTTTATTCATGTTCGCGTTCATAACATAAACATCACCCCTTCGCCATGCTTTGGGCCCTGACGCTCTGAGAGATGTGGCCGGAAATGGTGTGAAATTTCGAGCTGAATTCTTCCATTATACTTTCTTCTTCGGCATCAAAGTGTCATTTATATAAGTGCTTTGTGTTTTGATGGATAAGAGCTCTGGTTGGCTGAAGGTTGTTGGGCTTGTAAAGCCTTAAAACCTTACGTCATTCTGTCTGTATATGTATAAAGGTCGTCTTTGGAGCTCGAGGGGTTGAGTGCGAGGGAGAGGCTTTTACAACTATCATTTCATCACATAAAGTCCCATATACAACGTACATGCATATATTTTATTTCGGGTCGTATAGTTCATACAGACGTCTTTCTCTGAATGACGTACTTTTGCAAAATGTTTTATGGACACCAAGGCAATTTATTCATTTTTATGCCTGAAGGCAATTTGAGAGGAAAAAAGGATTGTTGCCTTTCAAAGGAGTATAGGTATATGGATGGGCTTTAGGAACGGCTACATAGATATGGGTGTTATCAGGTTGAGTAAGTGAGCTGTATCGTCATAGAATATTTTGGGAAAAGTCCTTGTGTTAGGATAGATTATGCGGGAACAAGAAAGTGTCCATTTTTATTTAACAAAAAAAAAATAAAAAAGAAAAAAATTGGAAGAGTGAAATAAATGGAATTCATTTACGATGTAACCTGAAATAAGGTTTTATTTTGACCTATGGTTTCACTTACCCGAAACAAACTTAGGTTTTCTGTTTTTTTTTTCAAAGGAAAACAAAAAAAAAATATCATATGAAGCCATCATTGGGAACAGATTTTTATGGATTTGGGTCAAAAATTATATGCTGCTTTAAAAATATCAATCTTTTTAAAGTTTTGGTTAAAAATTTCGTGATATTTTGGAGAAGCTGGGATAAATTTATTTCAAAAATGCTTTACATATTTTAAAAGAGAAAAGTTGGAATACAAACATTCACCATCAAAGGAATGTTTAAAGTCACTTTGATTTAAGGTTTTAAGCCACAACCTTGAAATCGTTTCATCTTTTAATAAACCTTAATAATAAAATAATAACCCAAAGTCTCTTCAGAAAAAAATTGGGAAGTAAATATATACAAAGCAGTGTGGATTCAGAGGTAGCCAGGATTTTGATGAGTAGGTAGTTTTAAGGTTTTTGTGATTTGGGTAGATACTTGCTTAAAGGACTGACAGTTATTTCAAAATATTGCTTATCAAAGATTTAAGACTTTGATACCTTATCACACTTTTTTGACACAATTCTCTTAGATATGTATGTAACTTTATTGTTTTTGGGTAAGGATATAGAGACCTACATTTTCTATCTTAAAAAAGACGAAATAGCCGTAGGCAAAGGATTTGAATTTTAAATAAGTTATTTAAATCCTTTTCGTTAGAAAACCTTCGTTTGCCTATGAAGTCCTAAGATTGCCTTAACCATCGATTTGTTATAATCAATGTTCAAATCCCTCTGGCTTATTAATATTTGAAGTACCTTTACTCCCTTCGTAGTTTTCAGCTTGTTATAATCAAAAGAATTATACGCGTAAAACTTTTACGTCTCTAGCAAAAAAAAAAAAAAAACACGATGCATGGATTGTATGCGTCGAAGTGAATTTCGTAAGCCACAAGACCATTATGAGATGTGTGTGAAGATAGCAGGGCAACTTTCACCCACACAAATGGGACCTTGACAGGAATTTGCAATTTTTGATTAACATTTCTATTCCCGATTTTGCAATTAAAAAAAAATTACAATTTAGCTTGTATAGAGTAAAATATTTCGAGTTTGGCAAGTAATAGCTTTTATAAAGCTTGTATAAGGCAATCTTGAGCAAGCCAAAAATTTTCCACCTGAAATTTAAACAAATAGCTGCTATAAAAGCTTAAAATATGAGTTACACAAGCTCTATACAAGCCTTGTTAATATAAGTTATAAATGGCTTGTATAAGGCCTTTCAAAGTTGTTTACTGAAAATGTTTAAAATAACAGCTGCTATAAGGCTCCCCACGACAAAAAATCATTGCAAACAACTTGTATAAGGCTTGTTTGTAAAGGCCTTATACAAATTAAAATAATCAGTGAAGATCAACAAGTGTGTCTTATAAAATATTGTGCTTCTAAAAAATCAGATTAAAATAAATAAAAACGGTAAGTACCCATTGAACATCGTAAAACAAAAAAGAAGTGCTTACAGTAACATTGAACTTTTTAGTAAAACTTAAAAATTAATAACTCATGGCAAAAATTTAAAAGATCTGAAACCTACCAAAGACAAGTGAGAAAAAACAGAGAAGCAATTCTTAAAACAGCCAGAGAACATTCAAGAAGTTTGGAAGAACAAAGAACAGATATAAGATGCGCACAGTTATTGAGTGTGCTAGACTGGTACGAGGAAAGAATCGAGTTCAAATCCCAGGTAAAAAAAAACTTTCATAATTAAACTAACATTCGACTCATTACAGAATACAGAAAAAAAGGTTTTGAAAGCTGATAAGGGAGAAAAAAAAATAAAAATACAATAAAAAATACAACATCAGAAAAATAAAATAAAAAAACCGATAAAAATAATATATTTTTTTAAATTTAGAATCAGCTTTGCTAAAAATTTTTTTTTTCTCGCCATGGATTGCTTATGCAAAATAAATTTGGGTAAGGCCTTATATAAACATCCAAGGCAAGCTATTGGCAATAGCTGTCATTAAATGGCTTGGGTAAGGCCTTATAGTTATAAACAGAAAAGCTAATAGCAGTTCATTAAAAGCTATTTGCTGCTATAAGACCTGTCAAAAAATGTCTTATGGCAGTTAATTAGCTTGGGTTAATGTGCCAAAATGACTTGCATATGGCCTTTTACTATTTTTATAGCAATCTGAAAATAGCTTGTATAGAACTTTATACAAGTTAAATTGTTAGTTGGGCAGGAACCAAGCATTCTAGGAACTTCTAGTAAGCCTTCATATTAGATTTTTTTTTGCATTTACAGAAAAAGCTCGGAAAAAACATTCGTACTTACCTGTGTAGTGAGCAAGTCAGTATGATTTTTTTTTTTCAAAAAATGGACTTCACAGTTTGTACCCAGCCTGTTCTTGAAATGCAAAAAGCTGCAAATTTAGAGCCTTACTTCAAGTTCTTAGCTTGATTGGTTCCTGAGATATATGATGTGACCTACTAATTCCATATTGAAGTTAGTTTTGGGAAGTGAGCAGGTCACTATGATTTTTTTTTCAAAAAAAAGAACAAGATAATTTTTAACCTAGCTTATCGTTTTAGAGTCTTAGGTTGGATTAGATAGATGAGCTGACGGTAGGTCTTGTACCCGTTGATTAAGCTCATTAGCTTTGAGATGTTATCACCTGTTGTCTTCGAGATTTCTGCTTGATCGTTAAATAGCTACCCAAAAATTTGTTCCTTAAATTGCAGAGTACCGGATAGTGACCTAGGCAGTGAAAGGTGTCTTCCTCTACATCTTCGTCTCCACAGCCTGTGCACAGGTCTCCAGTTTTAAGTCTCGTTTTCTTTTTATGATACCCTATAAGAGATAATGTATTCAAAGATTTCTTTTTTCAAGTTAAGGATATTGTCCGTTTCTTTTTTAGTATTGAAGCTAGGCCATAGATTATTCGTGGTGGTACAGACTGCGAGTGAGTTCTATCTGTCATTCATAAGTTCCACTAATTTCTAACCAATTTTCTGTTTAATGGCACAGAGTGGAAATTTACCCCTTGAGTCTGTTGGGAAAAGATCTAACACTGAACCAGTCCTTGCCAGTTTATGTGCTTTTTCATTTCCTAAAGTTCCACAAATAATATCAGCCCGTAGTATCGCCATCGTTGAGATCTGTTCGGAAGCCTTGATCACTGCCAGAACCTCAACTTGTTCAGAGTTCGCTAAATTGAGGGACTCGGAGAAGAATCTCGCATCTACACCCGAATCGAACTTTGATCAGTCGGTGTATATTTCTACCATTGGTTTATCTGATTGCTGAAAACCAGCATCCCATTTTTCTCTTGAGAGGATGAAGACAGAAAGCGGTTTTTCAAAATTTATATAGCCTGAGCATACATACCCCTCCATGGCTTAGTCTTTGTGCTCTGTAGGCTGCAGATTCTGGTACGAATAGATCTAGGGGTCCTAGATTGAGTATAGTTTCCATTCCCGCAGTAGGAGTGGACCTCATTGGGTTAGTCTTTGCGCACTGTTGGCTTCAGTTTTTTGTACGAATAGATCTTGAGGTCTTAGATCGAGTATAGTATTGCCCCTTTGATACCTATGAATGCTAGTCTTTGAACTTTATTGAGCGTTTTATAATAAGAGTCTTTATCCATCGTACTTCACCAAACCAGGCAACGGCATGTAAGGATCGGTTTTATAATGGCCGTGTATATCCAGATTATGATTTAAGGGGTTTGGACCCCAGGTCTTACTGAAGATCCAGTGGCCTTTTTGGCTCTTTCTTTAATGTTCATACTCCAGTTTAGCTTTTTGTCAAGAAGTATGCCTAGATACTTGGCATTGATCTGATAGACTAATTTCAGTTCCTTCTATTGAGGGTAGGACAACTAGTATCCGCAGAAGTGGTGAGGAAGCTCCTCCTTGTGGAGTAGCCCCTAGAAATGGATACTTTGATCCGTGTGTCCCCTAGTTCTGAGTTTATCCGTTAGTGCTTTAACATACAGATAATCCAGTTTATAAGGTAATTATCCACCTCATGGCCTAATAGTGCTTTTCTAACAGGATCATTGCACATTATTGAAAGCACCTTCAATGTCCAGAAATGCTGCTAAAGTGTACTCCTTGTTCTTTAGTGTTTTTTTCTACCATGCTTACTAAGTTGTAAGGGGCTGTTTCGAAACCTTTTCTTTTCGTGTAAGCGTGTTGGGCAGGTGACAACACATTCGGTTTAAGAGTTCTTCGTATGTTAATATCTATTAGCCGTTCGAAGGTTTTTAAAGCAAACGATGTAAGACTAATGGTTTGGTTTCCCAGCTTTCGGTATGAAGGCTACTTTTACTTCGCGCCATGCCAAAGGAATATATCCCCAATTAAGGCTGCATACAAAGAAGCTCTTGAGATGTTGGAAGAGGTCTATAGTGTTCTTCTGTAGCATCATAGGGAAGATGTTGTCTGTTCCTGGAGATTTGTAGTGTGAAAAAGAGTTTATCGCCCAGTTTATTTTATCTTTCGTTTTAATTTTTAATGGCACCGTGTGCTCTGTTTGTATTGCATCTTCTTAGATATAAACGCCAAAGTTACAACCAGGAAAATAAGTTTTGACAAGGAGCTTCAGTGGTTGTCCACATGATTCTGTCCATTGGTCATTCCTTAAAAGACCCTTGGTCTTGGGGACTGCTTCTTTGGCTTAAATTTTCGTAAGTATCGCTGATTCATTAGTTCCTTCAATTTGGTTTAGGAAGGTCAACCACGAGTTGCGTTTGGCTCATTGTGTTTCAGCTTTAAATTTTCTTTGACTGTTTTTGTATGCATCCCAGTCTTGTTTCTTGTGATTTTAGTTTCTGAGAGAATGGTCATACTGACCAGTTTTCAATATGTTTGCATTAAACTTTTTGTTCAAAATTGAATTTCATATTGAATACTGGTTGGTTTGAAATTTACTGTAAAAATAATTTATTAGAATAAGTTAACAAAAAAAGATCAAAGATTTCTAAATTTTTTAATAAATTGGGCATAACTTTTCTTTGGAGCAAAGAAAGACTCAAGATATGCCTACGTAAAATAAAGTAGAGGCTTAAGGCCTCTACAATTTTTATTCAAAATTTAGAGAAATTTCCCTTAAAACTCTTCCATATTTTACATTTTACCATTTTTTCGCTCATGAGCTTAATTTTTAGCACGGCATTGCAAATTTTACAAACTTTTACAAACTGAACGGCTAAGCCTGTTAGTTAGAGTTTGTACTAGAGTACAAAAAACGGGGTTTGGGCAGAGATTGCAAAAAAATATATAAGAAATGGTTAAGTTTGACTTTTTTGATCTCCATCAATTCAAAACAAAAATTCCTTTTTCAAAATGTCATGTTAAATAATCTCTACTTTTTTGTTTATAAATGCCTTAAGCCTGTCTTTAGTCCGAAAAAAATTATGTGGCGATTTAGAAAAAAATGTGAAAATCTTTGATTTTTCGGTTTTTTGTTGGTTTTCGTAAATTTTTCCTGCTTAGTTTTTTTATGAAATTATTTAAACCTTTAAAACGAGCAATTTTCTAGCAATATTTCTTTTTTAATAGTTTAATTAAAAACTTAAAGTTTTTTTTGAAGAAGGAAGAAGCTAAAAGGTTTTGTGTATTCTATAAACGGTCATGGTTTTCTTGTTATACATTCCCGAAAACCAAAGATTTCAAAGGATTTAAGCGTGCAAATGTAGCAAATGTTCCTTCAGCCAAATTAAAAACAAAAACAACCTTTCCAGGCTTTGGTTTCTTTGTAATAAATAGCTAAATAGAAGAAAATAGAAGAAAATTTGCGAACCATGCTATGTGAGGTATTGCAAAATTCATCAAAACATCTTTTTTCATATTAATAATTTCTTTGTCAAATAATGGTCCTTTTGTGGAAAAAAAACATTCAAACTCCAAACAATAATATTTCAATCGACATTAATCAATTTATAGCAAAATCGGTATAGAACTTAAACAAATAATAAAATTGCGTATACGCCCAAGTGAACCGCGCTCTATTAACTGAATGGATTTCTTCTCTTTTTTATATTCCTTTAATGCATGTTATTATAGATTTCAATTTTACTTTAAAGGTAAGTTTAAGTGACTATTCCTCTTCGCCTTTATAATGGAAATTTTTTGTTTTGTTTTTATTTTGAGAACATAAACGTGAATGCGTTTGAAAAGCTTCTTTTTTTAAAAGATTTATGCTGAAGCAAAACAAAAAATTTCATACAGAAATTGACAACGAAATAAGAAATGAAAAATTTCGTTGTGATTTTTGTTATGTAAAACGCAGCTCAATAGCGAAATGATAATAAAACAGAAAATCGTAGTAGATTACTAGAACCAAGCCTCCACTTATTGTTCGTACAGAATTAATTGATCATAACATTAGGTCTCTTCGTGTACTTCCAATAACTACCCATACTATTCTTTAACTATTTCTACGAATTTTATTTATCTTATATGAGCTTTAACAGAACTATGGGCTAAATTCGTAGTTTTGGGAGGTACGCTAACAGACATATTATTTCAGACGAAAAATTGATAGTTTGTTTTATTTTGCTTTTGTATATTTTTGTTTATATAAAAATAGAAGAAAAAAAACTGAATAACACTGACCACAAAATTATTTTGAACCCTTTAACACCACACAGGACGATAAGAAAACCAAATAAAATAAGAGAAATAAAAATTTACTTAAGATTTTGAACTGTTTTTTTTTTTTTAATTTCTTTCTTCTTTCTGACAAAAACTCTCCATATTTTTGTATTATCATTTCGTTTCTGATTATGTTCTCGAGTTGGAGACCAGCTTAAAGAAATCACCTGGGATTGACCTAAATCTTCTCTACGTGAAAACAAAATATTTTCTAATTTTTTGAGATTTTTAGTTCCATACCTTTTAGTAGCTTGATTAAATTTCCCCTTTTACTATATGGCAAATTATGCGTTCTTAAAAAAATTAACTCGAGATTTTAATCAGACTTGTCATTACGATGGCATGGAAGACAAAAAAATTGGGTCTCACTTTCTGTCTGTCTCTTCGCCTACAGCCTAAATGCCTGGATCAATTTTCTTAGTACTTGGTACATAGTGTTTTTTGGTGATTACGCTCACGAGTTTTTTGATTTTTTTTCTTAAAACTAAAGATAACAATAACGGCATACAAATTTTTTTTAGCAATTTTACAAAATCTTATTTTTCTCAAAAATGGCTCTATAATTTTCCTTAAAAAAAATCAAAAAATATTTTCAGTAAAGGCTACCTTTGGATGAAAACTATTATTCATAAAAAGGTTATTAATGGTACCTCCCGAGGAACCATTTTTTTATTTTCAATTTTCTTCAAAGCGGCAATTTTGACTTTAATATTTTTTTTACTTGCCATACATAGGTACTAAAGGGCAAGTTTTGTATTTGTGCAACAAAACGAATTTAAGATAATAGCAGTCAAACTTGACATTACGATAGTAGAGAACACGAAAAAAGTGGGTGGCACAATTCTGTCCATATGTCGACCTATAGCCTAAGCCACTGAAGAAATTTTCTTAAAATTTTGAATTTGTGGGTTTTTTGTTACTCTTCAGGGGGGAAACTGAGTTTTTTTTTTTGCAAGAAAATCAACGGTGCTTGCCCTGCAACCGTAAACAAAAAGCTATCTCAAAAAGGGCACTAAAGATTTTTGATAAAAAAAAATCAGTGTATTATTGTAGGTATGGTGTAATTTTTGATAAGAAAAAAATCTACCGAAAACCGTTATATTAACGGTACCTGCCATAGACGTTTATTTTTTTTCCGATTTCCTATTATTTGATTTTAGTCAAAATTTGTATGCAAAATCTTTCTTACAATGTTAATAATATTGCATATCTAAATTAAAATTTTTTTTTTGGATTTTTAAAAAATATAAAATTTAATATTTCAAAATTGGGTTGATGAAACTTTTTTGAAACGAGATTCCAAAATGTATTTTAATACATACCGAAATGCATTCCGAAATTTTTTTAAATGTTTTAAAATGTTTACTGTCCATGCAATTGAATTACCAATTCCGAAAAGAACAGAACTCGAAATTTTTCCACGTATTAATCTTCTCCTATCCTATCCTATGTAATCATAATGCTTCCCTGCACCTTATATGCTCAAAAAAAAGGACATCTTCACTATATTTCATGAAAATGACAGTAAATATAGTAAAGATGTCTTTATCAAAAGAAATTTTTAAAATTTTAAATTAAATAGTTCTTTGCGTTGCCTGAACATTTTAAATTTTCAGATATGTGACCTTTTTTTAAACTGGCCATATATTCCATATTCAATCAAAAAAATTAAGATGTCAATCTTTCTTTTTATCTCTAACTCTTAATGAAGTTATTGTAGCTAGTTTATATATTGTATTTCATGCTATTAAACATAAGGTTCTTACATATAATATTTATTAACCTTCAGCGTCATGAACATAAGGGCAAGAACGTGTGACGATAACTCGAAAAAAAATCATAAGGTGGGAGTCATAATTTCTTTCAAAATATCTAGTTTTTGTTAATTAGCATTAAAAACTTAACAACAACAAATACTTACAGTTTTGTCTTGAAGTTTCTTAGAAAGCCAGAAGCCATTCTTTTCAAATTAAGTTCTTTTAATAAACAGGTTGAACAAAAATTGTTTTCAAATGAAAAAATAAAAAAAAAATAAAATTTTTCTTCAAAGTGTTGAGTTATAACAATTTTTTGCCAAAAACTATTTTTCGAAATATCTTATTTTAAAAATAAACCATAAAAATGGACTTTTGGCTTTCCATTGTTTTTAATTATTTGTTGTTCTATTTTATGTAATTTCTTATGAAATTACCCCGCGTGCCCCCTCCAGTGGGATTTTTCTCTTGTCTATATCCAACTTACATGCTCTGGTTTTTTTTTTGGAAGATTTTACTCGAGTCATTCAGTAAAAAATAAATAAATGTGGTGGTAAAACAGCTCATAAAGAACCAGGGCTTAGGACGTACTACTTTCAACCATTCCTGTTAAAGTGTTGTTGGCAGGAATGGAGGGGCCCTACAATTTTTTGCCGAGTCCAAAAGACTAGATGAGAAACACTTATTCATGACAAGTATACTCTTGGAGGATTTGTCAGTTCCTCGCAAGAGGCAGTACTTCATTTCTGTTTTCAGGTGGCAGCGGCTGGGAATTGAACCCAGACCTTTGGCATGACAGTCTAAAGCACTAATCATTATGCATCGAGGTACTATCGAATATGAATCACCTAGTATGCAAAATAAAATAAAATACAAGGCAAATGGCTCGTACGTAATTGTTCTTATGTTCAAGTTGCTTGGAACAAAGAATTTTTAAAATATAAAAGTAATTATAGAAAAGAAAAATATCAATCGCACAGATACAGACTAGATGAACTGATATAAACGGAATCATTTCTATTAGAGTTCTCCATCATCGTTATGCTTAAATTAGAAAATGGTTTAAAGCCAATGGTCGGTAGACTTACGGTATATTTCAGTACGATTCTTATAAAGTAGATTCATTCTATTCGACTTCTTGAGGATGAAATGGGGATTCCAAAACCAAAGTGATGTTGGTACCTCTGGGAGCACAGCGTTCACAAAAATCAAAAAACCTCGAAAAGGTGATATAGCAGTACGTCTTTCTCATTGATATGTTCGACTTTACTTTAGTGTTTTTTTTTTTTACTTTTGTTACTCCGGTCTTTCCAGAGGATTTTGGATTTGGAACTTAAAACTATTAAAAGATAAGCTCAGGAAATAGAAGTACAAACTTTCTTCCTAAATTACAAGTAACTGACCAAAAACAAAATGAAACTCAATTATTCAATTCAGGAAAAAGATTGTTGCATTTCTAAAGAAATATTCAAATTCCTTTTCCATCTCAATCAAAAAAAAAAATGTGTCTTATTATCCAGCATTTGACATATTATAACATCAAAACATCATGATCATCATCAGCAGTACCATCATCAGAAACATAGACTAAAACGCCATAGACCCAGCATGAAATGAAAACAAAAAATTTAAATTCCAAAAAAAAAAAAACAAACTTAGCAAACATATTTGCCGTAAAAAATCCCACAAATTAATTAAATCAAATTGTCAAATTTCCCGAGAAATTATACTATCTCTACAAATCTAACTACGACACGAAAAAATAAATTACAAAAAAAAAACTTGATTCAAATTCTAAATGCTAAAACTTTTCCGGCAAATAACATTAAACTGTCAAGTTGGGTAAAAAGCACTTTTAATATACCCCTTATACCGACCCTAAAAATCCCTATGCTTAAAACACACAAACAACCCAAGCATAGTTTCAGGAAATTTTAATTCCGCTTTTGAGATGTCAAAGTCACAAAAGTTAAACGATGATGATGACGCCGACGACGGACGATGAAGAAAGCAAAAAAAAAAAAATTGAAAAAAAAAAACAATCTGTTGGGAAAAAAATACGTTTTTTATTTTTCTCGTCTCTCTCTCTCTCTGTCTTACCATGAACAAAAGCCAGCAACAGCACCAGAAATACCGACATTTTGCGCCAAAAACCGATAATCCAAAGTCACTTCCTCGGTGAAAATTATATTCGTACACCAAAACAACAACAACAAAAAGTTATAATGGAGAAAAAAAAAATAATGAACTCAAGAAAGTTATTAAACTTTAATTGGGACGCACATTAAACCATAATCACAGGAAATTATAAATTCGCAATTAATTCACTTACGGCTGCCACGGCCACCGTTTATTATTTCTTTTTTTTTCAATTCTTATGATTTCCCCCGTGCGGTGGTGCTTAGCGCCAAGGCCGATTCTTATTCAACTTTAATTAGATTATAATTACTCAGTTTAAGAAAAAAAAAAACCTCATACATTTATAGTATGTCTCCGTTTATCCTTTGCTTTTGAAGAGAATCAAAAAGGACTTTCAAACTAAATCACTGTCAAGGTTTCAAAAATTAAACTAATTAAAATCGCTCACTCAAAAACTCATTTTCGTGCTTGCCAGAGAGCAAGAAGTGAAATGGTTCAAAACACTGTAACTGTTTTCTGACGTCATACTCGACTCGTATTAATTTTATTCCGATTAACTGGGATTTCTGTTGATTTTTTTTTCTTTGAACGCAATTGAATGACACAAAAGCTTATTGTTATCCTTATGGTACTCGCATAGAAGCCAAAGCAGAAGAGCTCACCCACGCAAGGACGAGTTAAGTCCTCCTAACGGAAACATGAACCGAAAAAAAATAACCATAAGGCGAACGGATCGGATGGCGTAAAATTAATCCGATATATTGTCATGAGTTGGAGAGTGTGGAGAGTGTGTGTATAGGGACAATTTGCCTTGGGACAATTAGGGATCTATTAAGAGGGATTAAGGTCCTATTCAAGAATTCATGGCGAACAATTCAAGATTCATGATGATTTTTTTCCTCTTGATTGGGCTTAATCCATGCGAATGAAGTCATATCTGTCACGGTAATTAACGGATCTTTAATAAATCGTAACTTTATCCGGCTTCCGTTGAAGCGGAGGGTGGGCTGGTAGAATTCCTTTTTTTTTTTTTGAACCAGCAAACTATTACACTTCTGAACACGAGAAAAAAGGATAGACAACAAAACGGTAAAAATCCTTTCACCAGCTATTCTGATTGAACCTTACAATCTGACTGAAGTACCATGGACCACCGTATGTATTATCGCTCAGTGAGCTCTTGAATTTACTTTCGTTGATGATGCTCCTTCGATATTTCCTGGCCATGATTTTCTGAGGCACCAGTGTTCCAAAATAATCAAAAAAAAAAAAACAGTAAACTCTCTCGTTCGTTGTTGGGCGCCACGAGGAGAAGAATCCATCGCATTGTGGATGCTATCTAGGATTTCTATTTTGCTTTGAATTTACATGAAAATACCATGGAGGCTGAGAGTTTCAAAGCTTTTACTCAATTTTCGGAGTAAACTTTGTTTCCTTAGTGCACGCAGGCATTGTCATCGATGCTGAATGGAGAGGAAGACTTTTGAGAGCAAAAGCTTGGTTATGATAGAGAAAGAAATTTGAGGAGAGATTTTCATTTTGAAGATTGAAGATTTTTTTTTTCTTGGTGTTTAACTTTTTTGAAAATTCGGGGCTAGGGCGCGCCCTGTGTACCAGTTTATTGCTGATAGAGGTAGACAAATATATCTATAAAAGCTTATAGTCTTTTTATATGAGAAATATGAATCTTAGAAAACATTATATGATTTTATGAGTAGATTTTTCTATATCTTTAAATTTCGTTTAGCTCTTTAAAAAAAAAACTGAGCTTCGAAGACCTAAAACACACCGACTGGAATTATAAAAGTTTCCAGGATTTTTGTTTTTGTTCATAAGTTGGTATGGTACCTATACGTAAGTTTCTTTTTGCTAATAGAAGTTTGAGTTTTAAGAATTTTATTTTGCCGACTAATCAAATTATTTTTTTCTGGCAAATAGTAGAAGTTTTTGTTTTTTAGTTTTGTTTAAAATTATGTTTTATTTATTTGGAAAAAATCTCAACATTAACATTTTTAGGGTTTTCAAAACTCCTTTGTCTGTGAGATAATTTATCAGAATTTTGAATATGAATATTAATTGTTAAATATGCTTGTGAACCAAAAAGTTATTTTCATAGTTACATAGTCATATTCGATATCATTGAAAACGGTTCTTTAAGTCGGCACACCACAATTGGACGTACATAAACTATGACCTTTCCACTTCGAAAGTATAGATAAGGCAATAATTGATGAATTGAACAGTCTATTCATTAAAAGTAGGATCAATTCAAAACTGTCCTTTCCCTACCATAGGACCTGTAAGTAGGTGTATAAGTATTATACCGTATATACAGTATACACTTACTTGAAATTGGGTTGCTGTTGATGTTGCTCTATAAACTAAGCAATAATAAAAGGCTTTTCATTGGTTTACGAGCTGTGATGTTCAGATTGGTATGATGGATTAGGTGTCAGTTCGGAAGGTCATATTAATTTGACTGTGACTTAAAAAAAAACTTTAGAAATTCATAGAAAATGAAATGCTTGAAAAGGTCGCATGTGCTAGCTTTTATGTTAAAAAAGTATAAATTTTCAAACATCGTGAGAAAAAAATTAAACGCCAACATGAAATTTGTTTTTAAATAGCTTAAAGAACTCTTCTAATGTTTTGAAGCAAAAAAAAAAATAAAAAGAATTCTATCAGAATTTGTGAAAAAAAATAAATTCAATTAAAATTTATTTAAAAATAATTGTATTTATACCTTTTATGTTATAAGCGATATAGATCTATAAGGTGTTACTTCTGTTCGTGGCTTACCTTATACCAATCATGGCAAATGGTTTTTGAAAAACTGCTTCTGAAAAGACTAAGCAAAATAATAGAAGAAAGAAGACTAATTCCGAGACATCAGTTTGGATTTAGAAATAAACATTCCACGATAGACCAAGTGCATCGGATTACGGATGTTGTGGAAAAGGCACTTGAAGAAAAACAAGTATGCTCGGCTATATTATTAGATGTTGCTCAAGCCTTTGACAAGGTTTGGCACTTGGGACTGCAAAGGAATCTTCCCAGGCACTACTATGAAATACTGAAATCCTACGTTAAGAACCGACTCTTTAGAGTACGGTACGACCAAAATTAATTGGAACTAAAGAAAATTGAAGCCGATGTACCACAAGGAAGTGTCCTAGGACCAACCCTGTATCTGTTATATACAAGGGATATTCCAGCGGACATCAACGCTATCATGGCCACCTTTGCTGATGATACTGCAATATTGGTGCCAGATAATTCCGTTACAAAGGATACACAAAAACTGCAAACTGCAGTCGATGAAGTAAGTGATTGGATGCAAAAATGGCGAATCAGAACTAAATGAAACAAAATCGACGCATATAAACTTGACAAACAAAAAAATAAACAATGTTCCATTTCCTATAAACAGTACAGCAGTAGCTTATTCCAATACTGCCAAAGGCCTTGGAATGACTCTGGATGCAAAGCTTAAATGGAAAAAGCACATCAAAGAGAAAAGAGAAGAACTAAACTTGAAGTACAGAAAAATGTTCTTGTTACTAGGAAAGAACTCTGACCTATCTATCAAGAACAAACTAATATTAAGCAAATATTTAAACCTATTTTGACTTATGACATCTAACTATGGGGCTGTACAAAGAAAACAAACTCTGAACCCATTCAAACATTCCAAAGCAAGGTGCTTCGCGGAATAATAAATGCCCCTTGGTATATAAGAAATAGCGATCTACATCGTGACCTTCAAATTGAAATGGTTACAGAAGTGGTTAAAAACACGCTGTATCACACAATCAGCGACTGCAAAGTCATACCAACTCTGAAATGGAGACCATCTTAAACGTACAAGACAATGTTCGGAGATTAAGAAGAACCAAGCCTCATGAGCTGATGGTCTAAAAGTTATGGGCAAGTGTTATAACTTTAAAACTTTCACAATGTGATTTATAAATTAAGAACAAAAAATCATTTGTCGATCTTTTATAGATTGGTCTTGATTCACCGGTGGTTTTAGTGTGGTAAGAGTCCCACACTACTCAGTACCCATTCTTACCGAGTGTCTTTTGAAGATCCATCCATCCACGATCCATCTGATAAAAAAACCTTTTATAAAAAAACTTTTTAGAAATTTACAAAAAATTATTTTTTACCACGATTTTAAGTAATTGTTCATATGCAAATACAAATAAGTTTAAAATTAAAATTATCATTTCGTTTTTGAGAGATTGAATTTTCAGATTTCTTTTTTAATTAAAATTCGAAAAATTAGAAAATTTTGAAATGTAGTATTATTTGACCTTTTTTGAAATGTTTGCATACACAATTTATGTAGTAATTACGTTCTGCTCAGCTGAAAACGAGAAAATCCAAAATAAAATAACTGTTCCATGGGAGAAGAAACGTTGGAAGAGTCATAATGTTAAAATGTTTTATACTTACAACAAAGATGATAAGCAACTTAACACTTATATACAACAATGTATTGGAAACTGGGGTGATTCCTCAGGAATTCAGGAAATTCATAATTTTTCCAATTCATAAAAAAGGAAGTGTATCAGTTCTATAGAATTACAAGAGCATATCCTTTCTTAATGCTTCTTACAAAATCTTCACTTTAATCCTGCAAAGACGGCTTAACAAATGGATCGACGATGGAAAGTTATTGAAGGAGTTTCAAGCTGGTTTTGGACCAAGTTATTTAACGATTGACCACTTCTTCGTTTTGAAAAGCATTGCGAATTCATTTGTTAAAAAAAGGGAAGAAGTTGTATACATTTTTTTGTAGACTTTTAGTCCGCATTTGATACGGTGAACAAGAAAGCACTTATTTATAAGCTATATGGGCTTGGAATGTCAAAGAAGTTTGGAAAAATCATACAGAACCTTTATGTGGACACAATTGCGTCAGTTTGGAATGGTGAAGAGATGTCGGAGTGGTTTAGAACAGTCAGACAAGGCTGTACAATGAGTCCAAGCCTGTTTGCTTTGTTCATTGATGACCTAGTTGAAAACTTACCCAGTGGCATCGAATATGAAGGTCTCACCATAAAGGCACTGCTTTTTGCAGATGACATTGTTCTTATGGCATCCACACCTAAATCATTGCAACTCATGATAAATCGGCTTTCACAATACTGTAGACTTTTAAAAAAGATTGAGTTCGAGATTTTAATCAGACTTGTCATGACGATGATAGGGTATACAAAAAAAAATCTCACAATTCTGTCTGTCTATCTGTTCGACTAAAGCCTTAGAGGCTGGATTGATTTTCTTGGTACATAGCAGTTTTTTGTGATTTTGCCTTCACATTTCTTAAATTTTTTCTTAGAACTGAAAATAACGGTACCTGACATGAAATTTTTTCTAGCAATTTCATAAAATCTTAGTTTTCTCAAAAACAGCTTCACAATTTTCCTTAAAAAAATTCAATCAATTTCTTTCAGGATGGGATACCTTAAAATTGGATACCATTTGTCAAAAAATGGTTATTAATGGTACTTCTCAAAGAACCATTTGGATTAGCGATTTTCTCCAAAGCTGTAGTTTTCTTTTAATGAAGCTTCTAAATAACATAAATAATAGTTTCTCTAAAGAAAATTTTAAAAAAATATTTTTTGGATTAAAAAAAAAATTCAAATTTTTTTTGTTGAAATTCCAATGTTTTGAAAAAATATGGTCAATGTTTATAAAACTTGGTATTCAAAGGCTTTTTACATTCTTTGAAGTGTTTTAAGAAAAATAAATTTAGGTTTATGAAAAAATATTAATTCCTTCCATTTTACTTAGAAACGGTTTCTACGATTTTCGTAAACTCTTTCTGCATGTTAAAATTAGTGCAATATACTTCCAAAAATTATAAAAATTTACAAAAAACATCTACTAATTGTACCTAACTCTCACAAATTGTTTTTCTTAATTTTGAATTTTCTCATTATCGGATGAATAGACTACGATTATTTTTTTTATCTAAGAATTTTAAATAAGAATAATGTTTGAGATTCGTTACTTTATTACCCAATTTATAAAATTAGTCTTCATTTGAAACTTAATTTTATATTCCTTAATTTTAATTTGATTACATTTGGCAAACACTTTATTATTTACCCTATCGTCGGCTTAGAGTGTAAAGCGGCTAACTCCACATCTTTTTTTACCATTATAGACCACTTGAAAAATTGCTAAGAAATATAAAAGTCCATCAAATCTTTTCAATTTCACTGAATTTGGCAATAACGAGTGTTGAAAAATATTTTGTTTGCAAAAAAATGCAAAATAGGAGTAAGCTGTTTTACACTCTAAGCCGACGCTATGTTAATTGAAAGTCACTCAATTCCTTATTCTTAAATTATTATAATGTTACTTTAATGTTCAACATTTAAATACTCCTAATTTAGTTGTCTTTTTTATGTACATACATACAAATTGTCAATTTGTAAACATCCTAGCATATTATCTCGAGGGCATAGCTCTGTTTTGAATTTTCGTTCCTTGACCAGGACACATGGTAAAATCTTAACATATACGAGTATAATAAATTGTTCATTTGGTTTATCGAGCTGTTGGGTTGGTTCTTTTTGTTTCTCGATATACACAACTTTGCTAGACATATCGTTGGTTCATAGTTGATTCGCTTTAATTCGCAACAATTAAGAATATTACATATCAAAGTTTAAAAAAAAAAATTTGAATTTTTAAAAAAAGTTTCCATTTTTTTTGTTGAAAATTTGATATCTCAAAAACGGATTGACAATTTTCTTTGGAAATTTTATTTTTATATGCACTTGTATAAATACTTAAGATATGCATCCCAAAGATTTTTCTTAAAAATATTTTCAGAATTTTATATTGTAGGTAAAAAAAACTGCTCTAACGATTTATAATTTTTTTTCGCATACAATCATATTCAGTCAAGAATTTCGTTTAATCGTATTTAAAATACCATTATTCGAATAATAGTATTTAATTTTTTTTTTTAACATTTATGTCTCAATACTGTCTTCACATATAATTTTCTTAAGTCTTGAGCGTCTGGAACATAGAAGCAAGTACGTGCGACCCAGTCGTACATTTTATTTAGTTATGGTACGGTATTTTTTTTATAAAACCAAAATACCTTCAAAATATTTAAATAGTGTTATCCCAAAATAATGCTGAAAGATTCTTATATTTTTTTATAAAAACCAAAAACATCGTTTTGAAAACTATGTTATCCTCCCCTAATGGAATTTTTAAATAATGGAGGTAGTAGCTTTCTTTCGTGAAAATTAGTTGAAAAATTAAATTTCTCAATATGTTTGAAACAAATGTATTTTTTTTTTCAAGTTGATTGTTTTCAGAAATATATTGACTTTAAATTTAATTTCTTTAAAACTTTTCACGAAAATAATTTTTAATTGGTGCAGTTAAAGGCCCGATGTTGTTTAATTATTAAAAAATCACTAATTCAAGATTTTCAAAAACGTGTTTAGATGTTCATATCCTATCAAGTGAAGATGAAGATCAGAAAATATCATTAATATTATTTGAGAAAAAAAAAATTGATTAACCATTTTTGGTAAGGTTTCTTGTAGTTTTTAAATGTTAAAAAAAAAAAACTAAATGGTGTTTTTTTTTAGACGTGTGGTTTTTAATCTGGCAATACTTTTTCGGAGTTGGACTTTTTGACAGCTGTTGGTTTGCTATTTCATAATGAATATACTTCCTCCTGAAAAACGTTTGTAAATCGTGAACATTTCTTACCAAAATAATGGTTTGGTTCGCGCGACGCATTCATCAGTCAATTAAATGAAGGTAACTTTTGGTGACCCTATCAATATATTTGTGAGATTTTGCTTTTTATTCACTGAAGATTCTTTGTAACTAACTCTTTTCAATTTGTGCGAGGGCACAACTCTGTGGTTTGAAATAAATCAATGGCAACTAACTTCACTTTAAATCTTTCAATTTTTCTGTTGTTCTCAGAATTTCCATTTTAATTCTTCTTTCTTTTATGAGCAAAACATTTATTTTATCAGCCGTTGTTTCTTAGTTAAAAATAAATTGTGATTGAAGTTATGAGAACATTTTTTATTATTGTTATTGGGCTACTATTCGGGCTACTTTTTCAGCTCCGATTTTAGGCTACAAATATTTCTAAATTGAGCTATAGACCTTGTTTAAGACATGGCAACCCAGCGCCCTGTACTGCAAATAATAACTGGACAGAGTATAGTTCAAAACAAAATGATTACAATGCTCTTATTGAGAGACTGATGAACACTGAATACAGGTGTAGTTAAGTTTTGTGACCATCAACGCATGAAACCTGATCATTTTGTCAAGACATTTGTATTTTTTTCCTCTGTATTTTGCTCCTATCCATAATCATTCTTTTCCAAGCCATTGTATGTTTTTTTTGATTCGTTTCTCAGAAACCTACATAATCTCATTCTCGACAAAAATTAACTCTGATAGTTCTTTCCCACAGTCCTTCAAATTAAAATTTTAACTTAGCTTTTCTTATACAAAAAAAATATGCAAAATTTTCTCAATTTCAGCTAGTTTTTATTTTGTTAAGTTTGAAATTATGCTTGAATAAAAATTATTTAGCTTAGAAATAGAAAAAAATATTTTAGAAATGGGTAAGTCTTATCTTAAAAATTGTTGAAAATCTCAGCTAATCTCACTCATATTTTAGAGCTAACGGAAATTTTTCCTAATTTTAACATTTAATATATATAGTTATACCACCTTAAAAAGTGATTTTTTGAAACTTTTTGTGGGAGTATATGGCTGCATGTGGTGAAACTTAAAATATCTGGGACCCCAAAATTCATATCCAAAGTTTAGATAGTTTTCCAAAGCTTAAATGCATATACAAGTGGATTCTTAAGCAAGGTTCTTCAACCCACTTAAAAACTTAAACCCTAATTTAAATTAATGGTCAAATTTGGAAAATGTTTAGATCTTAAAACAAATCTATACAGTTTTAGGTTTAACGGAAATTATTGTTCTCTGGCAACCTTGTGTCTAATTTTTCAAAAACACAAAGAACAGAACTTCCCCAGGCTTTATAATATACTGAGAACTGGGGGGGGGGGGATAAAGACTCTTAAAGGCTTTTATTATTTTCCTATTTTGTTTGATTGTAATATAAACATGCTTATCATCAAAAACTGCACTTGATTCGCCGGTGGAAAAACATTAAGAAAAAAAAAGCAAACAACTTTAAGAAATATTTTTTTCAGCAAGCCATATCAGACTACGAAAAGTTTCCTCAAATTTTTGTCCATAAAAAAACGTTTCATCTTTATATCGATTTGGAGCTTGTAATGGTTTTCGAAATAACCGATACCAAATAAGACTTTTCTGGTCTCGTGGCCCGCCCTTGCAACTACCTTCTTGTTTCTTGAATTGAACATACAGAACTATTTGAATGCCCATAATTTTGACTTTTTTCTCACTTTATGTATAGAAAATTTGCAAAACAATAAAAACTAAATTTCTAACGAAAAATTAGATTTACATATGCTTTACATAATTCGGTTGTAAGCAGAATTTATGCTACCAAGGTCAACTCGCATCAGACTCTCACAAATTTGTGAGAATCGTTGTTTACATGTCTGGCAAATAAATGATGCACGTAGATAAATATATGTAGTTGTTTACTAAAACTTAAATCAAATTTGTAAAAGCAGAATTTGCAAACCAAAACATATGCAAATAACATAAAATATCAAGCTTCATATTTTTAGCAATTGAACAAAATGTGTTTTTTTTTTCACAACAAAAGAGAATAATCTCTTTCATAAAGTAGTACTAACATTATGTACATACAAATGAACATATTTTGCGTCAACACTTCAATCGAGACAAATCCATTTACACATAACCTCAAACAATTGGATGTGTTCTCTGTGATGGTTTTCGAGCCATAAACATAAAAAACACCTATGTTTAATTATAACTATAAGATGGACTATCAAGTTCTGTGAGAAAAGAGCTGCATATGAAATTTCTATCATTGAAAACTTATATAAACGCACTATTATGAAACTCTCCCAGTCCATTGTCTCATCTTCCTTAATCCTTACCTTCAATGAGATGACGGAACAGTAAATATTCAGTGTTGGAGATCGTGAAAGAAAATCAATTAAAACATAGTAGTAAAAAAGCTTCAACTTTCACACCACATGTCACGTGAATGTGAGACTTCCAAATTTATAGCGTCTTTTTCTTTAGGTATTAAGGGCCGTTTTTTTCAATTATTTTTTTTCTTTTCTTTTCTTTTCTTTTCTTTTCTTTTCTTTTCTTTTCTTTTCTTTTCTTTTCTTTTCTTTTCTTTTCTTTTCTTTTCTTTTCTTTTCTTTTCTTTTATTTTCTTTTCTTTTCTTTTATTTTCTTTTCTTTTCTTTTCCTTTATTTTATTTATTTATTTTGTTTAAAGACCGTGATTACACAAAACACTTAAAAAAAACAAAATTGAAGTTTAAAAATTAATTAACTTCGAGATGAGTTAAACAATTCACCGAAGTAGTGAATTAACTTATTTTACCGATGTTTAATTAATTTTGTTGTAAGATTTCTAAATAATAATAAAACAAGTTGTTGTCCCTAACTAAATGAACCGCACAATATAAGAAAAATTTATTAAAAAGTTATTCGAAAAACAAATTTAAACTCCATTTTTATTTTTTTTTAAAATATTTCTTAGCGATTTTACAATTTGGTTCAAAAACCAAAGAAATAAAAATCACTCAAAAAAAAACATGTCCACTGTATTTGACGTACAGTTTTTGATGATTTTCACTTGACTTTTCAATATGTCAGAGGTTAAAATACTTTTAAAAGTTTTAGTTGAAACCAGAAAATAAAATATTTTCTTCCATCAAAATGCTTAAAAACATAAGTATCTCCTTTTTTCGACATAAAAAAAAATATCTATGTACAAGTAAAAAAATCTCATAACCTCATTCTGTCATTTTTTTGTTGCTGTATTCACCTCTGTCAGCCTCGAAAAACTAAAAGAATAATTTCTAATCCATCAAGTTGGCCAGCAGAAGCAAGACATCACACATTCCCAGCATATTCCCTTCAGGGACATTTAAGTGGACTCATAGAGTCATGATTTATTGTCCTTTTAGCAAATAAAAAAGTCATATTGTTAACTTTTCTCCCACCACTAGATAGTGGGACAATGGTATATAAGATTATGGCTAGTAATGAAAATATTAATGAAGAAACTACAGTAACTAAGATGTCATATAATAAAAAAAATTAAATAAATTTTGTGGCGCAACAGCTCATGGAGAACCAGGGCCTAGTGACTAACAACTCTCAACCATTCCTGTGTGCGTATTGTTGGCAGGAATGGAGGGGACCTACAATTTTTTGCCGAGTCCGAACGGCTAGATGAGAAGCACTTTATTCATGACAAGTATACTCTTGGAGGATTTGGCAAACCCTCACGAAAAAAACATTTCTGTTTTTAGGTGGCAGTGGCCGGGAATCGAACCCAGACCTTTGGCATGATAGTCCTACGCACTAACCATTATGTCACGAGATACTGCGTATTTCGCATGCGTGTGGTCCAAAGTTGGACTTAAGTGTTAATTGATAAGCATTCTTGGCTTGACAATTGTGACGTGGAAATCGTTTCAGAGGGAGAGGGGGCAGAAATGCAACGGTTAACGAAACGTTTTGACGTTGTTCAAGAATTTCTAAAATTTCATTGATCGAGCTGTTGCCAATTCATTTCTACGCTTTCTGTTGGATGCAATCACAAATATACTAAGAACTTTGGAGCGCTCCATTCTCCCGCCCATGGATATGAGATTTGTATTCGAGCTCTAGGGGGACGTATGATATGTATATTGTTACTAAGTTGGGTGGAGTTAAACATTTTTTGGAACAACTTGGAATAACCCAAGTACTTTCCTGCCATTTTTTCGCAACTGCTAGTTTGTGATAATTCCATAATAAAAGGTCAGAGTAACAATTCCGAGGACTTAAAATTTTTGGGGGGTTTCCTCATTGCAAGGACCATTTATAAGTAGATAGGGACTTTGGGGTTTAGTTTTGCTTAAGTGACAGAAGGCAGCAATAGAACTTGGAGCCAGTAAATTACGCGAGGTTGATGATTCCCAATCGAACAAAGCTGTAAAGTTGATGTTGAAGCTCCACATCTAAAGATTGGGGAATTGAGTCTTGAATTGAGTTCAAGAAATTCAGAGTACTTTCGTCTGCAAAGCAATGAAGTGGACAAGAAATTTCAGCTTAAAGATCATTTATAAAAATAAGGAATAGGATCGGAGATAAAATAGAGCCCTGTGGTACACCAGTATTTATTTTTTTCAATATCAGATTTTCATTCATCCAATACTACTTGTATTTCTATTACTATTTTTTCAAATCACTCTAAGTATAGAATCTTGAATATCGAATGCACTAATTTTCAATAAAAATGCTTGTTGTGAAACCTTATCAAATATTCTATGGAAATATCAAGCGATTTTTGGTCAGTTTGGCCATCAGATCACCGATTGACCTTTTGCTACGAACATCGTATTGAAGGTCATTAAGAAGCTTATGAACTTCAACTTTAAGATATTTCATGATTTGGCTATTTATCAATCAGCCTTATTGTGATTTTCACGTGAACAATATTCCACACACAAAAATTGACATTTCACTTTTCGCCTATTGGGAGTTTCACCTAAGAAACGGAAATTACCCCTTTTGCGATTACTCATTTCGTAAATAAGAGCTTAAATTATCATTTTTTTTTTAAGGCGAACGAAAGAAAAACGGTGGGTACTGGATTGCTGCCTTTTTGCAAGTTTTTTGATTATTTTAGGCCAATAGAAGTTCCAGCGAAACTCATAATACCTTTTAAAAATCCGGGGGAACAAACATTTTTCGGGCGAAATATTTTTCATGTGAAACTTATAATAAGGCTTAATGTTTCCAGGAACTTAGAAAGAGTTTATATTTGTGCAATAAGTTGTCAATTAGTGGAAGGGAAAAGTTTGGATTTTTTTAGAGCTTCACTGAACATATGCATTTTTTGATCAGCTTCGAATAGACAAGACCAGAAAAATAGGATAGACAGAATGTTGTGGTTTTGTCAATGTAAATGAAAAACTCCTCAAAACTATAGGAGATGTAAAATCTAAAATCAGCGGACTTTTTTATGTTGAGATCCTTTTTACTGTAAGAGTGCGAAAGAATATTAAAATTTTTATTTTTGACCCAATAGGCGTTTTTCTTTTTTAGTTCAGAGTAGAGCCCGAACTGTTAAACAAAAAATTTTGTGTTTCTTTTTAAGCTTTGAGTGTTCAGAGCTTAAAATTCGTTTTTATTTTTTCGTTCCGTCTGAATTTGTCCTGAGTTTGTTCAGAGGACGCTCTATGAGCTCAGAATAAAATGACTGAGTAGACAGATTTAATGCTGAGCAAAAGCATTTGACAGCTAGTGTTCTGTGTGTTTTGAAAATAATTCAGAGCACTCCAAGCACGCTTGGTTCAGACCAGAGGATACTCGGACTCTGTTCAGAGCTCTATTTTGAATTAAAAAAGAAAAACGCCTTATGTAAGCTGGGAGTGACGTTTATTTTGTTAGTCTTTATTAATATTGAGGTTTTTTTTAATTAAAAAATCATTAGAAATATTTTCTTTTTCGGGACAGAAAAAACCACTGCTGTTTTTGAGTGAAATCCATAGGAAAAGTGATTGAATCAATCAACGAGTAAAGGTTGACTAGATTTTTTTTATTTTTGCAACTATTTTGTCCCACTGTACTTTTTCACATCATTCTCTCAATCCATCTCCCTCTAATATTTTTTTACTTTATTTGATACATGTGATAGCATTTACTGCACACAAGTTTCTGCACACATATAACACATCTATATAATTCTCTCTGGACATCATCCAGCCACACCTACATAATATTTCATTGCGAACACTAAATTTATAGTTTATCCTTATTTTCTTCCATTTTTTATCCAGCTGTTTTTTGGTGAGGGTGTGTGTGTGTGTGTCTATATTCCTTTTGTTTCAGTGTTGATTGTTTTTTGCTCGTCCTATTTGATTCATAGTCTCGCGTTATAGTTTCATACTTTATTTCTCCCTCGAGATTATAATTCCCTTCAGAGTTCAGAGTCAGAGCCAGGATCTCGATTGTGTGGCGGAAATTCCGAATAGACGAATAAAAGAAATAGGAATCGAAATTTTTTTCTAAGATTTTCTGTGGGTGGGGGTTGTTTGTCTGTCCAACAAAAAGGATATGTGCGAAATTAATATACTTACAGAGTTGATCTTGTTTTCTTTTCTAGTTGGTGTTTGTTTTTTTCTTTGTAGTGTGGAATGGAACGAGGCAATGTCCTGAAGTAGGTACGATAAATTTTATTTTATGATATAAGATAGGCGTGTAATTTCGCCCTGACATTCTGTAATTACGCAGAGAATGAAAATGAATGTTTGATTATTTTCGGTTTTGTATTCTGGCAGCAATATTTTTTTTCTTATATAAATAGCTATCCTATAGTTCTATAGTACCTAAAGGGATGTGTTTTTTTCTCTTTATCTATAAGCTATGTATGGATCAGAGTTGAAGTAGGGAAACATAAAAAGATTACTTAACCAAAAGTTATATTGGAATCAAGTGGATGGAGACATGAAATAGAACAAGAATAATGACATGACAATGTCGGCAGCCGTGACAAGGATATGTGGGAGTAATAATATTAGTATTTATGTCGTTTTAACCAGTTTATGTTTTTTTGCTTCTTTTTTTTTCTGTTGATATTGCAGTATTGAGGTTTTCTCTAATTATATAATGTGGTTTGTCAGAATAAAGTTTGAAGTACATAATTTTTGTTTGAATGAGGAAATTTAGCAATAAGAAAAATATGAGTTTATACGTAATGGTGTATTAGTACACTAGGGCGTATACGTATTTTTTTTATGCTCACGCTAGAAATTCACAATACAAACACAATTTTATCAGAGCAAAGAATTAAAGTTTTAAAAGTCAAAAACAAATATAAAATCCAAGTAATTAGGGACCAATTTCAACTTAATACATAACAATTTTTAATGTTTGCAGACTCGGCCTAATTTGTCTTCATAATTGCTAGTAAAAATCATCTCGTTGAATCTTAAAATAGAATCATCTATGCTTCAAAAGATCTCCACTGGGTTTAGGAGAGATAAAATTAAATAATTGATTTCTATCTTTGGGGTAACTCATAGGGGCTGTGATCCTGCACCTCATACATTGGAAATTTGATATTTGAAAATACCATCTAATTGGTCAGTAATTGGTCAAAAAAAGTCAACTAGTCCTAGAATTTATGGTTAGCCTTAGATAACTTGCAAGAAAAGCTGAAATTTTCTCAAGGTCACCAAAGGTCACGTGTGATTTCTGGCACCTCATTTAAGTGAAATGAAAGATCTCTACATCGTGATAAATGGTCAACTATTTACAGTAATTGGTCAGCCATAGTTTTTTTCTATGAATTTTTAAAATTCGTTTCAAGGTCCCAAAAACAAACTTTTGGCACCTCATTTGGGTCATTCCAAAAAATCAAGTATGCCATTTGAAAGGTCACTTAATGGTCATAAAAGGTTAACTATTTTAATAATTTCAAGCTACCCCAAATCTCGGATCAAGCCAGATACCTGGGGTGTGATCCTTGATAAGAAACTGAACTGGAGTCTAAATACTAAGCACTAAGAAAGAGCAAAGAAAGCTATGGCTGTGCTCTATGTCTGCAACAATATTTTTTAAAAATACTGGGGACCCAACCCAAAAATTATCAGGTGAATGTACTCAGTATAGTTTCACCGATACTAACCTACGGTAATTTAGTTTGGTGGAACGCAACCTAGAAAATGAAAAACCTGGCAAAAGTTCAAAGATTAGCATATGAAGGTATTCTGGGGGCTTTGGAAACTAACAGCGAGGCTTTCATTGATACAGACCTTGAAGCCCCTAGGATAAAGAATCTGACAGCATTGCGTCTAAGCCAGACTATCTGCTGGAAACAAAGCAGAACGGAAGATTCAACAAAGACATATGGGAAACATTGTTGCCAGAAATTACACAATATCCCTTTTAAACTTTATCCTTCACTGACTCTTTTCCTAATAGGAAGGCTTGGGAAAACAACCAAACTATCAGAAATAAATTAACAATAACCATCTTCACTGATTCTTAGATGGAAACTGGAGTTGGTACAGGAATTTTTTCGGAAACTCTAGGACTGGCTAGCTCCTTCTGAACTTTTGCAGAGTTTTTCAAGCTGAGGTCCTGGCAGTGACAAAAGCAGCTACACAAATATCAATGATGGCGATACCTCGATCTGATATCGCCTCTCAATTGATATCCAAACAACAATAAAAGCAATTTCTGCCATTGAGATACATTCAAAGCTTAAAAATTTCTGTCTCGAAGAGCTAAGGGTTCTTGATTCAAGTCAAGCTGAACAACATATTGAAGTACCAACCTGTAGCATCAAACAGGATATTGGTAAGAAAATATAAGAAGAAACTAATGAGAGACGGAATCTGCTTGAAACTTGAGGACAAACAAAATTATGCAAATACATTTGCATAATCACCGGACACAACTCCCTGATATACCATACAAAATAATAAGGCCCAGTGTTGTTGACCTTTGCAGTGGGTGCAGTGACAAAGAAGCACATGAAAATAACTTACACTTTCCTTGCCACTAACAAGCACTCCGTCATTTTAGAAAAAAAATAGTTTGGTAATCATTTCTACGACGACTTAAAGGAACTTTCTAGAACTTCAGCTAACAGTCTCCTGAACTTCATCAACGCGTCTAAATGGATTGACTACTTACAGAATACATAGGTTTTTAACGGGTGATTTTTTAGCTGGTTTGGTTTTGGCAACACTGGTTTTGACAGCTGACGTGTGTTTAGTACCTTGTGTCACTGTCAAACAGCTTCAGTTTGGTTTGCAATTTAACCATGGATCGTCTTACAAATGAACAACGCTTGCAAATTATTGAATTTTACTATCAAAATTCGTGCTCGGTTCGAAATGTTCATCGCGCGCTGCTTCCATTTTATGGTCGGCATTCTCGACCTTCTGAGCAGTCTATTCGGAAGATTGTGACCAAATTTACTTTGTTGGACATTAAACCACCAACACGTTTACGTACTGTGCGTAGTGAAGAAAATATTGCGGCCGTATCAGCTAGTGTGACAGAAGACCGCGAAATGTCGATTCGGCGCCGTTCCCAGCAGTTAGGCCTTTGTTACAGCACTACGTGGAAAATTTTGCGGAAGGATTTGGGCGTAAAGCCTTTTAAGATACAGCTGGTGCAAGAACTAAAGCTAGCCGACCTACCACAACGCCGAATTTTTGGTGAATGGGCTCTTGGAAAGCTGGCCGAGGAACCGCTTTTTTATCGAAAAATTGTGTTCAGCGATGAGGCTCATTTTTGGTTGAATGGGTACGTAAATAAGCATAATTGCCGCATTTGGAGTGAAGATCAGCCAGAAGCATTGCAACAGCTACCAATGCATCCCGAAAAAGCCACTGTTTGGTGCGGTTTATGGGCCGGCGGCATTATTGGGCCATATTTCTTCAAAGATGATGCGAATCGCAGCGTTACTGTCAATGGTGAACGCTACCGAGCGATGATAACAAACTTTTTTTTGCCCGAAATGGAAGTTCTTGACTTGCATGATATGTGGTTTCAACAAGACGGTGCCACATGCCACACAGCACGCGAAACAATGGCGCAATTGCGAGGCGAGTTTGGTGAACAGTTAATTTCACGTTTCGGGCCGGTCAATTGGCCGCCTAGATCGTGCGATTTGACACCATTAGATTATTTTTTGTGGGGGTATGTCAAAGCTAATGTCTATAGGGACAAGCCCGCTTCGATTGACGCACTAGAAGCCAACATCCATGCATTCATTCGTGAGATACCGGCCGATATGTGTGAAAGAGTATGCCAAAATTGGACTCAGCGGATGGGCTACCTGAGACGCAGCCGCGGTCAACATTTGCATGAAATTATCTTTAAACATTAAATTGCAAGGTTCAAACTATCGATTCAAATAAATATTTTATTCATTTTTTTGAAATTTTTTGTGTTTTTTTTTTTTAAAGTTCTAAGCCTCTTAAAAAATCACCCGTTATATTAAGTGGAATACAACTACCTAGGGTATCATAACGGATCTTCATAGATCTAATGTGTGACGGTAACAAGACATCAGATGAGTGTCAGTGCTTCTACCTAACTTAACCTCTAACCAGTATGCGTGTTGTTTGGCAGGGATGGAGCAGACCTTCAATTTTTTTGCGAGTCCGAACGGCTGGGTGGGAAGCATTTTTTATGACAACAGATATGTCAATTCTTCGCAAGAGCCAGGACCATGGAAATTAACATTGTCTGCTTAAGGTGGCAGTAGCTAGGAATCGAACCCATACCTTCGGTATGACAATCCAACGGACTTACTTATATAGGTAGGTTCATAATCAAAGGGTGCAGATGGTGAAAACCCCGGGTGGCTTCTTTGAACACACTTCTTGAGTAACGGTAGGACCTAAGAAAAATCATTGAAGTGGATCTCCGGCTATTTGACGTTCTGTTTGCTAGCTATTGTGTATCAGTCTAGAAGTTTCGGAACAATGTTTTGTGACACTTTTTTATAGGGACTGAGAAGTAAGCTTTTCGTAGTTTAGTATTTTTTCGGAAGAAATCAAGTAAAACTCGGTTAAAGAAGGAATAGAAAAACAACTTTGCACTCTTACTTTGTGCGAGTAGTCCAATCATAAATATTACCGAAAATCAAATTATAAACAATTCGGTATTATACATCTCCAGCAGTAGACTCGGCTCAAAATATTCACTGAGAAGAACTGATAAAAAGATAGCAATCTGATTCCTAGCCTACTCAAGGGAACAATTCCTTTATCCCAAGATTTCCCTACGAAGAAGCAAGCAGGGAGTTCACGATTGCGACCGCAATTACCCAAGGCTAGGATAAATTAAATTGCTTTATTAAAGATAATCTTTTGAGGATTCAGGGATGTAACTTGAGCTTATCAGAGTTGCTACAAACCGAGGCCAGCGAGAACCTTACTCTTTTTAAAATTCAGAAATAATAATTAGTTGAGAGTTCACACGAGTCGATGTTGGTTAGCTTCAACTTTTTTTTTCAATTTGTCTTAAATTTATATATAAAAGGCAGTCTTACGTTACACAAAATCAAGTTTTTAGGTTACAAAATAAATACCTATACTAAGTAGACACATGAAAAATAAAATTGTATAGTCGTTTGACATTGGTGATCTCGGGGTGTTCCGTCTTTCAGTTTTCAAGTTAGTTTCAACTTTTTTCGAAATTCATACTTCATTTTGACTTTTCTGCAATAAGATTATGTGAACTGTTAGGAGGGTGAATGAAATAATATCATATGAAATCGAATACACAGAGCGTGGTGTGCCGTTGTTGTTGCTTATTTGATGTGTAGCATCTGGTGGATATATATTTAACACGGAAACTATTTAAGTGGTGCAGTGATGTAGTGATGGAATGTCCAGTATTTTTTCGAAAGCTGAACTGCTTGCGTTTTCATTGCAGAACCTATTGATCCTCCAGAGGACTACTTCTAAGAGTTTCTTACTCATTTTGCTGAAGAACAGCATAGGCTTATAGCAAGGCAATAATTTCCTTTTTCTTTATGCTGATATCCACTGCTAACTCGGTGTTTTAATGTTATCCTAATAGATCAGAAGGGGGCTTTAGTGTGAAGTTTCTTTCGAAGTAGTTGGCAAACACCTCAACTTTTTCTTGGCTTGACTTTGCTTCAATGCTACACTAATAGTTTCTCAGAAACAGCTTTTAGAAACTGGATGAAATTTATTTGATTCGTTCGAGCTAGACATTACTTTGGAAAATGATTTTATTTAAACCTGCCTACTTCAATTCCTCAAAAATAGCTCTAATGGCTTCTAGTATCATGGTATCAAAAATTGTATGCATGGGGGAAGAAAAACAATGTACCTAGGTTATTTTTTTTAATTCACCCTCCATAGCCATGCCCACTTTAATCATGTCCATTGAAGTGTTGGAATTTTTTTTATTTCTTAAATTCAAAATGGATATCGTGGACCTTGAAAAGGATTTAGAAAGAAGTCATTTTTATTCTGGGACATTTCTCAAAATTAAAAGCCCAGCAACGCCTACTCTTATCATGCCTTTGTATTACGGAAATGGCTTTACAAGTCTGGATGAAATTTTCAGAATTGATTTGTGTGGCAAAAAAAATTAAGAAAGTAATTTTATTAAAATCCACTACCTTAGGTTAGGTAAAATTAGGTGAGGTAAAAGTTCTGAGAGTTGATCTTGTTATCGTCACACTAAGATCTATGAAGATCCGTTGTGATACCCTTGCTAGAAGGTTGTATTAAAATATAAAAATCCTTGTGTTCTTTTTCTATCAGTAGTCAAGCTATTCAGACGCATTGATGAAATTCAGAATCATATTAGCTGAAGTTCTAAACATTTTTTTTGAGTTGTCATAGAAATGATTTCCTAAATGATTTTTTTCTTAAATGAAAGAGCGCTGGGCAGTGGCAAAGAAAGTATGAATTATAGTCATGTGCTTCTCCATCGCTACGACCTCTACAAAGGTGATCAGTACTGAGTCTCATTAAGGATTATGCTGACAAGGGAACAAAGATTTTTTTTGTTCATTTGCATAATTTTGTCTGTCCTCCACCTATTCAAATTTGGCCATTAATTTCAAATTGTGCTGCATGTTTCGAGCAGATTCCTTTTTTTCATTGTTTTCTTTTTCCAATATTTTGATACCTGTTTGATGCTACAAGTCCGTATTTCATTATGTAGTATGTCTTGACTTGAATCAAGTGAAGCTGATGATCCCGTTTTTGCCAGCTAATTAGCTCACTTTAGTTCCTGTTCTCTCCTTCCCGGTTTTTGGTTCTTTTTCAATCTTTCTATTTCTTGGTGTCAATGTCTTGAATTGGATTTTTCTTTCATTCATAAAATTCTTCATCTCCTCGGAGGTCCAATATTAATGATGATCATTTTAGTATTACTGTTCTTAAATGTAAAACCTAAATACTCCCTTTAGCAGAACCTTCTCAATACGCATCAATGTTTCCAGAGAAATAAAAGTCGATGGCAATTTTGAAGCCTTGGTTAAGGTGGTGTCCCTGACTTTGGGTAGTCTTAATATGTTATTTTGGTGGTTCAGTTGTGATTGGACTTGACTCGCTGCTTTGTTGTTTCGACTGATTCTTTACGTCCGTGTTCTTTTCCTCTCAGGTTTGAGGTAATAAATTCATAACTTTGAAACAGCTTGAAGTCTCATTGGCTTCTTCTTTGCTCGATGGGTTCTCCTTACAGCTGGATGTTGTAGCTCCCTCCTTCTTGTCATTTGAGTCGGTTTTCATGTCTTCTTTTTTTGTGTCAGGGAATTTTTGCCATTGTTTATGGCCACAATATTCCAGAGTATATCGTTGATTAAAAGTCAATACTTTAGGGCAAGTTCCAAGTGTTTTGGGCTTAAGATCTCACTCAATTTTGTTGCTGCTGATATCTACTGCTATAATTTATAAACTCGCGTAAAATTCATATATAAAAGAAATATGGTATATGATAAAAATCGACTGTTTGAGGCCCAGGTATCACAGGTATCAAAATAACTCTAATGTTTTTTCCAAGTAAACCCTTTTTACTTTACATTATTACATTTCCGGTTCAAAGATCCATTTTGTATTTTTTTTATAAATAAAGTCTAAAAGATTATATTTGTAAAGCGTCATCCAATAGGGACTTCTAAACTTTGACAGTTGATAGCGGCCATGTTGTGGAAGCTACATCTGTCAAATTGGCTGTCATTAAATCAGTTCAACAGCATGTGCAAATGATAAAATTGTTTTATCCAACTGCGTGTTTCGTTCGGGCAAAGTTCCACGCGCTTCGCCTATTTCAATCTTCTTCTATGTTGCAGCCCATTTCCGGATAAAAATGAGAACATCATCAACCAAAAATTGAATCGAATTTGGGACTATTACAATCTACATAAGATCCAATAGCGTCCAATGGTGTGCGTGTGGATTTTTGACTGGCGACGTCATTGGAGAGGCCATCACCGTCCACGTCGAGCTCTTTAGGTCAACGATTACCAACTTTATTTTACCTGAGTTGATATGGACACCAACAGCATGTGATTTCAATAGAACATAAATTTTTGGTGATATCTGACAAACAATTTGTTTTATTTATATTAAAAGATGAATTCTTAATGAAAGACCTTTTACTATAAAAATTTAATAATTTTTTGCGAGACATTCTTTTAACCCAAAATATGTCAGCATAAAATAGCATGTACGGACAGTGCATTAGACCGAAAACTAAACTTTTAATTTAATGTTTTGTATTCTCATGTTTTCCTTGAAAATCAATAACTAGGCTTATAATATGCGCATTTATGAAAAAACACAATCCCAGCTATGCATGTATTATGGTGTTTAAATTTATTTATTGTAGGAAAATTTGAATATCCTGCATGAGAAGCCCCAAGCGGTAGGCAAATTGAAAATCTGTCACCCCAACCCAAAGCCAAAATCCTTGTGCCTTTTTACCAGTCATCACTGTGGCAGGCCACGGATTCCTGGTATAAATATGCTCATAACATATACACAAACATATACATATCAAGAGAGGTTGCAAATTTCGCGTTGAAAATTCGCAAACATCAGCTATCAGCACGTCGCATTGTCGCCGTCGGTCGTTGTCCCGCTTTTCAGTCCTTTTATTTTTTGATTGATTGATATTCAATTAAGACACTTGTCAGATGCATTAAATATTTAGTGCTTGAATGAACAAAAAGCCATGTTTAACTGACTCATATTTAAATTAATTTTATTTTCGGGTGGGGGATGCGATCATCATGGAGGCAAATGATTTATGCGAAGTTGTATGGGGTTAAGTGTGGAAAGGTGATTTAGAAAAAAAAGAATCCTTTAATTTATCAAAGTAAATTTATGATAATGGGATGAATATTTATTTTTTAATTTTCGCATGGAAAAAAAATAAGTAGGTAAGACTTTGACCATTAAAATGTTTCTTGAAAATACTTAAAATATTCTCAACGGCACCTGAGGCTTTGAAAATAGGTTTTTTGTTTATAAAAAAAAATTATGTCAAGATGACCAAACACTGTCACCAAGTTGAGTTATGAATGAAATTAAGTCCATTTGTATGTATCCTTTTGTAATGGAAACAAAGTTTTAGTAGAATTTACTTTGTTTAAAGAAAAATTATCTTTAACTTACCATCATCATAAATAATGTCCATCTAGAGTTCTTACATCCAAAAAATAAGGTTTCCTAAACTGAAAATTTCAACTTGTTATCATTAACAAACAAAATGCTAGACATTTTCAACTAGATGGTTCTGACTCAAGCTATGGTTGACAGAAATATTTTCCAAAAATGCAAGGTGTATGAAGATGAAGGTCCTTTCGAATTCAAAATACATAACTCAATGAAATATAAAATATGTATACCTTGTTAATTTTTCAACATGTTTAATTTCAAATGCATTTCCGTCAGGACAGGACTCACACATCATTTCAAACAAATTTGGGTAATAATTATTGTAGTGTGTTTATGTGCACATAGTGTATGCACGGGTCAGGTGACGAATACCACTCGTCACTTGATACGTCGCGAAGCGACATTGTGCACATCAGCACACCATAATCTTCCCACGATATGCAATGAACAACGTGCATTGCATATCGTGTTTATATTATTCTTTTTTCGCATTTGATATTATTCTTTTTGCTGACTCCACAAATGTGTGAATATGGAGTCAGCATAGTTTTAAGTATGAACACATTATAACAAATAAAATTCATCATTATTAAATCAGCTCTCCGACAATACACAAGTCTTTTCTTTTATTTTAAAAACATATTACATGGCGACCGTGACAGTGATTCTGTCCATATAAAATTAAAAAAATAAGTTTTTTTTTGTTGTTGTTGTTTTATTAACTTAATTCAATCCAAAAATGTCTTTATTTTAAATTATTAAAAAAAAAAAAAAAAAAAAAAAAAAAAAAACATAAAACACATCGGAACATTGTGCGTTTTAAAAATATCAAGCCGGCAAATCGCTTGTCCAATTATTTGTGAAGTGCGCATTTTGATTACAAATAAAAAGAGGAACCATCTTTGGATAGAAAATACCCTTTCATCCACCACCACGACGAACATGTTTGCCTCCTAAAATCAGTTGAAAAGTAAATAATGATATGATGTGCTCGGAAAGTGTAAAAGCGATACGAACATGTTTGCCTTTCATCTACCACTACCCACCACCTCGTATTCCTTCATCATTTTTAATTGGGAACGAACAAAACTTCCTTTTACGACAAAATAACTCGTGATATACATTCATTAGAAAGTGATCATTCGGAAGTTGACAGACCACTATCGCCATCTGTGTGGACCTCCGACCTCAGCTAAACTCAGAAAACGAAACAACAATAATCTTCAAATCATAGCTGCCCAGCAATCAAATGATGATGATCAAATCAATCCAGCCCAGCAATGGTAATATATTTTTATAATTCATCGTGAAAAAAAATGTGTGTTAATTGTTATATATGAAGCTTAAATCTATTGAACTAATCTGTTTATTGTAAATCTATTGAACTAATCTGTTTATTGTACAAACCATCGAAAATCCAATATTTAATTACTTCTAAAAGAAATTTGATGCATTCTTCTGCCGTTCTGTTTTTTTTTTAAACAAAATATAGTCAATCGTCTCAAATACTCTTTGCAAGTCTAGAATAACTGTAACAAAGATTATATGGAATCTTTGCTCAGTATTGCTTCTTCTGTTTAAAGTCATTGAGCTTTAAACATTAATTTAAAATGGGAGGTAAAACCTCCAAAGTAAAGGATAGCACAGCAAATGTGTTAAATGTTGTTGACGTGATGGATACAACCCCACACTTAGAAACACAAACTATGCTCATTTCTTTATTGGTTGTCCTCACGGCAGTAAACTTAATTCTTAAATTTTATCTGTTGTATAAGCGTACACTTAAAAAACGCTACATAAGCCGAGCAAACGACTTAGATAAAATTTAAAATGGAATGGAAAATATTAGCAATAAAAATAAACGGTTTTAAAGACAATTTCCAAAAATCTTACAAATGTATTAACAAAAATACAACAATAAGAGTAGATACATTAAAAAACCATATTAAAACACTAATATCCCATTACAATAGTATTGTCAATGTTTTCAACGCATACAAAAATGAATTGACAGCTGATCATGAAAAAGATTGTAGGAAGCTTTTAAAAACACTTAACACTAAGTTAAAAAATATTAGCATTAAATGGGAAATTGAAATACATGTCCCAGATGAATTAGAGCTTCACGCTGAGTTTAATGAAAATCAAATAGAAAGTTTAGACGAATCAAAACCAGTAGTAAATACAGAATCTGACAGTGAAATTGAAACACTGGATGAATTCCCACAACCAATTATAAAAATCAAGGAAAACATGGCCCAAACTTTAGTAGAATTTCTTAAACTGGCTTAATAAGGCTATTTATGCAACGTCACGTCGTAAGTAAACAAATTGTGTAAAATTATTAGTTTACGCAAAGTTTGCATAAACGACCTTTTTTATACATTTGATTAATTAATGTTAGGTTATTCAATCAGAGTAAGAGTCACAATGACGTTTGGATAAGTTTAACCAGTTTGGTTAATTTTACGCAACAAAATCCTTGGATAAGTTTAACCAAACTATGTAAATCATTTCCCATACAAATTTTGACAGTTAATTAACCAAAAGATAAAGTAAACCAATTTGTAAGCTTAGCTACGATCTTACAAAGTTGCATGAATACTCTTAATATATTTTGTAATTAATTACAGGGTCAGTTACAATTACATGTAATCGTTAATTGACTTTTTCCAATAACAATGACATGTAATTTGAAATTGAAAATTTTGAATAATAATTACATGTAATTGAAAATTTTTAATTACTAATTACATGTAATTGGAAGAAAGTAAAAGTAATGGGTTGGTGCATCAGGCTCTATGCGAAGCTAAAAACGCTTGCTCATATGTGTGTGAGATTCTCACTACACTAAAACCACCTCCTTTTCCCGATTGCAACTAAGTTGAAACTTATCTAGCAATTCATTTTTAACGAAGTTAAGTAACGTGTTGCAGGTTACTTTCCAGTGAAAGTTCCTGCTTGATCCGCGATTTAAAAGCGGTTTTCTGTTCACCGCACCAAGTCGGATGGTTTTGTTCTTCGCAGACGGCGTACTAAATTCGACTCGTCAAGAATATCAATAATCGTTGAATTAGCGTGTTGTAATAGTCGATTTTATGTTTTCACGTGAAACTTTTTATTTCGTCCCGGCCAGTAGGAATCCCGAGATCCCTGTGAAGAACTGCGTTTCTTTTATACCACAGAGCATTTACAAATGACCTTAGCAATTTACTTTCCAACGTTTGCAAGTTATTTAAGTTTGTATCGCAGGTAAAACCCCAAAGTTGTATACCATAAGTCCAAACAGGTTTAAGAACCAGTCGATATAAAATCAATTTATTTTCAATACTAAGCTTTGAATATTTACCGAGTAACCAGTTCATATCTCTTAATTTACTTTTTAGTTCTTCGCATTTGTTTTTTCACGTGCGGCTTTCATTTTAATTTCGCGTCTAGAGTTATTCCCTCATTTGCAAATGGAACACGAGCGGTATTAAGAAAGACAGGTAGTCTATTTATTTTCTATACGTAAAGTCCACGTGGACTGACTTTTTTTCATTGAGGGCTATTCGCCATGGTTTTGTTCACTCATTTACATTATTAAGAGCATTTTGTAGTTTAATTGTAGCTTCGCTAATCGTTTTGCCTACTGCTAGTATTGCAGTATCATCAGCAAACGTAGTTTACTGACTTTACTGACACAATAGTGCCATCTGTTTGAGGTATATCGCTTATAAATAAAAGGTACATAACTGGACCAAATACACTTCCTTGTGGTACCCCAGCCACTATTTCTTTGAAATCAGAATAGTAATTTTCGTGTCTTACATGAAAAAGTCTGTTATCTACATATCCGTTTAGAATGTTAAAAGTAATTCAGGCAGATCTTGTCTTAATTTGAATTTGAAGCCTTCGTGACACACCTTATCAAACGCCTGCGACACGTCCAAAAAGACAGTCGAACAGATTTTCTTTTCTTCAAGAGCTCTCTCAATTACTTCAGTAATTCTATGTACTTGACCAATTGTCGAATGCCTGCTTCTAAATCCGAACTGATGTTCAGTTATTAATTTTTATTCTTCTATTATCGGCTGCAGGTGCAGGAGTGGTATTCTCCCAAAAACTTTTGATACTATAGGACGAAGTGAAATTGGCCTGTAAGACTTCTTTTCGTGAGATGGTTTGCCAGGTTTCAAAACCATTATGACTTCTGCAACTTTCAATTGGCTCGGAACAAAAACTTACCTAAGAGCGGAATTTATTTTGAAAAGGAGGTTAATAAAGCCTATACGAGGGGGCATTTTTAAAATGTCTGCCGAAATTAACTATGGAGGCTTATTAAACTTAAGCTTCTTTATTTCTTCTCTTTTTAATTCGGCAAGTGTAGCATTTCTTGTAATGTAGCTTTCATTTGAGGTAAAATTCATATAAATAAATATTTTCATTGAGTTCTTGCCCGTCGCTTTAATATTTCATCGAAGTAATCGGCGAATATCATCGCTTTTTCTTTGTCACTTTAAGCCTATTCATTTTGGCTTGTCTTAATCGGGAGCACTGGAAGCTTTGGTTTTTCGTTGTTTTTATAGCTTTCCAAAGTGAGTAGTTGGATTCTTTCCCCGCTGTCAAGCCTTCAAGGTAATTTTTAATCTCAATGTTTTTGAAATCTGATATCGCCGTTTTTAGCATATTACTCAAGCGATTGAAATAAGCTCTGTGTTGAGGAGCACGGGTTCGATGCCATTTCTTACGTGCTTTTCTCTTCTCTTTCACTAGATTTTTATTACTTTTTCAGTTGATCTGTTGGCCTGTATGTTGGTTTGCCAGTCGAATAAAAGTCAAAATTATTTTCCATTTCTGCTTCATATAGCATTCTATCCTTTTGAGATATGCATCGAGAGGCCCAGAAGGTGTGCTTTGCATTAAAATCACCACTAACAATTAAATTTGGGCTTAGTGACTTTATCAATGTCGTGAAATCACTCTTATCAATTTTACAACGCGAAGAGCAATATATGGAAGAGACATTGAGAGGAATATTTTTTTTGTTAACCTGTACACTATTCAATTGTATTGATTCCGCCTCTATTTTGAGGCCTATCGAGTGTTCAATGCATTCTTTTATATACAATGATGATCCACCTCTTGCTTTGTTTGACGGATGAATGGCATGGTAGTCATGAATTCCGTGGATTCTAATATTTGATTCCTTTTTGGCATGCGTTTCTGATATCAAACATATGTCGATATCATTTTCCCGCATATACATCTCCAGTTCTCCAAGTTTTTGCCATAATCCGTTGGCATTCCACGTTAGAATTTTAAGCTTTTCCATCATATATTTTTTGAAAGAGGTTTGGGTCGAAAACAATTTTTGATCTTACTTAACCTATCAAAGACAGGTTTATTTGTTTCACATTGACTAATCTTAGGTGATTTTTTTTCGACTAAAAAAATCATACATAAAACACTTTTCTCCAATTTTACATACTCTTTAAGCACTCTTCAATTTGCCACCACTTTTTATCTACCGAATAGTCCCCTGTTACCTGCGCCATGATACTTTGATTCTTTGTAAGTCCTATTGTTGCGGTAAAATTTACCACAACAAGTTTCACCTGCCTATTCATAATCATTATCCATTTTTGGTTTTTTTTTTTCAGAACCAAAATGCTTGAAGAGTCAGTGGATGCCTGGCGTCCATCCACCAGAGACTTTCTTGGAAAAGTAACCAAAAACAAGTTTCCAAAATACTGAGTGGAACAGTTGGTTCCAAAACCATCGAGGTTACTTATGAAGAAGACGGGCGGTCTCTTTACGAAATACTAGCGGATGCGCTGAACAAGTAAGCGAGTCAGGCGGACTCTTTCTTTGATCTTAACAAACAAAATCACCGAGTTACAATTAACTTAATTTAACGTAACGTAACTTAACATTTTTGCAAGAAAAGTGGGTTGCTAAACTTGATTTAGAATTCTTTAAACTTAACTTCTTTTAAATAAAAAAAATAGATTTATCGGAATTGACACGCGAAAAGAAAAGAACTGAGTAGATCTCAGGATTTAACAAAATGTGTCCCGCTCTCACCTCGAGGGATTAGTTTTTATAAAGATTGCTTGGCGTTTCGAATCACTCGCGATTGTTTAAGAATAACTAGGAGAATTCCTAGAAGAAACTTTTTCTCGATTTTAGTTCTTTTAAATTTTCGCGAAAAAGTTAGTTAAAAGAGTTTTAAACTCATCCATTTGGATTCGGCAAGTTTTGACAAGCCATCCAACAGCTTGCTGAATCATTGAATGTGTGTGCGAGAGTATAAAGTTTGATGAGATTCGACAACGGAGGAACGGAGGTTTTCGAGAAGAGCACGTAGCTTTCCTGGAAGCCTTGATCCCATGACTGATGATCTCGAAAACGAATGGCTGGTTATATGAATGTGTGAGAGACTGGAATGGTCGAGGTAGATAATAGGTTTAGCATGGAAAGTTAACTTTTTGGAGAACGTTACAAGCGAAAAGTTATACTTAGAGATTGGCGAAAAACTTATGAGAAAATAAGATTGAGAAAAAAGTAATTTATTTTTGGTTTGAGTTTAGAGGAATTTTAAAGAAAAGTATTAAGAAGTGATTCGACGTGAAGAAGTAGTTCTGAGGAAACTGAAGAAATTTCGAGGTGATAGAAGGAAAAAGGCGAATAGGAGATCCGCAAACAGATTGAAAAGATAAGTACAGTTTTTTTTTGTTGATTCGTTTTTGTATCATTCCCGATAAGTTAGTTTATGTTTAATTTTGACTTTTATCCCAATTAATTATGGGACACGGTTTTGCCTCGTTAACGGCCTATTTTCATTTCCTTTTCCTTTCTTTGCTTTCGGCTTTGCGTTTTACCGTAAGCCCCTTTAAATTTGGTGTTTTATATATATCTATATCTTGGAAAAAAATTTGAGTTTTAATCCCTGGGTTTTGGCTCAAAGGTTTCCCTAATAAAAATAATTGAAGTCCCCATCTGGGGATATAAATAAATGTGTTTTTATATGGTTCTTTTGCTTGTTTTATATTCTTCTCTTCGTTTAAAAATTTGTTTTGAAGTTCACTAATTCTTATTTCTTAAAAGAATTCCTGGCGCCCACTTTAAGTACAAGTACACCCTGTACTTATACTTAGACTTTTGTTCATTTTTTAGTTCGTTTTATTAATCGCATTTTCGATTAATAAGATTGGTTTTATTACTGAACCCACCCCATTGCTGAGCTACTGGGTGGCAGCACTGTATGTGTTGTCAGTTGTGCGAATTATTAAACGTACCCATCGTTTGACAGTTCATCATTTCGTATTCTTGTCGCGGCGCACGCATATTCTGTGCAATCGAGTCTTTTAACTATTTTACTTAATTATTTTGTTTGTTTGGATTTATTGAAATCCATTGAATTCACGGATTGAAGGTCCGCCATCGTTAACTTAAAATTTGCGTTCAATATTTTCACAACACCGTTTCACACAAGTGAAATGAGTTGCTAGCTAGCAACTTCCAGTTCCACCGTGAGACGGGCAGGAGGAAAGAGGGTTAAAGCAAATTTTTTTTTGACATTTCCTTTAGGTTGAAGTGCGTTCAAACAATAGACTTTCAAATGAAATTTCAAGATTTCCAGATATTTTGTTTCCTTGTGTAAAAGATACTAGAGATTATGTTAAATGAAATTAACTCTTTTCAATGGGTGCTAAGTTATGACAACATTTTTTTATTGTTTGTTGACTACTATTTGAGCAAATTTTTTGGCTTTGATTAGGGCTGGCCACGATATCAGAAAAGTCTCGATATCGTTATCGGAAATCGAAACGATACTGAGACACTACCAGCTCCGAAACGAAACCAAGACGATACCAAACGATACCGCATTCATTTTTTGGACAGAAATTTACCGACACTCTCGGTAGTATCGTTTAGTATCGGCAGAAAATTTGAATATTATTATTAATTTATTGCAAACAATTAAATTTTGTAATTGCTTTCTCGGTGATTTCTGAGAAAAATTTTCAGAGCTTTTGTCTTTAGCAGGGAGAAGATTAAGGCAATAATTTTAATTAAAACTGCTTACTGCTACGCCCATCTAAGCTATGCTGAAGCACACAATTTGGATGAAATTTTTCAGACTTGGTTCTCTTAAGTGATGACCCAACGTCAAAATTTTTTTGTCGAATTCCAAATAGGAACTATAATATTTGACACATTGTAAAACAAGCCTTTGAAAAATTGTTAAGTCAACATAATAAACTTCGGTCAAAAATACTGTCTTTTATAATAATGATTTTTGTCTTAAATCTTAGAAATACCAAGCGAGTTCAACTACTAGACCAAGAACATGTAACCAAGTCGTGCATTTTATTCTGGTTTGCGACTCATACCAGTCTGAAACCAGACGAGACCGAGACTGATACCGATACCGAGATGAGGCTTTGTTATACGAGACCAAACGGGACTGAGTTATACGAGACCGAGACCGATACCGAGACAATACTGACATTTTTCGATTTTGACGATACCGAGACAATACATACAAAAGTATCGTTTGGTTTGGTATCGTGACCAGCCCTAGCTTTGATTTTGGGCTTTAAACTTTTCTTTCTTGTCCAAGACATGGCAACTCTGGTAATGACCCAAAGTTTTGGTAGCACAAAAAATAAAATAAAATGTTTTCTCTTCTCTTTTTTGTTTCACGGGATCAAACCTTTAAGGTTGCTCATATATTGACCTCGATCCTATGCTTAAAGTTGCAGAAGCACTCTTATATCGGATTATTATCAAACTTCTTCCAATAATTCTGATCGAATGAAGAGAATCAAAAGCTTTAATGAATAACAATTTAAACCAATTGCAACAAATTGCTATATTGCTCAATTAAATATAAAGACGTATCTCTGACATTTTAGCTTATAATCCAATTACGTAGAGAGGTTGGAATCAATTAATAAACGAAACACATACATACATATGTATGTATGTGTGTACATATATGTGTAAGCTATTTCCTTCTTATCCAATGAAGGTGTCACTTCTCATGAGATTTATCCCCATCCATATTTAATGAACAAGATAATGTTAAAGTTTGTGATATTGCACCGCAGCTAAAGTGTTCCGTAAGTGTGTATATGTCTACTTCTACTTCGTAATACTTCATAATATTGATTGTTTCTTCAAGGATTACCCGAGGCAGTTTGTCGTCTCCGAAACTAATTCCATTTAAGGTTGTTTCTCTCTAGGTATAGCACGATACACAAGTAAAGAGAAAATGCTGAATAGCTTTTGGTTTAATATGTCCAAAACTGAAACAATGTTTCTTTGAAGGTATCCACTTAACTTGGGAATGGGAACTGCCATTTGCCAACTACCCGCAACCAATCATATTATCTTTCTTAATTTGATTTTCTAATCTTCCAGTAGCATGAGAAGAAGCATTTTCTCAGATGGCATTTTCTATACAATGTGTGACATTGGAAATTAAAGACTAAAAAGAACTTACTTATCTTTCTAGGGTTCTTCCGTCCATCGCTCGTTGTTTCTCATCTTCATCATTGTGTGGATGTGGTTGTATCTCTTCAAAGAAAGATTTATTTTTTCAAGGCAGGATTAAATCATATAGAGGTAAGACAAAACTCTATGTCATGCCAACCCTCAGCCTTTACATAGATAGATGGAGATGTAAAAGCCAACACTATTTAATATGCATGACTCCACGTTGGGCGCCAGACGTTAGCAAGAATTTCTTTTTTTTTTTTTGTTAGAATATTTCATTTTTGTTCGCTATTCTCTTACTCCTTTCGCTTTCATTAATTACTATGTAAATTGGGATGGTTAGTTCTTTGACGTATTTTTTTTTTGTGATAATTTTTTTTGTTTTACTTTTTCTTTTTTGAAAATCTTGTTTCTTCTTCTTCTTCTTGTGGAAAATTTGAAATGTTAATTTTATAAATGAAAATTCCCTCCTTTTTTCTCTCAACGTGTGTGACAGAAGTGTGTTTTGTAGAGATGACTTTGGAAGGGTGTTACACCATTCATTAACAGGTGAAGGAGATAAATTGTATATATATGTGGATAAGAACATGCTTAGATTACCATATTAGCATACTGTCGGTATTATGTCATGTAGTAGAATAGAACGCTGTTGGAGTAAGGTTGGTATACTTATACAAATACAATTTGGAAAGGATTTAAACATTCTGTATTGTCTTTGATTAATGTAAATCTTTAGGGAACACATTTGAAGCATGTGTTCTTGGTTTTGTTTTTTACCAGATGTGATGGAATTTGTAAGAACTTAAGGGCAGAAGTAGTGGGGGGGGAGGAAAAATGTAAACTAAGAAGTACAAGACCTTAGTGAATTTTAAAGATATAGTTTTAATGAAGTCCTAAGAAATTTTGTAATTGATTCGGTTTTGTGTGGAATTCGTTATTAAGGTCCCCCAGTACCTTTATCATAAATCTTAGATCAAATTTATTTATTTTTTAAATTATAGGTCTACTAAAGGGGTTTTAACTACCCTTAAAATGATTGAACACAGTCTTGTTAGGACAATAAGAAAGGATTTTAAAGGGGACACTGATAAGCTTTATTTTTGAAGCTCTGAATATTAATGTAGAGGGGCGGTGTGGTTCGGCTAAAAAGGATTCTTTATATTTAATTGTACCTTTGACATTCGGGCTCAAGAGCAAACTTATGTGCATTTCTGCAAGTGCAATTAGTACGGTCGAAATTTTTTAAAAAGAGAGAAATGAAACTGGCTAAAAATATAGTGAAAAAAAAGTGGCAAATTAAACATTGTTCAACGGATGCTAATGTTTCCGTTATGATACTAATTCCAATCAATTTTAAAGCTGTTTTTTGAGATCTATTATGGGAAAACCTGCACCAAAAATTAGAAGTGTAAATTTAGAGAAAAAAGTCAGGTAAACACTTAACCTGGGCCCCTATAAAGTTACAGACATTTTAGAAATTTACCTGATTTTAATAACCTTATTTTAGGTGTTAAATTAGTCTGGTGGCCTATATTACCATATTCAAGTTGATTTAAGAAGATGAATCGTTATTTTAACATTGAATTCTGGTATACAAGAAATTTTGACAAGAACATAGGGCGTAATTTTAGCTGAGATCGGGTTTTTTTTAACACTGCTTGTTATGAATTTATATTTTACCACAAATCAGGTTGAAATAACATTTTATATGCTTTTTGCATTGTTTACCTGATGAATTTAACTTGACCTCATATTAAAGAATTACTCTGCCAGTTTATTTCAATATAGCGCCAGTGTTAAAACACACACACACAGGCCATCCAAATTAAATTATTTGAATTTAACCTGGCAGCCTGTTAAAGTAGCACTCTACCAGTGTTGAAACACACTTACAAGCCATGGTTAAAGAAAAACTGCCAGTTCATTTCAACGTGACATGTGTGTTAAAGCACATACACACACAAGCCATCCAAACGAAATCAGTTTCAACTTATTGATATTTGGCACAAGTTTTTTATGCAGCGAAGTGGCCCAGGGGATGCGTGCTATCTCCATGTGTGAGAGGTTCAGAGTTCACAACTAAGTTAGTATCAAAAAGTATTTTTAAATAAAGTAAAATACAAAGTAATAAATTTCTTTACTATTACAGTAATGCAAACTGAATTGGACGGTAAGCAGCGTTATAAATTACCGGATACAGGGTTGATTCAACATTGAATCATATTAAACTAACTAGATCTTCATGTTAAATTAACTAGATCTTCATGTTAAACTAACAGGATGTTGAACATTTTATTTACGTTCTTGAACTAGATTTTCATGTTAAGCTAACTAGATTTACAGGTAAAATTAGCAAGATTTTGAGGTAAAATTTACAGTTTTACTATTTTAAGACAGTGTTAGACTTACATGATGTCATGCAGATATAACCTGGAACCTACGTTGGCTTAACACGACATTAAAATCAGCTCCCTGGTTAAGCAGTTAAGCTGATCTAGCGAGTTGAAAATAACAACCTGAAAATCAGGTTAAATAAACCAGAAATTGGTTAGTTATACCTGCTTTTTTCTCTGAGTGTATTCATGTTTTGGGTAAATGAAGATCACCAAAGCCAAATCAGAAAGGCAGTTAAACATCTTCAATCAGAGATAGAAGAGTTTCCAATGAATTATCAATGTTTGACCGCAGATCAAAAGTGTTTACTTTGGAAAATCTTCTCACAGAGAACACTTCTAGGGTGGGCCAAGAAAACACACTTGAGTTCTTATTTCAAGATACTCTCAAGATAAATCTTGAACAGTTATAATCCGGGGTGGACCAGGGCCTTAACAAAATTAACAAAAAAGCTTCTTCCAGCTACTTAGATCTCTAGCTAGCGGTCTCTTGTTTCGCATGGCAAGTTGGTTGAGGTCCTTTTCCTGTTCGGTGGGCCACCTGTTACCCGAGGAAGACTTACATGGACGGAGCATTGATTGATGTGCATTCGTTCTAGGTGACCGGGCTATCCGAGTCGTTTGCTTTTCACTTTTGTGACCAATTCTTCCGTTCTTGTTGATTACCCATCTATGCAGGTGGGACCAAAAATCACCTTAATTTTCCTCTAAAAACAGCCTAGAGCGTTATCATCCTTCATTGAAAGTATCCATTGCCTAGCACCATACATCAGGATCGGGATGATATACATCTTATACAGCCACTTTAGTTGCTCAAGAGAGAACATTGCTCGCCAATTACTTTTAATTGCTTAGTTATTCATTTGATCTCTATACTGGCATTGTTCGCTGAGTTTTTAGCAGAGCAGAGGTCTCTGACCACCTCAAACTTAAAGTTGTCAATAATGCCATTCTGTCTGAGACTTTGGTGTTGGGTGTCCATTCTTGTTGATAGCACATATTTTGTTTTTCCTTCATTCACTGTTAAATGCATCATTTTGGCTTTCCTTTCGATATGCATCAAAGCACCACTGTCATCAATTAATTGTTCGTTTGATTATATTAATATCGTCAGCGTTATCAAGTAATTGGACGAACTTTTCAGAGATTGCGCCTCTACCTCTAGTGTTGACGTAAGAGTTTTGCACTATTTTTTAAAGAACAATGTTGTAGAAGCCTCATGTCAGCGCGTTGTCTTGCTTTTAAGATTTTTTGACGTAAGAAATGTCGGTGAGGTCTGCGTCAACCTTGAGGCAACACTGATATCACCCTAGGTATCAAAGTATGGCAGAGAAGATCTTGTATGTGACGTTACGGAGACTGGTGCTTCTGTAGTTGTTGCAGTCCTGACTGCAAAGGTTCTACTTTTTTCAGGATCGGGTACACAATTCAATTTTTCTAAATCCTCAGCACCGGTCTTGATTCTACTTGGATGTATCCCTAATCATTTCTGCAGGCCTCGGTCCGAGTCTTGTTACCATGGAAGCTCCTTTTACCTTTTGATAAAATTTCCGAACCTCATTCCTGCAAAAACATTCCTCTTTTTTCCCATCCTCGCGCTTCTCAGAAGTTGGTGTTCTTCTCTCCACATCTGCTCAAGCAGCTCTGGTCCTTCTATGCAACGCTACTTTGTATGCCTGTTGTTTGGCTCCATAAACTAATCGGAGTTCTTTATCGAATCAGGGGCATCGTTGTTGTGGTTTTGCGAGGGCCAAAAAGTCAGAGGCAGCATCTATGATGACTCCCTGGCAATTTTTCCACTGGATTTTGATACTTCAAGTTGGGATATAGGCCAATTTAAAAGGGCACCAAAGACTCGATCGGAAAAGGACCTGTCAAGTTCTCAAAACAATATCCGTCCCACTTCGAATTTCCACACACTATTTCCCTCTAGTAGTACCTCGTGGCATGATGGTTAGTGCGTAGGACTGTCATGCCAAAGGTCTGGGTTCGATTCCCGGCCACTGCCACTTAAAACAGAAATGTTTTTTTCCGAGGTACTGCCTCTTGCGAGGAAGTGACAAATCCTCCAAGAGTGTTACTTGTCATGAATAAGTGCTTCTCACCTAGCCGTTCGGACTCGGCAAAAAATTGTAGGTCCCCTCCATTCCTGCCAACAACACGCACACAGGAATGGTTGAGAGTTGTTAGTCACTAGGCCCTGGTTCTGCATGAGCTGTTGCGCCACAAAATTTATTTTTTATTTTATTTCCCTCTATTGGCTTTGGTCTCGATATTCGTAGGTTATGGTCTAAGGCAACGTTAGCTCCTCGGAACGTTTGGAAATCCTTGATACTTACCTTGAGTGTGTTATGGGAAATGGTGTCTTGTCGGGCTATATCTTCCATTTGGTCCACAAAAAACGTCTTCTCTTTCTAGTTTGCATTGAAATCACTCAAGACAATTTTAGTGCCATAGCTAGGTCCTAAGTTCTGCCCAGGGACCAGCCCAAAAACTCGTATAGAACTCGTCCATGACTCCTTTGTGGAGGCATGTGCGCATTTGAGGCATATGTTGGCAAATTAAACCTTGATACGAATTGTGTCTTGGTTCACATAGCTAGTTAAAAGCCAAAACTTTTTGCCTTTATATGCCTCTAGTGACGAATCTGTATCCAAAAAGACACTACCCTTGCTTTCGGTAACAATCACCGTAATATATTTGACAATCTTTCCGTTTCCTTCCTCCCCGCCAATACCATCACTCTTCTTTGATGGCGCTGATATCTGCTTTGTAGCAGTCTAAAGCCTCCATTAAATGATCAGCTGCAGAAGACAAAAAGTTTGACTTTGGGTCCAAAACTCGTTCACCTTATTTTGTTTATTCATATCCAAAGCATATTGCTGTTTCATTTAATAACTTAACGTGGCCGAGAAGTTAATACGGTGCGATAACACGGATCCAAACTGGATGACCAGAGGCCTTTAAAACAACTAGTCTGGGAGACCTTAAACAATTGTTTTGGCTTCTTTCAACAAGTGGAAAATTTCATAAATATAGCACTTTTTGTAATTGAAAACAACAAGAGTTCAAAGAATAGAGAGTACATTTGTTGGATAGTTTATAAACTTGAACTGACGGATGCGGACTTGTTCGAAGTAAACAAGTTGATGGAATCAGGAAGATTGTTTAGAATTTAATAAGTGGTTATGAATTTGGCTCACAAAATGTTTAAATTTTTATTCTGAATCGAACAGTGATTGTGAGAATAAAAAATAGACAAATATATTTTAAGAAAAAAAAATTACTTTGAAATAGAGTCACATGTGTTGTCCGTGCGCGGTGTACAAAATGTTCATTATCTTACTGAAAGTTCTTCCCACATATAACTTTCGTCCACTAATAAAATAAAAGCGCTGATCTAAGATAAAATATTTTTTTCGGAGACTTTACAACTCATCGCGTAAGAAAAACTTCTTTAACTGGTTCAACAAGTCGAGTGAATTTTTTGTTTTAGTTGACAATTATTACTCTCTTTATTGAGTTACAGAAATGATTTTCACTTGTTGAAAAAACACAGTTAAATAAGTAATTGTTGACCAGTTGACTTATTGTTCTGTGTTATTGGCCCAAGACCCTTTTAAAATAATCCAAAAGGTGGAAAGCCGGACTAACCACTAATTATAGGCCCAAGTTTCGATTATGTATTATCAGCCCGTATAAGTTGTTGACTGAGTGGTTCAGCCTGACTGGAACCTAAGACACCACCGTTGATTCCATTTGGGAAATTTTTTTCCCCGGCTACCTTGATTAAAGAAGGAGTCCCTAAGTGGGAACACTTACTCTCCTCTCGGTCTCTGTCTTGAAGACAGTTTGACAGTACCATTGATTCTCTTTGTTGAATTCATTCGCCGTACATCATTTTTTCTGATAGATTCGTCCAAGATATCAGCCCAGTTGTGGAGGCAGTCTTTTCCGACAGAAGATTTTAATGTTGATATTTTTTTAACACTCGCGCTTATTAGTTAAGCAAATCATTTCCGAATGGATGGGGCCATCCGTATTTGATGCTTACCACGCAGAGGTAAATTAAGCATAATTGACACGTAGTACCAATTCGTCAATTCGTTGCACTGCTGGACGTCTCCATGTTATTGACCACTAGCTTCCTACAATGTCCAAACAGTGTACGGCGCAGGGTTAAAAGTTTAGAAGCCAAAAGTCCATAATAGGCGTCTCACTCTCTTGGGTGGGTTTAAAGTCAATAAATGCACTATGAACTTATAACTCACTAAAGTGGGCCAAAAACCCCGGATGGAAGTGGATCGAAAGTTCATATTTTTTTTTTCAAAAAGTGGGTCAAAAGATCATACTGGGATTGCTTCCAATCGCTTCGGAGGAAGAGGCACCCTTTTCAACAGATTTATCATTCACTGATTTGCTTGTTTTTTCGACTGCCATTTTGCTCTCATAGCCTGTCTTGGATAGGAGTTTCTGAGCCCAGTTCAGACGTTTCCAGTCCCTGGGACAAAGTTTCTTGGTGTCACCTTGGCTCTTAGCGTTTTCTATTTTTTGAAATTTGGATCCAGACTCCCCCCCCCCCCTATTCTGTTTCTTCGGATATAACAGTCGTTCCTGAATCAGATTTGGCCCATCGATTGACGGGTATTTTTGGAAGAGGTTGCCATCACAATCCTGGAGGACCCTGGGCCATCCACACCGACTTTGATGGGTTCACTTTCACCAGACCCCTTATTGGGTGTAGAAATAATCTTGGCTCCTGGAAGTGCCAAGATTTTGGCCAAAGACTCGCCTTGGGGTGGCTCTTTCTTTGGTTTCAGTATTCGGTGAGATATACTTTCAGGTCACCAGCGAAGCTTATTGCTATGATAGCCGTACTATCGATCATTATAAAGCTTCGTTCTTCAAAATCTTTCCAAATATTGTAATAAAACAGCGTTTCCTTGACGTTGGAAAAAAGAGACAATTGGAAAATAGTAAGAGGGAGACGTAGATGTAACTTTTTAGGAATATATTGGATAAATTTTCAGTTGCATGGCTCCTTGGTTTTTACTGCAACGACAAATCTTTGCCTGCCATCTAACAGCCACAAGATATTTTCCTATTTTTGCTGACATTTTTCTAAAATTTTTCATAGAATTAGTTTGAGGACACATATTTAATTCTCTTGATAGCCTGCGAGAGAGTTCTACATATTCAAAGATTATGAAAAAGCCAATTTTTTGAAATCAATATTGTAAAGTGGTATTTTGTTAAGAAAAAATATCAAACACTCAGAGCAATTCATTGTTATTGCTCGAATATGTTTTGATTTTCCAAATTATTCAGAGCTTTCTGGACTTTTCGTCCAAATTGGTGTCTTGTATTCCAGTTTTATTTCATTTAAGGTACAAACTTACAAATTTCTGGCATCATAAAGCATAAAGTTTTTTAAGAGACCAAAGAACTGCTCTTACTTTTAAAAATCACTTTTATAGTCAGAATGTTGAAGAAGAGCACTTATGTTTTGAAAGATAAAATTATTTAGAAATAAAAAATCCACTGGTCTCTGGGTCGTTTATGATTCCAAATAAACTTCAAAAATATACTTAAAACAATGTTTGTAGGTATTCAAAAGATAATAAAACATACCTACTTTTCTGTCATCTTCCTAAACCAACTACAAGCTGTTGTGTATGGAAGTATTGGTTGTTGGTTGATAATAATGAATGTATGTAGGTACCTTGCTTATACTTAATTCAAAGTTGTTGTTATCTTAAATTGTCCACAAAATATTGACCATAAAAAACAAAATACAGCTTGATCCTGACATAATGATAACATGATAGACTTTCCAAAACTGAGAAACCATACCAGTCAAATTCCAAATGCTACATAATTCCTTTGCTATGACTAAACAACAGCGAAGCTAAACACAAGTCTGATGAAAGAGGTAGGTATTTGGCAATTTTTGTTGTTGTTGTTGTTTGTCTCGTCGTACCAACTTACGACGACAAGAACGATGCGATGTTGGCTCGAGAAAAACTCCATGGATAAACAACAATATTCAACTTTCATCAACATTCTTATCATGAAAGCTTTCATTACATCAAAACCTCTTTAAAAATATATAACCACACTCACTCATCCAACATGAAAACCGTAGAAAAAATCATAAAAATTCCTCTGGAAAGGAGAACACTATCTCATTCCAGGCAAGGACGAAAAACAAAAATGGGAATAACAAGTCAGTCAGTCGGTCCATTAAACGAAGTCATTCATTTTCGAGCAAATAAGCAGAAAACACGCTGCCAAAATTTACTCTTGTAATCAAAAAAAAAAAAACAGAAATAAAAAAAAGAAACTATTAAAGATGGAAGAAGACTAAGGATCATACAATGTCTATCTTTTTGTGTTATCACAAAAAAAAAAACAACAACAACAAAAAATAGAAGGAAGAAGATAGTTGGTTGCCGGCCAAATGGAGGCTTGATTCTCAGCCTCCATTTGTGTAGAAATGTGCTCATTATTTTGCAATTCCAAAAGTTATTGTGAATGGATGTTTGAGTGCTTTAAGGACTTAGAAGAAGTCATCCTGTCTCTTGTCCTGGGTCCTGGGATTATGGTGGTGTGCGGATGATGACTCTGCGTCCACACCGCAAGCCTGCGGTCATACGAACTTATTAAAATTACGAATAAGAAATATTGTTGGTTGCCAAAAATTTTCAGTTCAAACTTACATAAATGAAGTGAGATGGGTTTTCGAAGTTTGCGAAAAGGTTCATTATCTTTACTTTATTTCATAGTAAATTATTGTTTTCAATTTAAGGAAGACTTTTTGATTTAAAATTTTACACAAAATGTTTTTTAACTAACTGACGCAACAACTGGAAATTATAAGGATTGTTTTTTTTTTCGAAGAAGCCAACAACCAGATCATTTAAAATTAAATTGAGCTTTAGAAGTTTGTGTCAACGTCGTTGACGATTGGTGCTTCGGGAAAAAAAAACTTAATAAATGCCTCCACAACAAAACAAGAGGTAACAGACTTCTTGCTAGAAGATACTCTTTAGCTTAAATTTGGTGAATTTTCGTTCGATAAATCTTTTAGCTTCTACAAATGAAGCTGTTAGGCTCAGGAAAGTCATGTCTTAGCTTCCCACTCCCCCGGGATTTCTAAAAAGACCTGATAATTCCTGGATAGACTCCGGCTCCGAGACCTTAAAGTCACTTTTGAGCACTCACTTTCCAGAGTGTATTATCGATACATCTCTTCTGGACAGAGGGCCCAACATAAGTTAAATCTATGATGTAGGTAAACAAATCGTAGATAGTAGGAAGGTGGTGTGGGCCATTGACTCCTTTTCAGCATACAAGCCTGCTGGGCCTGACGGAATCATTTCAATTATGCTCCAAAGTTCAAAAGATATAATTATTCCAATGCTAGTGGATATTTTTAGAGGTTGTCTTAACATCACCTATATACCCGCTAGTTGGAGGGAAGTCAACGTCATCTTCATTCCGAAGGCTGGCAAGCCCACTCACACTGAACCAAAGGACTTCAGGCCTATAAGCCTATCCTCTTTTCTCCTGAAGACCTTAGAAAGGTTAATTGACACTCTTATTCACCTAAAACTGAATGATGGTGAGCTCTCACAGGCCCAACATGCATATATGAAGGGCAAATCTGTTGAGACAGCACTTTATGATGTGGTCGGCACAGTCGAAAAATCGATCCACTTCAAGGAATTCACTCTAGCAGCATTCCTTGACATAGAACGGGCCTTTGACAATGTTGATAAAAGTGCAATTCCATAAGCCCTTAACTCCGTCAGTATCGATCCATTACTGATAAACTGGATCGATTTTATGCTTCAAACTAGACTCATAAATGCAGAAATGGGTGATAGGAAGTTAAGAGTTAGGACGTGTAGGGGTACTCCACAAGGTGGAGTCTTATCTCGTTTGATTTGGCTCCTTGTTGTCAACCGGATCTTAGTTAATCTAAATCTGAGTGACATCAGATGGCATGGTATTAATGGCCTCAGGAAAATTTGTCCCACTCTGTGCGAGCTCTTACAAACGTCTCTGGACAAGCTCAAAAATTGGGCCAGTAGTTGTGGACTAAATGTTAACCCTTTGAAGACAGAACTTGTGCTTTTTATAAGGAAATATTGTATTCTAAATATAAACGCGCCAACCATTAACGGAATTCTGTTAAAGATCTCGGATACTTCCAAATATCTTGACATTGTTCTTGATCGTAAGCTAAACTGGAAAGAAAATATTAAAGAAAGGCCTCAATAGCTTTTTACACATGTAGCAGAATTTTTGGTAAAAGATGGGGTCGCACCCTTACAACCATTCATTGGATGTACACAGCCATTATAAGGCCAATTCTAACGTACGCATACTAAAAACCATGACTAAAATCCAAAGATTAGCGTGTATGGACACAACCAGTTCTATAAGGACCACACCTACGGCCGCTCTAGAAATTTTTCTTTGGCTTGCCCCTCTTGATCTGTTTACGAAAGAGCTGGCGGCCAAAAGTGCTTTAAGACTCCAAAAAAGTAATAATTGGAGCAAGACCCTCTACGATCTTAGAACTGTAGTGAAGACTATGTTTCGCCGCACATTAATTTCAACCCAGTTACCATGTCAGATATCCCCACCAAGGAACTCTGGAAAGAAAACAGGGTCATTATTGCAAATCATGTTTCGGTCTTTACTGAGGGTTAAAAAACCTTGGAGGGTGTTGGGTCAGGCATCTACTCAGATAACGCACCAATAAAGAGATCTATAAAGCTTCCAGATTTTTGCAGTGTTTTCCAAGATGGAAGCGGAAGCCGCGAAACATCTTGCATCATGCGAATTAGCCAACAATAATTTTGACATTTTCATAGATAGCCAGGTGGCAATTAAAGCCATTTCATCAATCACCATAAAGTCCAAACTGATCGACCGTTGTCTAAATGAGTTAAGAGTACTCGGTGCAACGAACACAGTTACTCCAAGATTGGTCTCGGGACATAGGGATATTCATGGGAACGAAATGGCAGATGAACTGGCCAAAAGCCGATCATCTCTTGAGCCCTATAGAAACCGGGGTGCTCATGCCACTGGAACAAGAAAAAAATAGAACACACGAAGGTTTCTGGGAAGCTGCAAATGTTAGATGGTCATCTATCGACACTTGTCAGGTTTCAAAGAACCTTTGGCCAAATACTTACTGAATACTTACTCAAGCTAAGCAGGCTCAATAGTTGCATAGTTGCAATCCTAACTGGTCACAATTCAATGGGATTCCACATGAATAGAATGGGCATCAGCTCATCGGATCTATGTAGAGGATGTCATGATAAAGAGGCAGAGGAGGGCTCTTTTCACTTCTTGTGTGAATGCCCCAGCCTAGCTAGACCAGAAAAGAAGCCCTAGGAGAATACTTCTTCGACGAACTGGGCGGCATCTCTGTCTTGCCACTTTCATTCAGAACTCAGGATGGTTCAGGGAGGCCTCCTCTACCTAAAATTTCCCCTTAACCTTCTCCCTATCCCTCCTCACTTCCCATATTTACTCTGGGGAGCGCAATGGATACAACGAGATCCGAGTGAGATGATGCGACTCGACGTATTATCACCACTTCTAACCTAACCTAACCTAGCAGATCATACGCAGATGGTGGACGATGAATCAAAGCTTATTTACCAAAAAAACGGCTTTAACGATTTTAGTAAAAAAAAAATAAGCAGGTTATTGTAAAAATGGTGTTTTTATTTATAAAAAAAAATTACCAAAAACTTTTATAAACGGTATCCGCCATGCAATGGAGTTTTTGATGTTAAATTTTCTCATAAACGGCTCAACGGATTTCAGGCAAAAGTTTTATGTAAAAGCACCTTTAAAAGGTTAATAATTTTGCATATCAATATTAAGAATATAGGGGGGGGGGAAAGTGGCACCATTGAACATGTCTGATTAAATCATATAAAATTAATATTTCTTAGATTAAACCGAACTTTAGAATTGGCTATTCTGTCTTTTATTGTCATCAATGGCTTTTAGTGACGGTCCTTTAATTAGCCAAAAAAGGAGATACTTGTGAAGTTTTTCATGCTTCAATTGTTACTTTTCAATAGTTTTTTATTTTTTCGTATGAGTGTAAAAATTAGGTTCCCTCCTCTCCTGTTTACTTCTTACCTTTGAAGAAACAGTTTTTTCTTATATGAAAATAGACTCTGTACCAAATTAAATAAGGACATTTTAAACACAACCTCCTGTTTTACACGCCAACTTGCCCTCAAGACATCACTGCAATGACCATAAATCAATATGTGCTCACCTTTTCTATTGTTTCTGGGTAAATTTATTAAAAAAAGTATTAAATCTGTAAGCTAATTACGATGATAGGGAAGACGAAAAAAGTGGGCCTTATTATTCTGTCTGTCTGTCTGCCTGTCTTTCTGTATGATTGCCTGTTCGGGTACAGCCTAAACGGTTGGATCGATGTTCTTAAAAGTTGGTACAGAAGTGGTTCTAAGTGATTCTGCTCACACGTTTTTTTATTTCTTAGAACTAAAAATAACGATACTTGTCACATTTTTTTAATTTTTTTTAGCAATTTTACAAAATCTTATTTTTCTCAAAAATTGCTCCACTCCTTTGGATGGAAAACCTTTTTTGGTTATTATTTTGCTTACTCCAAAGAACCATTTTTTATTTTCGATTTTCTTCAAAATTGTTATTCAATATTTTTTTCTAAACGGAAGCTTCTCAACAATAGAATGTAGTTTTTTTTTACCAAAATACTGAAAAAAAATATTTATTGGATATTTAAGAAATGTTTATTTTCTTTTTTTCAAAATCAAATATTTAAAAACTATAAGGTCGATTTTTATAAAACTCGGTATATAAGGATTTTTTACGAAAAAACTAATGGTTCCCTCCATACAAAAATATTTTTTGTATTACAAACGGCTCCTACAATTTTGATAAAACTTTTTCGGTACCTTTGCTAAAATTAGAGCGATTTACTACCAAAAATTATAGAAATTTACAGTAAGCAACTATAAAAACATTTTTTTTTAATTTTGAAGTTTTTCATTATCGGCTGAATAGATTTAAATATATTTTTTATATATACAAATTTCCAATAAGATTAAAATTATTGCATATCTAAATTTAAAAAAAAAAGTTTTTGAATTTTGAATTTTTGAAAATAGTTTCAATTTTAATTAATTTTTATTTTTCAAAAGGCTTCCTTAAATTTTTAAAATATTTTTTTATTTAACAAATAATTTTTTAAAAAACCGCTTCAAGATATATTTTGTTTCCATAAAATCATATTCAATCAACAATTAAGATGGCGTTATTTTGTTTTATCTCAAACACCCAAGGAAGTTGATTGGCTTTTTTGAATATCGAATATCGTCCATGTTCTTAATTTTCTTTAACCCTCAACGTCCTGAACATAAGATCTAGTACGTGAGACCCAGTCCTCCATTTTGTTTTACTCACGTCAACGTGGGACAAGATAAACTGAAATAGGTTTTCAAATACAGATATTTTAAAGTTTGACAGATATTAGGTCTGTTCTGCCAAATTCTACTCAATTCTGCCAAATTTACCCCTAAAGTATGTTATGTACCAAAAAGTGGGTAGTTTTTGGCAGAAGAGAACGCTCACGAGAGAATACAAAATTTTTCCATACATTTTACATTTTGCCCAAAAAATTAGTTTGAAGAGAAGTTCTAAGTTCTGGGTACAGTCGCAGTTAAGAGCAATGAAAGAAAAACAAAATAGCTGTTGTTAACTTTTAGTTTTTATTTTATTCTTAGAAAATTTATTTTCTCTGGTGTTTTGTATTTTTTCTTTTTTTTTCGATCAAGCATTTATACGAGACTACTGTCTACAGCTCAATATGCTTATTGCAAAGGGAAGTCAGTGAAAACGGCTCTCCACACACTAGTACGCGTACCATCGATTATTCCCTCCATAATAAAGAGTATACAATGGTCGTCTTCCTTGATATAGAAGGCACGTTTGAAAATGTCGACATATCTGGAAAGCATCTGCACTGGCATCTCTGAATGTTGATGGCTCGCTTGAAGAATTGATTAATCAAATAATTAAGAGCAGGGTTATTAATTCAAAACTGGGTGGCTCTTCGATAAGAAGATCTGTTAGTAGGGGTACACCACAAGACGGCGTTCTTTCTCCACTTCTTTGGAACTTTGTAGTTAATGAGTTGCTGAATTGCTAAGAAGTGAAAAGCTACAGAGTGATTGCTGATGTAGATGACGTTGCTGTAGCAGAATCACGAAAGCATCCTAACACTCTAAGGGATCTTTTACAAAACGCTCTAAACAATCTAACACGATGGGGTGATCGATGTGGACTTGGAATAAATCCCCATAAAACAGATCTTGTTCTCTTTTTCAGGAAATACGAAATTCCGCAAACAGACCCCCATTTTATTAATGGTGTTCCACTAACATTCTCGGACGAATACTTGGGTATCATTTTAGACAAGAAGTTAAGCTGGAAACCTAACATACAAGGAAGAGTAAAAAAAGCTACCGTGGCACTTTTCTCTTGCAAAATAGCCGTCGGTAGTAAGTGGAGCCTCCGATTCTAGCTTACGGTTGGATAAAGCGATACATCGCGGTAAACTAAGCAAAGTCCAAAGAACTGCATGTCTATGCATAAGTGAAGCACTTCAGTCGACTCCATGCGCTGCATTAGACACTCCACTCCATCTGACACCTCTGGATATTTTCAGCAAATAAATGCGGAGAAAAAAAGATCGCATTCAGCACGTTAAATGCTGTCACCTCCGACTGCTGAGTAAGGGTGGGTTCAGTAAAGATATTATACTATAAATTCGATTACTTTTATGAATTAATCTGTTGATTAATTTCTTCGAAGAAAATGGGCGCCAGTGATTTTTTCTTGAAAAAGGAAATCACAAACCTTTGAAGCAGAACCGACGGTGAAAAGATTTTTGAAATAAAAAAAATTGCGAAATTTTAGTTTCAAATGGATATTATTTATTAATTTTGCTTGCAAACGGAGGGCTAAAACCCAAGATCTTTTGATCGAATATTACAACCGTGATATCAAATCAAGATGAAACGTTATTTCTTTGTCCCGAAAGATCCAAAATGAATTTTAGTATCGGGTCACGAGTCCTGCAATCTCAGGAAAAAGACAACGGAACAAAAACTAACCGAATTATAACTTAGCACAATTTTAGCCACCAAAATTAACGAGGTAAATTTGAATAAAATAAGAAAAAAATATCAAACAATTAAAAATTTGTACTTAACTTTCCAATTTCCTCTCCTCTGTAGATTTTCTTCCCTCTATACCTTCTCTAGTTTTCCTCTCTTCTAACTTTCTCAAAAACCCCAACTGCAAATCTTTAATTTTTTTCACTTTACTTTTCATCTTCAACGCTCAAAATTAATTCCTTCGATTTTTAACACTTTCTTCCAATTATCTCTTAAACAATCTCTATTTTCTGCTCTTCAGTCAAGAAGTGTCCTTCCAGATTTTTCAATGTCTGTTCGAACCTTCTTCGACTTGTTTTCCCCTGTGCTTTCAGCCAATCGGAGCCCGCGGACTTCTATCACGTCATTTGTAAGCAACTGCCAGCGATCCTTCTTACTCGCACATAAGCCCTGGCTTATGCAAGTCATCGTTGAATTCGCCGATCGCTGGCGTCACTTCCAGGAGCGCGCGAACCCCATGGACGCATTCAGCCATTTCCCCATATTTTCTAATTTTGTTAAGAGATAACCAGATGAGCGCACCAAAAATCGAACAACTCGATTTTGAAATTCTATAATCATTTTTCCCTTCCAAATTTCTTAACACAACCCAAAAGTAAAAGGAGAACTTCAGCGACAAAAAAAAAGAGAAGACCAATTATTCGTATTCGTAGCTTAAAATGCGGAAAGGTAAATTGGAGATCATATTGTACTCGCGTTAAAAAAAAAATAACGTACTTCGGTGAGTTTTTGTTAGATTTAGAGGAGATAGAGAGTAGTCGATAACGTTTCATCTTTTACAATAATAAAGTTAAAATTATGTTGGGCACTAAGCCATTCTCAAAAAGAGTAACATCTAGCAGACGGTGACGGTGAAATGTCAATATATTTCAACACAGACCGCCTGTCTGGTGTTTTGTTGAATAATGGCTTTCTCTTCCAGTTAAAGAGTTAGTGGTATCGATTATCTTGTTTCTTCAAGCTATTGGGATAGGGTACTAATGGCTGATGGCCCATTGTTTTTCTTCTCTCTCTCAGTATATTGAAGAGAACACCTGTAGAAAACGAAGGGAAAGAACGACAGGAGCAAGGATTTCGGAATATGCCAAGAACAGTTTTTGTCGCGGTAAATTTTACCGTGACATCACAATGACGAATTGAAGACCAAAAATAGGGTTGGTGGAGGTGTGAACTCTGATCTTCCTAAAACTGTAGCGTATTTCCGGCGGAACTTCTAGAGATAAAAGAAGTATTATCTTGGCTCAAAGAAAACGTGATATCAATCTCAGATATCCGCATCTTCTCTGAAAGTCAACCCGCTATTAAGTCTCTGGACTCTGTATCTTTAAACTTTAGATCTGGCCTTAAGTAGGTGTCATAATAGGACTCTGTTTAATAAGCAGGCACGCAAAGTGGCTTGGCATACCTTCAAACGATTTTTGCAGAAGCTGTATGGACGAGGTGGAGGAAGAAACGATTCCTCACCTTCTCTGTACATGCTAAGCACTTTCTAACAGACGTAGGCTCCACTTCGGAGACTACTTTTATAACGATTCTAGTGATCTAGCAAACATCGCTCGATTCGTCAGAAGCTCCAAGTGGTTTAATGAGTAAAGAAGGAGTTTTCCAGATTCATGTGGCATCACAATGGACCAAGGTCTAGGTGTGTCAGTTTTAATTTACTGACAGCCACTTCTACCTAACCTAACCTACCCTTGTATTTCTTTTACAAAATAATTGTCTTAAATTACGAATAAACAAAAAAAAAGAAAATGTGACTAATTTGTGAGTTTCTTGTTTTTGTTTATTGGCTTTTTGTTGGTGTCCCCTCTGTCATGATGCCCTAGGCCTGGAATATGGAAAATACCCGGCTGGGTCGGGATATGAAAATGAGGTTTTTATGATTTCTTGTTAAAGTAGATCTCCAGATAAATTGTTAAGAATGTTCGAAATGCTGAGATTCCAAGTGTTTAAAGAATGTGAATTTAAAGATTTTCGCGGTTTGCTTACAATAGACAATTTTAAAAATTTTTGAGTTAGCCAGTTCAATATAGTACTCACCCCGTAATCATCATCATCATTCTTTTCTCCAATAATCTTACAACAATCTTTTGAATGCAATCATTTGGGAATGACGGAACCATTTTCATAGAGCTGACTGCTGACAGTCCAAAGTATGACATTCCAATTGTTTGCAATGTTCAGGGTCACGATAAATAAACTCGGTTGAAATTTAAAAAAGGAAAAGAAGTTTTTTTGGCAGATTTAGGGTTTAATAAAAAAACACAAAATTCTTGTGAATTGATAACATTTGTATGGATATCACTTCTATACCCACATAACAATTTACCATATACAAATAGGGTGTGTTACTGTATCTGATGGGAATAAACAAGCAATTTTTGTTTTGTTAATTAGCAACGAAGTAGACTATATAGACAACACGGACGTAATTTTATCTGAAACAATTCTTCATTCTCCAAAAAGTCGAACCTGTATTCATACCACCGATTCCCTTAACAATATCTTTTTTATATATTTTTTTTTTGGTAGCATGGGTAGCTGATGGTGGAGCAGCGGCGGAATGGAAACGGAAACGGAAAAGAGTATTCACAATGCATAACAATTTGTGTATATGTAAAACATTTGTTTGTGTTATCTCTATGTTTTGTAGAAAACATTAACATAAGTAAATAAATTGAAATTTGTTTTGTAAATTTTCTATTCGGGGGATGATAGCTGATGCTTGTGTTTTGTATGTAGCTTTGGTTGGTTGTTCTTTCGGCTTTCAATGTGATGACGACAACAAGGACGAACGACCACGACTATGAAGATGATGATGACGACGGACGCCAAGGGTGGTACGCGGTGGTAGTGGTGGAAGGAGCGAAGGCGAAATTAAACAAACCGACCGTTGAAATTGTAGAATTGCTAAATATTCTGTTTTTGAAATTTTAAAGGGGACACAAGAGGGGGGGGGGCAGTTGAAGAAAGGGAGTCATCCTTGGTAGTATAAATTAACAAACAGTTTTGATAAATATGCAAACATTCAAGGATTTTCACCAAACGTACTCGGGGTGAATTTTAATTTTTATTGAACATCGTCCCTGGCTGTCATAGTCGTTGCGGGAGTCAGGCCCATCCACAAAACCCAACCCTCAGATGGTCTCCTTTAGAGTGCCCGACGTATAGACTTTATATACAGCAGGGAAATAATCTTCATTATTTGCTAAAACCCTACTATCTACTCCCTCCCACACTGCAATACCCTATGATGCTATATCAGGGGACCTTTCTACATATTCTTATTCTAAGGACGAACGCTGCACGGAAGATATAACACTAACAATAATAACATTTAAGCTACCTGCCTATTTAGTTTAATGCTAACAATTTAAGTTAATTACACTTACCTACTTTATGGGTTTTGGTTGTTCCTATATATTGTTGTATGAACTCGTATTGAAGGGGACGTTATAGGTGGGGACCACTTGATGGAACATGGAAGTTAAAGCTTGAGCAAGCAGGAATTAAGTAGACTAACGTTTACCTTTAATACTCTTACGAGCTTCTTTACGTATAGTAAATTGTTCCTTTATACCTTTCTTAACTGCGTCCACTATACCCTGACTTGAGGTTTATTAAATGTAAATGTTCTATTTAAACTATTTGATTGTATATTTGTTTCATAGAAAGGATAAGCGCTGTTGATAATTATGGTTTTTTGATAAAAAAAAAAAACCTCGAAAGACATCACAAAATAGTTGGGAATAAGCTTGAGTTTTAAATTAAATTAAATTAAAAAAGCCATTGAGGGGGGTTCTTAGTTTTTTGAAAGGGAAAACTGTTGAGGGGAAGTCCATAGTATCTGATGGGAATGAATTTTAATAATGAATATTATAGTACAGTTTAAGAAGGTTGAGGTAAGCTATATTTGCGGTTGTGTTGGTAGAGAATTCAACATTTAGTTTGGTTTTATTTTTTCCAAAGTGGAATAGCTGTGGGAAAGACGCTAGATTATAAATAAATGAAGGATTCGTGGAATATCTAGCAAAAAAGGCTTTTGAAAATTTTATCTTACAGGTTAGGAGAAAGCTCCTTATATCAAACACTAAATAAAATTCTTAATTTAAATCTCAAAAATTAATAATGCAACTTGCTAGGCCCAAAATGAATGATGTTTCATCCGGTATTTATAGATAGTTCACGGAGGTTATGTATAAAGGGTTTTTCAAAAGAGACGCTACAAAAGAAGAGCGACAGGACAGCAAACGACGCCATATTTCCTGCCGCTCTTTTGACATTTCTCTTCAGTAAGGTTTGCCATTTCATGATGGAAAGATATACGAGCCAACAACGAGTCAAAATTATTAAAATTAACTACCGAAATTCGGAGTCAGTGGCCTCAACGTTAAGAGCAATACGTTCAATTTATGGTCGTCATAATCGTCCTAGGAGATCAACAATTGAGTGTAAAAATTTGAATCCACAGACACAGTACAAAATGTTCCCGTGCCAGTGAGACAAAGAAGTGCCCGTAGTGTCGAGAATATTGCTGCCGCTGAGGCTTCAGTTGCAGAAAGCCCAAATGTGTCTCTCACACGTCGTTCTCAAGCGTTGGGAATCTCTGTGACGTCGTTGTGGCGAATTTTGCGAAAAGATCTTGGCCTACATCCTTACAAGATTAAATTGACGCAAGAACTGAAGCCGCCTGACCACCAGAAGCGTCGTATGTTCGTGAATTGGGCTGAGCAACAACTTGAAAATGATTCGGATTTTCATCGAAAAATCATCTTCAGCGATGAGGCTCATTTCTGGCTGAATGGCTTCGTCAATAAACAAAATATGCAGTATTGGTCAGGCAGCAATCCACACGTACTCCATGAGTAATCATTGCATCCCGAAAAAATTACGGTTTGGTGTGGTTTATGGGCCTTCGGCATCATTAGGTCGTACTTCTTCCGTGTTGATCAAGACCGGCACGTTACTGTGAATGGGGATCGCTACCGTTCAATGATAACCGAATATTTTTGGCCCCAATTGGATGATATGGACTTGGAGGACATTTGGTTTCAACAGGACGGCGCCACAAGCCACACAGCGAATGTCACAATCAATTTATTGGAAACCGAGTTTTCAGAACGTGTTATCTTACGAAATGTTCAGTCGCTTGGCGTGCGATTTGACGCCGTAAGACTATTTCCTGTGGGGCTACGTCAAGTCTATGGTCTATGCCAACAAGCCAGCGACGATTGATGAACTTCGTACGCATATCGAACGTGAAATTGCAGCAGTATCAGATTTATGCTTGAAACCAGTCGAATATTGGGTTCAGCGTCTGGACTTCTGCAAGCGTGTCCGTGGTGGCCATGGAAAAGAAATCTAGTTTCATATATAATGGCATCGAACGTACATTATTCACAGGAATACAAAATTTCATTGATATCCAAAAGCGTTTTTGTTTTATTTAAAAATACTTTTGTAGTGCTCTTATTAAACAACCCCATATCTCTTATAGAGTGTGCTCCTAGTCTTCCATTTAGGGAATCTTGAATCCATCTGTTGCACCAAACTGGAGCAGCACTAATTTTCTAGAGGAATTCTTCATCGGATCTCAACTAAGACGCCGTTCGTGGTACACTGAAGTAGATGAATTTCTTTTATACTTCAATGTTGTTGCTATCAATAGTTACATTCTGTCCTAACCAGCTGTTAGATCTATTATTGTTTGTTGATAGCATATTCATGCACTTGGCCCTGTCCTCATTCACTTGAAGACCAACAAGTCTTGCTTGTTCTTTAACTGCCACGAAAGTCCTTATAACGGCTTGTTGGGTGCAGCTGATGATGTCGATATCATCAGCATACCCCCAAAGTTGGACAAATATGATGAAAATAGTATCTCCAGTGTTAACTATTTGCTCCATAAAAATATCGAAGAAACCACATAATAGTGCATCTTTTTGTCGAAATCCGGTGCATGTTTAGAATAGTTCCGATTTCCAAAGATTTTTTCCTTAGTTGCACATTGCATTAATTTTCAGCCGTTGCCATATAGAGCTCTTGACAATAAATGCTATTACGTTCGGCTTTGAAGTCGATGAATACCTAGGTGGTGAGTCACGATATGAAATTCGTTGGTCTTTTCCAGGATTTGCGCGCAGAGTGAATATATTTGATATATGCTCGAACTGCTTAGCCAAAATGTCACACTGGTACTTGCCGATTATAGTGTTTCAGAACGGCTTAAATCACTCACACAGTACATTGAATAGGATCTTATACTTACTTACTTTACTTTAGATGGCGCTCACAGTCCAGGATGGACTACGGCCACAACCAACGAGCCTCTCCAGCCAGCTCGGTCTCTAGCTAACTGCCTCCAATTACGCACTCCAAGTTGGTTGAGGTCGCTCTCCACTTGTGTGCGCCACCTTAGGTGGGATATTCCTCTGCTTCGCAGACCATCAGGGATGGATTCGAAAACTCGTCGGACTGGTGCGTAAGTGTCCATTCGCTCCACGTGCCCCAGCCATCTCAGCCGCTGTAATTTCAGCTTTTTGAACAGTTCGACGTTGCTGTATATCCCGCAGAGCTCATTGTTGAATCTTCTCCTCCATACTTCATCGATACAGACTGGACCGAAGATCACCCGAAGAAATTTCCTTTCAAAGCACCCAAGCAGATTCTCATCCGTTTTTGACAGAGTCCATGCTTCTGCCCCATACAGCAGGCCCATTATGATAAGGGTCTTATATAAAGTCTCCTTGGTTCTTTGAGAGAGGGCTTTACTGCTCGAATGCCTTCTTAGCCTGAAGAAACAGCGATTGGCCAGAGTAATTCTTCGTTCGTTTGATTTCTGCACTGATGTCATTTTGCGATGTTATAGTAGAACCCAGGTAGACAAAGTCCTTGACAACTTCGAAGTTGTACCTATCCATCGTGATGTTTTGCCCGAGTCGCCGATGTTGAGATTCCTTTCTCGATGATAGCATATAATACGTCTTGTTCTCATTAACAGCCAAACCCATTTTCACCGCCTCCGATTAAATACTTGCAAACGCACCGGTAACAGCTCGCTTCGTTCTTCCCGTGGTGAATAGGATCTTATAAGCAACGATTATCCATGCTTAAAGAGCTCTGCTGGCCTGGTTATTATTAATCTTCTTTATAGAAAAGTCTATCTCTTCTAAACTGGGTGGTGGAACTGGGTCTTGATTGACCAAAGTTGGGTTCGCTTCTTGTCCTGTTTCTTGCTGATGCCTTTTTCTCAGCTGCTGGGAGTGCTGCTTGAATAAATCTACATATACCTGTGATTCGGAGACTTGGTTACTTTCATTGCTTCGAAGAGCATGTGTTCTGGCTAAAAAGCTAGCAGACAGTTGGTAGACTTTTTTATAAAACTTTCCTGTGACTCTTCGATCACCTTAAGCTGGGAGCCTGCGTATATTCTCATTTCGTTCTACGCAGGTTCTCGTCTCTTCTTCTTGATCGATACTCCTCTCTAGCAGCTTTTGCAGCATATTTGCATTTGCATTTTGTATCACTTTTTCAGTTGTTTACATTCATATCATCATACCACGGATTTTCCGAAGGTGTTTGTGCTTTCGGCTGCCTTTTTGATGATGTCACGATACTGGGACCACTAGTTGTTGGCGTCTGTGGCAGGTGAGGTGAGTGCACAACAGCCGAAGTGCTTATCGCTCAGATGCTCACTGTATGTTATGGCAACTTCAGGTATGCTAAGCAACAAAAGTCAAATTTCCTCTTTAAGGAGGTTCGTTGTTTCTTACCATTTGATAGCCGAGCTACAAGTAAATTTTCAGAATCGACGCACGTTGGATCTGGTTCGTTTATTGACCATTTAGAGAGCGCTTTGTTCTTTTAAAGGTTCGTAGCTGTGGAAAGCTAGTGTTACTTATCACCATATTACGAGTTTCTGAAAAGTCTATTCGTCTTGGACCGTTATCAATTATTCTCTCTGCGTGTAGGCTGTGCCTACGAACTAATTCAGCGAAGATGTCTTCCGGTCCATTTTAAGCACTGAGGACCGTAAGTTCCGGAGGTCTTAAAACTCTTCTTTTACAGAGCTTTCAATTCAAGTGTGGGAGGGACGTGTGCACATATATCAGCTTATGTGTATTTTGGAAAGTAGTGGATCACAGCCTGGTGATCAGTTATCGATTTAAAGTCGATCACATTGCTTCTTAGCTGTAATAAATATCACAATCTTTCTGCTTATCCTGATCCTATCCATCATTATCTTTTGGCTGGTGGTAATATCTGTCTTTTTACATACAGGGTGGCGCACCAATTGTGCTACAATAAGGAATTCGAATAACTTTTTTTTTAATCGATGTATTTCATTTTTTTTTTTTTTATTGGTTAGAAAATTAAATTTTATTTTAAATAGTTAGTTTTTTTTAAAGATTATAGACCGCAAATGACCTCCACGCTCTCCCACGCATATGCGGCACCTGATCAAAAAATTATTCATTGCGGCCTGAAGAGTTGAAGTTGGGATCGCCTCAATTATTGTCGTTATGGACTGCTTTAATTCAGTTAAATTCCTGGGCTTCATTTTATACACCTCTTGCTTGACATAACATAATTTTTTGTTTAGCTCCGCCATAACTGGTCTGGCTATATGTGCAGTTGCTCCATCTTGCTGAAACCAAACGCTGTTGAATGGTATACGAAGACGTATACGAACCGTATACGTCTTCGGCGCAGTTCTGGGTAAAAAAACTCGTTCAACATCTTTAAATAACGGTCCCCATTGACAGTAACGGTTACACCGTTTTCTTCAAAGAAGTACGGCCCGACAATACACCTTGATGAAACTGCGCACCACACAGTGACTCGTTCTGGGTGCAGTTCCGTCTCATGGAGCATTTCTGGACTAGACTCATTCCATATACGGCAATTTTGCTTGTTTACATTGCCGTTAAGATCAAAATGGGCCTCATCAGACATGAACAAACAATTGATCAATGTGTTGTCTTCTTCGGCCATTGATATCATTTTTTGGCAAAATTCCAGGCGAACAGGCAAATCCTGAGGGTTTAACTTGCTAGTAATTTGGACTTTGTACGGAAACAAGTTTAAATCGTCATGAAGTATCCGTTGTAATGACCGTCTACTAACTCCAATTTGCCCCGATAAGTTTCGGGTCGAAACGCTCGGATTGGCCTGTATTGCAGATGCTACTGCTGCGATTGTATCCTGAACCCGAACATTAGCATCTCGATGGTAAGGCCTTCGTGCGATGCTTCCAGATTCGGCAAACATGTTTACAAACCTCATAATGGTCCATCTACTCGGGGGATTACCACCAAACTCCCGCCTAAATTCCCTTTGGACGGAAATGACGTATCCCAAGCATCCATTTTTATAAATCTAAATAGTAACCTACAAAATAAAAAAAAAATAAGCCGATTACTCACATAGAAAAAAAGTTATTACGTTTTATTTTTGCGCCACCCTGTATTAATACGTTAAAATGTCATTTTAAGACTGACGAAGCTTAGAGTTTTGGCACTTTATATTGATACAAATCTCGTTCACTAAACTGTCAAGATCAGTAACCGATTGTCCCACAACTCAAACAACATTCATTTGATAAAGAGTCACGGACGGAAGTTTGAGAAATTAAGTGAATCTAGGTTTCCATGGCTTAAAATTTGCGGTCTCTAGGGGGTCATTACGGGCTCTGAACCTTTGGCACCTCATATATGGGAAATTTGATATTTTAGAATGTCATCTAATTGGTCAGTAATTGGTCAAGAAAGGTCAACTAGTCCTAGAAATTGGTCAGCCCTTGATAACTAGTTATAAAGACTTAAAGTTTCTCAAGGTCACTCAAGGTCACGCGCGATTTTTGGCACCTCATTTATGGGAAATTTACAAAAAAAAGATGCCATCTGAAAGATTTGTGGATAGTGATAAAAGGTCAACTATTTTCAGTAATTGGTCAGCTATAGTTTTTTTTCTATGAATTTTCAAAAATCGTTTCAAGGTCACAAAAAAAACTTTTGGCACCTCATTTGGGTCATTTCAAATAAACAAGTATGCCATTTGAAAGGCCATTTCACGGTCATAAAAGGTCAGCTATTTTCAGAAATTGGTCAGGCATAGTTTTTTTTTAATGAATTTTTAATTTATTTAAAAAAAAATTTCAAGGTCATAGCGATTTTTGGCACCTCATTTATGGGAAATTTGCAAAAAATATATACCATCTGAAAGATCTCTAGATCTATATAAAAGGTCAGCTATTTTCAATAATTGGTCAGCGATAGATTTTTTTTAATAATTTTTTTTTAAATTTCAAGGTCATAGCGATTTTTGGCACCTCATTTATGGGAAATTTGGGAAAATTGCATGCCATCTGAAACATCTCTAGATCTATATAAAAGGTCAGCTAGTTTCAGTAATTGGTCAGCGATAGATTATTTTTTACGATTTAAACAAAAAAAAAAAAATTCAAGGTCACGAACGATTTTTGGCACCTCATTTGGGTAATTTTCCAAAAAAAAATATACTATGTGATAGGTTACTCGGTCATCACAAAAGGTCAGTTAGATTCAGTAATTGGTCAGTCATATTTTTTTTTTAATTAATTCTTAAAGTATTTGTATGTAGGTCACAGTATAGATAGATTCGCGTAATTTAAAAATTTTTTAAATAGATATAGATCCAATAGATTCTGAGAAAATCATGGTGGATTAAACCAAACACTTTCTTTTTCAAGATGGCGGTCATTTCCCTACCCCGGCACCTCAAAAACTTGGTTTCTTAAAGAAGAGATGCAGCCAAACTCAAATCGTACCCATCGATTATGGAAATTTTAATAAATTTTTTGACAAAATTTAATCCACCATGATTTTTTCAGAATCTATTGGATCTATATCTATTTAAAAAATTTTTAAACTACCCGAATCTATCTATACTGTGACCTTCATGCAAATACTTTAAGAATTAATTAAAAAAAAAATATGACTGACCAATTACTGAATCTAACTGACCTTTTGTGATGACCGAGTAACCTATCACATAGTATATTTTTTTTTGGAAAATTACCCAAATGAGGTGCCAAAAATCGTTCGTGACCTTGAATTTTTTTTTTTTGTTTAAATCGTAAAAAATAATCTATCGCTGACCAATTACTGAAACTAGCTGACCTTTTATATAGATCTAGAGATGTTTCAGATGGCATGCAATTTTCCCAAATTTCCCATAAATGAGGTGCCAAAAATCGCTATGACCTTGAACAAAAATTCAAAAATTCATTAAAAAAAATCTATGGCTGACCAATTACTAAAACTAGCTGACCTTTTATATAGATCAAGAGATCCTTCAGAATGTATGCAATTTTCCCAAATTTCCCATAAATGAGGTGCCAAAAATCGCTATGACCTTGAAATTTAAAAAAAAATTATTAAAAAAAATCTATCGCTGACCAATTATTGAAAATAGCTGACCTTTTATATAGATCTAGAGATCTTTCAGATGGTATATATTTTTTGCAAATTTCCCATAAATGAGGTGCCAAAAATCGCTATGACCTTGAAATTTTTTTTTAAATAAATTAAAAATTCATTAAAAAAAAACTATGCCTGACCAATTTCGGAAAATAGCTGACCTTTTATGACCGTGAAATGGCCTTTCAAATGGCATACTTGTTTATTTGAAATGACCCAAATGAGGTGCCAAAAGTTTTTTTTGTGACCTTGAAACGATTTTTGAAAATTCATAGAAAAAAAACTATAGCTGACCAATTACTGAAAATAGTTGACCTTTTATCACTATCCACAAATCTTTCAGATGGCATCTTTTTTTTGTAAATTTCCCATAAATGAGGTGCCAAAAATCTCGCGTGACCTTGAGTGACCTTGAGAAACTTTAAGTCTTTATAACTAGTTATCAAGGGCTGACCAATTTCTAGGACTAGTTGACCTTTCTTAAGCAATTACTGACCAATTAGATGACATTCTAAAATATCAAATTTCCCATATATGAGGTGCCAAAGGTTCAGAGCCGTCATTACGTCAAGGAAATTGACCATATACTGATCGATAAAAGGCAAGTTCTATACATCTTAGATATGCGTATCTTCTTTTCCAGGGGCAAACGTTGACTCTGACCATTTCCTTGATTTTAATTTAGATCCACCAACAATTCATTTAAGATTCTTTCAGAATTCATGTGTAATGTGTCTCCGATCAATCACAGATCTGTCTCCCATTGTATTTGGATCCTTTTCCGAATGATCTTGGATTCGTCTCCCATTTATCTCCGATTAATTTTTTGATTTATTTCTGATACTTGGATCCGTCTCTAAACTGTCTTTAATCCATCTTTGTTCCACCTTCAATCTGTTTTGGATCTGTCTCTGATCTACCTTGAATCCGTTTTAGATTCGTCTCCAATCCATCTTTGATCCGTATCCAATTGGGCTCCAATATATTTGGAATCCATCTCCGATCCATCTTGGATCAGTATTAATTGATAAAATTGAACATGATTATAAATAGGAAGTGAAGGAACAGGGTAGATTAGTTTAAGTTGAAGTGGCTGTCAGTCACACTTAGACCATAAGTTTATTAATTGTGAATTGAAGATTTGGAATCGACTGTATTTTCCTTCTCGTCCATAAAGCTTCTGCAAAAATTGTTGGAAAATACACCAATACGCGTTTTGTGCTCGCCTATAGGACCGTGTCCGGTTATGACACCTATCATAAAACAGCTGCACATTATGTAATATAGTTAAAGATATCAAACACTAAGATCGCTCAAAATTCATTGTTGGCCAAATTTTTTAAGTTGCTTGCACAGCTTTTCTATAAAAAACACCAAATTTTCATTCACCTGCAGCAACTCTTTACTAAAAAAATTTAAATTATTTACTTGTTAGCAGCTCTTGGCCGTCAAACTATTGCGAACTTCTAGGGATGAGACTTGAACTCACAATTAGTTGCTTGTTTGTGAAGTTAGCAATACAAATTTCACCTAAGCAAGTACGACAGAATTTTTATTTGAAAATCTATTTCCAACTTTGCGCTCTACCAACAAAATTTTTCTGTACTTCAAGGAAAAGGTAAGGTCCAAATTTATAAACACCTTAATTTGAAAAAAAGTATCATACTGACCTGCCAACTACACAGTGAAATTAGCAGGTCGTATCCTGTATCTCAGAAACTGAGCATGCTTGGAACTTGCAGTTGTATACGGCAAGTAAGGGTCTCAAAATTTACACACTGCAAAAATACTGCAAATTTGTTGCCTTACTGCTAGTTCTTTGCATGCTCGGTTCCAGAGACACAAGATATGACCTCGTAGGAGTTATTAAAGTTAATTGAACAAATTTTTATAAACAAAAATCGTAGACGTGTTCTCGCAGGTCCACCCATAAGCAACTTTAACTTACACAACTCCTCCTTTTTAAAGCAAGCAAAAGTCCTGACTCCTGATGAAGTACTTTTACCAACTTTTTGAATCGAAAAAAGTTGGAAAAAATAGAATAAATTTTGAAGGGTACTTCCAATAAAAACCATTTAGAGCAAACAAAAAAAAAAACAGCATGAGCACACTATCCCCATGAAACGTTTGAACTTTAATTTCCCAAACTCTAAAATATTTCCTAAAAATAAATTACCACTTAAATTAAAACAGCAGCAGCAGTGTAGGTACTCTCTTTAGAGATTAAAGATAAACATTCTAAAAACGAAAACGAAAGTCTGTTTGTTTGTAAATATTTGCCTAGCTTTCCATTTTTTCGAATAACGGAACTAACAAAATAACAACAAACAACATAGAACACCAGCATCGCACGAAAGCTTTCTATTTGACCAATTTGTTGGTCCAAATTAAACTTCTACACACTTAAACGAGTAAGTATACCAACCACCTAAATTCCTTAGCTATTTCCTGGCTCATCCAGAGGGATGTTGAATTTCTATTTGAACCCAGCAGTCTTCTCATTCCCATTCCCATCCACATTCCCATTCTCCTAACCCATCTGTGTAAATTTCAAGTTATAAATTGCCCAAGATAAGCAGCCTGAATTTAGTGAATTTTTAAATATTATAAAACACAAGAACCGTATTTAGTTATTTGGCAACAATTCACCAAAGACGAAAGGCCTCTGTTCTGTTGTAATACAAAATACCAACAGGAAACACCCACCATCCCCCCATACCACTGTGTTATTTATGATATAATTGGGTTATTCCATGGACATTAATCTAAATATTAACTAAGTTGAATTCTGATAACAATAAAACGCGCACCGGGATTATGCAAATCATGAGAAATTCGCCGGATGGATGGAATTCGATTATTGTACTCTTGAAAAATATTCTTCGGCTTTTGTAAATAACAAAAGGAGCAACAACAATAACAGCAACAGCCAAACAATAGCCTTGGGCTTTGTTTTAGAAATTATTCACATCTTCACGAATTATGGATGAAGAAAGTGCCCTTAGGGCTACGAGCTCATAACTTCAAAATCCCACCATATTCGCTGGGCTGGGGTTCTCTATGCTCTGAGATGGATTTATGATATTTATATTGATTCGCAGCAATTGAAAATTAAAATCCATTAAAATCCAGGGTATAGGCGAGGCCTTAATTAATAATGCTTACTTAGCAAACTCTTATCCCTTTAAGAAGGAAGTCCTGCGTGTTCCTTTCGAAGTGTACGTAAACACTGTGGATACAATACTTCGTACAAGGTGCTTTTGAACGCGGAAAGACTCTTGTTACGTACTCTCGGTATTTTGTGTATAAATGTTGATACTCGGGCATCCTCCGCTTAAACCTAAGTTTCCAGAATTATGTTGACCAAATAATCGTATCGAGTGTTTGCTCTAATTGGATGTTGACATAAAGGATGTTTGGGAATGTAATATTCAGTGAAATCGCGGACATGTATCCTCAATGGATTATAGGATGGTAGATACATTCTTAGAACCTTATGTTAAGGCATCTTCTTCTGGCTTATTAAGGAGATTTGCATTGTATTGTGGAAACAGTTTCTTTGTAAATTATGTTTTGCAAAGATTAAAGTCTTTCTTTTCCTTTAGCTACTGTAGAGATTAAATTCAAGACAAGTTTGGAACGTCATGAACTTTTTTGGTTTGTGATCGCGTTATATTAAAACTAAAAAGGAAATTTTACCGCAAGATCATATTTTTTTTTCTGTTTTTAAGCCGTCAAATCTCGTTTTTTTTTTTTTAAATATTTTGCTTTCAATATTTTTCAAAAAAGAGATAGAAGGCTCAGCCAAATTCGAAGAACGGTTCGTTGAGATTTTCAAATGCAGGGATAGAATTTTTTTTGTTTAACCTACAATTAGGGGACTTCAAAGAGGGAGTTGTAACAGCGCTATTTTTGGAAAAAAATCAATTAAGATTTAAATGAGACTATAAAATCTACTCCTGTTTCATTCTGTGAACTCGCAAATAGAAATTTGAGCAGGGGACAACTGATAAAATACAAAAATAGGTGTCTGACCAATAATTCAAAATAAATCAAGGCGATGTTTGATTGAGGTTAATTTCTTTTTTATTAAAAAGAAGATAATTAAAATGAATTCCTAATAAATTTTTTTTTCGGTACAAATAACGAAGCTTTGATTTATTTTTAAATCTCGAATAACGAAATCTCGCAAATAAGAAATCATGTTTTTCATAATCTGGCCATTAAAAAATCTCGTTTTTAACAATATAGCATCTCACACCGAAAAAGACTAGCATATTTAGACAAAAATCTTGCAAATTAAAATTTCGCAATTAAGAATCTCTCAAATCTAAATCTGGCAAACTAAAGTCTCATAGCTAGAAATGTATTGCTCTGGGTCTTGTACCAAAAAATTAAATTTCCATAGCACTCAATGCAATTTTATAAGTTGGGTTTGAAGATTTTAAATATCCTGTGAAATTAAAATTAAGAGAAATTTTGATTAAAAATATGTATTTTTAGCAAAACAATTAAATTTTGGGAGATTTTGGTTTGCGAGATTTCGTTATTGCGAGATTATGAAAAGTGGGATTTTGTTATTTCGAAATTTCGAATGTGAGATCTCGTACCAAACCGATTTTGTTTCAGGCAAAAAGTCAATTGTTTGTTTATATATTCACTTCATTTTGGCTCTGGACTTGGAATGCCATTATGTTTGTAATGCATGTCAAATTTGAAAAAAAAACGATCTAATAAGGCTACGCATTTAACCTCAACAAGCTTGACTTTGCTAGATGTTTTTCTCGTTAACCAGCCTAATTTTATAAACTTTCATGTACAGCTTGATGCCCCAGGTTTCTCAAAGCACGATCTTATTTTGGCTTTTTATCTCTATTTTGCCGTTTCTTCCAAAGGCGTTTGAAAAACTAGTTAGTCAACAAATAACTACTTTCCTAGATACTCATCATCTGCTTACACCTAACCAATCAGACTTTAGGTGACATCATAGCTGTACAAGAGCGCTACTTAAAATTGTGGACGACATACTATTGCAAATTGATAAGAATCTATTAACAACGTTGGTTCTTTAAGACTTCTCACACTGGTGTGCCCCAGGGATCAATTTTAGGCACTCTTCTTTGCACCCTGTTCAATAAAGATTTACCTTTGGTTCTAGAAATTGCGAAATTCATATGTAAGCTGACGTTGATGATTGAAGATTCAACTGCTCAAATTAACGAAGATCTGGTCCGTATAGTACAATGGTCACAATCAAATCTTCTGAAACTCAACTCGAAAAAATGCCAGTCCATTTTTATAAGTAAAACTGTTCTTGACACGACAAGTTTGTCATGCGTTGTGCTAGGTGGTTCAAAGTTAAATTACGAAAAAACAGTCAAGAACTTAGGCGCAACTTTTAAACAAACTCTGACTTGAGATAATCATTTAGCGAGTGCACTTGGAAGAACTTATGCTACCCTACGAACATTACACCTGTCTGGTGGTTGTCTCTCAACTGCAACCAAAATGACGACTGTCAAAACCCTTGTCTTTCCCGCTCTGTTTTATGGTAGCCTGATTTTCTGTTGCTTGGATTGTGTGACAAGAAGGAAGCTTCAAGCTGCATTCAACAACACCGTCCGATTTATATATGGCTTGCGTCGTTTTGACCATGTTTCTATGTATGCAATAAATGTCTTTGATATGCCCCTGCACAAACATCTAGATTTTTTAGTACTGACTTTTCTATTTAAACTCATGTTTACTAAAAATCCAGAATACTAATTTCAAAAACTTCTTTTGCCTGTAATTAACCGAAATAAAGTTCTTATTGTCCTCCTTTACAGAAACTCTAAACAACAATGTTTTGTGTATGCGGCTAGTCTTTGGAACTCCCTACCAGCCGATCTGAGAGGACTAAACGATTACAATACTTTTGAGGTTTCTTTGAAAAACCATTAAATGCTAAAATTTTTCTAAACTTTTCTTTATTTGCAAATTAAATTTATTTTAGATTTTCACTAATGTACATATGTTTATCTTTATTGAAATTTTTTGTTATTTTTCTCATTTATAATTATTAATTGTTCCACTTAATTTTGTTAACCTAATGTACTAAGTATAACAAAAAAGACACCATGTCTTACTATGCTTACTCTTTTTTTTTATAAATAAGTACTAAATATTAAATGGTCAACTAATAAATAACGTAATCAGGGCTTAAAGTTTCTCAAAGTCACTCCTTATTTGTGGAAAATTTGCAAAAAAAAAAATACATTCCAAAAATCGCCTTGACCTTGAACAATTTTTTTTTTTTTAATTAAAAAAAATATTTGCCTGGTTGATTTCCAAAACTTTTATATAGTTCTTAGAGCCTTTTAGGTAGTATTAATTTTTGGGACCTTTCCCGTAAGAGAGGTGTCAAAAACCCCTTTTTTTAAAATTTGTAAACATTTCATTAAAACAAATTTTTAGATGACCAATTTCTAAAACCAGCTGAACTGTTATGCAGATCTTTCAGATGATATACATTTTTCGCTAATTGCCTATAAATGAGGTCCCAAAAATTGCAATGATCTATTTTTAATTCATTGAAGAGTGACCAATTGCTGAAAAAAACTGACTTTTTATAATCGTATAGTGGCCTTTCAAATGGCGTACTTTTTTCTTAAATGAGGTACCAAACATTTTTTTGAGACCTTGAAACTAATTTTAAAAATTCATAGAAAAAAATGTATAGCTCACCAAGACCAATTACTAAAAAACTTGACCTATTATTACGATCTAGAGATCTTCAGGTAGGAAGGTATACATTTTTTGTAAATTTCCGACAGATGAGGTGCAAACAAAATTAAATAAAATCACTTGTGCCTTGACTAAAAGTTATCAAGGGTTGACCATTTTTTTTTTTACATTTTTTACATATATGAGTTGCCAAAGGTGCAGAGCCCTGCATTTTGAGGATATTTATTCCTCTCCTCATGACACTGCACAACCGCTGTTGTTTTTGCGTGGAGCATTTTTCGGGCTTGGTGCGTCTGAAAGGCTTAAGTTAGCTGAGTAAAACCTCATTAAAGGAAATTTACAAATAAAAGTGTACCATCCGACAGATCTCTAGGTCAACTATTTACAGTAATTTGTCAGCCACAGTTTTTTATCTATGAATTTTCAAAATTCGTTTCAAGGTCACAAAAAAGAGTCTTTTGGCACCTCATTGGGGTCATTCCAAAAAATTAACTATGTCATTTGAAATGCCACTTCATGGTCATAAAAGGTCAGCTATTTTCAGTAGTTGGTCAACCATACATATTTTTAATGAATTTAAAAACAATCAGGGTCATTGCGAGTTTTGCCACCTCATTCAAGGGAATTATGCAAAAAGGGTTTACCATCTGAAAGATCTCTAGATCTTTATAAAAGATCAGCTTGTTTCAGTAACTGGTCTACCACAATGGTTTTTTAGTGAATTTTTAAAAGTTTTCAAGTCCAAAGCGATTTTTTTCACCACATTTATGGGAAATTTGCAAAAAATTAATACCATCTGAAAGGCCTTAAGATCTATATTAAAGGTCAGCTAGTTTTAATAATTGGCTATAGATTCTTTTTTAACAATTTTAAAATTTTTTTTTTCGAGGTCACGAACGATTTTTGGCCACTCGTTTGGGTAGTTTCAAAAAAAATATTTCTGATTATTATCTGATAAGGTTACTAGATTATTACAAAAGGTCAGTTAGTTTCAGTAATTTTTCAGCCATAGATTTTTTGTTTTGAATTTTTATCATTATGCCAAAAAACATTCGTGAGCTTGAAAAAAATTTTAAAAATCGGAAAAAGAATCTGAATTGCTGAAATCAGTTGACCTTATATACAGGCCTTAAGGCCATTCAGGTGGTATTAATTTTTTTGCAAATTTCCCTTAAATGAAGTGTCAAAAATCGCAATGACCTTGAATAGAAACTTAAAAATTCATTTTAAAAGCTATAGCTGACCAATTGCTTAAACTAGCTGACCTTTTATAAAGATCTAGAGATCCTTCAGATGATATCCAATTTTTGCAAATTTCCCATAAATGAGTTGTCAAAAATCGCTATGACCTCGCTATAGGTACTTAATTTTATGGAATGACCCAAATAAGATGCCAAACAAGAATTTTGAAAATTCATAGAAAAAAAACCATGGCTGACCAATTACTGTAAATGGTAGACCTTTTATAACGATCTAGAGATCTTTCGAATGGTATACTTTTTGTGTAAATTTCCCCGTGTTTACATTCCTAGAACACCCTCACATAACTTTTTAATATTACTAAACACCCTATGATAATGAAAAAAGATATAAAGTACCTTTCAATAAACAATATGCAATGCTTACAAGAAATATCAACAAAGATTCATAATTGCACTCCATTCCGGATGATCATATCCAATTTTATTATTATAAAACTGCATATCAGCTCATTTGCCTTCAGTAACTTCTGTGTCCAAAGTCCAAAGCATCATCTTAAGAATTCCAATAGATTTCTTGTTTCAGCAATTTTAATAAGGCAAAAGAAAGCAAACGATCTTCAGTCGAAGACAGATTTGCTGAGTTAACATATTATAAGTATAAAAAGGGTTTCATCGATCATATAGAGTTAATTCTCAGTTCTCTTCTATGTTCTAGCTGAAGATTTCCCTCCGCCAGTGGTAATGGATCTGGAGCTCTTAAAAAAATAATATTTAATTAAATACTTGATTCGTTTTATTTAGTTGTTGTGTTCACTTTTGAGAATACAAAAGTATATTTTTTTTTATTAATAAAGCGTTGGAAACGAAATTGCATGACCTTGAGTGACCTTGAAAAAATTTAAGTCCTTATTACAAGTTATCTAGGACTGACCAATTTTTAGGACTACTTGACCTTTTCTGACGAATTACTGACCAATTAGATGGCATTCTCAAATATAAAATTTTCCATATATGATGTGCCAAAGGTCCCGAGCCTTAAGTTTTACTCACGAACAATTATTAAGCCTTTAAACACTAAGTATAAGAAGTTCTTACAGCTTTCCGATATTTATCAAGCTAGCAAAGAAAACAAAAAACATAGAAAACATTGAATGACAAATTTAAAACTGTCGCATCTAATTAAGAGCTAATTAACGGCAAATTATCAAATTATAAATGTTTCAATTAGTCAAAGTAGCTTTGCTGACTTGACACTCATTCGATAGACATAAAGGAAATGTTGTCAAGTTCGAGGTAATATCAGTCTTTAAAGTAAATAATAATCATAGTTCATGGAAATGCCATTGTGGTTTATAAATTTTGTATTCAACTAGCTATCACTTTTATTCTCATGATAAAATTAATTTCACTATGCATCGGCTTTGTTTGAAATCGTGATGAAATGTTTCACCAAAAAAAAAAAAAAATACTGACGACAATGCTTAACTAGAATCACTATGCCAATATAACATTTGAACGGAAACCAGCTGGATCAGCATAATTTAATTGTTCCAATCAAATGCGCTCCGTTTGTTCGTGTAGTTTATTGTTAAAAAAAAAAAACAATTCGATTTCCTTTCTGATTTTGTAGTATAATTATATTTTATCCATACTGAATTTGATTTTGCCAATAATAATATAATATTAGCCAAATTATTATGTGCTACCCATTACCCATACAATCATATATGTACAATTTCTACATAGATGGTTCAGGAGTTTCAAAATAATAATAATTGTCCTTATTATTTGCATAATGGTGCTGAAAATCATTAATTCAACAGCGGCTATGTATATTAGAGTGGTCCTTAAATGTGAGATGGTTTTCGATAGAAATATTGAAAAACAATTTCCTTTTTCCTTTTTAGATTTTTGTTTCGCCCATTTCGTCTTCCGTTTTTTTTTTTTAATTAAAGTAGTAGGCATGGGAACAATTGAAAAAAAAGTTGAAAAAGATTGAAATTCCAAGTAGGATGGACATCGAATGGCCCTAAAAAAATAAATTCCCTACTTTTTCAGATGTGAAAAGAGGAAGAAAAAATTATGAAAATATTGTGGTATTTTTATTTAGAGCCATTTGATGTCCATCTAACTGGGAATTTAAAAAAAAACTAACCCTGTATAAAGACCACCCTTATGTGTATGTATAGTTTGAATTTGCCTTGCGCTTAAACTACGAGTACAACTGAACTTTCACCCATAACCGGGGACAGAATACCAATGAAACAAATAAATAAATTGATTATCCTGTGAATGATTACTATGCAAATTATTCATTAAATAAGGACAATAATTGTTAATTGCCGATATAATCCAATAATTTTAAACGTCTGTTCGAGACAATTGTACATATAATTAGAAATAATATTAAATGAGAGAAAATGTCAAAGAATTTTAAAACATAATAAATTCAATCATTGAATGAGCCTATAACAGCTTGATCCTGTGATGAAGCACTATTATAGGAGACTGATGTTAAGATTTGAGGTAATTTGGTATGTACGATATTAAAACAAAAAATGTCTGATCATCAAAATTACCAGTTTCTTTTTTGATCGAGTTTTTCGCACTCTCTTAAATGGTCCCATGCCGCTGACTAAAACCATCGAAAACTAGTGGATGAATTGCCAGGAAGAAGGCAGAGATGCCGCTTCTAATGTGCCGGGAAGCTCACGACTACCAAGCTTGCCAGATTGGGCTATTTAACGAAAATTGGGGTATCATTTTCCGAAATTGCCGACAACAAATTCCATATGACAGCCAAATCATAATTGGGCTACTAATAGCCCAAATCTATTTTTTTTTTCGTATAGATTAATTAAAAAAAAAACATTTTTCTAACCCTAAACCTACTTTTAAAGCATTTCACAATTTGGCACCATTTTTTATTCACAAATAGTCTCAAAATACATGATGTTTTTTTGCGTCAAACTTCAAATTTCCATTTAAATTCTTCTCTTTTTAATGAGCTAAAAATGTATTCTATTTTTAGTTGTTTTTTTTTTTTTTTAAATAAAAATAAATTGTGACATTAACGTTACGAGAACATTTTTTTTATTGTTATTGGGCAACTATTTGGGCTACTTCTTCGGCTCCAATTTTGGGCTACAAAAATTTCTAAATTGGGCTATGGAATTTGTTCAAGGCATGGCAAACCTTGACGACCACAACAGCGAAACCCCTGGTTTGAGAAAGAAGGCCAGCAAGTAGGTACATACTGCCAAACAATAGGCATACAAATCACCACTGCATAGGAAACCAGAGCAGCTCTTGAGCTCTACGAACAAGAAAGGAGGAGAGTGGAACACCGCCTTCTCGAAGAGAAAAGAAGAACTATGAGAAGCGTGTAATTAAGGAAATAGAGGGATGCTAATGCAGGAATGAAATGAGGTAGTTTTAACAAAAGGAAAAAGAACCCTAAAAGGTTCAAATCGAAGCCTGCCAGGATGAGCAGGAGAACATCGTGGTAGAACTTTGAGTGCTGAGGATATGGAAAAATCATTTCTGCAAATTGTATAACGGCGATCGAGTTCCGCTACCATCAGATTGTATAAATAATTCAACCGGGGATCAACAACTGTGTCCACCCGATCTCGAAGAATAGCTTAACTTTTAGTCTTATAAAACTGCTGGAGCTAATGGCACTAGCAGTCGAACTATTAAAAAAGGCTGGCCGTGAATTGGTAAGAAGTATGCATTAGCTCGTATGGTCGGACGAAAGCATTCCAGATATGTGAAATCTCTGTCCGACACTCAAGGAAGGTGATCCTCTGGATTGCAGTAACTATAGAGGCGTCACGCGTCAGTCTCCTATTTGAACCCCTAAGTTCTAAAGAAAGTTTAAATTGATACCCACTCCTTTTTTTTTTATAGATTTCAAGACATGACAGCAACTCTATAGAAACGAGCTAAATAGAGAAATGTTTAGTTTTGGCCTCTCTCACAAACTCGTTCGTTGGAATAGTATGACGATGGAGAGTGGTCGCTGCTTCATTAAGGTCGACAAAAATCTCACCGATACCTTTGATGTCAAAAAAGTTATAGGCGATGCCCTGTAGTGCGACTTTTTTAACCTCGTTCTTGGAAGAACAGTGCAAAACTCTCACGTCAAAACACTTAAGGTACAACTTTTCAAAAGTCCGTTCAATTACTCGCCTACGCTGGCAATATTGACAAAGTCATCAGATGAACAAAGCGTGATGTTAGTGGTGCTTTCGTGAGGATTGGTAAGGAAGTCAAGAAGATGGGCTTAGCGATGGATGAAGGCAAGACTAAATATATGCTGACAACAAGAAAAGACACCCAACACCAATGTCTAGGAGAGAACATCACCATAAACAGCTAAATTTCAAGGTGGTCAAAAACTTTCTCGAGCAATTAACGGGTCCCTTTATAAGACACTTATCATCTCGGCGTGGAGGCATGGACACTATTAAGGGTGGATGAGAACGCCTCAGGCTCTTTAGAGAGGAAAATTCTCCGATAAATTTTTGGTCCCGTCTAGCAGTGATGGGGAATGGAAAAGAAGATATAACAACGATCTGAATGAGCTGTACTGAGGTGATGGGTGGGGTCACCTAAAGCAAATAGACATCAGTGTTCTGGCCCGGAAAGTCTTTGAATCCAACCATATGGGACGACGCAGTAGATGGGGACAGCGTAACAGGTGGATCTCGTAATTGCAACTCACAAGTGGAAGAGGACTTCAACCAACTAAGCGGGCAAAACTGAATTCTCCCAGCCAGTTGGAAGAAGATTGTTGGTTGAAGTGCTGGTGTTGGTTTGTGTTGGCTACGTTTTCCCGAAAAACGATTTCCCGCGTCACGTTTTCCCACGTCATGTTTGATCCTGTCAATCGTTTTGCCGAAAAACGATACCATGCCGATCGTTTTCCCGTGGAACGTTTGCCCGCGGATTCCTACTATTGTTGATACAAAGCAACAGCGCTCTAATCTAATTAGATTCTTATAGGTTTTGTGACACCTGCTAATCAGAGTCATTGAATAAGAATTTCAATACTATTTTTGATTTTTGACAATATGAAGAAGACTTCACTCTATTAAAGCCACTCCGCCTTGGTTATTAGGTTGGTGTAGTGTGAGGATTATGGTTGGGGTGACAGACCACGATGGCCACGACAACTATGGCGTCCATGACTTGATGTTGTTGATGATTTTCTGTATGCTAAAAATTAATTTTTATTCTTTCAAACGCAAAATGGCTTTTAAGCGTTAAAAAAAAGTTCATACAAAAATTTAAAATTTAAAAAAAAAACGACGGGTATGACCACGATGATGGTAGGTATGACGGGGTTGGGTTCGACGAAGGTGGGTTCGACGAAGGTGGGTCTGGAACTGGGACAAAGGACCAATTTCTTTTTTAAACTATATTTGTTATAACGGGTGATTTTTTAAGAGGCTTAGAACTTTAAAAAAAAAAAAAAACACAAAAAATTCGAAAAAATGAATAAAATATTTATTTGAATCGATATTTTGAACCTTGCAATTTAATGTTTAAAGATAATTTCATGCAAATGCTGACCGCGGCTGCGTCTCAGGTAGCCCATCCGCTGAGTCCAATGTTGGCATACTCTTTCACACATATCGGCCGGTATCTCACGAATGAATGCATGGATGTTGGCTTCCAGTGCGTCAATCGAAGCGGGCTTGTCCCTATAGACATTAGCCTTGACATACCCCCACAAAAAATAATCTAATGGTGTCAAATCGCACGATCTAGGTGGCCAATTGACCGGCCCGAAACGTGAAATTAACTGTTCACCAAACTCGCCTCGCAATTGCGCCATTGTTTCGCGTGCTGTGTGGCATGTGGCACCGTCTTGTTGAAACCACATATCATGCAAGTCAAGAACTTCCATTTCGGGCAAAAAAAAAGTTTGTTATCATCGCTCGGTAGCGTTCACCATTGACAGTAACGCTGCGATTCGCATCATCTTTGAAGAAATATGGCCCAATAATGCCGCCGGCCCATAAACCGCACCAAACAGTGGCTTTTTCGGGATGCATTGGTAGCTGTTGCAATGCTTTTGGCTGATCTTCACTCCAAATGCGGCAATTATGCTTATTTACGTACCCATTCAACCAAAAATGAGCCTCATCGCTGAACACAATTTTTCGATAAAAAAGCATTTCGAACCGAGCACGAATTTTGATAGTAAAATTCAATAATTTGCAAGCGTTGTTCATTTGTAAGACGATCCATGGTTAAATTGCAAACCAAACTGAAGCTGTTTGACAGTGACACAAGGTGCTAAACATACGTCAGCTGTCAAAACCAGTGTTGCCAAAACCAAACCAGCTAAAAAATCACCCTTTATTTACTTCAAGATTACAAAATCAACAAATCTGAAAATGTTTTTTGAAAATTTTGGAAACAAATTTTTGAGCAAGGTTTTTTCTTGTTTTTTTTTTCGACTGGCACTTCCTAGTTCACGAATATGCATTTTTTAACTCACTAGAACTCATAGTTTGGCCAAATGAAGTTTAAAGGTGCTAACTTTGATGCCTCTAGGACACATAGTTAAGCCGCAAATTGTGTTTAATGATAAAAGTCAATTTTTCGTATAATTCTATGCATCAATTAAGCGCCAATGTCAAGTTTTATTGAGCAACAGTACCTTGGGTGGTCCGCTTCGTGGGTTTTCAGGATCTTAACCCACTTTTTTTGGTCCTCTGTCCCGCTTACGCAACTCCGTTTCTTCGCTTCGGGTATGTAAAGTCGTCAGGCAGGCACCAATGTAAACATTCTCTTGTGTGGCTCAGACGCGCATACAATTACAATATATTCATAGCAAAATAAACTTAATTTCCCTTTGCAATCCTCTGTAAAGCCCAAAAGAGAACTTTTTATAGCTGAACTGCACTTTAATAGCGTTTCAAGCTGGATGACAGAGAAATTCTTGAGCTGTTTTTATAGTTTTCGCTGTCTTCAGCATTGAAATCGCCCTCGAATCTTCGCCACGTCACTGTTTATAGAATTTCAATAATATTCATTCATTTCATATTAATCTGCGATTTGAAATTGTGAGAATCAACAAGAACGAACATTGGCAGATAAAAGCAAAATTAATTCCGGAATAAAATTCAGTAGGACTCTCTAAGACATAAAAGAGATAAGTGAGGACGCTTAAGATAATTTTAAGCGTTTGAGGTGATTCCTATGAGAAATTTAATAATAAGCTTAAAAATTGTTTTAAGCGTTTTGAAGAACAAAATTTTATTATTTTATAATAAAATTTTTTTCAATCTTAAAATGGTTTCCAAGCGTTTGGAACAGGAATTATATATTTTTTAGCTAAGAATCGTTTTTTGCGAATTTTAATTTTTTCGCGCTTAAAATCCATCAAAATAGTTTCTAAAATAAAATACATTTTTTCGCCTTTAAAATACATCAAAATAGTTACTAAGATAAAATATTTTTTTCAACAATACGAAAAAGTAATTTTCAAAAGTATTAAATATTTTTTCCAATCCCGACAGAAAATCCATAGGATACTGTTCCACGGGATATCGTGCTGCGGAATTGGAGTCAAAAAATGATTTTCGGGAGAACGTAGTGTTCCGGTTGGTTCACTTTGGGCTGTAGCGCCACTTCAAGAGGATGAGGAAGGGCATACATCAAGGAAGTCAGGTGGTCCGGAAAGTATTTCAGCATTGTCCTTAAGACAACTGTTTTTCCCGACAGAGGTGTTAGAAACATGGTCACCAACTAAGTATACATATATTTATACAAGACAAATATGTATCCCTCTTCAAAAACCTAAGTACACTCTTGGAAGAGTTGACATGCAGTTCGGTTAGTGCGAAAAGAATTTCGGAAATACTATATCCACCCCTCAAACTTCATAATAACTTCCAGAAAACCTTTAACAACTATTTGTTTACCTTTTGATACTTTCTTGATTTCGGGAAAGCATTCGACAGTATACTGATTGAAGCTCTTATCCATAAACTTTACATAGCCAAGCACTAAGTTTTCTTTCAGCACTTATTCAAGTTATCTGAAATTAACTGAAAAAACTGTCTCTAAAGAGTATGAAATCAAAAGTTTCCTAAAACTAGAATCATAAGTCTTGGAGGGACACTGAAGTGGTCGGAAGAAAACAAGAGAATACATGGAAATCATATGATGGGACGTTTCGTTCACTTTTTCTTCTGACATTTGGTGAAATAGGAATTGAAAAGGTACTAAAAAGAGATAACGTTTGGTGGTGATCCCCTTTTGACGATACGAAAATATACTTCTTGCTGGTTTTTGACATTAGCTTCTGTACCCTTCGACTGGTAAAGTTCTACCGTAAGGCTCGAAGCTAGGACCACTTCTTTAAATTTATGACTGTGATTAACAAATTGAAAGCAAATGCAAGAACCTTCTATTTGCTGAGGACTCGTTCACATATTATTCATCGATATCTCCATTGATTCCTGTCCAGCCATATACTTTGGTAGTCAAGTAGCTCAATTTTATTAGTTAATAGTTATTCAATTTAGTTTAAAAACCAGCCTTCAAGAACATTTAATAAAACCTATTAAATCAAATCCAAAAAAAAAACCACATGCATTTAATTTGAAATTTAAAGCAGATATTGCCCTCACCCATTTCGAAACCATATTGGACATCAACCGAATACCATCACCTAGCAGTACACACACACCCACGTGTTTGCTGTTTTGTCCTTCCAATACTGAAATTGAAAACCCTAACAGCAATATTGCAGAATGATATAACAAACAATTGATTGAATCAATGATGAAATATCAAGGCAACGACATTAGGTTTTAATCATCCGAACTGGGAGAGCAATTGCTTACCACTCAAGCACTCTAAACGTGCCAGCCGCACGAATCGTGTTACCCTTTCCTTAAGTTAATGTGCAATGCGAGTCTCTGCCAAACCCTCCTATCACCACCTCTATATCTATGTACCATACTAATATTCAAGCACATTTGACAAGTACCTTCAATCGGCAAGAATAATTCAATTTCAATTGAATAAAATTGGAATGGCAGCATGCTCGAATGGGCAATCCAAAACGAAATATATATGAAATCAATAAATCCCTTTGAATTTGTTTACACATGTGCTCACTTTAAATACAAAAAAAAAAAAAAATAAAAATATAGAAAACAAAAACTGAAACTGAAATATACAAAAAGGAGACATCCATTGGGAAAGCAGAAGGCAGAAAGGAAAAAGGACTCTGAACTGGAGCTAGAGAACCTGAAATAAAATCCAAGTGCACTCAATTGCAACTCTAAAACACATCAATTATTCTATCACAGGTGTGTGTTTACGAATTTATAAAAAACATTCGTATACCTACGTATACTACACATACACATCAGGACATTTGTACATTCACGATATTTATACTATTTATGTATCAATGGCAATCTAGGATGCAGGATGCATAACGATGAAGGATGTCTCTCTGTACCTAAAGCAGAATCAGTATAAATTTATACAAAGGTGTGCTACAGGTATATCTACCTATGTACTCGTACATCACATCATGATGTCTCTACTTATCGAAGATGGGTGAAAATAAAAACAGGTCAACAGGAACAAGTGAATTTGTTTATAACCAAGTCTGCAGTTGACTTCAACTACTGAAAGGAAACAAGGATCACATATCAATGGCAACCTGGAAACCGATGAAGTATGGAAGTACTTGAATCGGTTTGCAAAAATAAATAGGAATTTGGCCTTTAGAAAACGAAACTGTATAGAACCAGTTAAGATAAAATAATGATTTTCAAGCTCTTACGAAACCATTGATTGAGAATGGAACTTACAACTACTAACGAGAGTGTGTATACTTAGTTGTTGTTAGGAGCATCAACAATGTTTGGTTTTTGGCATAAGCTAAGACGATTCGAATGCAAAACAAGTAGATTATGTAAGTATTACCTTTCGACGTCTTTCAATGACAACAACTAATCTCTAAGTCAGTTTTTTTTGTTTGCAACATTTCAACCAAATTTGTGTTCAATAATTTAATTGGCATCATTTGTTATAATATTTACAAAGAGAATATTAGTTTCTCTTTATCTTTGATTATTTTGTTGATGCATTGTTGAGCCAAATAAGAAATAATTGCTTATCTTTTTGTTGAAAAACTTTTTCGTAGTATTTCGTGGCATGATGGTTAGTGCGTAGGACTGTCATGAGTAAGTGCTTCTCATCTAGCCGTTCGGACTCGACAAAAAATTGTAGGTCCCCTCCATTCTAGCCAAAAATACTCACACAGGAATGATTGAGGGTTGTAAGTCACTAGGCCTTGGTTCTGCACGACTTGTTGTGCCACCAAATATAAAAAAGAGTTGTTGAAAAACTTTATCATTTTTTGTCTTCATTTCGTTAGTAAACTTTACAGAATTTGCTGAATTTTAATTTACTCAAATATTAATTGCGAATATGCCGAGTTTTGGTGTTTGAAAGTAGCTGAGAAATACGGGTAAGTAAAGCAAAAAAAAAATAATATAAATATTTAAGTGAAGATCGGGGACAAAACAGAGGAACTTAAAATCGACAAGGTATAGTGGGGTGAAAATAAAGAAGAGTATTCTGATCACAAAACTAGATTCGAATCTTCGGCTTTATATTAAGATATGCACAACCAAATGTTTTTATTGTATGAGACTTAGATGGTGGATTAAATTTTTCTTTCAGTTTCAAAAAATCTACTGAAAACGATATACGAAACTATGGAAATCGAACTTTTGTCTGGGAATTTGGATGGTGCCACTATGGTAATCGTTGTGGAAGTTACTGATACTATTTTTTTGGTTTGGAATGGTCTTTGGGTGGTTTGATGCCTGATTCGTTTATTATGATGCAATGTAGGCGGCCAAGATGGTTGACAGTTGGTTCACCAAATTTGCACTTACATATAGATAAGTTGTTCGACAATCCGTGTTGTTGAAGTTTCTCAAGAGCATTATGAAGGTGTTGTTCATGCTCTTCAAGGTTCTTTGATGCAACTAGGATGTCATCTATACTATTAGCGGATACAAGGGGGGGACCCCCCTGGGACTTTAACCAGATAAAAAATACTAGCCATATGAATTCAATCATAAACAAAAAATTTAACTATTCAAAGGATATAATTCGCCTTCAAATTTATTTCAATTAAACATTATTGTGCGTGTTTAAGGACTTAAAACACAAAAATCAGAGTAAACAAAATACATATCGTCGGCTTTCTGTCAAAACCTATAGTAAGTCAAATTTGAAAAATTGCTTAAAAGACACATTTAAAAGGTAATAAAAAATGGAATTTTAAGATAGTGAAAGGTTTTAAAACTGTTTGATAGAGCCAAAAGAAACCATGAGAAAGTTACTAGACATTGATATTCGAATTCAGTATTTCTTATTGACCAAAAGTACATTAAAATTTCATTTAAGGACTTGCTAGGTTTTGACAGAAAGCCGAAGATATGTTTATCGTTCCTGAAAAGTTGCAAAAATAATTCTTCTGCCAGAAAAAACAAGAACAGTGAAGTACCTCTGCTTACTTCACTGTTCTTGTTTTTCACTTGATTACACCCTTATTTGGTGAACTGCTAAATCGGGAGTATAAATGCAAAAAAAAAAAAAATACAAGAAGCTTGCAAATTTTTGTCAAGGTCCCATTTGCGTGGGTGAAAGTTGCCTGCTAACCTCACAAGCGCAAATTTACGGAACTATTTAGGAAATGCCTTAGACGTCAAAATGAAGCTCTCTACCAAAATTCAGCTTTGTCGAAATTTGTTCGTAGTTTGCCATTTTTTTTTCAAAGGTTCCTGGGCTAATATAAATTATATTCGTAGCTATGCACACAATTGGCAATGCTGAACGCTCAGCGAAAAATGTTTAAAAAGATTTCCCTCAAAAACCCACAGAAAAATGAAGCACCGAAACTGATTTTTTTGTTAAAGATTAAGAATATGTGACTGCCCGCATTAAGATATAGAACAAAATAGAAAAAAGAATTGAATTTTGGACAAATATTTGTTTAAATTTGACAAAAAAGTGCTGAAGCTGTCGTTGAACCTAGAAGGATGTACGCCCAAAAATTAAAAATTTTAGTACCCACTCGGGCTAGGCATGATTTGTCGGGCCTGGCATATTTGTTTCTTAAGATAACCCTAATATATAAGGTACCTACAAATTTTGTTCAGTAACCTGGAATGACTTTGAAAAAAAAAAACAACTCAATAAAACAAAACCACAACCAATTACTGTAGCTAGTTGACCTTTTATTAGCGGCCTTTTGAATTGGGTACAATTTACAAAACCGAGCAAATGATAAACACACATTAGAGATCTCGCAAATAAAAATCCCGCTAATATGGCCATTCCATTTTGGGTAGGTATTCGAGATTTTGATATTCGAGATTTTAATTTTGAGATTTTGGTTGACATTTGCAAGATTGTAAGGTGAGATTTTGAAAATACGATGTTTTATTTTTACTTATTTGTGAGATATTAATTTTCAAGATCCAAAAAATAATGCAATTTCGATATTTTAGATTTTGGTTTCTTGAAAATTTCCCACAAATGAAGTATGAAAAATCGGGGGGTTCTTGAAAAAACTTTTACAGTTGATTCCAAATTTCAAAAGTCCAACTCAACAAATTTATAAAATTAAACTTTGTGGACTTATTACTGAACATTTTTTTGCAAATATCTTAAATGACATATCGTTTGCAACTAAGTTGTGAATTGCGATCAACTTTTAGTTTCTAGCATAGAGCAACCCGAAGCGATGTGTGGTAGCAACCCTTTTTTATTGAAATATTACCGCATTTTTCTTAGTTTTCCCAAGACTGTAATTGCTTACGCTTTCCCACTAACTTGTTTACACATTTTGGAAACACAATTGTTTTTTGTTTTGTTACTTTGACGTTTCATGAATTTGTTTTGTTCGGGAGATGTCAATGTCATTAAGGAAAGTGGTAAGTAACAAAAGTTGCTTCTAGTTGCCAGCAAAAGAGTAAAAGAGATCTTGTAGAGTAAATACGACCTTATTGTAAAAGAGTTAAGGTTTAAAGGCAAAAATAAACTTTTCCTAAATAATATTTTAAGTACTTAGTGGCATAATGGTAGGTGCGTTGGACTGGTCATGCCGAAAATCTGGCTTCAATTCCCTGATTAATTAATCTATTTTTCAAAAAATGTTTGCAATGGAAATAAAATGCACGAATGAATTGTAGATGCTTGCTCTGATGTTAAGAACTTTTAAAATGGACTTAAAGAAAATGTCAAAGCATCATTTTCCATTTTTAACAAATTAAGTGAAGTGCATGTGGCTCTAACACAAAAGTCTGAAAATCACTATTTTCAAACCCTCGTCCATACCACGGGCGCCAAAAAAATCCTGCCAGACTTTTGAATTGTATGTCAAGATGCATGCACCTTCGGACCCTCATACTCACTTTTTGGTTTTGTGTTCACCAAAAATATGCTGCCAGCTCTTAGTCTACTCTGAAGAATTAAAAAAAACCTTAAATTTAGAATTTGAAAAAAATCGCTTCAGTGGTTTATAGGCTGTAGGTCAAGGAATAGACTGACAGACAACCAGACAGAAATGTGCCACCCACTTTTTTCGTGTTGTTTCATCGTAATGTCATGTTTGATTGTCTTGTCTCTGCACGGATACAAAACTTGCCTTTTATTGTAAGTAAAAATTATTTTTGGGAGCAATACTTTATTGAAATTTTAATAAATGTGATCCCCTCTGGGGCAAAGTCTAGATCCGCCCTTGATCTATATAAATATTGTAGAATTTAAAGGTCAACACCAAAACCTGAAACGGTTCGAACAACGGTGGTCCGCATGTTCAATTTCGACAGCAAAAATCATTTCCCACACCATTTCTTGATACTAATTAATGAAAATTTGTACACTTAATGATTTAGAAATGCTGAATTGAGTGCTGCTTTATTTTCAACTTCATACAGGGGCTTCCCAATTAAGGTAAGAATATGGTCCCAAATTTTAAAAGAGAAAGTTGGAAAAACCTTTAAACTAGCAATATTTATAAAGCAATTTAAATATTCAGTGGTAACTTTATAGTTTTTTTCAACTGTAACATATCAGAATTCTTATCCTGTAGTTGTTTCAACCGCCATCGAGTAAAGTCGCACTTTAGTTCTGCTCCGTGCGTTTAATTTTGTATTTTTTTAACAATCCCCATTACCTTTGACTCATTCTGCTGTGTCGTCATTTGCACACCGGTTACATTATCGCGAGTGTTCCCATTTAAACAAATAACTCTTTTTTTGTTTTGTTTCTGCCTTGTCACACTTATCGTGGTGAAAATATAAAAATCTGTGACCCTATTACCTACTGAATTCAATTTTTTGTGCGTACCCTGCCCTTATTATTGTGACTCAACCACTGCCCATTAAAAAAAAAAAATTTATAAATTAATAACTATGTCATCCAAGTGTGGGAACCCAATCTGTGTCAACACCGATTCCAATGCTGAGTGGATAAGTTGTAGCGGCGTTTGTGGTAGCATGTTTCACCCCTCCTGTGTTGGCCTCAGAAAGGGATCATTTGTTTACTTAAATGATTTCAAGAAGAACTTTATGTTCTTCTGTGACGAGTGCAAGGGTATCTCCCTGTCACACATTATGCTAGCAATCGAATGCCTTAATGACTCTTTATCTAGTGATAATAATAAGTGCGCGAATAAAATCCAAAACTTTTCTAAGAACTGCGATCTCATTATTAATAGTGTTGAAGAACTTCATGAACAATTGCAACTCTCCTCTTCTCAATGTTTTTCTAAGCTTTTGAGCATAGAGAAGCAACTTACCATGTCAAATAAACTGCCTCACTCGTCCAATGACAAGATTACTGACCTCAATAATAACATTTCATCCAAATTCAATACCCTTCGATCCGACATAGAAGTTTTTCTGAAAGGTACCTCGTCTAAAACAGTATCTCCTTATTATTCTCCTGATCAAACCTTGCTCAACCAAATCTACAACGAGCTACATAGTGCCACATCTTTGCTATCTAGAGTTTCTGCTGAGGTAATATCTATCGGGTACGACTTGAGTAGTAATGGTCAACGGACTTTAGAAATGCATCGAGACATGGATTGCTTGAACAACCATTCGAAGGAATTACGGCTGCTCTTGAAGGATATTTTAGATGAACCAAGATACACCACACCAGAACCGGTAACGGTGTACAACAGTCTATCTATCCATGATGAAATCCAGAATGCTGAGACTCCTTTGCTCCCACAAATTGCGGATGAAACTTCTCCTACTGTTCGTGAGTTATCACCCGCCCAACCAACAGCCACTGCCACTTCATCACATCCGTCGTCACCCTCAATTCTTAAATTTGGCGTCCCCTGGAAGTTATCTGAATGGAATAATCGACTAAAGAAACTGGATACCGCCAACAATAGCTGCTATTGCCTGGATAACACTCCCCACTTTGCCAATGTGACCTGGGTTAGGTCTTACTTCAAACGTCGATTCTCCATCTCTGTGTCTGAATGTCATCGGGTGTCGTCCAGAAGTTATAAGATCCAGTTTTCTTCCAAAATCGACTGGATGTTTTACCACCCTAGAGGATCACTTCGCCTTGAGAGCATGATGTTATCGAAATGGAAGACCAACCTAACAAAATTTAAACATAACAATCCTACTTCTAAGATTACTAATACCTCCAAACACAGACAGTTTTCATCTAACCAACCCATACCATCCCCCAACTATATGCCACAGCAACGTCAAAATCCCTTTCGTCAGCCTCAACAGTTGTCCTCAACGCGAAATAAACAAATTCCTAGTAACAATTGGTCCTTCAAAACGGGTATCTTACCTAACTTTTCTCATTCCCTCTTTCAGAACTCCTCTTTTGCCAGTAACTCATCTAAACCTAGAAAACAACGGGTTTCTTTTAACCTAACTCCTTCTACTCACCCCAAATCCCCGCTTCTCTCAACTCCAACCCAATTAACACCAACTAATTTAAATCCAAATGCTGACATTAGTTCTGAAGCCAAATATCCTAATTTTCAAAGTTCTCATATTCTTAACCCCTCACCAATTTCTCTTTCCATTACAACACCTAACCACAGATCCTCTTCCAGACCTTATCCATCAATCCCCACCCCTTCCTCAGTCTACTCTACCTCTCCCCCGATATCTATTACTCCTTCATTAATACCCACCCAATCCTTTACAACTATCCCAACCGCAACATCCTCTTCTTCCTTTATTGATCCTCTTATACCCCCTACAGTCAAATGCATCCAACACCAACAATCTAGTGAATCCACCGAGTGTCGCTATGCTCTCTCTAGGCTTAGAGATAAGAAAACCTACGACAACATTCGACTGTTTTTGGCGTATCTGCACGATAAACCCGACTCTGTCTGCTATGAAGGTAAGACGAAAACAAGCGTAATAGTTTCCATTCAACAAGAAGGCCTCCCTACCGATTTCGCCAGTCTTAAAAACCTCTTCATAAAATACCATGATTTTCTAAATTTGTCTCCCCAAAAGGTGGCAAATGATCTTGAAGCCCTGGGACAGTATATTCATTCAAAACGAATCTCGCACCTTCAGCGCAGCAGAGCTGACCATGATCGGTTTTTTCGTTTCTAATGAACTCCCAATTTCCGCTTCTCATTCCAAAAACCTCCCTTTTTCTCTCTAATACCAAAATGTAAGAGGCCTTCGTTCTAAAACTCAGTCAGTTTTGCAACAAACTCATGCCCTACCCTTCGAATTATATGCACTGACTGAAACGAATCTTATCCCCAGCATCAAAAATCAAGAATTATTCCCTTCTGCTTTTAACGTTTATCGTGATGACGATCTTAGCCGACCCACCAACGATTGCCCTAGCCGTGGTGTTCTTCTTGCTGTAAAAAATACTATTGGCTCTTCCCTTATAGCCATTTCTTCTTCCCCTATTCTTGATTATGTGTCAATTAAGATTTCACTACCCCGAAAGTCACTCTACGTTGTCTGTTGTTACATCTTACCTTCACAACCTATCGAATCCTATGAGCTTGCCATTGAAACAATTGACAAAATCACTGACTTGTGTGAGCCACATGATGAAATCCTCCTTTTTGGGGATTTTAACCTCCCTAATTTAAAATGGACTCCATCAGACGATTTCTCATTTTAATCTGCTTCCCATCCCTCATCTGCCAAAGAATGTCTGTTTTTAGATAGCCTTGCTGATTCTAGCCTCTGCCAAGTTAGCGGAATCTCAAATTTCATGGGTAGACAACTTGACCTTATCTTCACAACAGACCCCATTAACTCTTCTGTCTCACTTAGCCCTCTTTCTCTATCGACCATCGGCAACTTCCATCCGCCGCTTCTTTTTTCATATTTTCATGATTCTCCTTTACAGTCCACCCCGCCTACAGATCTGTCTTCTTACGACTTCCACAAAGCAAACTTTCGCCAAACTTTCGCCTAATAAATGAATACCTCAACAAAGTCACCTTTAATTTTGATAAATTTACCGCAAACGATGCCATAACCATATTTTACAGAGAAATATTCAACTCTATTTCTCTTTATGTTCCTTTTTGCCGCCACAAAACTTCGTCTTCTTCTCCACCTTGGTATAATCACAAACTTCGTTCTCTCCGAAATAAAAGAAATAAATTGTGGGAAATATACCTCCGCTCTCGTTCTCCTGCTGTCTATTCTAACTTTCTTGGCTCTTATCTACATTTTACCGAACTATACAATTCCCTGTACCTACGCGGAAACGCAATCCAATCTTATCAAGGATCCGAAGTAATTTTTTCATTTTGTCAACTACAAAAAAAAATCCGATGGTTACCCAACATCTCTCTCTCTCAATAACGAAACTTCAAACGATCCCAGCACTATTGCCAACCTTTTTGCCACATTCTTCAAACAATCTTTTGCCGATGACTCCTTTGTTGACCTAAAATTTGATTGACAACTTCCAGCCGTCAAAATTGTCAAATTTCCTTACAATCAATTTTGTTAAAGAACTAGCACTAAAATAAGTTGTAATCACGTAGGGAAAATTTCTCAACATTTTTGACTACCTTCTTTTATTAATTAATTTTATACAAATTAAAACTAAAGTAATTTTTGTTCAAAAGTTTTCATTCGGGAGCATATTTAAGGACGTTTCAATCGCAAAATTGACTCATATCCTAAATTTGACAATATGTCCTTTTTTAAATTTTGAAATTTGGGACCGTATTCTGACCTACATAAAATGGGAACACCCTGCTTTTTAAGACGAAAAATATAACCAGTACCACTGACTTCAGCTTTCCCAAATCATTAAGTGTACCGAAAATTGCATTATTTTGAATCCAGAATTGGCGTAAGAAATGATTTTTGTCACCAAAGCTCAACAAATTTTATTAATTATTATTAAGAAATGGCGATGGCGTGGAAATTCAACAAACGGACCACTGTACACTACGCTGTTTGAACTGTGCGTCACTTGAAAATCATAAAATGGGAGTAAAATGTACTAAGGCCAGTTTAGGATTTGTGCAAAAAAAAAAAAAATTGATATAGAAAGCCAAAAAAGTGCGGGTGCCACAATTTTGTCTGTTCGTCTACAACCTAAACGGCCCGATCGATTTTCTTCAAATTTGGTACATAGTGTTTTTTGGTGATTGTGCCCTCATTTTTTTTTTGAAGTCGGAAATAGTGGTACCTGCCCTGCCATACAATTTTTCAGCAATTTTACATAATCGTATTTTTCTCAAAAATGCCAACTTGCCAACTTTTCTCAAAACAAACCAATAAATTACTTTTAGTAAAGGCTTCCTTCCTTTGGAAGGAAAATCTTTTTTTTTAATTACCATTTTCAAAGAATGGTTATTTTCAATAACAATTTTCCAAAAATAAATATAATAATGGTAGGTACCCTCTAAAGAACTATTTTTTTTTTAACTTTTGATTTTCTTCAAAACGGTATGACTGATTTCAATATTTTTCTTATGCATAGGCTTCCAAAACTCTAAATATTCTTGTGTACTTAAAAAAAATACTTTTCGGATTTTTAAAAAATCTTTCAGATTTTTTTTTGAAAATCAAATATTTCGAAAACGATATGATCGATTTATTTGAAACTCGATATTTTAGAGTGTTTTAGTACTCTTTAAAATATTAAAAAAAACTAAACTAAACTAAACTACTAAAGTTAAAAACCGGAAATGAAAGTGAAATGAAATGGGCGTTCTTTTTTTCATCTCAAAATCTCAACAATTTTTTTAGCAAATCTTAATATCGTATTTCATGCTGTTAAACATTATTCTCTCATAATTTTCATGTCCTTACACTTAATTTTCTTATACCCTCCGTCATTTTACCGTATAAGATTTTGTGTGCTCGCTCTTGTGTAGTTCACTTTTTCAGTATTCACTAAATCGAGCGTCTACTGTAAATCTAATAGATTAATACAGTTTGATGCACAAAGATAGTAAGATTATTAGTCCATACGAAACGAACACTCGACAATTTTTCCTGATCTTCGCGGTCGGCTTCCTCTTTATGCATCTTTGTTACAAGCATCTACAACAATTGTGACAAAAGTTCTTCACAAACAACACAACCAATAACAGCCGAAGCATAATAGCCATGTATCCTAATTTTTGCAAACTCTATTTTAACCTGGCGCTACGAGTATAACCAAAAATATAATTAATTTCAAGTGAATACCGTTTTGTAAATTGAAACAAAATTTTTGGTTGTCACTTTGACATTTGTAATTATTAAAAAAGGTTTGTTTGGTTTGTTTTTTTATAACTGTCACTATTTGGACGTGTTCAGATGGATGAACTATTTTTAATAAAATAGAATTAGTATAAAAGGTACCTACAAGTTAGTAAAACGAAAAAAAGGTTTACAAATTTGGAAGAGCTAGTAAACTACTAAATATAAAGAAGATTGCTAACTAGTATAATGCAAAGCCCTTTACAAAAGGCTGTGGCGCTGGCGATATCAATAACGACATCTATCAACCATGTAATTACGAGGGCGGGTCAATAAGTCCGTGACTTTTGGAATAAAACACAGATTTTTTGATGAAAAAAATAATTTTATTTTTAAACGTAGTCTCCCTTGAGCTCTATACACTTTGTCCAACGCTTCTCCAATTTTTTTATCCCTTCCAAAAAAATGATTTGTCGAGGTCCTCAAAATAGGCCTTTGTTTGCGAGATGACTTCATCATTGGAGTCAAATCTTTTTCCACCAAGCCATTTCTTCAGGTTTGGGAACAAGAAGTAGTCGCTCGGAGCCAAATCTGGAGAATAGGGTGGATGAGAAAGCAATTCATAGCCTAATTCATGGATTTTTGCCATGGCAACTGCACATGTGTGCACCCTTGCATTGTCTTGGTGGAAAAGAACTTTTTTCTTGGCCAAATGAGGTCGGTTTTTTTTTCAAATCGTCATTGAATCGGTCCAATAAGTTGGCATAATATTCCCCATTGATTGTTCTTCCCTTTTGAAGGTAGTCAATGTGGATTATCCCGCGTGCATCCCAAAAAACAGTCGCCATAACTTTATTGGCTGACAAACCCACCTTGGCCTTCTTTGGACCCGATTCACCCTTAGAAACCCCCTGTTTTGACTGTTGTTTGGTCTCTGGTGTGTTGTGATGGATCCATGTTTCGTTCACGGTTACAAAACGGCGCAAAAACTCCTCCATATTGCGATTAAGCAACGCCAAACCATCCTGTGAAGTTATTACACGATTGCGTTTGTGGTCGACTGTGAGCATCTTGCGGAAAGCTTTCTCATGCCCAAGTGATCATTCAAAATTGAAACCACTGAGCCATGCGAGATCCCTACGGCTTCCACAATCTCTCGCACTTTCAATCTTCGGTCAGCCAACACCATATCGTGAATTTTTTCGATTGTTTCGGGTGTAGAGACCTCAACTGGGCGTCCAGGACGTTCGGCATCTTCAGTGCTTGTATGGCCACAACGAAATTCAGTAAACCACTTTTTTCCATTGAAATCGATGGTGCAGAGTCCCCATAGTGTTTATCAAGCCTAGCCTTGGTCTCGGTAAGGGTTTTTTTTCGCAAGAAATAATGCTTAATAAGCACACGAAATTCACTTTTTTCCATTTTCTCCTGAAATTAGTGAGTAGTCTGATAAAAATAGCTGTCAAACACAAACTAACTGACGCAGCAAGTTTAAATTTTGACAGGAGTCAACTGACAGATGCCTGTTTACAGGAACAGTGTTTATGTTTCAGTAAAGAGGTCAGAAATTCAAAAAGTCACGGACTTATTGACCTGCCCTCGTATATCTATCAACCACACAATCAATCTTAATTCAAATTATTTTTGTAATTGTCATGTTGAGAACCCTGAGTTCTAAATTTTTCCAAATTTTGTAAGTTGTTTTAAAATAGTTGCTTAGTGAAAATAAAAGAGGAGATGCCTTTTATTGCAACCCAAAGTTCTCTATATTCTTTATTTTGTGGAAATAAAGATCCCACCAAAGGCAATATTGCGCTAATAGCTTAAGTCAACTGACTGTACCTAGTCTACATCAACTGACTGCTTTGGTTCTCAAACGTGCTTTAAACAATTTTTATTTAAACTTAAAGCATCCTTTTATTTAACAGTAGTCCTTAAAATCGGTACGACGAGTATTCCTAAAAAAAAAATGTAAGCAATTTGTGCGAGAATAAGGAGCTTTTTATTTACATAATATTAAGAAAACAAAATCGCAATGATACCTAGTAATTTGTAGCTACATAAGCGTGTCGTCTAGACGGTTTTTGTATTTATGACTCACACAAAGCTAGATAATCATCAAATAGACAATTTTGACGATGGGAACCCACGCGTTTTCCATCTCATGCATACGAAAAGAAATAATATGTACCTAACCTATAGCTATTAAGGTTATATCAACGGGGATTACATAGATACCTATACAACGAATTTATGTTGCTCTCTTTTCAACTAACTGGTTACCTGGAATACTTATCTTTTAATACGATAATTAAATAGTTTATCCTTCTTGAATCCTATTAGTTGATCACATCTTAAAGATTTCTCATCTCATTCACAATTTGAAACAAATAGCTATTTGTATTTATATTTTCCTAGTCGCATGATTTTTCAAAAAAAAAAAAAAAAAAATGATTCCCTAACAATAATTTATTAGAACGAATACAAAATCCAAGTTTAAAACATTTATCGTCAGCTTCTTAAAACAATTTTTATCATCACTTACAATAATGATTTTTCTTTATTCATTTATCAAAAAAAAAAAAAAAATACAATCCTTGTTAAAAGGAGTGTCAAAATGAAATATAGGGTGAGATTTTGATATTCAATCAATCTCAGACTAATAAATATTCCTGTTGAAACTTTCTATAACTTCCAACTTAATAATTCACAAACATATTGAAGCTTCTGTATATAATATACCTATTTACACTGCAGAGCAATGATTGCTATACGAAGGTCTGTTCTGGCTATAAATGTTTTTTCTTGGCCTCTCCTATGAATGAGTTAATGCGTATATTGCGTATATGTACCAATATATCCTTTTGCACTGATGTATGCCACAAATATTTACTGGCCAATATAAATCAAAATGTTTTGGCAACAAATTTATTTTCCAATAAATATTTTATCACTTTGTTGCGTGTGTATTTCGTCAATATTCTTCGAACTTGAACATTTTCAGTTTACTTATAGCTAAGAACACTATGAGTTACTTGATTAGTCATTTTTAGAATATATTTTGGCAAAATAAAATAAAAGAAATTGAAACTATGCTTTTTTATAAAGGGTGTTTTTTTTTCAAACGTTTTTTTTTTTTTAAATCTGGCAATACTATTTGCAGAGTTGGTCTTTTTGACAGCTGTCACTAGATTTATGCTCAGTTTGATTTGCCATTTCATAATGAATAGACTTATCTCTGAACAACGTTTATTACCAAAATAATGGTTCGGTTCGTGCGTCGCATCGCGAAGCAATCAATTTATTGAAGGAAACTTTTGGTGAGCGTATTATCTCGCGTCGTGGGGCTTTTTTTTGTGGGGTTATGTGAAGTCGCTTGTTTACGCAGATTAGCCCTAGATGATTGACGCCTTGGAAGAGAATAGCCGGCACCTCACCAATATATTGATTGTTTCGCGATGCGTCACGCGAACCGAACCATTATTTTGGAATAAATTTGCACGATTTGCAAACGTTGTTCTACTCATTATGAAATGGCAAATTAATCTGAGCATAAATCAAGTGACAGCTGTCAAAAAGACCAGCTCCGAAAAAAGTATTACCAGATTGAAAACCACACGTCTAAAAAAAATCCTTTACTTTTGTGAACTTAAGACTATTTCCCGAGAGAGAAAAACTTTTTCAGGACAAAAAAACGTTTAGAAATTATGTACTTATTCCGTAGTTTTTGTTATTTTTCTATTATTTTCTATCATTCGGTCATTGCCAGGACAAAATTTCAATGTGAAAATTTGAATTGAAAATTACCGTGAAAAATTCATTCCTAATCGTGTGACGCAGAGTGTAAGTAATCATACGGATTGTTTAAAGATAAAATTAAGACTGGATAGACTATTTCATTCGATATGAAAGACTATAAATAAATAAAGGCACTTTACTGAATGTATGATAGAACATAGCAGAAGACAAAATATAATAAATTTATGACTGAGTCGCACGTATGGACACACGTACATATCATAATGTACCTACTTGATTTTATGTTTGAGGTCTATAAAGTGGTTAAGTAGTGAAGATTAATTATATAGGGTGATCCATCTTTAAATTACAAATACAAAAAAAAAATACAAATTTTAAGGACGTCTTCGAAATGATTTATCAATAGAGATTCCGATTTATTTTTGTTCAGTGGGGTGGCGTGAGTTTCTGCCACACAGGGCAAAAATTATAATAACAAATAAAGACATCATCATATTTTTTCTTATCTTGAAGGAAATTAAAAAAAAAGATCAAAGGGTATTTCAGAATTTACTGTTGAAATGAAAAGTTTTAGTTAAGCTTCATAACATATCGTCCCCTACTGAGGGAAAAATGAATACACTCAGCAAATAAATGCGTACTCATCTCATATTTTTCTGCACACATACTGCTTTGTACTCACTAAATAGAGCAATCTTTACTAGCTACATAAGACCGCATGTTCATGTTAGCTAGTATATAATTCTGTTAACTTATTACAAGAATATGTGAAGCTTTTCGGTGATAAATTCATGAAAATGTAGTGATTAAAGTTTCTATGTAATACTTTATGCAATCATTACATTAAGAAAAATATTTAATGTACTCATAATATAAATATGTGTGAAGAAACTCTGATTTTAATATTATTATGTAGTGGGTACAGCTTCTTTGCATATTGTATGCGATATTACATGAAAACGTGTAATTTATCGGCAATGCATACGTAATGGTATTCAGTGAGTACAGTTTATATGCAGCCATTACATAAATATAATACTGCTATAAGTAAAGTAAACATGTCACTATTTATTGAGTGTAGGTAATATATTGTTATTATATATGTTTTAACATACTCTGCACTCATCAAATAAAAAACATGAAAGTTAGAAAAAAGCATAAATAGCACTATTTAGTGAGTAAAGTTGTTATTGTTTATGTAAACATGATTTTTTTTACTGAGTACAGTTAATATGTTATCATAACATAAATATAAAGAGTCTATGTAATGATTACATACATTTACGTCAATTTCCTTTAGTGAGTACATAAAAGTGAGTGCAGATTTATTGAATTAAAAACACAAACAAAATTATTTTATGGACTCATTATATTACTATGTATTGAATACACAATTGTTTATTTAATGACTCCATATATCTTTGTAATTTATTTATTTATGTTTTGCATTTATTACATATCGTATTATTAAGTCTATGTACTCATACCATATTTATGTTATTGGTCTTATCTCACTACATACAATTATGTAATGAGTCCATACGTCCTACAGCCGTCTTTAGCACTGCTTATCACCCAACTCATTTCGCATTATTCTATAAGTATAGAAATTCATTAAGGTTATTTATGCAACGTCGTAAGCTTACAAATTGTGTAAAATGATTAGTTTACGCAAAGTTTGCATAAACGATCTTTTTTAAACATTTGATTAAATGCTAGGTAATTCAATCGGGATAAGAGTCACAATGACGTTTGGATAAGTTTAACCAGTTTGGTTAATTTTACGCAACAAAATTCTTTGATAAGTTTAACCAAATTTCCCATACAAAATTTGACAGTTCATTAACCAAAAGATAAACTTATCCAATTTGTAAACTTATCTAGGGTTTTACGAAGTTGCATGAATACCCCTATTATATGTTTGTTTTATTTTAAAAATACTTTGTGATACTTACTGAGATTTGAACTGGGAACCTTCCACACACGAAGATAGCACGCATCCACTAGAGTAATTCATGGCACAAACAACTGGCACCAAATTTCAATAAGTTGAAACTCATTTGTGTGCATTGAAAAGGTTTATACCGCCTGTATTGAATAAATGATAGCATGGACTCAGTGCAAGTGGTATTTACTCACCACATAGCATAATGTTGTGATGAGTACCGATTTCAGTTGGAAAGCTTTCGCTTTATGTGTGCTGAGTATGAACCATCTGTATTGAATACATGCCATCAGAGACTCAGTACACGTCGTATTTACTCACCACATAACTTAATCTGACAAATAACAGTTTCAGTATACCATCTGTACTGGATACATATTATCAGAGACTTAGTACACATCGTATTTACTAAGCACAAAACTTTATGTACTGGATAAATGTTGCCAGAGACTCAGTCATCACATAGGAAATATTGAATGAATACATACAGCCTATATCCATCGCATATATTTATATAGCGGTTATAGTTTTTGTTGGGAGTTTTAGATACTTTTACATATAATATGGACTGAACAAACGTACCTATATACTCAACACATAACTTGATGTACTGAGTAAATGTCTTTACATAGATATTGAATCAATACAGGTTGCTTATCCTCATTGCATTATTCGCTGTAATATGAGTAACTTTCTTTATTTGTATGGATGGTGAGTTTCAGATATTTCTATACTTAAATATAGACTAAATACACGTTGCTTGTAGCCATCGGAAAACTTGCTGCGATTTATGTTTTTTTCTTTAATTGCTGGCAGTGTTTTAAATGTTTGCTACATAAATATTGAATAAGCACACGATGCTTGTAATAGAGTTTAAGATACTGATATTGAGTCAGTATGATCTATATTCAATGCCAGTTTTTACGCTGAAAAAATATATTTTGGTGATTTCTTTAGACACATAATTTCAAATGTAACTAGTGCATGTTGAATCCACTCAGTAAATACAACTATTAAAAATTAAAAATTTAATAAAAATTAATAATTTCTTTTATTTTTGATTTCAATAATTTGTATCAAAAACAAAATAAAAGTTTTTTACACTCTTTTTCTAGTTCTAACACTCAAAGTAGAAATAAAAAATAAAAAAAAATATTATTTTTCTCAACATATTAAATTAACAATTTTCAATCATAAAAAATGAAATTATTTTTTTTTTTCGATTAATAAACTTAAGTCCAAACATTTGTTCGTTCAGTGAATTAAATTTGTACCTTAATGAACCTCGAATGAACTAAAACGACTCTTCTTGAATGAAGAAGCGCCATCTTCCGGGCTATAAACGATACAAACCAACCTATGGAGATCTTTGGTGAGCCTTAGAACTTTTAGCTTAAGCTATCAGAATAAAAGCTTTGGAAGGGCAAATTTATGGGAAATTTCCCCTTTGGAAAGCTCTAGAAACAAATACTAGAACCTGTAAGCAATTTCGGGAACCTGTGTGCTGATTTTTTCAACTGTCAATTATCAGAATTCATAGCCTGATGATAGATTTGATTAATGCAACAAAAAAAAATATCAAAATACTATTACTTTAGGCTATGTTTAATTTTTGAGTAATTGACCAAATTTTTGATGCGCTATTTCAGCTGTCAAATTTGTAAAATTTCTTTCAGATTCGATCGAATTAGGTCTAAAAATAATTTCCAACACAATCATTTTTAAAAACTAGCACTTAATCTAGTTCATACATCTTAGGAACATGTCTCAACATTTTGGACCATCTTCTTTATATTTTATACAAATCTGGTTTAAAGTTATTTTTATATGAAAGAATACATTCAGGTGCATATTTAAGGACACTTTATTTATAAATTTGACTCAAATTCTGACCTCTACAGTATTTCATTAAAAATTTTGAAATTCGGGACCAAATTTCTGACCTTAATTGTAAAGCCCCTATCTTAAGTATAAAAAATAGGAAGTACCACTGAATTCAGCATCCTTATAATGTTTTTAATAAATTTTTAATGGTATCAAAAAATCAAAGAAGTTTCGTTAAATTTGACCCACCCTAATGTATATGCGCTTTCATTAAGTCTTTTATAATGTATGTACTTGATTTTTCTTAATCCATAATAAAGAACTATTTTTGAAACTTCTAAAACTCATTTATTTCTTCCAAGAAAAAGAAGACAACCCCATACGCACGCAACCATATATGTATGTACATATGTATAACATCTTTTCAAACAAGGACCATTCAGTGGCCCTACATAATAAACTTATTTTTAAGGACATTACTTTTGACTTCAATCACCCTTTTCGTGGCTCACTCATTCTCTTTCTTCTAAACAGTACTGTGCAAAAATGATTGAAATTCTAATGAAATTCTAGAAACTCTAGTGAAGTCGAATGTATGACACCTAATAGCTTTTTCACACCGAACCGAAATCTCGATTTTGAGTTACAAGATTTTAAAATTTTCTTGAATCGTTCACACCAAACACAATTAAGATTCTGTCTGATATTTCAAAAGAATTTAATTGCTCATAGGTCATAGATCAGTCAAAGTCCCAGGACACAATTACACATATTTCACTTTTTCTTTGAATAAAACATAAAAAGGAACACAATCTGCTTACAGTTTATGCACAAATATAAAATCTCTTTTTTCTATCTTCTCTCTTCTTTGAGCAAACTGCTATACGGGAGAGAAAAAATGAGTAATTGATTGTGAACATAGTGATCATTTCTTGAACAAGTTCGATATCCAAATTTAGAAATCGTTGCCCAAAATCGGAGCCGAAAAAGTAGCCCAGATAGTAGCCCAAAATATAAAAAAAAGTTTTCTCATAACTTTAATCACAACTTATTTTTATAAAAAAAAGGAAAATATATTATTTGCTCATATAAGAGTCAGTAATTTATCCTTAGTTAATAAGCTGTAAGCCTTCAAATGGAAAATAATTATTTGGGCATCCAGAACTATACAGTGAATAAAAAGTAATGCCAAATTGTGGAATACTTAAAAAGTATGCTTAGGGAAAGAAAAGTGTTTTTTAATAACTTATTTATAGGACAAAAATATCGCCTAAAATAGGATTTGGGCTATTAGTAGCCTAATTATGATTGGGCTGTCATACTAAAATTTCTGTCTGCAATTTTGGAAAAAAATAGCCCATTTTCCTGATTGTGAATAGGCCAATTAGATTTAAAGAAAATTTGGTGGAAATCTTCTAAATTAAGAAATCTGAAAATGTATGGGAAATCTCTTTAATTTCGATGAGATTTTGGGTTTTTTTTTGGCTTTTTTGGCTCAAAATCTAGATTTTCATTCGGTGTGAAAAGTCTATAAGAATAATAACATACGACTTTTGTCTGGTTATGTAAGTATGCTTTATTTTTTCGCAAGATTGTTTCTTATTTCAAGTTCTGAATTCAATAGAGGAAATTTTAAATCAAAATTAATTGAAACTATAATCTTGAAAATAATTGTATTATTCTATAATCATTTTTGCTTACAGCTTTTGAGATATTGGTCAGTTTATCTATCTTTATTAGCACATCACTGTAGTTTTTATATTATATGTGCTGTTAATGTCAACTTACATCTTTCTCATAACATTGATTAGAAAAGTTATAACACTCATTAAGAAAATCTGATAAGTTCAACTTTTTTGTTTTAATTGTAACGTCATGTCATGACATTTAGAGGGATTTAGTTGTTCAACTTTCTTTTGCTAGAGAAAAGTTTGAATTTTTAGGAATGTGTTTCCTTTTGTTTCTCCAATCAATTTGAAGTTAAAAAGGTTTGTTTTTTTCTCTTAAATTCTCGTATTAATAGATAGTTTAATATCTTTTAAACTTCTCTTCCTCTGCGAAATAATACTTTTGTTTCTTAAAGTAAAAGTTATTTCAAATCTCTATTATTGTATTTTTAAAGTATGTAGATTTGAAAAATATATACAAAAAAATACGTTAGTGAATCACAAAAATATTCCAAAAAATTTGTTTGAAATAAGACAAAATGCAAATGCAACGGACAGAGTCTCCATTTGAAATTTTGGTAACCAACATTTCCAAATATGTGTGTACCCAAAAATATTGCTCTAGGTTGGTTCCACAGATTTAAATTAAAACAAAATTTAAATCACGGTTTTGCTTATTGAAACATTTTCTGTGCACGCTGTAAGAGAGAGGATCTTGATAGGCTAGTTATTATATTTTTTAATAAGGAACAATAACATTCAAGCATTTTTATATTATTGCTTAGTTTTGTTTAGAAAATAAGCATGCTTAAAACCGATAACACTACTTAATTTCTGGTTTCGAAAAGGTAGGTCGGTCGTGGTAGCCACATTTGAATGTTTTTGGTATAGTTTGAAAATTAAGCCGAATTGGACAGTTTTTCACTTAAATATTTTTTAAAGAAAATAAATTTTTTTTCAGTAATTTATTCAAACAGAGATTAAAATCACACACTGAAAACAAAAGTGCGGCACTACACAAAATTCTATACTTTGGAGTTAGAATGACTTCTAGGTTCCGATATAATATGCCACGCATCTTATGTGAAGACAACCGTCCTTATTAATCTTCTTGTTTTCACAGAGATCACTAATGTCACTTATAAGTTTGATAAAATAGCACATTTTGCTTTTCGCAATATTTTTCATTCTGGATTTAAATTGGATTTAAGTGAATGTTAAATCCAACTATTAAATTCAGATTTATCAAACCCAAAAATTTATATCCATATTCTAAACATGTCTCAAATCACATGGATTTAAAATGCCCTTAATCCAGATTTAAAATATTTTTAAATTCAGATATAAAATCGTTTAATCCAAATGTCGAATTTTTGAACTGTCAAATTTATCGTGTGACAGTTGAAAACATGTATAATTTAAAATATTATAAGGTGCAAGTCGAGGATTGAAATTAAAAATATATTAATGACGAGTTTTTTAATTTGTGTTGATTAATTATTTATAAGATGTTTACCAAAATATGAATAAACTTCGATTTTAAGTGCAAATCGTATACAAATTTAAACAGAGTTGCATGTTGAAACGGTGTTGGTGAGACTACAGCGAGACAATGATAAGATACACAGTAATAAAAACGTAGATGTCACGTCGTGACCAAAGCGACACTATAGCGAGAAAGCCACAATACAGATAGCCATTTAAAAGAGTTTGGCGAGACCACATTAGACGAACACAATGACCACACCACTGAAAACCAGGTTTTGACTTTTTAAGTACGATTTTATCTTTTTTTTATCCACTTTGAAAAAAAAAACTTTGGCGAGACCACGTCTAAATGGCATTACGAGACCAAAGCGAGACCATAGCGAGAAAACCACCACACAGATTTTCATGTTAATGAGCATTAAGAGACACAGAGAGACGAGCTTCGTGACCACGATACTGAAAACTACGTTTGGACGACCACGCGGCGAGAGATCAGCCAGATGACTTCGAGATAATTTTGTCAATTATAAAAAATTGATAGTTGATAAACCTTAAAAATTATGTTTTTAAACTCAATCTATCAAAAAAACTGATTAAATTTCCTTTTATTATTTTTTAATGTTTTTTTTATTTGCTACAGCCTGCGTCATTCTCAATGATAAAAACTTTTCTCGGTTGAGGCCTTAAACTTGGAATTTTTAATTTATCTTATCATTATGACTAAGTCGTTGTTTTAATCTTCGTCGTTGTCGTTATGCGTCGTTTCTTCATTGTTGTTTTCGCTTCAAACCAAGCTTACCAATTAGGTTTGCAAAAACAACGCAAGACAAGTATGGCAAATTATTGCTTCACCTAGGTTTGATATTATTTGGTTTGATATCCTTTTTTGAAATGTCAAGAAAATGGTGAATAATATAAAATTCAGTTTTAATCCGAATTTAACAACTTAAACTGACCTTTGAAAGGCAGTTTAAATCCAATTTGGATTAATCGGGATTGGATTAAAAAATAAATTGGATTAAATTGGATAATAAACGATTTAATTTAATTTTTGGATTTAATCCCAAAATCAAAGTTTTGCAGTCCATAACCGGCAATGAACTCCAAGACTTTCATTATCGGAAAAGCCTTAACTCATTTTTTTGACGCCTATACTTCTTTTTTGCTGTCATTGACATCCAAAATATGTTGTGGGCTGTGGGTCATAATAGAATCATAATAAAAATACTCTGAATTATGAGATTTTTTTTAGACAGAATTCTAGTTTCCATAAGCAGAATTTGGGAAAACAGAACTTTGAACAGATTAAATCTTGAAATACAGAATTTTGCATTTACAGAATTTTGACGAGACAGAATTAACAAAAAAAAAGCAACATTTTGACCAAATAGAATTTTGAAAACCAGAATTCTGACCCGCTTCCTTTTCAAATTATTTTTTTGGAAATATATGACCAAGGAACCGAAGTTTGTTCAAGTAGTCAAATGAATATGCCTGTTCGGTTAGTTCAATTTTCACCAGGTTTTTCAAAGCTGCGGATTTCTCCCATGCCAGTTTTAATTAATGATGCGTTACCAAACAAATCTAATTTGGCTTCGATTAAGTGATATATACCTTGGTTATTAATATCTACAAATTATACTTTCCATCCGCTCGGCAACAGCTTAAATGGCTGAATCGATTTTCTTTAAACTTGGTCCATAGTGGTTTTTGGTGATTTTCCCCACACAATCTTTTCATTTTTTATAACTTAAGATAACAGTACCTGCCGTAATTTTTACCAATTTTACAAAATCTTATTTTTCTTAAAAACGACTCCACAAAAAAAAAAAAAAAAAAAATCAATAACAATCAGTGGTGCCTCAATAAATGTTTTCTTCAATAAATTGATTGTTTTGGGATGCGTTGGGTGAACCGAACCATTATTTTGGTAATTAATTTGGACGATTTTCAAACGTTGTTTAGGAGTAAGTCTACTCAATATGAAATGGCACACCAAACTCATTACAAATCAAGTGACAGTTGTCAAAAATACCAACTTTAAAAAAGTATTGCCAGATTGAAAATCACACGTCTAAGAAAGAAGGCATTTAAGGGTTTTTAACGCTTTTTAAAGTATTTAAGAAAAAAAAAATTATTTGTATGTAAAAATAATGGTACCTTCCTGTCAAATGTTAAAAAACCATTAAAGACAATATTTTTTTTTCTCAAAAATGGCTCCAACGATTTTTATTAAATATTTTCTATATACTCAAATTAGTGCGATGTGATATCAAAAATTATAAAAAAATCTAAATATAGCAACTATTAATGTTAACTTCCAGGACTTTTTTTATTTGAATTTTGAAATTTATTACTATCGGCTAAACAGATTTAGATTGTGTTTTGATATAAAGGGTGTTTTTTTTAGAGTTATTGTAACGAAGTCCCATCTTTTTATCCCCCAACCACCAAGTAAATGGTTACTTTACTTTATTTAACATCAATATCTGATTCTGGTTCGCCCCTCGACCCTGCTGGAAACAAAAAAGGCATCACAGTATATAACTTTGAAATGGAATACAAAAAATTGACATGAAAATAACTTAATTCGAAAGATAATCTTCTGCGATTATAATTTAAATATGATTTTTGGCATATGACCGCCACAGCTGGCCGAACGCAGTCTAACCTGGAGGTCCAATTTTCGGTGATTTTTTCCAACATTTATGTCCTTATATCGGCAATAAGGCGGTGAATGTTATCCTTCAAGTGGTCAATCGTTTTGGGCTTAACGGTGTAGACTAGCGACTTCATATTTCGAACAGAACAATGACTTTCAAAATAAATTTGTACAATTTAGAATCGTTGTTCAGGCATCCATCTATTCATGTTATGCTCAATGTTACTGAATCTCATAATTTATCATGATTCTCATGTTTGTTCACCCCCTTCTCATGATCTCATGTTCTCATAGAAAATCTCATGATTCTTTAAATTTTACTTTAAAAAAAAAACAAGAACAATAATTTGCTGACTTAATTTTAAAACAAACATCGCTATTAGTCCATTATAATCAGCCCATGCAACTTCCTTGTTACCATTTAAAAAGATTTTTAACTAAGATCGCTTGGTTCAGAGAATGTTCAGAACATGCTCGATATGCTCGGACTCTGTTCAAAACTCTTTTTTGAAAAAAAAACGCCTTTATATCTCCTCACTACTATTACAATTTAGATTTTGTCAATTGACAAATTTCTTATTTCAAAGACAAAAAACCGAAACCGAAACCCCAAAATGAAATGGAATCTCATGTGTATTTTTTACTTGAAATTTTTGAATAAATTTTGTGAGTCATGAGTTTACAGTAAAGCCCAAAGAAGAATAAGCAATCTCATGATTTTTTTTCGTGATCTCATGATAAAAATCATGATTGTTTTTTAAATCGACAACCCTGGTTAAAATGTCAAACAAAACTTAATATAAATCACTTGACAGCTAACAAAATGGCCGTCAGTTAAAAACGTGTTGCCAACTTGAAGTTGACAATTTTTTTTTGGAAATTTTTGTTTTACATGGACCTTAAAAAAAACCTAAGATTTGCATACCAAAACTTTTTTTTTAAATTGTATAAGAATTTGATATATAAGAAAATTAAAAAAAAAAAAACAGCTCCAAACGATTTAAAGTTTTTCCATATAGTTAAATTCAACCAAGAATTAAGGTAGTGATCTTTTTCTTCATTCAAACTCTCAAAAAAGTTGTTTAAGCTAATTTAAAAAGTTGTTTATTTCATGCTCTTAAACATTTTTCTCTCTAAATTTCCATGTCCTTACATACATTATAATTTTCTTTTACCCTCAGCGTCTTTAACATAAGAGCAGGTACGTGTGACCAGGTCTTGCATTTTATTTTATTTTACAAGAAAGTCAAACTGTAAACACATTATTTTCTATTTATGTAGTAAAAAATCATGCACGAATTTATTTAAAAATTGATTGCTTATCTTTTAACTATTTTAGAATATAAATGTCCGTCATGTTAGCATTACCACTTCAATATTTTTACAATCCGATGATTGGATTAACTGTCGTAAATTTGTCGTGAAAAAAAAATTCTCGCGCTTGTTTTTTAAAAACTAACCACTGGTAATGCTAACTTGACAGTCAAGTTAGCACTACCACCCCTGAAAATAGGGTAAATTAAACTCAAAAACAAAAAAACTATGTGTGAATTTGTGGTAAATTTATCGTAAAAGAAGAAAATTAATGAAAAATACCTGGAATTTGACAATAACTCCAAGATCGTTGTTTTTCTGCTTTTTTTTTAGTGTTTTTTGGTTTTGAATTGCTTAAACAATTGTCGAAATATGTCTTTAAATAAAAATAAGTTGTGTCAAAAAATAATATGTCGCGCCATTTGTTTCTATAAAAATTCGTTGAATTTGGGGCTTTTTGTCAATTTCAAGGAATTTTTTATACATAAAATGGCGCGAAAAATTATTTTTTGACACAACTCGTTTGAAAACATATAAGAACAATTGTTTAAACAAATCCAATACCAAAAACACTGGGAGCTGAAAAGTATACGTATGGTAGTGGTTGTTTAAGCAATTTCAAAACCAAAAAATTCTAAAAATAAAAAGTTTTCATCATGCAGAAAAAACAACAATCTTGAGGGTTATTGTCAAATTTCAGGAAGTATGTATTATTTTTTTTACGATATATTTACGACAAATTCAAACATAGTTTTTTTTCTTTTTGAGTTTATTTTACCCTATTTTGAGCGGGTAGTGCTAACTTGACTGTCAAGTTAGCACTACCAGGGGTTAATTTTTTAAAAACAAGCGCGAAAAATTTTTTTCTTTCACGACAAATTTACGACAGTTAATCCAATTATCGGATTGTAAAAATTTTTAAGTGGTAATGCTAACTTGAGGGACAAAGAATATTTTATAAAAAGAATCCTTTACTCGTAATCGTTGTGGCCTGAAGAGACATTCAAATAAAATCGTTATTCTTATAAAAAACTATCATAACAAAGAGGCTACATGGGCAATTTTTTTGTATCTCTTTTTTTCTGAAAGGTCCTTTACCTTGCTTAACGCTATTGCAAGGTTATCCATTATTTACAGGAAACAAAATAACAATCTCTGCATAGCTGTTGATGGAACATAACAAACTATTAAGCTACCTAAATAACATGTGATTTAAATGCATCTACATTTTGTTAGTCAAAGTTAAATTCCTTTCCTTACAATGCAGTTCTCAACAAAAAAAATAACTAAACATTACACTTACCCACGTCCACGTGCTGCTAAAGTTTTAAAATTTTTCGCGCCGAATACTTTTTATCCTTTTCTCCAGGAACTGTCTATCAAAAACACTTTTAAATTGATAAAGTTTGAGAGGCCAGACAGTACCCTCTGCAAGCTGTGCTGACTTGAAGCTTATTGTAATTTGAGTTTGAAAGAATAAAAAAAATATAACAATCTAGCTTTTCCCACTTAATTTCGTATCCTTTGAAAGTTCGCCAGTAATTTCTTTTTCGAAGTTCATCAATATTATTTATTTTTTTTATTTTCTTATGAACCATTTTATATACGCATTCATTAGGTATATTTGTAACACATTCCCAAATCGAAGATGTTTAAAGGTAAAACAGAGAGGCGGGCAGCTTAATCACGTTTTAAGCCAAAAATACTAACATACGCAAGGAATTTAATAGAAAAGCATTCCAAAAGGGATTCTGGAAGAAATGATGTTTTCGTAAAAAGGATGGAACCTTAACTTGAAATACGATAATGTCCAACAAAAATCAATGAGAATAAGGAAAAAAAATTGAAAAAAAAAGGAAATAGAAAACGGAAACTTCGACTTTTTCTGTCGAAACCAATATAATGAGTTTTTGTGCATCAAAACTTCTTGAGATAGGTTTCCGGTCGAAATTCAAGCTGAGTCAAAGTTTTTTTTTTTTTTTTGTTATTGTTGTTTGCCCTTTTCCTCATCGTTGTTGTTTCTTTTTTGATTTCGTGATAACTTCTCTGATTATTCATTCCATGCGATGTCTTCTCTTCTGCGTTTTCTTTATCCATATTGCATCGGAATCGGACTGTGATGGTTGGTGGTGGACACGTTTGGATTGTACGTGTCAGAAACAGACACTTAATTGCTTTTCAATAGTCTCTGAAAGTTTACATCCAACAAAGTTTTCTTAACTTCAAAAAAAAAAAAAAAAGATAACATTTGAGAAATTTAAGTCCAAGTTTCTTAAGTAAATAGATGATGTCAAAAAAAAGAGTCATTTTGGGGGTTTCATTTAGAGTCATGTAATACCACAAGTTGATATTAACTTAGCCAAACTATAAAATCAAGTTGGTGATATTTGTATTTCGGTAAACAAAAATATTTAGGTTCATGATGAAATTATTAAAATTATTAAATGTCATAAAAGTCAAAGCCTCTATTAAAAGTAAAACATGTTGAAATTTATAACTTTTGTTTAATTTCAATCTTTTTTCTCAAAAGGGTATATGTGCCACGGACTTTATGACTTCACTTAATGGCACAAATTTTATTATTTTGATGGAATCGGGTTGAAAAAATAAAATGTGTTGAATTCTTGCTGTTTGCATCATGTACACTCAGTGACGTGTAAGTGAAAATATTCGCGATAATATATGCGGAGTCGAGCCTTATCTCATATTTGATGTTTTTTTTTTTGAAGAAAAAAGAGATAAAAATCAACAGAAACGGATATATCGTAGCTATATATTTAAAATTGTATGAAGAAGATGCCATCTCTCTTGGGAATCAGAAGACAACTTAACTTCACTGTTTAACAACATATTGAATAATTCATATTATCCAAGGCGTTGATAAAACAGCTGAGGTGATTCCTCTTTCGAAAATGGTCCATAAGTCTTCAAATCGTTCATTTTAGGTGTGAGCCCGGCGCGACGTCAAGGTCCAATGACTACTTTTTAAATTGATTATAAAAACATTAGATTCTCAGCATTTGCTCTTTGTTTTGAGGATAAAACAAAATAAAATGCACGACTGGATCACACGAACTTGTTGTGGTTCAAGGATAAAAAGTAACTAATAGAAATACATGGCAAGGTAAAACGTGTCAATAAATGATTTCTTTTTTGATTTTGGCTATAAGAGACTTATTTGTATGCAGTTTTACTTAAACCATATTTTAAGAAAATATTTGTTTACATCTCTTATTTCTTGATGAACCTATTTTGACGGAATCAAAAAGTATTAGGTTATCTGAATTGGTAGCTAGTAAAATGAAAGTTTCTTGCTCAAACTTTTTTTTTTATAGTTTTGGATTCTAGCAAAAAAAATCAAGATCTAACATGACATTACGATAGCAGAGAACCTCAAAAAGTGTGTGGCAAAATTCTGCCTGTCTGTTCGGCTACAGGCTGAACGGCTGGATCGATTTTCTTAAAACATGGAACATAGTGGTTTTTGGTGATAGGTAGTGAAACTCATCATTGAAAATTTTAATGATTGATTTTAAAAGCAAAATCAGTTATTATTTTAATGATGGCCAAATAAAGCTCAAGATTTTTAGTCAAAAAAATTTCAAATAGGTGCAACTTTCTACATAATAAGACTTTTCTTATATCAATGGTTGAACTACCTTACCAATGGTCATTGACATCTTAAAAGTCATTTTATGTGGAAAATTGGGTCTATTTGAAATTTTATTTGACCATCAAAATAATAAATGATTTTGTTTTCTAAATGTCTCAAAATCAATCATTAAAATTTTCACCAAATTTTCACCAAATTCCGGATTATAATAACAATAATAAACGTCAGAATGAAAGCTTTGGAGAGGGAAATTTATGGGAAATTTCCCCTATGGAAAGCTCTAGAAGTAAATACTGGAACTTTTAAGCTTTTTCGGGAACCTGTGTGAGAAGTATAAAAACACATGTCTGGCCAGCCGGCAGAGGGCGCACCTTATTTTTTAATCGTGTGTGAGCAAAAGTGGTTGTAATAAAAGTGAAAAGTAACGTTAATGATTTAATTTCAGTATAGTTGAGTGGTGAATAATAAATTGTTTTGTAGTAAAAATGTAAAGTGTTTTATTTTGTGCAGTAAATAAGTGGAAGTTTAAATAAAGTAAATAAGTTTTATTAACGAACCTGAGAAAATATTAAAAAAAAGCTATAACTGGCGCCTTAACCAAAAAACACCCAATTTACGGAAAAATGACGGAACGTTGAATTTTGGTATATAGTCTCTTCATGGCATTCTAAGGAAACTGTAAAAAGTCCCCATCGATATCCATGCCACTAAAAATTTTACTTTGGGTCAAAGGTCCTCCCCCGTTGGACTGTCGTGCCAAAGATCTGGGTTCGATTCCCAACCGCTGCCACCTAAACACAGAAATGTTTTTCCCAACAGTATACTTGTCATGAATAAGTGCATCTCATCTAGCCGTTCGGCAAAAAATTGTAGGTCCCCTTCATTCCTGCCAACAACACGCACACAGGAATGGTTGAGAGTTGTAAGTCTCCACGAGCTGTTGCGCCACTAAATTTATATATTTATTTATCAAAGGTCCTCCCAAAGAGTTTTTAAGGAATATCTGCCGAACAGTAGCTCATACAGAAAAAATGTGAAAGACTAGGGTGTAGCTTAAAAAATTTCCATTACAGTTACCGATATATATAAGATAATTCAATCCGCTGAGTTACGGATTTTATGTTTTTATACTAAATGTAGTCCCTTACACCACCTTTCAGGTTAAGTACAAGATAGTATTATCATTCTTGCCAAGAAAATTGGGAAACAGTACTAAAAAATATAAACAGGGATATATTTAAAGGTTTTGGGAAAGTTCCCCATCGGTTCCAGCTCCACTACATTAATCCATAAGGTCACGAAACATGGTATTTCGTTTAAACAGGGTGATTCGTATTAAATGTGACAAAGAGCTAGAGCGTGTTTGATTAGTTGAGAAAAGAAAAAAAATTTTATGGAAGATTGAGTTCATTTTTTCCCGTTTAGCCGGAAGGGGCAATTTTCTTATAAAATTACTTAAAAAGGAACAAAATTATTAAAAACAACGGTAACACTTACAATGCCATAATATACCGTCTTTTAAAGCCAAAGACCTCTTCTTTAATTTAAATTTGTAATAAAGTTACTTAAGAAAACGGGTTTTCAAAAGTTAATTTTGAAACTAAAAATTGAAAAAAAATATTAAACTAATTATTTTTCAAAACTTTATGTTATAAGTTCTCTTTTTGTTTCCAAAATTGAATAGTTTTATATTTTTGACCGTAAATTAATAAAAGATTTTAATTTTGAGAACAAAAATAATACTAGGTTACAAAAAAAAAAGAAGTTTTGAAATTTTCTTAATTTTTTTTTAAATTTTGAGTTTGAAAATAATTTTTACAAAAAATGTGCAATCAAACAACTATGTTTAAAATTAAAATTAAAGAAGAGGTTTTTGATTTTACAAATGATATTGCATGGCATTGTAAGTATTAAAGTTGTTTTTAATATTTTTTCCGTTTTAAATAATTTTAAAAGAAAATTGCCCCTCTTGGCTATTTTCTCAACCCACCCAACACTCTGTAGCTTTTTGTCACATTTTATACGAATAACCCTGTATAAACGATATATCATATTTCGTGACTGATTATTGTATTGAGCTCGAATCGATGGGGAACATTCCCAAAACCTTTAAATAAATCCCTGTATTCATTTTTTTAGTACTATTTTCCAACTTTCTTCAACAAACCGCAAAGGTAGTGTTAGCAGGACCGGAAAAACTATATGTGCAAGCGGTGCAAAGCAGCAGGCAGCAGGCAGCAAGGCGCAGGGCGCTGAACCCAATGGGAGCATTAAGCAAGCATTAAAAAAGCCACTATCTCGTGACCAATTCTTACCTCCTTTTTTATTTTCATTTTTCTTTAATAGCTCACACCAATATTGATTTCCATTATATACATAACTACTAGATTATTCTGAGTATAAAAACAGATATATATATGTATATTTGTATGTATTTTCTTTTCCAAAAATAAGCCTACCTTCATATTTACACCCATAGTAAAAAAATTACACAACAAAATCTTTGCAAACTGACTGATTTTGTCCGCCTCTTGGGGATACCTTGAAGAAAACGCATTGCAAATTCTACCGGATGGGTATAATGAGGAAATGAATTCTTGACCAAAAACCGCAACTGAGGGGCGCTAATGATGAAGGCACAAGGTGCTAATTTCACTCCGACCGGCCCTGAGTGTAAGACAGTATATTATTTCGAAAACGGTAACTTTAATGACATAAAATTACTTAACATTTTTTTAAGGCATTTTTCTAAACTACAACCTAGTCTGACATTTTTTCTGTAGAGTTACCGTTTAGGAGATATGCCTTAAAAACCGTTTGGAGGCCTTTGACCCATTGTAAAATTGTTATTAAAATTTACAAATTTTCTGCTCGTCAAGAGCCTAAACGGCCTGATCGATTTTCTTCAAACATGGTACATAGTGGTTTTTGGTGATTATGCCCACTCGTTTTTTCATTTTTTTTAGAACCAAAAATAACGGTACCCGCCATGGAAATTTTTTTTGCACTTTCGCATTATCTTATGTTTCTCAAAAACGGCTTGACAACTTTTCTTTAAAAAAATTAAATTCAATAATTACTTTTAGTTAAGGCATCCTTTGAATGCAAAACTATTTTTCAAGAAATGGTTATTAATGGTACCTTCCAAAGAACTATTTTTAAATTTTCGATTTCTGATTTCAATAATTTTTTTTATACATAAATTTTTTGGATTTTTAAAAAAATGTTTAAAATATTTTTTTAATAAAATATTTCGTAAACGGTATGTTGGATTTTTTTGAAACTCAATACTTAGGAGTTTTTTAGTACTTTCTAAAATAATTATAGAAAATTTTTTTAAATACATATATGAAAAAATAACGGTATCTTCCATACAAAAGTAAGAAAAAAACGGAACGAAAAATATTTTTTTTTCTCAAAACCGACTCCTACGATTTCGATTAAATTTTTTCCATGTTCTTAAATTAATACGATCTAGTACAAAAAAAATCACAATTTAGATCTTAGCAACTTTTAATAGTATTTTGTCATAGAACCTATTTTTTTATTCCGAAATCGGCTGAACGGGTTTAAATTAAATTTTAAGCGTTGATGTTGATTTTAAATAAAACACAAATTATTTAAGAAATTATTGGTATGGTTCAATAATGTATAGAACAAAATATCGACCAAGTGGCCGCCGCGACCTCAGCGGAAGACCTCCATCCGATGGTCCAAATTTTTGATGACACTGAGGTATAATTGAGGTTCTACGCCGAATTAATATGCCGAATTATCTCATCCTTTAGCTCTTGAATTGCTGCTGGCTTATCGACGCACACCTTTTCTTTCAAATAACCCATAGTAAGAAATCCAACGTTGTCAAATCACATGATCTAGGCGGCCAATTGACATTGCCACCGTGTGAAATAACACGGCCATTGAATTTGTTGCGCAAAAGAGCCATTGTTTTGTTGGCTGTGTGGCAAGTGGCACCGTCCTGTTGAAACCACAAATGGTCCACATCCATATCTTCCAATTCGGGTCGTAAAAAGTTCGTTATCATCTCACGAAAGCGAACACCATATACAGAAACTGCCTGACTGGACTCATTTTGGAAAAAATATAGCCCGATGATGCCACCAGCCCATAAACCGCACCAAACAGTAACCCTGAGGTGAAAATGTGCCTCATCACTGAAGATGATTTTCTTCGAAAATAAATCATCCACTGTCGCCATTTCTTGCCACCATTCGATTGTGTATCTTTCGATTGCTCGATTGTGTTAATTTCCATGATTCAAATTGAGTTAGTCTGAAATTGAGAAATGTCAAATGATACGCAGAAAAGAACTTGACGTTTGGGTGTGGTTCACATTCACATTAACCACCCTTTAAAATTAAATAATATTGCATATCAAAATTTCCAGAAAAAAAGTTTGAAAATTCCAAAAATCTGGAATTTTGGGTTTCTTACGAAACTTTTCAAGAAAAAATAAATAATTTTTTTTACATAAATGGCAACACAATTCACAAACTTTAACAGAAATATTTCCGATAACTCTCACCATTTTTGGGTCATAAGCAAACAGGCAATTTAGGTATTTTCAAATGCCGATATCTTCTTAACCATCACTCGGAGAAAAAAAAAGTGTTATGATATTTTTTGTAAAAAATTATATTATCTAGAAGTTTTTCATAAATTACTTTTAATAACATGTACCGTTTCAAAGTTATAAGCAAAATATCAGTATTTTTAACATTTAACCTTGAATAATTTTATACGCAAGCCAGAGTCGCTTGAAGACTTTACCTTAAGCATAAATCAATATGATTGCACTTAAAAATCTTCACCTAGAATTTTTCCGCAGTGAAAAAACCTTTTTCCTAGCTCATCAAAAATTGCCAGAAGGTGGCAAATTTGCAGTTTTTTGTACATCTGTGAAGTTGGGACCTTGACAGGAATTTGCAGGTTTCTTTGCATGTTTTTGCATTTCTATTACCAAAAAAAACTGCAAATTCCTGTCAAGGTCCTATTTGCGTGGGTGAAAGTTGCCCTGCTAACTTCACAGACTTGTTTTTATGTTCTTCAAGGAAAACTCAAAGCTCATTTCTTTATTGCGTATCAAACCGTCAACACGAAACGATTGCAAATTATTCTCGAGAAAATCTCCTATTGGGGAAACTTTCAGCGTACAATCTCTGTGCTGCCCGACTGGAACCATCCGCTGAACCGTAGCAATAGTGCATATCTGTCAATTCTTCCCGTGAGCATCTTGCCATCTTTTTGTGTTAATGTTTTTTTTTGTGAATATCGAAAATGGTGGCATACCTACTCCTAGCACGATTTGTTTTTCAAATACGGCATATGATAGCACAAATTCAATCAAAACCAAACATTAGCTTGCCCCTAAAATCTTTAATCTACCATCTTAAGAAGCCTTTAAATAGATTCGAAGGTGATACCCAGATGTGGGTTCGATGATTAATGTTTGAATAAGAAGGATTTCCCGTTAAAAAATTGTAGTTAGCTACTGCATTTCTTGCATAAGGGATCTCACAATCTTCAGAAACTATTTAGCTTTAATGCTTAAAAAAAGGTACCTTATTGACATGGCAAAATGAGTACGTACAAAAAATCTTTAGTAAGTTCAAATTGTTTTCATTAAAGCTAATCCAAAATCTTTTCAAATTTTTCTACTTTGATCTTCTTTTATTTTCTTCTTGTTTCCCATATATTCCGGTGTCATAGAGAACATAGAAATCATATCAAGCATATAATTCCAAGCATTGTAAAAGATACCTATACCTTTTTTCAATTTTAGACCAAGCACTTATTGATAATATTAGATTTATTTCCCCAGTACTAAGCTTATAGGCAATTTTCATTCTAAATAGCCTTCTTTTAGTTTTCGTTTCCTCAATCCAGGTTGAAACCTTTTTTTTTTTTTAATTTTGTGTGTCAAAAACTTCGGTCAGAAGCCTTTTATGCATCATTTTTGAGTTTTATTTGACAAAGAAAATATATTTTATGACTTAAAAAAAAAATCCCTTTTTCACATTTCTTAACATTTTAGAAGCCAACTGATTTTCGTCAACACTTAACTCCTCGCTTCATTTTGCCTTAAAACTAGACCACAGAAAATATGTACAAGTACTTTGGTGAGGGCAGGTACACATCAAAAGAACTTCAAAATGTTAGGAAAATATGCTGCTGTAAAAAAAAAAAACACTAACACAGAAATACCATACGAAAAAGAACCCTATTTATTTTGTTCCAATAAACATTCTGATTTCTCCAAGAGAGAAATAGTAACGTAAAGGAAAGGATGGCAAAGGTAGATGTACTTTGGACAAAAAAAATCCTTACTTCTATCGAATGAATTCCATTCAATTGAAAACCTTATACAGGAACCTAAAGGTGCAAAAAAAAAAATTAAGTGTGGAGAAATCAGATTGAGCTTCATGATGATACCCAGTAAACGGATATCCGTAAACTGAAACCATCGGGCATATTTGGTTAACACGAACAAGCCTTGAATGAGACAAAGAGAAATAGAATCAAAACAGGAATTCGTAGCTCGCGTGTTTTTGGGGTAAGAATTAAGAATATGTTCTAACCATGAAGCCAGCGCATTAACGAATAGTCCTTTTCAAGAGATTTTTAAGAAACTGAATATTTGTTATTTGATTTAGTTTACAGTGATAATTCTGCTTTGGTTTTTATTTTATTTTTTTTAAGAAAAGAGTCAATATTTTAATGATAGCAAATTGACATATCGTATTGAGCTCAAGGCTATTGATGCATTCGCAAATGTCGGACAAACCGATAGGTGTAATCTCGGAACTATAAAATTACCTTGAACTTGTACTTGTACTTGAAAAAACAAGTACAGCTTACTAGGTACTTGAAAAACACCAAGTACGAGTACTTTTACAAGTACTTTGTTTCAAGTTTATGTATTTGGTACTGTTATACTAACCAGTACATTTTCTAGTACTTTTTCAAGTTCAAGTTCATTTCAAGTACTTTTCAAGTGCAAGTCCTTTTGAAGTACTTTTCAAGTACAATTCCATTTCAAGTAAAAGTCATTGTCAGTTACTTTTCAAGAACAATTCGTTGAGTAGTCTGTTTAAGCTTTTTTTTGTCTATAACTCTTTTTGAAGTGGAGGTAGGTAAGGGACTATAAAAGAAAGATAATTTAATTGTCTTTTAAAATAACACATTCTAAAAATAATCTGTGAAAAATCAATTGAGGTACAGCCTTTCAATTTAAAGCTGAAGTACTTGCAATTGCCGTAGCTGCAATGATCAGCAAGAAAAGGAAACAGTCCTTCACTTTCTTTGTAAATGTCCTGCCTGACTAGAATGAGAGCACATTCGTTTGGAGTGGCATTTTTTGACGACCTCAACGAACTTTCTGAAATGAAAATCAAAGACTTGATTTCGTTTTTTAACGCGACGAAATGGATCTAAGACAAAATCGGTTGATTCTGCATCATGTTGCCCCCAAGACCCTAAGCCCGTAACAATCGGAATACAGGCCTCTGCTGGGTTTCATGATGCTCAATGACAGCGATCATAGGTTGGATCCTTCGAGCTCCAGTCGTTCTGCTATCTGCTGAGCTCGGCATATCGCAGCTGGCTTTGGGCGGGATGCAATCCAATCGCCTGAGTGTCTTAAGTCCCGCCTCTTGACGTTGGTGCTAGCCCAAAATATACTAAAACCATATTCCGAATCCCTTCTAATTCAAATCAAAGAACTCTGGGCTCATGGTGGATGCTGATCTCCACTGAAAACCTCCGGTCATGGCGGAGGCCCAAGTGGAAATCTCGCATTTAATCATCTGGAAGGCGCCCGGAGGAATCAAGTCAAGCGAGTTATGGTATCAAAACGGCGCAGATCAGCAATTGTGTATTGGGCGAGTGTTACGCCCGTGCCACCATTTTTACCTACCTAAAGTCTTGCAAAGTAAGCAAATTTTCCATGAGTGTCAAGTTAGCAAAGCAACTTTGACGAATTGAAAATTGAATAGGTGGATAATTTGACGTTAATTAGTCGTTTATTAGTTGTGACAATTTAGAATTTGTCGTTTAATGTTTTCTATGTTTTTTTGGGTTTTTTGCTAACTTGACAAATCTCGAAAAATGGTAAGAACTTCTAATACTTTATATTTTATAGACAATTTGCCGTTAGTTAGTCTTTAATTGGTTGTGAAAAATTTAATCTAGTCGCACTATAATTTCTTTGGGTAAGAACTGCTAATACCGAATGGTTTATTGTATAATAATTTGTCGTTAACAAGTCTTGAATTTGTTGTGACAGTTTCGAATTTGTCGTTCTATGTTTTCTATATTTTTTTTCGAACTGTGGTAAAAACTTCTAGATATAACATTTTATTACCTAATAGTTTGCCTTGAATTATTTGTTAATCAGTTGTGACAGAACCAATTTTTCATGCAATGTTTTCTATGTTTTTTGTTTTTTTTTTTTTAAATTCATATGAAATCAGCATAGAGCTCCAGATAAGTTCGTACAACCTATTATATTGAAATATTTTAATTGAACAATAAAATGTCTTTAATTGCTCATTGATTATATGTGACAATTTTATCATTGCCGTCCAATGTTTTCTATGTTTTTAGTTTCAGTTTCAATTCATATGAAGTTACATTTAAAAAGGCTTTAAAATTGATTATATTGAACTGTTAATTGTTTTATTACGCTTTCCCTGGGTCAAATGAGGTTTTGTTGAAAAAATATAAAGAAAACATCGCACAAGAAAATTGATTTTGTCACAGTTAAATAACGACTAATTAATGGCAAATTATTAAGTACTTAAATACTAATATTCAGAAGTTCTTACCACTTAAAAAAAAAACATAGAAAATATAGAATGACAAATTCGAAATCATCACAGCTTATTAACGACTAACTAACGACAAATTATGCACCTATCCATTTTCGATCCGTGAGAGTGGCTTTGCTAATTTGAATTTAAGTAAGCAAAGCACCCAAAAAAAACAAAAAAAACATTGCATGATCAAATTGAATTTGTTGCAACTTATTAACGTCTTATTAAGGGCAAATTACTGGGGCATCAACCATCAGGTATAAGAAGTTTTTACTGATTTTCAGGCACCCAAAAAAACATAGAGAACATTGAACAAAAAATTCTAAAATGTCACAACTAATTACCTCCAAATTTTTATCGCGGTTCTTATCGATATTTCAATGCTTGATTTTTGAAAAAAAAACTAACTTTTAACTACTGCAGTGAGAATTATTATTTAGTTTATTTTAATAACAATTAAATATTTGTACAGTTTAATACAAAAATATTGAGAAAATTATACTAAAATGCAGTTAATGCAGGTAAAATAGTACAGAAATTTAATCAAATCTTACCAAAATTTTGGTCCCACCATGAAAGTTGATGAAAACGTTACATGGTAGCAAAAGAATTAAGAATCAAAATAGTCTTTAAAAATACTTCACTTTGAAAGGCGTTTTTTTAGTGGAAAAGTGGGGACGTTGGGTATACCAAACAGAAAAATTAATCTTTGAAAAACCTAAGCATATGACACATGTTTTTAGGGTAGTTTTAAATGCTGAATCACATGGCATAAATACTTTCACTTTCAAAATGTCTCGAAATCGGTCAGTCAGTTATTTCGAAAAGTTTCAAAACCAATCAATCTATCATTGAAACTCATCATTGAAAATTTTAATGATTGAAAGTTACCAATGTGGGTTGCACGTAGCCTCTTTTTTGAGCAGAGGTTTCATAGTTTGACGTTTGACCGAGTCAATTATACATATAAACTCTGATATAATATTATCACTAGCTTTAAAAGGACATAATGTTTACAAATTTTTTCATTAATACGTAAAAATTTTAAAATCTAAATTGTATTCATTTGTATCTATACAAATATAATGATGGTTACTCCGTTGGGAAATAGAAACAGTGCATATTCTATTTAAGCATGTTGAAACATTAGGGTGTATCCACAGGTTCATTAAATTTTTTTTTCTTGAAAATTTTAAATGAATGGGTTGTTTAGAACTTTACGAAAATCTTCGATGAAATTGAGTTCAAATTAAATGATCTCTTAGTGCCATTTTATTTTTGTCATTGCATATAACATAAAAATGAATTGGGAGAATAACAGCTCAAAAGATAGTCAATAGTCTTAAAACTTAAACGGGTATAATAGGCAATTGAACTGAGCGGAGAATATAAGGGGTATATTTACCAGTAAAAGAGAGTTGTAAAGAACTTATGTGCATCTGTACTCACGTACTTAGGAAGTACCTTACTACTTAAAAAAAACTAATTAATACAGTGTATTTTGCTCTTGTAAAACCCAAAGTACAAGTAATTTATGAAGTACTTTGTTCAAGGTATATACACTTGGTACTTAATACTGTCAAGTACTTTACAAGTGCAATTTCAAGTACTTTTCAAGTATAAGCTCATTCCAAGTACAAGTGAATTTCAACTACTTTTCAAGTAAAATTCGTTGAGTAGTCTGTTTGGGCTATCGAAAATATCGAAATGAGACCATAGCGAGATGGCGCCAGAACAACGAGACGCCATCAACCGTCGTCGTGACCTATGTGTTTGAGTTGAAATAGTCATTATCCACTACTAAGGGAATTGTACTTAAAAAGTACTTGAAATGGACTTTTACTTGAAAAGTACTTGAGATGGTCTTGTACTTGAAAAGCACTTGAATATATACTCGGCAGTATTACAGTACCAAGTATATGTATTTGGAACGAAGTATTTGACAAAGTACTTATACTTGGTATTATTCAGGCCAATGTAGGTATATGGTACTTTTTTTTGAAGTAGGTACAAGTACAAGGTACTAGATATTGACTGCAGCTTGTTTATAAAGTTTACAGGTCTAAATAAAGGAACAATTAAGTGCAATAAAATTGAAAACCTATGTTTATTTGGGCCATAAGCATACTTTAAACCGAAAATGCTACTACACGGTTAAAAATCCTGCGGTGTTTTCTAATACAGCTTTTGTATTACAGCCATAAACAATACCAAAAATATTTTTTTTAATACTCCGGAAATATTTAAATAAAATTCTAATAACTTCGTATTACATTCTAATAGTTTAGTATTAAAATTATTATTTGTAATACGAAGAAGATTAAAAAGTAATCCAACTAAATAAAATATAATTTTTGAATGATTAACAACAACTTGTGTGTATTACCACCAGTATTAAAGGCTGGAGTTGGAGTAATAGCTATTTCACAAGTTCCACCTCGATCATCAGACTTCTTTATAGCCCTTCCACACTAGCCCACTGAGTATTAATACATGTCAAAAAAGTGGGGGGAAAAAACGTGTATAGTGTGGAAACAAAATATGACCGGTATTAATACAAGATGTGACAGCCCATCTTACACAGCTTGACAGCTCTGCATACATGATTTGACATGTATTAATACTTTACAATTTTTAGGGTTGGTTCTAATTCTTAATACATTTCATCTGTGTGTCAACACAAGTTTGGCATGCATTAATACAAGCCAGTGTGGAAGTAAAAATTTGAGAGTCATATTTCCCACAAATTTGACAGTCGCAAGAAATTCTTTCCCACTTTCAATTTGACATGTATTAATACTCAGTGGGCTAGTGTAGAAGGGCTATTAGTGGTGCTTAGTCTGGTTATGCTCGTATTTATTGAAAAACACTTTTCGGTCATCTGGCAGCGAACCATGAACCTTGCGATTCAGTATTTAAATGCAAACAAAAAATTAAAATTGAATACAAATTGTACTAGAAAAATCGTGACGCGTGTGCTTTTGATACAAAAAGTATTAAAATTTAAAACAAATTGTGTTAAAAGAATCGGGATGCGTATATTTTCAATACAAAAATTATTATAGTTTAACACAAAAAGTATTTAAATATCGATATTCGTTTACTTTAAAATAAGAGTATTAAATTCTAATCTAACAGGAAGTCATTACAAGCAAGCGTCAGCCATAGTTAATTGTCAAATGAAGAATACTTTTCTAATACCATAATATTAAAATATAATACAAATTTTATTAAAACAGCTGCAAAAAAAAAACGAGGCAACTTTATTCCTGCTTAGTAACATAAGATCAACAAATTAAATATGCTTTATTTTGAAAGGACGTTGAAATATTTTGAGGTAAAATATACGAATTAGTAAATAAAATTTTAATCGCATTGTGATTTAAGTTCTCATATAAATTTGAAAAACAATACATTAAACAATAACTTAGAAGATAAATACTGTCACAAAAATATTGTTTCGTTATAATTATTTTTAAATATATTTTAATTAATTTTCAGGAAAAGTATTTTAAAAAATTAAAATTTCAGGAAATAATGTATTGTATTTATTAAAGTAAATTTGATTTATTAAAATATAGTAACCCAGAAAATATTAAAAAGTACCCCAAAATTCTTAACCGTGTAAATTCAGACATGCGTTCTGAAAGATTGGTCACACTAGCCACTTTTCAATACTTTAGGTATAACTCAGAAACTTAGCTGATTTTGACAATTTTACACTTACAACTTTTTGTTCAAAATAAGAACTTAAAAAAACTTTATGTAATAATTTAAGAAGAAAAAGTTAAGAAAAACCAACATCCAAAAAATTGGAAAATTAATGATTTTTGATTTTACTTTCTGAAAATGAAATCTCTCGTTAAATATGATCCACCCTGATGTACATACTCGTAAATATATTTCCTTTTTAAAGTTTGTATTCTTCTTTTGTCGATGGAAAATATACCGCACCTAAAATAGAAACTTTTAAAGAAAAATGTATGCAAATTGAATTTCCTAGTTGATTTTTGTCTCTTTCGTATATACATATATGAATATATAAGGATAAAAAAGTTTACGTTGAATTTAAAAATTGTTCAACATGTGTGTGTTATTATTTTTATTTTTCAATTTTACTTTCATGTGGAAATATAAATATAGAATCAACGTCTGTGGGTTATGTTTTCTGTTTTCTATTTTTAGATGAAATTTATACAATCAACAGACAACAACCTTAAGAGAAGCTATATTTATCACACAATTTCACAAAGTTTATTTATTTTGTATAAATATATTCGAATTTATTTGAAAATGATGGTTACATTAAAGTGATGAAATTATGAGAGTCGCAGTTGATTTAATATTGAAAATATTGTGTGATGGTTTGGTTATGACAAAAGAGCCCTTGAAATCTCTTCTTAAAATAGCCGCCTCAATGTTGTTTTTGTCAAAGCTCACGCAAGGTAGGTTCTACTATTAGCCCAGTCGGAATAAACATTTGAAATAGAAACAAATGTATCGCACATTTTTCTTTCACAATTCGTTAAAGGGGGTCATTAGGAGCCTATGTGTAGCTTTTCAGAAAAATTGCGCCGGAGCTTAAGCCACCATCTTGGATTTCACGAAACATAAGGACTTACTGAATAACTTCTACATTTTTCAGTTTTAACAAAAAAGATTAAGGTTAAACTGAAAGTTAATTTAATTCTATTCTTAAGAATCCAAAGCTTAAAAAAAAATATGACATAAGCGGCCGCAAGTTGGGGGCAAAAGGGTCACTTCCCACCCACTGGCTGGCTATCGACTCTACTACTCTATCTCTATATATTTTATTGAGGAAATGTGAAAAATACAAGTGTTTTTCTATGGGAGTTTTATGCTGAGTCCAGCCTTACGTCACCCACACATGTTTCTACAATTTATTTTGCAACTGCAGGAAATTGTCTTGAGCAATGATTTTGGAACAGCATCCATAGTAGTAGTCATAGGCTATAACCCACCAAGAGTTTTCTTCCAGCCCCAATTTGTGGCATCTAAATCGTTTTCAAGCCACATTTGCACTTGTAGATAAGTTGTTCGGCAGCAGCTGAGAATGGTGGAAGCGTTGTTAGATTAAAGCTGGTTTTTGCAACTGAATTAGTGAAACTTTTGAACCGAAACGTGTTGAGTGACATTTATCCCCAAACAGAGCTATTAAAACGAGCTCACCACAATTTGCTTAGCTGTTTTTATCGTCATTTTTATCTTTGAACAAGTTCAAATCTTCTCCTAGGTTTGGATTCTTCCGAAGGATATTCAGGAGCTGGGTTTTACCAATATTATATACTTTATATTATATATATAGTGCCACATCCACTAAGCGCATGTATAAACAAAATATGCCTTGCTATCGCTTCACCATATTTTAAACTTAATGGCAAGTAAAGTTGCTCAGGAGTCCGCTCTTTGCTAGGCTTCTTGAAAAAAAAAGTTACTCAAATGACTTCCTAAGCCAGTCAATAGAACCAGTAGGTCGATGTCTTCACCTATAATAGTCACTTCTTCGTAATTGGTTGCTTCTTGAATAGCTGTTCCAACAATGAAAGAATCAGTATCTCCCGGTGCCTGCTAAACAACAACATTAGCATCTTGTAAGGACTTTTTGAGAAGGTCAATTAGATTAGTTTTCTTTTTGTCATTAGATAAAAAATTTCTTGGGATGTTGAAGAAATTGATCTTGCATTGACTGCAACTTGTGGTGAACGATGCTTAGCGGCACGTCCTCAGCGTTCCCAGCCTTTTAAGATAATTTTTTCGGTATCTTTGGGGTATCCATCAAGTGCCCCTCTTACCCCCAACTTGCGTACATCTATGCCAAATTTGGACACAATCAAATTTAATTTCAGTTCTGTTCAAATTTTTCTATCAGAAGTGAAAAATGTAGAAGTAATTCAGTAAAACGTTATTTTTTGCTAAATCCAAGATAACGGCTTAAGCTCCGGTGCAATTTTCTCAGATAACTACACCCAGGATCCTAATAACCCCCTGCAACGAATTATAAAAGAAAAGTTCACGATAATTTTTTTTTTCTTAACAGCAAAATTTTTTGTAAATAGTTAGTCTTTGGTACTAATATTAAATTTTCTGAACTATAGTTGCTTGTTATGGGCCAACAAATCATCTTAATATTCTTCTCAATTGTCGTCTGGTGGACAATACATATAAAGTCTTGTCTTTCTCTGTTATGAATTTAAGGTTCAATGTAGGTGTAAGGCCTTTCGAATTTAATTTCAAACCTTATAAGATAACCACTGGTGATAGGATGTGTAGGAACTGGGGGCCTCGAGCTGTATCTTTTCCTCACATCAAGTGCTTACATTACCTCCAAGTTGCTAACCGCCGGATACTGGTCTTGGCTTTATGTCATGACTTGCTAAACTTGTAAGTGCAAATGTTGATCAAGGAAAGAATTTCAACACCAAACCCATGGCCCTACAGATTGGAGGTTATTGCGTTGGGCTAACGACCCGACCACAGTAAAAAAAACCAATTGTTATGAAAGAGAAGTGAGAAGCCTCGGATAACGACCCTTCTCAAAGACCCGGAATGAAAATGGACCACGACTTACGAGTATGCACTTAGAATGTAAGGACACTCTATACGCCAGGAGCTACTCAAAAACTTGAATCTGTCCTCACGCGGCAAAAGGCAGATATTACCGCGATCCAGGAGATACGATGGATAGGATCAGGGATTATGAAAAGAAAAGATAGCCCATGTTAGGGTGCGGATCGAAAGTCATCAATTTCAAGCCGATCAGTGATCGCCTGGCTGTGATCCGCTTCCAAGCTACCTTCGAAAACATAAGCCTAATATGTGCACACGCCCCTACCGATGAAGCTGAGGAGTCCAACAAGGAACAGTTTTACGACCTCCTGGACGGAGCCTATGGAGTCTGTCCAGCGGATTAGTTGGAAAGTACGGCCTCCACGAAACGACAACAGATAACGGCTTTCGACTAATCGACTTGGCTGCAGCTCGTAATATGGTGATAAGTAGCACTAGGTTCCCCAGGCGAAGGATACACACAGCAACCTGGTGATCTGCAGATGGTCAAACCCCCAACCAAAGCGACCATGTGCTAATTGGCGCAAGTCCCGCATCGAACATCTTGGACTTGGGAACTGCCCGGGTTGCAAATGTGGACTCTGACCACTTTCTTGTTGTGACAAAGTTCAGAGCCCGACTGTCCAATGAAAAGAAAGCGAAGACCACCCAAAGGAAGACATTCAACATTGCATGCCATCTGAGAAAGCCAGAGACTACAGTGAGCAATAAACCGGGAAACTCTCTGCCGTACCCCCACCCATATGCGTCAACAACCAGTGGAACCTGCATCGCGACATCATTAAGAAGACAGCTGAAACCACCATAGGCTATCAACCACCTAGAAAAAAGAACTTGTGGTGTATGATGAGGAGTGCGCGTTATTGAAGCAGGAGACGGAAAATGCATGAATACAAATGCTGCAACAGAAAACAAGAGCAGCAAGAGAGGAGTACCGTGAAAAGAGAAGGAAAGAGAAAAAACCCTGCGTAGAAAGAAAAGAGCATCCTCAGCTCAGGTATCTCGAGGAGTCTAGCACCACCACCTACACCCGCCGGTTCTACAAAACAGCCAAGCAACTGGTATGTTGTTATAAAAACGGCACGCAAGCTCTGCAAAACAGCGAAGGGAACCTAGTCACCGAAGCAAAGGGAACTGTAGACGTGTTTTAGCAGCATTTCCAGCAGCTGCTCAATGGGCATTCTGTAGAGGAAGCGACAGGAGAACAAAGAAGCATGACACCAGTCAATGAAGATCCAGTCCTAGCGCCCAGTACTGAAGGGATTAAGAAAGCCATCCACAAGCTTAAGAACAACAAATCCGCCGGCTCGGATGGCCCACTTGTGGAACTCTTTAAGTATGGAGGAGATGTCCTGGTAGGGTGCATGCACCAGCTCATCAACCAAGCGTGGGAGGAGGAAAGTTTGCCTGACAACTGGTCAATGAGCTCAATATGCCGAATCTACATAAAAGGCGATCCTATGTCCTGCAAAAACTACAGAGGTATACCCCTGCTAATTGTTGCATACAAGATCCTATCAAACGTACTATGTGAGCGTCTTAAACCTTTCTGCAACACTATGATCGGGACGTACCAGTGTGGCTTCAGGCCAGGCAGATCAACGATAGACCAAATCTTCACATTAAGGCAAATCCTGGAAAAGATCAACGAATTTCAAGTCTAGACCCAACATCTTTTCATCGACTTCAAAGCCGCATATGACAGCATAAGTCACCAAGAGCTTTTATTGGCGATGTCGGAACTCGGGATCCCGAAAATACTGATCCAGCTATGCCACATGACGTTACAAACTACGCGGTATAACGTGCAAATGCGTAACAGCTCATCCAAGCTATTCCAAACATACTCGTATACAGGGTTCAGACAAGGAAATGCTCTATCATGTGACTTCTTCAACCTAGTCCTGGAGCTGATAGTTCGCAAGAGTGGTGTTAACCTGGAAGGCACTATCTTCAACAGGTCTTCGCAACTACTTGGCTATGCGGACGACATCGACATCATCGATGCGAGCTGTACTAGAAGCATTCACAGCTATTTATGAACAGGCGAAACGCGTTGGTCTCGAAGTGAATGAGGACAAAACAAAGTATATGCTATCAACAGACAAAGTTTCATATATCCATCGTTCATCGCCTAGGACAAAGCGTCACTTTTGGTAGCAGTCATTTCTAGGTGGTCAAGGAGTCCACCTACCTCGAAACAAACATCAACCCCACGAATGACACCTGGTGCTGGACGATAAGTAAAAAAGGGTAATTGATACTGGGCACGTTGGAGAGAAAAATTCTTCGGCGGATATTTGGTCCCATATGCTAGGAGGGCGAATGGAGGAGAAGATTTAATCAGGACTTAAACGAGTTGTACCGAGATGTGGATGTAGTCCAAAGAGCCAAAACACTTCGACTACACTGGCTCGACCACATCGAGCGAATGGACAACAATGCTCCAGCCAAAAAAATCTTCGAAGCCCAGCCCCCAGGCTCGAGACAACTGGACCTCCGCTACAGGGACCAGGTGATTTCCGACGCAAGAACTCTTGGTCTCAATGACTGGAGGGACCGTGCGAGGGACCGCAACCGATGAAAGACCGCAATATCTTAGGCAAAGACCCTCCATGGATCGGGAACCGGATAAGTAAGTAAGTAAAATAACCACTAACACTCTTGCAAAAAAGAGCGTATTCCCACCACAATTATTCTTGAAAAATTCAATATTATCGTTAGGGTTATCTTCAATTTCCAGCTTAATTGTTGACTTCCTGAACATGTTCATAGCACAGCATATTTTGCTAACTCATATTAGCTATAGGGTGTGGTGCAGCTAATGTCACTGAAATGTTGTTGTTATTCTCCCAACAGTTGCTAAAACGAATATATTTGCAGCCAGAAATGTCTTAGAAAAACACACAATACCTTTCTATTAGATATAGCAAGGATAAATCAAACACACCTGCATACAACAACACACGAGTAGGTATGTCTGCCTTGCAAAAAGTTACACCATCAGAAGAACTTCTTTGTATCGAGGTCCTGGTCCTGGTTCTGGATCTGGTCCTGATGCTTATGCTCATGCTCACAAATAAATTCTACGACTAACGTTCGCTATATACGCTATTGCCTTTTGTTTCAGTCTAATTGAATCAAATCCCAAATGAATAATTAGACGAGAATCTTAAATTACATTATTTAATCAGGGCTGTTGTATAGCAAGATTGTTTATCCTTATAGAAGTTCACATTGTATCCAGGGAAACTATATAGGTACAGCGGTTGTGAATTAACTCCTTCAAAATGCTCATTCCAGAGGTTATGGAGGAAATGGAACCCCTTTAAGCTGTTGGTAGATTAGGTACCAGCGTTTCTATATATATTATACACATATAAGCTTTGTTAACAAGAGCTGATGGAAATGGTATTGTCAGTGCGCAACAAATAATTTAGGTCAGGTGAAGTTCTATGAGAAGGGGAAGGTACCTACATATGAGTGTATAATGATAATGAAGAACATTATTTGGTTTATGACACCACGTATACTACAACGCTACCTACCTTCGTCAACCATTGCCATCAGGTTACCTTCCCTCTGAGATCAAATGTTTTCTATTTTCTTTTGAAAACAATTTATTAATCTGAAACTTTGAGTTCTTGATTGCGGAGCTAATTTCAAACAGCTTGTCAAACTAAATTTGTGGTGACAATCAAATAAAATAAACTTAACATTCAATTGGATTGAGGTTCAAATAAATTAACAAGTGCTCGAAATTGGTTAGGAAAAAATGTAAAAAGTGTGTATAAACCTGCCTTCTTCCTTGTATTTTGAGAGGGATTTTTTCATTTACACTACAGACACTTTTAATAGGTACACAATTTTTTTTCTTATAATAATTATATGATTTTGTGGGTTCAGTAAATCTCTAATATTAAGTTATTCATTTAATCTTAAAAGTGTATTTAATTTTAAAATTAACTTACTTATATAGTTTAAGGTGGGGCTACAGTCATATTGTAGACCAGTCCCACAACCAACAAGTTTCCTCCAGCCGGCTCTGTCTCTAGCTAGCTGCCTCCAGTTATGTAATTTAAGGTGACGCTACAGTCATATTGTGGTGTGAACCAGGCCCTCAACCAACAAGTTTCCTCCAACACGCTCTGTCTGCAGCTAGCTGTCTCCATTTTCGCATGCCCAGTAGGTTGAGGCTGAGTGCGCCACCTGTTACGCGGTCCTCCTCTACTGTGCCGTCCCACGGGATTGGATTCAAAGACTTTCCGGGCCGGATCATTGATGTCCATTTTCCCGAGATGACACAGGCACTCTAGTTATTGCTTTTTACTTTTGTAGATAAGTCAACGTCGCCCTACAGCCCGTACAGTTTGTTGTTGAATCGTTTTTTCCATTCACCATTTATGCTTACAGAACCAAAGAAATTTTCCGGAAGAAATTTCCTCTAAAAACAGCTTAAAGCGTGCTCATTCACATCCATGTCTCTGCACCATACATCAGGACAGGAATGCTAAACGCGTCTTATACAGGGACACTTCTTAGTTTCTCGAGAGAAGGCTTTACTCCTCAATTGCCTTTTTAGGCCAAAGAAACAGCGATTGACAAGAGTAATTCTTCGTTTGATCTCAGCGCTGGTATCGTTCGCTGAGTTGATAGCGGAGCCCAGGTGGACAAAGTTGTTGACCAGCTCAAAAAATATAGCTGCCTACAATGACGTTCTGACTGAGACATCGGTATGGGGTGTCCTTTCTTATTGACAGAATATATTTCGTTTAGTTTTGCCTTCATTCACCGTTAAACCCATCTTTTTGGCTTCCTCCTCAATACTCACGAAAGCAGCACTGACATTACGCTTTGTTCGTTTGATTTTGTCAATATTGTCGGCATAAGCGAGTGATTGGATGGACTTTTGATATATTATGTCTGTAGTCTTGACGTGAGAGCTTTTCAGTATTCTATTAAGAACGATATTGAAGAACTCGCATGATAGCGCGCCACCTTGTTTAAAGCCTTTTTTTGACAAGGTGAAGTCAAAAGTTATCGGTGAGGTCTTGGTCAACCATGATGGAGCAGCTTGTATTATCCATCAGAATCCTGTACAAACGGACGTGTTTGGGAGGGTTGCCATAACTAGACATTGCATTATAGCTCGTTTCTATAGTTTCTGTCATATGAGGGATTAAAATCGATGGGTTTACTAAATCTGCCGTAGTGTGAATATCCAGTCGATGGTGGGCTTTGCTGGTCTGATATGAACCTACCAGGTTGTTTACGAATGGTTTCAGGAGTTCAGAAATTACGGCAAAGCGAATAAGATTTTGTATGCGATGTTAAAGAGATGGATGACTCTAGTTGGTGTAGTGGTTTGATTTTTTGGAGATCAGGCGAACACTGTTGAAGTTCCATATACCGGGCATGTTTTCCACCAACCATATATAGCAGATTAGCTGGTGCATACTCTTTGCCAATTCATCGCCAGCCGTCTTAAATGGCTCAGCCACAAGGCTTTTAGCTCCAACAGTTTTATTTGACCTAAGCTAAGATTTAGTTATATCCACTTCGTTGGGATAGGGTCGACGGAATTGTTGACCTGCAACACTCAGGTTGAATGGTGTAATCTGCTTAAAAGCGGAATTTGGTTCGTCATCGCCGTTATACAAACTGCGGAAATAAATTTTCCATATTCTTAGCACCGACTGCAATTCCACTGACATGTTCTCTTGATCGTCCTTGTAGGCTTCGGTTCGGGTCTTGTTACCCTGAAAGCTACCTTTAAGTAAAACTTCCAAACTTAATTCAAAAAATTGCATCCCTCTATTTCCTCGATCATGTGTTTCTTGTGCTCTTTCTTTTTCTATCTTTCTCCTCTTCTGATTATAGAGCTCGAGAGCTGCTCTTTACCTTCTAAGTAGAGATGGGCCAAACTGCTAGTTTCCAATACCTGTTACTGCTGTTCTTGCTACCTTTCAGTAACAGTTACAAATACCTGTTACTGAAATAACAGTTAAGGAAAAAACAATCGCTGAAATATAGGAACACAGATACCCTACCCATTATAACTCTGATTAAAACTCATCAGGCAATGAGGTTCGATAAAATTTAAATCACTATTTAGTAGAAAATATTTCCAGCATTTTCTGAAAAAGTCGTTTTAGCTTAGTTCCCAAATAACTAAACCGTTATTTTTCTTAATAGTGATTTCAATGTTATCGTATAGGTATAGTCGAATTATCATTGCAGTAATAAAAGGACGTTTTAATTTCGTTACCGATTTTGCTTAACTGTTATTCTGCTTAACAGTGATTGCAATTTTATCGTGTAAGCTTGAAATCTCATTGCAGTGGCAAAGAGACGTTATAGTTTTGTTACCGACTTAGCTTAATTGTTATTCTGCTTAATAGTGATTTCAATTTTATCGTGTAAACTCGAAATATCATTGCAGTAGCAAAACGACGTTTTAGTTTCGTTACCGATTTTGCTTAACAGTTATTCTGTGTTATAGTGATTGCAATTTTATCGTGTAAACTTGAAATCTCATTGCAGTGGCAAAAAGACGTTATAGTTTTGTTACCGACTTAGCTTAACTGTTATTCTGCTTAATATTGAAATCACTATTAAGCAAAATTAGTACCAAAAGTTTAAAGACTTTTTGTTATTGCAGTGAGATTTGGAGTTTACACGATAACATTGAAATCACTCTTTAGCAGAATAACAGTTTATCAAAATCAGTACCAAAAGTGTAATGACTTTTTGTTATTGCAGTGAGATTTGCAGAATAACAATATCAGATTTATGTTTTTTATTTATGCTGTGCAAATGAGATTTTTATTTTATACAATAACTTTTATATCACTTGTTAGTAGAATAACAGTTTGAACAAATTCATTTATTTCCATAAAACTACAAAAATGATATCACTGATAAATGTCCAAATAATTTTCATACTTTCAGTTTTGATTCTCATTATATTTGGTTGTTAAACGATGACCATTGCCAAAAGTATTGAGATTGTTTTTTTTTTCTTTTTCTACTCTCGTGAAGCTAACACATTACGAAAAAAATGCAAATTTATTTCAATAACATCAGCTTAACAAAAATTGCAAAATTTCGAAATTTTAAGTGTTATTTTAATAACTGATATTTTTGACTTTCAGTAGCAAGGTGTTATTGTTATATCTCAATACCTGTTACTATATTTTTGACCCATCCCTACTTCTAAGCAGTGTCGCTTTATACGAGTATGCCTGTTGATTAGTTGCATTTACTTACCGGCACTCTTCCTTAAGCCAGGGGCTTTACTCTGATAGTTCTTTAGATCAGAGGCATCTCTGATGGCTTTCTAGCATTGATTCTCTATTCTTTTAGTTGCTGGCATAGGACTATTTCAGAGGGCTCGAAAGACATGATTGGAAGAGGATCTGGTGATTTCTTGCGACTGTAGCCTTCCGACACCGACATCGAAATTCCTCGAAGTATTTAAGTGTTTTGGTTTTAGTCTGGATATTCGAAGCATAATCTTGGCTACAACGAGGTAGAGGTCTGATAATATCATAGCTAGGGCATTACTCCTATATCTTGTCCAGTAACTCATAGAACTCGTTCTTGGAATCATCATCTTTCTCCTCTGTGGGGGCATTCACGCATATAATGCTGATGTTCGGCGAATTAAGCTTCGATGCAAATTGGCATGAGGCGCTCGTTTACATAGTTAAAACTGGAGATTTCTTGCGTAAGTCTGCTTTTTACGACGAATCCATACCTAAGAAAGACGCTGGCTTTGTTGTCGATAGCAGTCGCCGAAGTAGATATTGCATCAGTTTTGTAATTTTTGGCATGGCTCTTCCCAGAAAACTTCTTGGATGGACGGCGTTGATGTCTGCTTTGTAGTAGTCTATAGGGGCTCCGCTAGCTAAGTTCTCGGTGTGGGCAGGATATTCCACGTGCATACCTATGGTTAGTTGTCCTAATTTTGTTTGCTAGTTAAGATCCACAACATTAAATCCCTCCCTAGCCGAGGTTTGTTGTTATCTCGCAACTTGAAAGCTTTACGTGGGAAGTCCCCAGACGGCTCGACCACAAACCTGAGAGTCTTGGTCTCAGGTTTGTCGTTTTAGTATGACTAAAAAGGTGGAGGTCAGATAAAACGCTTCAAAAATGTCGTAACTAAAGTGTTTAATAAGTAGTTCAACATAACTGGAACTTAAGATGCCACCGCTAAACCCATCTTGGGAACTCATCCTCTTGATGGTAAAAGAAGTGCCTTAATGGTAACACTCCCTCCCTCCCCCTCTTTCGTTTCCATACATATATTTAATCGTTTTTCTTAATGCAATGCTTACACATTGTACTATGTACATAGTACAATGTTAATATTTAATTCACTATACGCAATAAGAAGAAGAACACAAGAACTTAATTAAGAAAAAATAAATTAAAAATTTTTATTTACACACTCAACAGCTCATTGTATGATGCACAAACACATAAATTGTTAACCATTAAAAGTTTACACATCAGCTTCGAAAGAGAACCTACACCAGTACCACTCTATATTACTTCTAGAAATAAGGATAAAATATAAAGTCCAAGCATTCTCATCTCATTCCTAGACAACAAATTATTTAATTTTCATTTTATATGTTAAAAAAAGAATAACTGTGGGAAATGTAACTTATACGCAAGCTATATAGCTCCAGGGTCAGGATACTCCTGAGTCCTGACATCCAACATCAGCATTAAAACGGAAAAACCTAGGTGGAATGGACACGAAGTTGTACATAATTTTGAAAAGGATGCGAATTGCGAATCTCATCCATGACACTCCAAGGTTAAATTCACAAATCAGTCTTAGGTATTTGCTCTTATGAATCCAATATCCATTCGACCATTTTATACATTTTTTGCTTATACCTATACTGGCTGACTGATCTTCTAGGTTTACAATCATCGTGAAATATGGTTCAAGTTCGAGGAGTACGCAAAGGGCGTACTTCCGATTGTAGTCGTTCAATGTTGAATTTTTTCACGTAACCAATACTTATCCTGAAGACCAACTAAAAATACATTATGTGTGTACCTACCCATATAAGAACACATAATTTTTTTTAATGTACTTCTCATGTTTGGGCATTAAATTTAATGTGTTCATTGAAAATGTTCAGCGTACACACACTTACACACACATGAACATTAATCGTGATACCCTGCTTGGATCCTGAATCCTGGTCATCCCAAGAGAAAGGCCAACGAACCAACTAAAGAATGAATATAAATGTCCTTTTTCGGATGTGTATGTTTGCTGTACATGTAAGTCTACTTTAAATCCACGTTAAAATCAACGCGTCCTGAAAAAAAAAAAACAAAATGATAACAGAGGATAATTTAAGGAGAGTTTTCAAAAGTACCAACCTCAAAATAGAGTAAGAGAAAATATTTTTTTCGTACGAGTATAGTAAAATTAAAATCACATTCGCTTATTTTTTTTTACAACTCATCAAACAGAGCATAATGTTATTAAAAAGTTTGTAATGGCATTAATAATGGCAACTGGAAATGGAATTAATTGGTAAATATTACTAAGAATTTTAATAAGACTCGGATCGATCATAGCTACTCTTATTTGGAAAAAAAAATTTAAAATGCCAGTTGAGTAAATTAACAATGAAATAATGTTATAGTGTACATATTTAAACGTTAACATCTTTGTACACATAAAGAACCAGATGTGTTTAAATTTTTAGAGAACTTTTATGATAGAATAGAAGAATAAAAACTATCATGATAAGAAACTATCATCACAGAAAACTATGATATGGTATAAAACTATCATGATAGAAAACCACTTTAAACTATAAACTTTACCGTTTCTTAGAATTTTGTTCAGAAGCCTCTATTTCCAGTCGTCTTTAAATTGCATCGTGGTACTAAAAATGCAAGTTTAAAATTCCTAAATATGTTTCTATTAATTATTTAAAGGAATTATTATTAAAGTTCTTTTAAATGATCACTTACCGGTGTAAATGATTTCATACGCAATCGCTTGAACACGAAAACACTTATAACTCCCTAGAAAAACTGAGAAGAAATGTCAAAGTCTTAATTAAGTTAGGTTAGGTTTGTTTAATAGACTGACAGTTAATCTTGCTACCGTCTACTAAGATCAGTGTGAAGGGTTTTTCAACAGGGACGCTACAAAAGTAGAGCGACAGGGACCGCAAAGAATGCCATATTTCTTGCCGCTCTTTTGACATTTATCTTCAGTAAGGTTTGTCATTTCATGATGGAAAGATATGCGAGCCAACAACGAGTCGAAATTATTAAAATTTACTACCGAAATTCGGAGTCAGTGGCCTCAACGTCAAGAGCGCTACGTCCAATTTATGGTCGTCATAATCGTCCTAGCAGATCAACAATTGAGCGTCTAGTGGAAAAATTTGAATCCAGAGGCACAGTACAAAATGTTCGCGTGCCAGTGAGACAAAGAAGTGCCCGTTGTGTCGGAAATATTGCTGCCGCTGAGGCTTCAGTTGCAGAAAGCCCAAATGTGTCTCTCACACGTCGTTCTCAAGCATTGGGCATCTCTGTGACGTCGTTGTGGTGAATTTTGCGAAAAGATCTTGGCCTACATCCTTACAAGATTAAATTGACGCAAGAACTGAAGCCGCTTGACCACCAGAAGCTACGTATGTTCGTGAATTGGGCTGAGCAACAACTTGAAAATGATTTTCATCGAAAAATCATCTTCAGCGATGAGGCTCATTTCTGGCTGAATGGCTTTGTCAATAAACAAAATATGCGGTATTGGTCAAGCAGCAATCCACACGTACTCCATGAGTCATCATTGCATCCCGAAAAAATTACGGTTTGATGTGGTTTATGGGCCGGCGGCGTCATAGGGCCGTACTTCTTCCGTGATGATCAAGACCGACAAGTTACTGTGAATGGGGATCGCTACCGTTCAATGATAACCGAATATTTTTGGCCCCATGATGATATGGACTTGGAAGACATGTGGTTCCAACAAGACGGCGCCACAAGCCACACAGCGAATGTCACAATCAATTTATTGGAAACCAAGTTTGGAGAACGTGTTATCTCTCGAAATGGTCCAGTTGCTTGACCGCCTCGGTCGTGCGATTTGACGCCGTTAGACTATTTCCTGTGGGACTACGTCAAGTCTATGGTCTATGCCAACAAGCCAGCGACGATTGATGAACTTCGTACGAATATCGAAAGAGAAATTGCAGCAGTATCGACCGATTTAGGTTTGAAAACCGTCAAAAATTGGGCTCAGCGTCTGGACTTCTGCAAGCGTTTCCGTGGTGGCCATGCAAAAGAAATCGAGTTCCATACATAATGGCATCAAACGTATACTCTCACAGGAATAAAGAATTTCATTGATATCCAAAAGCGTTTTTGTTTTATTTAAAAAAAACTTTTGTAGCGCTCTTATTGAACAACCCGATAGATCCATTGTGATACCCTAGGGAATGTGAGCCCTATGAAAGGAAATCTATGATCTAAGATAATCAAGCCCGTAACAGGTGTTAATGAGTTTCAGCAGGCTTAAGCCTGAAAGGTCTGTGGGTATTTCTTAGTTATTGCAGGAATGTTTATCGTTGCACAATCACCTGGTTGAGGAGAGGACGAAACTTTTTAAGGGTGTGGTCTTTGTTTTGCCCACCAGGCTGGTAGGAGCAGTCGCTCCATGCAACGTTTGGTGGATGAGTCTGACAGGTTAGTGGTTGGTGTATTTGTCCGTTCGTTTGGTCAGGATCGCTACGCAATCACTTGTTTGGGAAAAGAACGAAGCCCTTTGAGGGTGTGATCGTTTCTTTGTCCCCACTTGAGATATCATCCCTCCACAACGCCCGTAGGAGCATTGGCTTCATGCAGCATCTAGCGGATGAGTTTGATAGGTCAGTGGTTGGTGTATGAGTCCGTTCGTTTGTGGTTGCAAAAGTTTCTAATTTCATGGTCAGGTGGTTATAGAAGCTCAAGAAATTTCAAGCCATTTGGTAGCGTTATTGAATTTCAACAGGTTTTTTCTTTAAATGTTTAAGAATTCTTCCAAGTCACTGAAAAAGTTTCTCCCTATAAGAGACTGTTTCACAGATGATATAGCGCAGGGCAGTGACACAGATAGTGAGAAGTATCCTCATATGTTTCTCTGTTACCACATCCCCTAAAAAGGTCGCCCAAACTGAGTTTCATCTTTTTCTTGTGGTAGCCTAGGTGGTTGTGACCGGTGGTGATGCTCACGAGAAGTGATAGAGACTTTTCAATCAGTTGAATGATGTTGTCTGTCTTTTGTTTGTTGCAACTAGGTCATAATTTTCTGGTTATGGTGCAGGTATGGAGCGACCTCCATCCCTCGTTTGCCTGAGCTAGAATTTTGTTTAAGATTACTGGGTGGGAACTGAACTATTCTGATAAAGATCAACAGCTGATCTTATTCTTGCCAGCTCGTCAGCGCTTTCATTACCTGGGAACCCATTGTGGCCCGAAACCCAGCAGTCTTATGTTATGCTGTGCACCAAGTACTCTAATCTCTTCGCGAAAGCAAGTTACAAGCTTCGATGTGGTTTCAATGACAGAAATCGTTTTTATTGCCTGGCTATCAATGAAAAAAGTGATATCAGCTTGTGGTATTGCCATCATTGAGACGTGTCTAGCTTGAAAGACACTGCTATAATCAGAAAGTCTGAATGAGCTGGCCAGTCCGAGGATTTCTGAAAAGAACCCTGCACCAACAACAGTACCCATCTTGGAAACGTCGGTGTATATAGCTATCGTCGTCTCGCAAGTAGATGGCTCGTTTGTTTACCAATCTTCCCTGGCTAAAAAAGGCGGTCATGAACAGCTTGTGGGAGTCTAAATGTAATCAAGTTGAGATATTTTGTGTTTTAAAAATGTTTCGCTCGTTTTATCTACATATAAACTTGACCAGTTTTCTAACGTACCTTGATCAGTTATCTCTAGGTTCTAAAGGTAACTCATACTAATTCCTATCATTCTGATGGTTTTAATTTAAATTTTGAAACAAATTGAAGACTATAGAAAAACATATTTTCCAAGGATGGGTTGAACTTATTTCGTTTATCAAACTCTTGAAAACCCCCACAAATAGATGTACCTACCACAGCCCTGAAAAGAAACCATTTCTGCATACAAAACATTCCAAAAATTAATTTCAACTCACATCGTGTGCGGTAGCTACAATAATGCTAATAATAATCAAGGACACAGAAATTCATGCCAATAGTTAAATTTAATGTCAATGAATGCCATTATCCGTGTACTACGTACACCCAATGTACCTATATGTATTTGTATATTCCATTCATACATAAATTGGTATACAATCATAGCCGAAATCACAATATAATTTTATTGTTATAAGCTTCAACCATTGAACCATAGAAAACAATAGAACTTTAAGTATTTCATTGGCTTAATAGACGTACACGATATCACACAAGCGAAACAACACACTCACGCCCATTTGTATTCGGACGGACTTCCATTGAATAATAAATAAATCGATTCAGTAATGAAATTAACTTTAACTGCCTTCATTTAGTTAAATGCACACGACACGACGAGACTGCGTATTTCCAACTAACAACAATATATAATTTATATTATCAGTTTGGCTTATAAATTTATATAGTTTTTTGATACGGTACTTTTCAAAATCACTTTCATGGTATTTATAACAATTATACTGTCCTTTGAGTTAATGTGAGGTTTATATTGTTGAATCGATCGAAGATGTTAAGTTGTCTTTAAATTGCATTTGGAAGGAAAATTAGCAGAGCGTAGAGGCATCAGCTGAAACCTGAAATACACAACTTATCTTGTACCAAGCGGTAGACTAGATTGTTTTTGAGACCTTGACTTGAACTTAAATAATTAACTAGCTATGGTTTTTCTTCTAAGCAAAATGGCCGCCTATGGAATATTTTACACATTTAAGTTAAGCGACTACTTTGAGAAGCCGATTTATTAGTCAAAACAAACTTATTTCCAAAAGAATTTACCCACAGGCTAAAATGATTAAACTCCGACAAAATTTGTTGTTTTTCTTAAAAAAATAAAGTCCAGGGGCCAAGTTACGGCATCAGTTTTCAAGTAATACGTCTTTTTTTATCCGATGGGAATCTTCAAAAGACAATCGGTAAGAATCGGTTCTAAGTATTTTGGGACTCTTACCACACCAAAACCACCGGTGAATCAGGACAAATCTATGAAAGATCGACAAATGATTTTGCTTTCTTAATTTATAAATCACACTGTGGGAAGTTAAAAGTTAAAACACTTTCCCATGGCTTTTGGACCATCAGCTCATGAGGCTTATAAATAAAATAAATAAATTTGGTAGTGCAACAGCTCGTGGAGAACCAGGGCCTAGTGACTTACAAATCTCAACAATTCCTGTATGCGTGATATTGGCAGGAATGGGGGGGGACCGACAATTTTTGCCTAGTCCGAACAGCTAGATGAGAAGCACTTACTCTACCATATTCTTGGAGGATTTGTTAGTTCCTCGCAAGGGGCAGTACCTCGGGAAAAACATTTCTGTTCTTAGGTGGCAGGGACTGGGAATCGAACCCAGACCTTCGGCATGACAGTCCAACGTACTAACCATCATGCATGATTGTGTGATACAGTGTGTTTTTTAGCCACTTCTGTAATCATTTCAATTTGAAGGTCACGATGTACATCGCTATTTCTTATATGCCAAGGGGTATTTACTATTCCACGAAGGACCTTGATTTGGAATTTTTGGGTGAGTTCAGCATTTGTTTTCTTTGTACAGTCCCATAGTTAGATGCTGTATGTCCAAACGGGTTTCAGTTCTTGCTTATATAACATTAGTTTGTTCTGGATAGATAGGTCAGAGTTCTTTCCTAGTAACCAGTATCTTCATTTTTCTGTACTTCAAGTTTAGTTCTTCTCTTTTCTTTTAATGTGCTCTTTCAATTTTAGGTTTGCATCCAAAGTCATTCCAAAGTATTTGGCAGTATTGGAGTAAGGTTCTGCTGTACTGTTTATAAGAATTGGAACATTGTTTATTGTTTTGTTTGTAAAATTTATTTGCGTCGATTTTTTTTTTCATTTAATTGATTCTCCATTTTTGCATCCAATCACTAAATTTATCGTCTTCATTTTGCAGTTTTTGTGTAGCCTTCGTAACGGATTTATCCGGCACCAATATTGCAGTATCATCAGCAAAGGTGGCCATGATAGCGTTGATGTCCACTGGAATATCCCTTGTGTATAAAAGATACAGGATTGGTCCTAGGACACTTCCTTGTGGTACACCGGCTAAAGAGTTCGTAACGTAAGGATTTCAGCATTTCGTAGTACAGTACACGTAAGTTTATCCGGAGCAAAATAACTATTTCAATTGGCTGGAAAACACTTTCCTAGTGTTAGCTCAGGTTTAACCTGACTTTTGACAAGCTCAGACGTACAGACTTTGATGACAGTATCTGTCTTCTGGCAAATAGCACTGATGGCTTGTATCAAATGTGTCAATTGATTAATTTATTGATCATCCCAGCTTCCACTCCATGAAGGGTTGCAACCTGAGATACGGCAACCCTCCATCTTCTGCGATCCCAAACAGGGTGCTTCCAGTCATCAAAACCAATTTTGTAGGCACCCACGATGGCCTGCTGACCAGAAAAGAGTGCTGCAACTGGAGCTGCAGCTGCAATTGGAATTGCTGTCAAAAAATACTGCACGTGCTTTTTTTTTACTCGCCGACAATGTGCTGTACAGCTTTCAGCTTTTAATGCAACACAAAAATAGAAAGTAAAACAAAAATAAAAGTTGATAATGATGAAATGAAAGCAAAAACTACCTTACTTACCTTATATTTTTAAGATTAAAGAGAGTTTGAAATTCTCTTCAAACCCCATGTAAGGACTTGGTTGCGCTCACAATTTTGAAACGTCAAAAAAGCTGCATGCAAAAGTTAAAAGTTGTCCAACTTGTTCAGCTGGGTATGCAGCTCCGTCTACAGCTGCGTCACGTTCTGTTCGTATCTATGGATTTGTGTGTATTCAACATTTTGACAGCTATTTCAGTTGCAGCTCCGTCTCCATTCTGTTCAGGCAGTAAACCGGAAGATCGGCCTTCTTTCTTCTCTTGAGCCTGGGTATTGGGACTGGGTTGGTTCTCTTGGCTGCAGCACTGTGCTTTGATAAAAGCTTTGAAGTTTTTCCAGATCCACCTGGGAGGATGTGGAATTCTTAAAAAATCAATCGATTCACTTCACACTGACAGATCGAAGACAAAAGATGGGTTGGTAGAAGTGTGTTCTCTGAAAGACTAAACTAAAGTCTCTCATTCTGTCTTCCTAAGCAATGAAGCGTATTTCAGATGGAACTTGAAGCGATTAAAGAAGTACTATCTTGGCTTAAGAAAAACGTGATATCAACCTCGGATAACTACATCAGTGCTTCCAGCCATCGAGACCAAGCTTTCTGGCATCCACCATAGCTTTGTCCATAAGCCAGAGGATTTGTCTTCTTTGTTTTCTTAAACCTGCGCACTGGTACTGGGATTCAAGGCCTCTCTTAGCTGCAGCATTATTTATTCTCTATTCACTCGATCAGCTCATGCAGTTCGTGGTTGTATCCCTCAATTTGCCCTCCTTGAACACAGAACTAACAAATAACCAACAGTTTTCGTCGGTTTTGACATAAGCTTCCGACAGCTACCACCTATTCTAGTTCTACCTTAACAAGTTTCTTCTACTGTAGTAAAGGCCTGTTTAAAGCAACCGTTGATATTGATATCATCGGGGTAATATGATAAAAGATTCACCTCTGAGGCTTCATGAGTAGTTTGGTGAATTGATTAATCAAATGCTTACGAACAGGGTTATCAATTCGGGTACACAGCAAGGTAGCGTTCTTTCTCCCCTTCTCTGGAACTTGGTAATTAATGAGCTATTGAAGAAGCAAAAAGCTACAGAGTGATTACCTGTGCAAATGATGTAGGTATAACACCCTTATACTTTAAGGGATCTTTAACAAAGCGCTATCAACATGCTAATGCGATGGGTAGATCGGACTTGACACAGTAAAATAAATGACAGTGGCACTTTTGAGGAAGAAACGATTCCTCACCTTCTCTATAAGTGCCCTGCATAGACGTAAGCTACAATTAGGAGACTACTTCGTGATCCTTGTGATCACAAAATAGTCTCATATGCTTCCTTAGGAGCTCTAAGTAGTTTAACGGGTAATGAAGGAGTTTTCTAGATTCATGTGTTATCACAACAAACCCGCTAATTTCTGACAGCCATCCCGACCTTACCAAACCTTACTAGAATTTGAACAGAACTTTAGTATCAACGCCTGCCCTAAACACCATTTACTCAAGAAACACATGATAGTGAATCTCCTTGCCAAAACCCTGTGTGTATAAAAGTTTGGAATAGTTTGGAGAGGAGTTTTTCCCAAGTTTCACATTACATCACTTATTTTATAAAGTCATGCAACACAACTGGATGCTTGATCAGTTTTCCTAGGATCAACATATATTGCTCTTGACGATGAATGCCTTCATATTGGGCCATGAAGTCAATAAATAGATAGTGAGTCTCGACTTTAAATTCATTGGTCTTTTCCAGCATTTGATCATTTGGTCTGTTCTCGATCTCCCTGTGATGCTTATCAGGGATATGCCTCAATAGTTCTTGCAATACATAGGATCACCTTTTTTGTTTCATCGGACAGGCTTCCTTTCACAGAAACTTGTTCGATGAGTTTATGCAAGCACCCTTTCAACACATTGCTTGAAGAGCTCCTCTGGTTAACCATCAGATCCGGCGGCCTTGTTGGTCTTGAGCTTCTTTATGCCTAAACTTCAATACCTCTTCTATACTGGGTGGTGGTATTGGGTTCGCTTTTTGTTCTATTTCTCACTCTACCTGATATCTATTTTTTAGCAGCTGCTGGAAAAGCTGCTTGAATACATTCATTAATGGCTATATAACTTCTGGCTTTTGTTTCGATCGAGAGAAACTTCAATCGCCTGGAGCTGGGAGGCTGCTCATTTCCTCTTCTTTCTACGCTGGATCTTCTACTTCTAATTGCTGCTCAATATTCCTCTCTCGCTGCTCTTGTTTTCGGCTGCAGCATATTCTCTTCTCACGTGTTTCTTCTGTCATCGTTTTCTGTTGCACGCAGTCATCATCATACAACACGTTCTTTTTCGTTGGTGGTTGATAGTGGTTTTGTCTGCCTCTTTGATGATATCGAGATATTGTGGAGACTGGTTGTTGGTGTCTATGGCTGGTGAACTCTTCTTCTCACTCAAATGCTCACTGGAGGTCCTAGTGACTTTAAAAATGCAAAGGTCAATTTTCTTCATGAGGGTGATTCGAAGTTTCATTTTATTTGACCGTCCAGCTCTTAACCTTACCGTAGGAAGGAAATTACCAGAGTCAACGCTTGCCCCTAAAAAAGTTGATACACACATCTAAGATGTTAGAGGAATGTTTTCCGTTCATCAGCACATGGTCGATTTGGTTTACATATCGACTACTTAGGGAACGTTAGGTTGCTTTGTAGATTCGTAGCCGTGTAAGCCTAGAGCTGCTTATCACCTAATTATGAGTTTCTGAAAAGTCTATTAGTCCGAGGCCGTTATTATTAGTCTCTTCGTGTAAACTGTGTTTTTGTATACCAACTTATCACCCGAAGGTGTTTTCCTCACCAATTCGATTATAGAGGTCCCTAGCTAAATCTTTTCTTCATACCCCAGCCAGGCTTCAATAGTTCTGTTCAGGAGATCAAGAAACTCATTTTAAAAGGGGCTTTCAACTCCATTGTGAGGTAACCAAAGATTCAAAAGACAAAGTTTCGAACATTTCGAAAAGTCAAAGTTTCGCAAGAGAAAATATCGAAGGACAAAGTTTCGAAAAAACATAAATTCTGAACTCCTCGGAACTTCGTTGTTTCTTGACCAATTTAAAGAATTTGACAGAAGTGATACCAGATAAAGAATTTAAATTTAAAAAAATATTTTTGGAACACCCTGTTTTGAATTTTGTTCTTCATTTTTAATTCTGTATCATGTTCCTATCACCTGTGCAAATTCATTTAAATCGGTCAAAGAACGACGAGCTTCCGAGGACTTCTGACTTTTTTTTTAAAACTTTATCTTTCGATACTTTCTCGTGCGAAGCTTTGACTTTTTGAAACTTTAGCAATTTCGTTTTTCGAAACTTTGTCTTTTGAAACTTTATCTTTTCGAAACTTTGTCATTTCGAAACTTTATCTTTCGAAAAATTCGTTTTTCAAAACTCTCTTACTATTTCTGGTAAAAGGTATTCACTATAAAGAATAAGAAAAGTAGACAAAATTAAGGTAATGCTCTCATTGAAAAAAATGTAAAATGTATAATCGATTTTCTGTATATTTCACTGAAATTATCTCAAAAAGAGCCCACAGGGGTCAGCATTAAATTAATATCAAGTAACTTTTTCTAAACATAGATTCTCAATCGCGTAGGTATAGCAATCTTTCACCTTCATCACTCATTCGGCAAAGACCCTTTTTTGAACCTTGAATTTAATAGAAACTATGGCAACCGCTCGGTGTCAAGAACGTACACTATCTTCTTTACCCTCCAGCAATGACATTCAAAAACTGGACATCGTCAGCCATTAATTAACTCACATCAACAGAAGGAAATCCTTACCTACAATCAGGCGAGCAAAACAAAAAAGATGTTTGCTGGTTAAATCTTCCAGACCATTAATTTTCGTCCAGAGAAGCAGTGTAGTTGTGGTCCAGCATCATGGTGTGATTTGAGGGCGTCCAAAAAACACAAACATATTCGATTTTCCTTTTCGTTTTTATTATCCAAAAACAGTTTTGGCCACCAATGCTTAACCCAAGTTATATGGCAGAGACCATAGCTTTTTTTTTTTAAAAAAGTCCTCATGGGGAGGATTCGGGGTTAGACATTCCATTCCGCAGCAGAGCGCACATTCACTCTGCTGCTGCGATAAGAGTTCACCAAAAACCTAATGAACTGATGATTCCTTTTGTTGATGATGAGATTCTTGTTAGTTTTGTGCTTGCTCCTTTTTGATGCCAACAAACAAAGTTTCATCGTATACATACCTACATATACCTAGTTGGGGGTGTGCCCATAAAGAAGATAGCTTGTTCCCTTTTTTTGCATTGCTTTTGAGTCTTTTGACCAAGTAAGTGAAAATCAACAAAAAAAAAATGGAAGACAAATCGAAGCGCAGCATATAGATGAGCATGAAATAGCCAAGAGGGGCATTGCGAGCGATGGTGATTTCCAAAAGGACGCACCAAACCAGGCCAAGATGAGCTATGAAGACCTAAACCAGAATGGGTGGCTATCACTATCGTTTACTCCTCTCCGTGCTCTAATGGCAAAAAGCAGACAATCGAAAAAGATGTTGAAAAAAAAACGGGTGGAAAATAATGAAAACTTGGCAGTGTTCTTTATAGATCTTCCAAGAATATCCTTGTTTTTTTTTATTTTTTTATTTTTTGTTTTTTTTTTTTTGAAACGCGATAAAAATTTGAAATGGTGAGCCCCCTAAGCTGTGTGTATATGGAAGTGAGGTGGATCGGAACTGTCTTCCTTTCCGTTCAATGAAATCGTTAAAATAATATTTTTATTATTTTTCAACTGCATTGTGTGCAAAGATACCTAAACAGTACTGTGCAAAACTTTTAAAAAAAATATCTTTTATAAAATATTCGATCCGTATTCAATAATTTACTTCTGGGACTTACTGATTTTCTATTAGAAAGAGGTTCTTAAAACTTGTAAGCTAATATTTAAAAAAAATTGTGTTTTGTTTATCCCGGGGGTCCCTTACTTACTTTAAGTCGAACAAAGGAGTTGCGTGAGTAAAACACCAGGCTATTGATTTTGTCATTTAAAAAAGGAACTAAGACGTTCATAGGTTTTTATTGTAAAAATCAATTATTGAGTTATTGAAGATGACAAAACCGCTGAGTGCTAATATATTAGAATAAATTAGAGGGTGCAAATTGAAGGGGGGTGAAAAACCACCCTTTCAGTTTTTTGCATATTATTCGAAAACGAAGAAAAAATTCAAAATTTAATAAAATTTACCATCAAAATGGAGTACTAAAGTTTTTTTTTTTTTTTAATTTTTTGAGAAACAGCCGCTCAACTAAGCTGATTTTAAGATTAAAAAGTAAAATATATGGCATTTATGGCTATTTCGAGGAACTTGTAAGATGATATGCTCAAACTGGGTGTATGATTCATTCTTGACCATTAAAGTAAAAAATAATAGAGAAACTTCAATTTTCTTGCAGTTTAAGGGTTGCTATCTTAATTTTTCCACATTTAGAATGAGTGCCAAAATCAACAAACTTGCTCTAACAAACCCGGTTTTTGAACATATGTTAGGTTATTATACCTTCATAGTGTTTGGTTATCGAAACTGCAAGCAAGTATTATTTGGTTTAAGATCTTTGAGCTCGAAAAGCAAGCCGGCCGAAAAACTCGTCTGGCACTATTTTAATATGTTCAGGAAGGTGTAATAAGCTTACATATGTTCAAAAATTGGGATTTTTAGACCAAGTTTTATTTTTATGGCAATTTTATTTAAATTTTGAAGAAAAAAAATAGATGGCAACCCTTAAACTGGGAAAAAATTGAAATTTTTCTATTATTTATTCCTTAAATGGGCAAGAAGGCGTGCACTAAAATCTAAACAATAAATCTATGGTGGGTTATTTTTTTTTGTTTTTATTTTTATTTATATAATAATCTGGGCCCGTAGGCCCACCCACCACTTTTTTTACAAAGAACAAAAACTTTAAAAAAAAAAAACAAGGGGTAAAGAGCTGGAAGGCAGTGCAGGGACTGTGTGGTACGAAGCATGCTGGTCAATGGTTCGTTTCTACCATAATTAGTACGATGAAAATTGACATCAAAGAAAGACAATAATCTAAGACTTCTAGGGTTAATGTGCAAAGAATTTTTTTGGAGAAGCGTAGGACAATCAATATTACCGGCTAAAATTTGATAAATGAATACAATGTCGGCTTATTGGCGACGTTTATCAAGAGGTTGCAGATTAATAAGTTGAAGACAATCTTCATAGGGTGGAAGGTGAAACGAATCAAGCCAGGGAAGCCCGCGAAGTGCAAGTCGAAGGAATCTTCGTTGAATCGCTTCGATATGAAGGGAATGGGTAACATAACAGGCTGACCAAACCTGGCTGGCATATTCAAGAAGGGGGCCTACCGAATGTGAGGTAAAGAGAATTTGTAACGTAGGGGTCTGAAAATTCTTTTGACCAGCGCTTAACGAAAACAAGTGCAGAGCTCTATTAATAGATGTGGTAATGTGAGATCTAAAATAAGTTCTTTATCGTAAAGAATACATTAATCACATAGTGAGTCAACTACTGTGACTGCCTCATTATTAATAAAGTATATTCGAGGAGGGAGAGGTGAGCGTTTACGGGAGTACGTTATAGCTTGACACTTACAAACATTAAGTTCAAGAAAGTTCTTCTGGCACCAGATACGAAGGAAAGGAAATGTATCTATAAATTTTTTTATCATCAGCATAAATAGAAATCATTGATCATTAATGGTCAAAATGAAAATCAGAGGACCGAGATGACTTCCCTGCGGAACGCCAGAGGTTGCAAGGATAGAATTAGATTCAATACTCCAAAAAGGATTGTATACTACCGATTGCTCAGATATGATTGGATCCACGCAATGAAGGAGGGAGGAAAGCCAAGTGCTTTGAGTTTGAAGAGAATGAGGTAATGTAAAATTTCATCAAAGGCTTTGCTGAGGTCATCAACGATGACGTCAACTTCTTTCCCAGCCTCCATGGCGCATGTAGTATCAGAAACAAAATCAACTAGGTTTGTAGTAGTTGATGTACCGGTAAGAAAACCATGGTGATTGGAGGAAAAAATTTATTTACCAGTGGAAAAGCATAGTATCATAGACTATGCTTTCGAAAAGCTTAGGAATACACGACAGCTTAGCTATGGGGCAGTGGTTAGATATTTCTTTTTAAGGGCCTACTTTTAAATCCTAAAATCAGCTTAGTTTAATCGGTCGTTTCTTGGTCGATTTTTATCCAAAATTTTTTCTGAATATGTCATTTTAAAGAAAATAAAATTATCTTTCTTTTATGTGGAGAAATGCCTATACCTTTCTTTACAGATAAAAAAAGTCTTAGACAAATAAGTAAAAAAAAAAAATGTGATTTTTCACTTTTAAAATTAAGATAAGTAAAAAATTTCAAAAAAAAGTTTTAATGATCCATTTCGATGGAAAATTTTATTGTCTACAAAAAAGGTTTTTCAACATTATTTCGAAGTTTTGCTTCGTTTTCAAGTTATATGCACAAAACTGAAAAGAGTGTTTTTGCACCCGCCCCCCTTCCAAAATGCATCCTTTTATTTAATAGCACTGCGTGGTTTTCTCATCTTCAATAACCCAAGACCCAAAAAGGTAGGTAGTTAAAATCTTATGAACCCGTGCGCTCCATGAAATCAGGTCCCAGGATCCTTTAAATATTTTTTTTTTAAATTTATATAACAAAAAATTATAAAATCGACTTAAAGAAATAAGACCTTCCATGAAATATTAGAATTATTCTTAAAAGCAAATAAGCAAATATAATGAGTGAATTATATTGTTTTTTTTTTCCAAACCGCAATTCCAAGGAATAGATTATAGAATTCATATATGGAATAAAAAGAGAAACTCTATTAGTAGGCCTCTGGTGTGTCAGTTGTATAAAATGTCTGTACTGTTGTATATTGGTTATACGAGGCTTTTTAATTTCAATACCTTTTAATTCTGATATTTTTTCAGCTTTTTTAAACAGGCATTGATAATTTTGAGCAGCTTCAGATCTTTATTTCTTAATAAAGTTTAAACATTTCTTCAACATGAATTAGTACTTTAAAGAGCGCAAGGCCTTCAGCCTGAATAGCTTGTGTTATTGGTTCTGAAATGGGACAATATTTTGCAATGATACACAAAATGAAGTCTGAATTTGGTGCTGATAAAAATATAAGTTGTTAGTTGCCTGCCTTGAAACTTTATTTTCCTCTCTGGAAAATGTTTCTAAAGCAGCGTCCACACTACGTCGATCAACATACTAGTGTGTACGTCTCACAATCAGTATTGACGTGTTGGCTGTAATTTTTGTTAAACTATTTTATATTTGCATTTTAATAATTTGTGGAGGTTGTTTTGCATCAAGAGTCAAGACAAATGCAGTGACCAATAAAAATAAATGGACAACTGGCAATTGTGTAGATAAACACGCTTATATATAAAAATTATTGTTCTGTTAAACAACTTTGTTGATTGCTATCTATTTGAATCGGGTTGTGTTCGGACCAACAAATGTTGATTTACATTGTCGATCCGTTGATGAACAATGTTGATCTATAAACATTTCAACATAATGTGGATGCGGCTTAATGCTGCCATAATCGATGTAAAATTTTCAGAAAATATTCTTATTGATTTATCTTACGAAAACTACCTAAACAAACAGAAATTGCAGACCTTATAGGTATCTTCTCATAGGGTTTCTCTCAAAAATTGTATTATTGTAGCACAATGACAAAATAGAGCTTTCGAATAAGTGTTTTGTATAAGTTTTGCATCACTTTCACGTCCTGTCATTGGAGAACAACCGGCACAACATTAAATCAAGTCCGGAGTCTTCTAAAAACTTAAGTATTGCCCTGGAGATTGACAAAGCATTCATTTAGCTAAGAGGCTAAGACCCAAGAAACTTCTCACAAATTTCAGCATTTCCCTCTGTTGCTTTTTTTTCAAATCGAACTTCTATTGGAAGCTTTTCTTGTCCTAAAATTTCTGACGTTTCATCCGCAACGACTGAAAAGACATTGGCTTAATTGGCTAAATGCATAAAAAAAGTAAGAGCTTTTTGTGGATATTCTAGGCAGGGAGGGAGCAAATCTCCCACTGAATTGGCGGAACAAATAAGTATTCAGAAGCCAGAAAATGTGTACGTTAACGTCGAATGTGTTTGCAAGCAAAATTGATGGGCACCGTTTCGTTAACAATCAAACCGAGGCAATAAAAAAATGAACATGAAACCAAGTAAAAGGCCAAAAACTTGGTAGTTTTTAAAATATTCGATGAAGTAAATTTTGCTTGATTTGTGGATGAATAGTACGGAAGTTCCTAAAACTCATCCATGATAGTGAAAAAAATCTTCACGTATACAGTAGACGCTTGATTTAGTGAATCTCAAAATGGTTAATTATCCACATACATATAACACTCAATACTCCGAGTGTTACATGTCTTAGATTGGTGTCATCTAACTGATGAGCCCACCCCCATGCCAAGGCGAAAAGCTTTCATTGGAGAAAAGGCCACAACTACCTATATTATGGAAATCGAATATATTCATCAAGAGAACTTTGGACCCAAATAGTGAAATGGAAATATTATCCGAGAAATTATAACAAATTCTTTGAACAAAAAGTTTTAAGAGTTCAATTGGAAATTTGGGGTTAGTTTCCGTGTATTACCAAAAATATTGAAAAGTGGCCAGCGTGAACTTTCTCTCAGAAACTCATGGGTGAATTAAGTAGTTTTTTTTTTAGTTTTGAGCATATGCTTATGGGCCAAACAAACATATTCAATAATAAAAATTCTTGCACAAAACGGTTACTTTTTAAAAAGTCTGTTTAGCCCAATTGTAGTTTTTTTTTGTATCGAAGGAAGAGAAATAAAAAGCATGACTTTGTTGCAAACCTACCTACTTGTAGCTGACTTAAGCTTTATATGTCTGCTTTACTATCACTATTATTATTATTTTGATTAAATATACAATAACTACATAATGAATGTACATAACAACATACATAAAGTTCGAAATATATAGGTGTGTCTATCTATTGGGCCACCAGAATAAATCACAGATCAAAAATGATTTTTCTTAGAATTGGGCACTTATAGGACCCTGCTTCACAATTTATGTACCTATCAGATGAATAATCAGAACCTTATTCACATTGTGAAACCAGGCCCTAGGTCAAATAAAAAGTTTGATCGATTTTAGAAAAAACATTTAATGAGCAAGCCTAAAAAGCAAACAAAGGGTTCTGTGGTAAAATTGTTGCAAAGATTGTTGAGGCTGTTTCCGAAAATAAAAACAATTTATAAAAAAGGCATGACACTAGGTGGATATTACTAAAATCACGTTGTTAACCCTTACCCACGACAAAAAAAAAAAAAACAAAATATGTATCCAAGTAGTTGGAGTCATTTTTGATAAACCAAGCATTACTGAAATACGATTGGCAGTAGGGCTGGCCACGATACCAGAAAAGTCTCGGTATCAATTGGTATCGGTATCGGGAAACGAAACGATACCGAGACGATACCAAACGAAACAGCATTTTTTTCGGTAGTATCGTTTGGTATCGGAAAAAAATTTGAATATTATTAATAATTTATTGCAAACAATTAATTTTTGTAATTGGTTTCTCGGAAAAGGCTTTTATGATTTAGATGACATTTTCGGAGCTTTTTTTGGCAGGGAGAAGGTTTAGGCATTAAATTTGATTAAAATGCTCACTGCCACGCCCATCTTAGTTATGCTGAAGCACACAATTTGTATGAACTTTTTCAGACTTGGTTCTCATTAGTGATGACCCTGCGTAAAATGTTTTTGTCAAATTCCTAATTAGAACTTTACTTAGACATTATGAACTAAGCGTTTAAGAAACTGTTAAGTCAACATAATAAACTTCAGTTAAAAAATCGTCTTTTGTAATAAGAATTTTTGTCTTAAATCTTAGAAATACCAAGCGACTTCAACTATTAGATCAAGAATATGTAACCAAGTCGTGGATTTTATTCCAGTTTGGGACTCAGACTAGACTGTAACCAGACGTTACCGATACCGAGACTTTGTAATACGAGACCTAACGAGACTGAGTTATACGAGACCGAGACCGATGCCGAGACGATACAGAATTTTTTCGATTTTGACGATACCAAGACGATACCAAGAAAAGTATCGTTTGATTTGGTATCGTGGCCAGCCCTAATTGGCAGTTGGTGGTAATAACTATACTACCTTTTCACTTGGGAACTTAGTCCACTTAGGGACCAACTTCTCATTAAATGGGAACTAAATCTTCATTAAAGATGTGGACTTAGTTCTCATACTTACTTACTTAACTACTCATCAGGTTTTCGATCCCTAGAAGGTCTCTGTCTGAGATATTGTGGTCTTTTATCACTTGGGGTCTCTCAGATGCTTCCTCCAGTTATTGAAACGAAGCGCTCTTGCGTCGAACGTAGGGGATGGGATTCGAAAATTTTCTTGGCTGGAAAGTTGATGTCCATTCTCTCAATTTGACCGAGTCAGTATAGTCGACGTGTTTTAGCTCTTTTGACTACATCCACATCTTGGTACAGCTCGTACAGTTCACGATTGAATCTTCTCTTCCATTCTCCCTCTTCGCATGTAGAACCAAATATCCATCGGAGAATTTTTCTCTCTAAATTGCCCAGTATCAATTCGCCTTTTTGTCTATCGCCAGCACTCGGCACCGTAGAGTAGAACTGAAAAAATAAGCGTTTTGTATAGCGTGCACTTTGTCTTTCGGGAGAGAAGTTATGAAACCCTTTGTTTAGCCAAAGCGAAGTAGCAGCGGTTTGCTAGGGTAATTCTTCGTTGGATATCCACCAAGATGTCGCTCGTGGGATTGATGTTTGTTCCGATTTAAGTGAACTCCTTGACTACCTTGAAATTACTACTGCCAACAGTGACGTTTTGTCCTAGACGATGAACGATGGACAGATGAAGTGTTGTTTGTTGATAGCATATACTGTGTTTTGTCCTCATTCATTTCAAGACCAACGCGTGTTGCACCAATGATGTCGATGTCGTTGAAGAGAGTGCCTTCCAGATTTGCACCACTCATGCGCACTATCTGCTCCAGGACTAGTTTGATGAAGTCACATGATAGAGCATCTCCTTGACTGAACTTTGTACACGTCTGAAATACCTCGGATGAGCTGCTACCTATTTGCACGTTGCACCACATATTTTGTTACGTCATGTGACATAGTTGAAACAATTTGTTTGGGATCCCGAGTTCCGATATTGTCAAGCTCTTGGCGACTTTATGCTAACATATGCGGATCTCGACTCGAAATTCATTCATGAAGATTTGGTGTATCGTTGATCTGTCTGGCCTAAGGCCACACTGGTACGTGCTGATCACTGTGTTGCAGAAAGGTTTAAGATGCTCACATTGTACGTTGGACAGGATCTTGAAGGCAACATTAAGCAGGGATATGCCTTAAAAGATTTTGCGGGGCATAGGATCACCTTTTTTGTAGATTAGGCATATGGAGCTATTTGACCCGTCTTCGGGCATACTTGCCTTCTCCCACACTTGGTTGATGAGCTGGTGCATGCATTCTAAGAGGACTTCTTCTCCATACTTGAAGTGTTCCGCAGCTAAGCAATCCGGTGGATTTGTTGTTCTCTAGCCTGTGGATGGCATTCTTAGCCTCTTCAATATACTGGGCTCTGGGACTGGGTCTTCGTTTACTGATCTCATGCTTCTTAGTCCTACTGTCGCTTCTTCTACATAATGCCCATTAAGTAATTGCTGAAAATGCTGCTTAAGCAACTTGGTTCTCATAGAAAGTAGGAATTAAATTCCTCAAAATGCGAGTCGTTTTACTTCCTTTTGAATGTGTATTTAATTCTCACTTCTCAATTAAAAATATCAAAACATTTACCCGTGTTCGAATCTTAAGACTTAGCCATTATGAGTTAGAAATTACTGGTTTTTTGAGATCTTATTTACACTTGCCTATTGCCTTACACAAATACAGTTCTAGCATTCATCCAGCTTAACGGCGAATAAACAGTGAGGTATGCAACCCCTGTTGATGGGCACAATGTAGGATTTGGGACAAGTGCGGGGCAGAGTGTTTGCAAAACTTAAATTAAATATATATATTAAATTTAAAGAATATCTAACAATAATTATTTTAACTGGATGTTTAAATAGAAAAGTATTTTTAAGCAGAGTATGGATCATACTTTAAGGGCTAGTTTTTCAATGCAAGATCATCATAGTCCCGGGGTAAAACCTGCGTTAACACAAGAAAACCTGTTTTTCAGTTTAAGTTAACAACTCCGAGTTAACTCAACAACTTGAGTGAGTTAATTTAGGGACCAAATTGAGGGCCTTTTCAGTAGTGACGCCATCTCGATTTTGGTTATGAAAGTTATTGTCAGTGCAATTCTGTTGTGGTGCCATATCTTTTCCGATGCGTGATAGGCGTAGAAAGGTGATATCCGTAGTGTCGCACATAGATGGCTCTAGATCTCTGACTATGAAAGGTAAAGTTAATCTTCAACTGAAAAACTGTTTCTGAGTTAACTGGGGGTTAATTTATTTTTAGGACTAGCTAACTCTTATTTAACTCATAGTTAACCCTGAATTGAAAAACTGGCCCTTAATGTTGGCTTAAATGCCAAATCCTAAAAGCAATAACACCCACGGTTCTCGTTTCCTTTTTGTCGTGGGTTTTATTGTCATTTCAAAATGGAAAATAAAACCGTGGGTAATATTTCATTTTATTTTTGGAAATAAGGCCCCCAGGCTATATAACCGCGGGTCTTATAGCAATGCATCGTGTTTTCATTATGAAAATCAGTTTCTAAGACTTTGAAAATAATCAATGCAAATTCGAGCGATTTTGAATTTGTGAGATTTTTATCGTTGAAAGTTAATTCCCTTTTTATAAACTTCAGAATATGTAGGTACTTAGTTCTTATAAAGGAGGGGGCCTGCTTTCTCACCTTGCCAGAGCACTAAGTCCACTTCGCTGATGTGGATTTAGCTTCCATTAGGTGCTTGAGAATTAAGTCCCTTGGTGGACTAAGTTCCTCGGGAATTAGTTCCATACACCGTTCAAACAACTTATTCTTGCCGATATCAAACTATACCTATGTATGTATACTGAGGCCTATTTGCTGATACAAAACTCAAATATTTAAGTAACGGGTGATTTTTTAAGTGGTTTAGAACTTTAAAAAAAAAAAACACAAAAAATTCAAAAAAATGAATGAAATATTTATTCGAATCGATAGTTTGAACCTTGCAATTTAATGTTTAAAGATAATTTCATGCAAATGTTGACCGCGGCTGCGTCTCAGGTAGCCCATCCGCTGAGTCCAATTTTGGCATACTCTTTCACACATATCGGCCGGTATCTCACGAATGAATGCATGGATGTTGGCTTCCAGTGCGTCAATCGAAGCGGGCTTGTCCCTATAGACATTAGCCTTGACATACCCCCACAAAAAATAATCTAATGGTGTCAAATCGCACGATCTAGGCGGCCAATTGACCGGCCCGAAACGTGAAATTTACTGTTCACCAAACTCGCCTCGCAATTGCGCCATTGTTTCGCGGGCTGTGTGGCATGTGGCACCGTCTTGTTGAAACCACATATCATGCAAGTCAAGAACTTCCATTTCGGGCAAAAAAAAGTTTGTTATCATCGCTCGGTAGCGTTCACCATTGACAGTAACGCTGCGATTCGCATCATCTTTGAAGAAATATGGCCCAATAATGCCGCCGGCCCATAAACCGCACCAAACAGTGGCTTTTTCGGGATGCATTGGTAGCTGTTGCAATGCTTCTGGCTGATCTTCACTCCAAATGCGGCAATTATGCTTATTTACGTACCCATTCAACCAAAAATGAGCCTCATCGCTGAACAACAAGCAGCGCGCGATGAACATTTCGAACCGAGCACGAATTTTGATAGTAAAATTCAATAATTTGCAAGCGTTGTTCATTTGTAAGACGATCCATGGTTAAATTGCAAACCAAACTGAAGCTGTTTGACAGTGACACAAGGTACTAAACATACGTCAGCTGTCAAAACCAGTGTTGCCAAAACCAAACCAGCTAAAAAATCACCCGTTAGAACATAAGCATTTAGGTTGAAAATAAATATTTAAGTTTCGTATGAGCAAACGCCTCTGAGAGCTTTGGTTAATATCGGTTCTTAAAATATGTTATCGTCTTGGTCTTCTTGGTATTGTTTTAGTTTCCGATACCGATATCGATATCGATATCAAACGAAACTGACACTTTTTGGCATCATGGCCAGCCCTTGGCAGGAAACCTCTTTGTTTCGTCTCGATATGACACCTTAAAGATCCTCAGATTCCAATTTATCCACAGCACTGTATTAACCAAGACCTTAACTGAAAGTGGAGTGATGACGTCGAAAGTGCTTCATCTATAGGTTAGAGAATCGGGTGTGGGCGTTTTTTTTTCTCTCAACCCTCGGGGGTAGCCTGGCTTGGTGCATTGTGTGGAATTCAAGTGTAAAACGTTTGCGATTACAAATAAATTATCTCTAATGGTATTTTTTTTCATCTAAAGTGTCCTATTTCTATATATCCAACCAACCATTGCTAGTGGTGTATGTGTGGTCGCACCAGTTTAGAGAATCGACAAGAAAAGTGCTCTAAGGACTCCGTGACACTGAAAAACGGAAATAATGGCCAGCAAGAGAGTGCCGAAGCAGCCATGGCCACCAGAGCTACCACATCAGCCTCATAGCCAGCAAGAGCTCAATGTGAGAGGAGAAATTAAAGAAAATTTAATGTTTATGTCCCCAAATGGCACTTCTTGCAGTTACCGTTTTTATCTCCCTCTGGAAAATAAGATATTGCTGACGGTTGTCTTAAGAGCACAATTTTATTTGAATAAAGTTTTTACAAAAAGATTTGTTGGAAATTCAAAAATGTGCTGGGGATGAGTATTTTTTATTGTTTTGTTGGTGCGATGGCGGGGGGGGGGTGGTGGTGGTGTATAATGCAATCTTAATGATGGGGTGGTACTTCTTTTGTCATATTGTGTCAAAAGAAGTAGATTAACTTTGATTTCTTTATTATTATTTCTTAGCGTCCAAATTCGAAATGATTATACTGAAAGTTTTGACTTAAGGGAATTAGCTAAGATAGCGAAATTATGATTTTTGAAATTTGTTTTTTTTTTTTAAGAAGGAAAATGAAAAAGAAAATAATTAAAAATGTATTTCAGTAAAATTTCTTGCTTCTATAAAAACGCTATTTTATTATTTAATGAGGATTAGTAAAACTTTCATAAATGTCAATGGGGATATTAGTTTTAATACTGAAATTATGTTCAATACCAAGGGGATGCTTCAACGGACGATCTTCTATAAGAATATTAGAAAAGACAAACCGCAATACACAATACAATAAACAATACCAGAAAATTCTTGGTCTCGTTTTGTATTGGTATCGAAAGCTTATCCGCTATATCGTTTCGATACTGAAGCGATACCAGCTCCAAAGCATTCGAAAAAATACCCACAGCCCATACCGTATTTCTGTACCGAATTTGCCGACACTCTCGGTGGTGCAGTTTAATTGGAGTTTTATAAATGTATACAAAAATTCTGCGTTGAATTTGTTTGTGTTTTGTTAAGAGTACCTCTTGGAGAGTTAAAACTCCACAAAAGTTATTGTCCAAGCTTTTTTTAGCAAATAATAGTTTTTAAAATTTATCTCGCCTCTTGTTCGTTTGAGCAAAAAATTACTCAAATAGTTTTTTGTGGAACACATTATTTCCTACATTTCTGTACATTTAAATTATTTTATGTGTACCTACGAAAAAATTTCAAAAAATTTAATAAACAACTACAAAGTTACCAATACCGCTAATGATTCCATTTGTGAAGTTAAGAAATCTTGTAGAGGGATAGGTTCAATGTCAGTATTTTTGCAGTCTAAAGTAGACATGAAAAAAAAAGTGCCAGCTGAGTTTTTCGGTCGAAAGTGCTTGCTATTCGCGCTCAAATTTTGTAAATCAAGTATCGGGTTTTTCAATAAGAGCGCTACAAAAGTTTTTTTTAAATAAAACAAAAAGGGTTTTGGATATCAATGACATTCTTTATTGCTGTGAAAGTACGTTCAATGCCATTATGTATGGAACTCGATTTCTTTTGCATGGCCACAACAGGCACACTTGCAGAAGTCCAGACGCTGAACCCAATTTTCGACGATTTTCAATCATAAATCGTCCGATACTGCTGCAATTTCACGTTCGATATTCGTATGAAGTTCATCAATCGTCGCTGGCTTGTAGACATAGACCAAAGACTTGATGTAGCCCCACAGGAAATAGTCTAACGGCGTCAAATCGCACGACGAGGTGGCCAAGCGACTGGACCATTTCGTAAGATAACACGTTCTCCAAACTTAGTTTCCCATAAATTGATTGTGACATTCGCTGTGAGGCTTGTGGCACCATCCTATTGGAACCACATGTCCTCCAAGTCCATATCATCTAATTGGGGCGAAAAATAATCGGTTATCATTGAAAGGTAGCGATCCCCATTCACACTAACGTGCCGGTCTTGATCATCACGGAAGAAGTACGGCCCAATGACGCCGCCGGCTCAGAAACCACACCAAACCGTAATTTTTTCAGGATGCAATGATGACTCGTGGAGTACGTGTGGATCGCTGCCTGACCAATAACCGCATATTTTGTTTATTGACGAAGCCATTCAGCCAGAAATGAGCCTCATCGCTGAAGATGATTTTTCGATGAAAATCCGAATCATTTTCAAGTTGTTGCTCAGCCCAATTCACGAACATACGACGCTTCTGGTTGTCAAGTGGCTTCAGTTCTTGCGTCAATTTAATCTTGTAAGGATGTAGGCCAAGATCTTTTTGCAAAATTCGCCACAACGACGTCACAGGGATGTCCAACGCTTGAGAACGACGTGTTAGAGACAGATTTGGGCTTTCTGCAACTGAAGCCTCAGCGGCAGCAATATTCTCGATACTACGGGCACTTCTCTGTCTCACTGGCACGGGATCATTTTGTACTGTGCCTGTGGATTCACATTTTTCCATTAGACGCTCAATTGTTGATCTGCTAGGACGATTATCACGACCATAAATTGGCTCTTAACGTTGAGGCCACTGACTCCGAATTTCGGTACTTAATTTTAATAATATCGACTCGTTGTTTTGTCGTATATCTTTCCATCATGAAATGGCAAACTTTACTGAAGAGAAATGTCAAAAGAGCGGCAAGAAATATGGCGTCGTTTGCTGTCCCTGTCGCTCTACTTTTGTAGCGTCCTTATTGTTGAAAACCCCTTTATTATACAAAATTCCAGTTTCGACAACTGAACTCATCTTGAACTATTTTTTCAAGTCCAAAAAGGTATAATTTGCTTACTTGTGTTCAAAAACCGAGTTTGGAAGAGCAAGTTTGTTGATGTTGGCAATTATTTTAAGTTTTGAAAAAAAACTCACCATCGATGTTTTTGATTATCGAAAAGATTGCTGCTTTCAGTAAAATTCATCCTACTTCGTTTTTTTTGTCCTTCTTTTTTCCATTTATGTGTTAGTGCTGATAAAGCAATTTGGTAAGCAGTTGTTGGTTGGTATTCCCCACACTTTTTTCATACTACACTAGTCACGGAAATTAAAAGAGCAAATTTTTTTTTCCATTTTTCGTTAGTGTTTTTTGAAAAGCTGTATCTTTGTGATGAGTGGTCGTATTTTGTTGAAACACAAAGCATTATATAGCTTTATGTTTTTCGTCTCGATATTTGTTTAAAAATGATTTTTTTATAGTACCGTTATTTTGTAAAATGTACTTTTTATTTCATTTCAAGTCAAAAAAAAAAAAGATCAAACCAATGCAAAACTGTGAAAAAAGTAGAGGAAATTGTTGTTTTTCAATTAATTTTGATGATGATTACGTAACGTACAGGAACAACACAATTTGTCTCTTTAATTGATTTATAAGACTTTGAAAGTTTGGTGAATAAAAACGGTTCGGTGAATCAATTTGAAAATTTACAGAAATATTGATGCTGTAAAAGTCTATAAATCTGCAGTCCTCAGATCAAAATTTGAAAAGTAACAAGAGATTAACCGAAAGACAACAAAAAGTCATTTCTTAGTACTTTTTTAAAACTAACGGTGAAGAGTAAAAAAAAAATTATTTCTACAAAATTTTAAAAAATTATGTAAGAAACTTACTCAAATTTCCAAAACTGTCCCTGAATTTTGTATGACGTCATTAAAAGTCAGATAAGCCATGCAAAAGAGAATTGTTCGACCACAAAAAAATTTTATTGAAGATGAATTAACAGGTTATCTGACCATTTCATTTGATCAAAAAAAAAAAAATTATCTTTGAAAATGTAGACCTTCACCTGTTTGGTATCAGTTCTCACAATAACGCAATGACGGTACTGTAAAAAATTATTTATAATAATGCTTTTTGTTTCAACAAAATACGACCACTCATCACAAATATACAGCTTTTCAAAAATCACTAATAAAAATTGAAAAAAAAAACATTGTGTTCCCTTAATTTTCGTGACTAGTGTATTATAAACCAATTTAGATTTGCAATATTAACATTGGTGCAATTTTTGAACTAAATTTAGCTCGAGGTTTTGATCAGACTTGTAATAATGGATAAATTTTATTTTTCTCAAAAATTTGTTGACAACTTTTCTAAAAAAAATCAATAAGTTACTTATAGTGTGAAGGCGAAAAATCGTTTTTTAAAAAAATTCTTGTTAACGGTATTTTTCAAAGAAATTTTTAATTTTTTATTTCCTTGGAATCGGCGTGACTGATTTAAAAATAATTTTTATGCAGATGCTCTCAAAAAATACATAATTTTCGAATAAAGTATTTTTGGGACATTGAATATTTCTAAAGCATAACCATGTAAATTTTCTTAAACTTGGTTCGGGTTTCCAATAATTTTTAGTATATCTAAAAAAAATAATACGTTTATGCAAAAATAACGGTACCTTCTAAACAGATGTTAAAAAACTGTTGAGGAAAATATCATTTTTCTCATAAAAAAAACTCCTACGATTGTACGAGTAAATTTATTTTTGTGGTTTAAAATGAGTACGGTCTTAAATTAAAGGAATAACTATTAACAGCCTGCATGCCGTTAAGAAAAAACTTCATCATGCTTTTTATAAATACATATTTTATTTTTTTTCGGTTTGTTATGGTTACTACTAAAAAATTTGTTTATTTTTTTTTTTGCAATTTAAATCTATTCTAATTGATTTATTAAACAAAAATTCCGAGTGCAAATTTTTTTTCCTCGTGACCTTTTCTCTGCGCCCTTTTTAAAATTCCTCAGTAGCAACACTATGGCGACGAGACCGAGTTAAGCTAATTCACGTTATACTTCCGATATCGATTAAGTCTCGGTATGATTCAATATTCTAACACAAGAAACAGTGAGTATATTCGCATCGTCGATACCTAACACAATTTCGATCTTTTCATTGTTTCTTATGCACAAATATTTTATCGTAGCTTATCGGTATTGGCATAATAGTGTGGATCTTACCTTAGACCGAGACCGACACTGATACCTAGACGATACCGATATCTTTTTTTATTTTAACGATACAGAGACAATTCTTACAAAAGTGTCGTGTATTTTACTATCGTGGACTGCCCTAGTGTACTTTGAGGGATCGAATATTGACGCAGGTGGGGAGTGATTTTTGAACAAAAATATAAATAATTGAATGATCATTTTCTTACTGAATGTTATCATTATTAATTTAATATTTATTCACCTAATCCACACATAAAACAAAAAATTAACCTCATCTACTTGTTTACCATTTATTTCGTAGGCATTTCTTCCGGTTTTATAAATAATTGTGAATCATTAAAATTTTCTTCAATTAAGGAAAACCCTTATTCAGCTTTAACTGATTGATTTATGAACTTCAGTTATGGTCAAATCCCAAAGCGTACATTCAACCTATTTACTCGGTGCCCAACCTAAAGCGTATATTGAACCTATTTATTCTCAGCAAATAAACTAGGAACAATATTTTATCTATCTAAAGAACATACTTACCTTTGATGATATGCAAGTACTGTTATAGATAAGATATAGCAATAGAAAGAAATAAACACAATTAGATTTATTCCAATAATTAATAGATTAACACAAAGACACAATCGATTAACAGTACTTAACGACCTTGCTCTATGCCTAATGATACCATCAACTTCTAAGGATACAATCATTTGGAATTTAATCCTGACGAGGAGAGTTCACACTCCTCCACTCCACTGGGGATTGGGCAATATTTTAATTGAACTCAACTACACAACCATCAGAGAGTAGTGAAATCCTTAGATCGACATCGCATTGCAAAAGTGCGAGGAGAAGGAACGAAAAATAGAGAAAATCAAATAACAGCAATAGCAACAGACGAAAAAATGGTCGAACATCCTGATAAAACAAATCCAATATGGAGTCGATTGGGGAATCAGGTAGTAGTTATCTGTATACGAAGGTATAAACCGTTTATTGCTATATCCTCAATATATTTTATGGGATCAAAAGATTAACGCCATAGATAGAAACATTCCTATCCATGCCCTGTTATACAGGGGTAGGTCTAGGTGTATATACTCGTACATTGGGATGATATTATGTTCGACAGGGTAATTGTCAGAAAGTAAAGCCTGCTACCTTTTCACAAAATTTATCTAGGGCTTGTTAATTTGATGGATGACGCTTCATTGCCCGCAAGCCAACCTAGAATTCACTCTGGGAACCCTTGAAACAGCAAACGTATTATCCTTTCTCTCTCTCTCTCTCTCTTTCAGATGATAATGGTTTATTTATTAAATTTAAATCGCTTCAGGAAATCAATCGAAAGGTTGGAAGTGTGTAACGATGACGGTGGACGATGGACGATGCGAACCTTTCCGTCTGCATGTTGTTGTTATAAATAAGCTGGCAACTATTAATTTTGTTTATTCAAATTTATAATATTTACGGACATAAATTCGTAAAACAGCAAAGATTTTTGGATAAGGCCTCTAGATATAATAAATATCCTTTCGAATGTATATATAGCATTTTTGAAGTGACTATACTCCCTCTAGAGCTAACTCATGATTAATGAATTGCTCTTGTTTAAAGCTTTGGAAGTATTAATTCTGATAGGTACTCACTTCCACATTGAAAGTTAATTTGAATAAAAGATAATCAGAAATATGTCAGAAGCTGTTTCTTGATGACCTTATAGCTTTTGTGAGGGAACATACTGTTTCTGTTTCGTCGTTGTTGGTGAAAATATTGGCGTCCAGGGTTTCCATCACACTGAGGTATTTCGGCTCATTCTCATTAGCTGATTGGGGTGATTGATGGTGTTCTGCACTAGCTTCTTTGCCGAATTAAGCAGGTATTTGTCCAGTGGTATTATCCTTGCTTTTCTGTACAGATCCTCATTCCTGTAATGTTTTCTTCGCTGCCAATCGAAGTGGAGTCCGGGGCAGATTCTTAACATCTTCCTCTCGAATATTTGGAGTTCCTTAATCGCTGTTTTTGTGATCGTGAACCAGACCGGGAAAGAGTAGGTGATGACTGGCCGCAAAAGTTGCTTGTACATAAGTATCTTCGTCTGTTGGCTTAGTCCTGATCTTCTCAGATCACTTTTCTGAGTACACTTTTTGAGTGCGGGTTGAACCTTATCAACTCGTTGAAGTTGATCCCCTGGTATTTGACGTCCCTTTTGGCAGCAATAGTAGAACCATCTGGAAGCTTCAGAACTACGCTTCTACAAGTGGCTGCTGGGCGACTTCTGCCGTCACGGGGTCTCCTGAAGCAGATAAGCTCCGATTTTGCGGAGTTAATTTTGATGCCCCACTTCTTGTAGAAATTGAACAGTCTGTTGATGTGGACTGCGGCTTGCGGTGACATTGAAGTTGCGTATGTAAGCGTGTCATCTGCAAACAGAAGGTTTTCACAGCCAGTTGGGATGGGTTGGTCTGATGTCATTAGGCTGTAGAGGAAGGGTCCCGGCTTTGATGTTCTTCACAGTTGATGAGCAGTTTCCCAATTGCACAAAGAAATTCCTGGAAGAAAGAAAAGAAAAGAGAATTTTTATTAGTGGCGGGGGTAAATGTAGCAGATGTAGTTTGTGTATAAGGGCATCTATCCAGACGCTATCGAACGCTTTCTCGAATTCCAGAAAACATCCAACGGTGACACGATGACTGTTGAGGGCTATAGTGATGTCATGCTGGAACTTCTGGGGTGGATGTTGTGTTGAGTGCTTCTCTCTAAAGCCAAACTGCATGTCAGGAATTAGGTTGTGTTCGCTGCAAAACTTCGTCAGTTTCCTTAGTATCAGCTCTTCCAACAACTTGTTTAAGTTGCTGAGGAGGGATATTGGCCTGAAGTTGGAGATCATGTTCCTGACACATTTCTTCGGGATCGCTACGATCTTCGCTGCTTTCCATTTTTGAGGGAAGTAGTTGTTGTTGACACAGTTTTTCAGTAAGAAGGATCAAAACTATCTCAGGCATCTTCTTTATGATGAAGTTGGATATTCCATCTGGTCCTGTTGACTTCTTCTGCCTGCAGTTGCTGATTTTTTCCACTATTTCTTGGTGGGTGCTCAGGTTTGGGCTGTCAACTGGGTCACTCGCTGGATTGGTATCGCTGAATATTGCTCTGTCCATATTAGGTGCCAGTCTTAGTTGGATGGAATCCTTCACTTCATCCAAGAAGACTGGGTCTGTGGATGGGTTGGGAGTGAAGTTTCTTTCGAAATATTCAGCAAATGCCTCAGCTTTGTCCACTGTCCTTGTGATTTCTCCATTGTTGGTGATAATGGTTTCAGGCATCGGTGGTGTTTTCCCAATAATTTTGTTGATGTTCTTGAAAGCTCAAAGTTCCAGGTTTAATTACTTTCAGTCTCTTGATGAATTGGTTATTGTTATGGTGTTGGATAGAGTTCCGAAACATAATATTGACACAATTTAGTTCGCTTCATACTATCTGTTAGTTGCTATTTCTTGCGTTCAGTTCGCGCTGATGGATCCTCTGAAGACGTTTCCTTAATTGTTGTCGATGAATGCAGAGATTCTGGATAGTGCTCAGGAAGGTGCTTATATCTGTTTTTTGATGTCTTGGGCTGTTTTTGGATATCTAGCGCACTAGAAACAGCTGTTTCCAAACAGTTAATGGCTGCGTCAATTTATGTGCTCTGCAGGTTCCTGTTTTGTGGTGGCAGTGTTATGGTGGCTTCTATGTCTCGTTGAAATTTATCCACATCCAGTCACCTATAGTTGATGATGTGCTCAGTTAGTTCTGTTGTAAGGAAGATGGGTTGTTGGAGTTTGATGTTTAGCTGCACTGCAAGAACAGGTGTAGTGTCTGAGTTCTGGAAGAATACAAGAAAAATTAGAGGTAGAAATAAAAAAATCAAGTGTCTATGGTGTTCTGGGAACGGTTGATTTTTGTTGTAAAACAACTACTAAGGAGTCAGTCAACAATTGCCTTGCCCTCGGGTGAGATCGTTGTATCCAGCCACAGTTAATGCCTTTCGTTGAAATCACCGCCGATGAGTCCATATGTGCTTCTTTTGAGGACAGTGTTGAAAATTTTTAGGTCATTGTGAATATTTCTCATGCTGGATTTAAACTTGAAATAAACACTGATGATGGTGAGGGTTTCATCTCTTCCTAGTTCAATGGTGTACGGCAATGGCTTCGTTGGTTGTGAGACCTGTGATGATGGTTTTGGTGGTGTTGGAGGAAATCTTCTTCTTTACGTAGATTGCCGTCCCTCTACGGCTCTCATCCGGAAGGTTTTGAAGCCGGTCATGTCCATGTTGTTGCGTTGGTCTCATGAGAGCGATGTCCGGGTTGTTGTTCTTCATCCATAAGCTGAATGTTGTCCTCTTCGCTAGGCTGTACAATGAATTTACAGTATACGTCAGGAGGCGGAGCTTCTTTAATTGCATACTTGGAACAGGAAGGCGGCCAGTGCCACGGACTTCTGGCCTTCGCTAAGCTGAGCATAGTTTGGTGGAACCGCACTCCAAGCTTTTTGCATGACTGTCAGTAGGTCGGATCCAAAAATCCTTTGGACCTCGGTGTTCAGATTTGTTGGTGGGGCTGACGTGAGTTTGGTTGGTCCACTCCTCGGTACTGTTGTTAGGGGTATGATCACTTTAGCTGGAGTCGTTTTCTTTAGTTACTGTTGGTTCCTGGAGTCTGCTGTTTTTTGTGACGGTCCACCTCTCACCATTGGTCAAAGCTGACTACCGGGTGGGTAACCACGCATGCTGACTTTGCGAGAAATTCCTGCTGCGCCTTTTTTCTGCTGTCAGTCTGTTCCTTTCAGTAAGTCATGCCTTGAGGGTTGGGCAACCCTTGAAGCTGTCTGGGTATAAAAAGAGTATGTTTCCGAAAAGAAGCAACTCTCAACATCTTTAATCTGAAACCTAGCAACGCTTTCGAGGACACATTTGAGTATTGCTGGCTTTTTATATATGTATGTTCGCTCTTACTCCATAGATTTGTGTAAGGGCAGCCTATTTGTATTGTTCGCTATTTTGAAAAAATGTGTTGAAAACCATAAATGCCATTTTCTCGACTCCTATTGGACTTAGAGATAAAATTTTTATTTCATTTTGTAGGTTAAAATATCTTTTAAAACTCTTGGTAAAAATTATTTTTGGTATCTCTTTCCAGTGAAAAGTTACTGTCGAAAAACTGTAAAAAAAATTAGTAAAAAATGGATTTTAGTGTTTATCTCGCCTCTTGTTTGTCTGAGCGAAAAAATTATGAAATAGTTTTTTGAAAAGTTCCTAATTTCCTATATTTATGTATTTTTAGATTACATGTGAAACGAAAAATTTCTTTTAAATATAGTTTAACAAAGTTGCCCTTAAATAATTCCTTTGGGGGTTTTAAGATTCTTCCAGTCTTCAGAAAATAACGGATTCTTGTGGTGTTTTTACTTGAGAACTTGGAGGTAAATCTTTAACTGTTTAGTGAGGAGGGGCACTTCTTTAAAAAGATACTCACATATATTTGTCAACAAAAATACACTTTCAATTTAATTCAAAAGTAGTTTTTTGAAATGTATGACTATTTTTTTCAAAAAATGCTGACAAATAAGAAAAACTCATATGAAAAATAAATATGATTAAAGAACAGAATTCTTGCTTTCAAACGAGCCATAAAACCTCAATTCTCCCTTCTACTTTCCTCATACTTAAATCCTGGGAAATGCAATGGATTCACAGAGATCCGAGTGAGATGATGCGGCTTGCCGTATCATCACCCCTTCTAACCAAACCTATGAGAGGCACCTTAAATAGTTGCTATTTTCAATTTTGTATAACTTTTTTAGTATATAGCACTTGTTTTAACATACATAAAAAGTTTCATCAAAATCATAGGAGCTGTATTTAAGAGAAAAAATACTTTCTTTAACGGTTTCTTAAGATTTGTATGGAAGCCTTGCTAACAATTTCGTTTGTATAAGGTGAAATTTTTCGAATTTGGCAAGTAATAGCCAAGAACTTTCCACCTCACCTGAAATTTAAACAAATAGCTGCTATAAGGCCTTAAAATATGAGGCTTGTAAATATTAGTTACAAATGGCTTGTATAAGGCCTTCCAAAGTTGTTAACTGAAAATGTTTAAAATAATAGCTGCTATAAGGCTCTCCACGACAAATCATTGGAAACAACTTGTATAAGGCTTGTTTGTAAAAGCCTTATACAAATTAAAATAATCAGTGAAGATGAACAAGTGTGTCTTAAAAAATATTGTGCTTATAAAAAAATCAGATTAAAATAAATAAGAACGGTAAGTTCCCATTGAACATCGTTAAACAGAAAAGAAGTGCTTACAGTAACATTGACCTTTTTAACAAAACATAAAAATGAATAACTCATGGCAAAAATTAAAAAGATCTGGATCCTACCAAAGACAAGTGAGAAAAAACGGAGAAGGAATTCTTAAAACAGCCAGAGAACATTCAAGAAGTTTGGAAGAACAAAGAACAGATATTAGATGCGCACAGCTATTGACTTTTCCCTCTGCGTGAACGTGAAGTATATGGTATCAACTAATTCACTTTTGATTATGTTTTCCCCATCAGCAAATTGGCATAGTGGTAGAGTGCTAGACTGGAACGAGGAAGGAATCGGGTTCAAATCCCATGTAAAACAAAAATTTCTCATTTTTATAATTAAACTAACATTTGACTCATTAAAGAATTCAGAAAAAAAGGTTGCAAAAGCTGACTGAGGATAAAAAAGTACTATAAAATTGTATGCAATAAATAAATGCAACATCAGAAAAATAAAATAAAAACTGATAAGAAATATTTTTTTTATTTCAGAATCAGCATTGCTAAATAAAAGTTTCTCTCTCGATGAATTGCTTATGCAAAATAAATTTGGGTTAGGTCTTATATAAACATCCAAGGCAAGCTATAGCTTGTTCAGCCAAGCTAAAAGCAGTTCATGAAAAGCTATTTGCTCCTATAAGGTCTGTCAAAAAATGTCTTATGGCAGTTAATTAGCTTGGGTAAATGCGCCAAAATGACTTGCATAATGCCTTTTACCATTTCTATAGCAGTCTGAAAATAGCTTGTATAGAACCTTATACAAGTTAAATTGTTAGTTAAGAGGTTCTGTTGTTTTTTCATAAAAGTAATTTGTTTTCCTTAAATACTTTAAAAAGTGTAAAAAAAAACGAGTTTTATAAAAATTGACCATTTCAAAATATTTGAAAATTTTCTTAAAATCCAAAAAATATTTTCTTGTGAATTTGGTAAGAAAAACTATTTATTTTGCTTAGAAGCTTCTGTATAAACTAAATTATTGAAATCAAAACTACTATATACACATTTTAAAGAAAATCGAAAATAAAAAAATGGTTCTTTGGGAGGAAACATTAATGACTATTTTTTTTAATGTTTTCCCATTCGAAGGTAGTCTGTATTGAAAGAAATTTAAAAAATTTTTTTTGAAAAAAGTTGTGGAGACGTTTTTGAGAAAAGTAAGATTTTGTAAAATTTCTAAAAATTATTCTTCAGGCACCGTTTAAAACTGAAAAAAAAAAAAATGTGGACAGAATCACTAAAAACTACTATGAATGAAAATCAATCCCGCCGTTTAGGCTGTAGCCCAACAGACAGACAGAGAGACAGACAGAAGGAATTGTGAGGCCCACTTTTTTCGTATTCCTTATCATCGTAGTACAAGTCTGATCAAAATCTTGAGCAAAACATTTTTTTTTATGAAAGCTTAACTTACCTATAACCAGGGCCAGCCCGAGCTAAATTGGTATCCTTCGCAAGTTAATCATTAGCTCCCCTCAGTTTTGGTTATTGGTGGAAGAAGTCACAAACGTTATTTTCCACTAGCATTTCTGTTCTTAACACCAACTTTTATTATGCTAAAAACTGAAAAAGAATTCAAATGTCTAGGGATCATTGTTATGCTGAAGGTTTTTATAAAAATACCTATAGTATTACCTATATATCTGCTTGACTTCTACTTTTTTTTATCAAAAACGAAACGAAAAGATGAAACTTATTTCTGTTGAGGGGCCCCATTTTAATTTATGACCCACAGTCTTTTCTCATCCAGCTACGCCACTGATCTTCATAACATTTTTTGCCCCGGTCCAAATTAAGCGTCCTTTTTACAGGGAATATTTAGGCGTCTAAATGAAAATTGAGCTTTTTCTGAAGTTTTTTGTAATTTTGGCCTATCTTCGTCTGATTTTCTAATGGCATTTAAACCTTAAAAAAACAACTTCAATACTTCTCTGTCGAATATCTATAAAAACATCTAGATGCAATTTTCAATAAAATCGACGAAACATAGCAGCTGCTTAATTCGTAAATTTGTTGTCCCTGTATTATTTGTTTTTTAAATTTTATCAAAATATTCACTTCATAAGTATTTAGTATTAATGCAGAAATTGCAATATTTATATATGACCAAAATCAAGCCATTAAGGGTGTTGCAGGACAGGAAGACAGACAGACAGAATTGTGAGACCCACATTTTTCGTTCTCGCAACCATTTTTTACGGATGTAAAACTTGCTATATAGGTACCTGGTACTTTCATATAACATTTCAACAACAATCATATCCAAAAAAGGCTGTAATCCATCAAACCTGGGTATTGGCAATAGTCAAAAAATGCCAGACATAATCAACACCAGACAGGGGGAAGTCATGAAAAGTCAATACAAAAATGTAGTATTAAGCAAGAAAGTCGATAGAGGTATCTCTTTTGAACAACACCAACAAAATCTAAAATCCGTCAATGATTTATTCCTCGAAGAATGAAGGCGTTCTGCCCCACCAACAACATCATTCCGGACGTGTAGTTTGAATTTTGAAAGAAAACTATACTTTACATTCGCTTTTGAGATTCCAGTAGTACCTACCGCCACCAAATTTTCTTTATTTGAGATTCCAGAACGACGTTGCTAACTCATTAACTTTCAGGTTATTGTTGGATGCTTCCTGGATATTAAGACAGTATTTTACAGCGTCTGGATTCAGAGACCATTTTTAATTTTCCAGTTCCAATTATCAAATTAAATAATTTAAAATTTTCTTAATTCTAGATCGTTCTTCGTTCAGGTTGAAATAACTAGTCAAGAACCAAAGCCATTAGAGCAGGAGTAGCTCAAGGATCAATGCTAGAAACGTACTTCTACCACATATTCTCGTCGAACTAACCTCAACCAAACTATGTCTATGTCACCGCAGTAATTGCAGCCCGAAAAGAGGAAGAGCACGTGAGACGCCTGAGATCAACAAACATGATAGGACAGCAAAGTTGACTCAGTTAAATCTAAATTGACTTGCTTGAGAAGACCAGTGGGACATCTAAGGACATTCTGAGTCATGATACTTGGATGTGACAGCAGATGCAGCGTCAAAATGATTACTCAAATCAGTGCAAGTTAGACCTTGGACTCAATTCGACAGCTCAGGCTTCCAGGATAAACGATGAATAAAATTACGTTTTTGACTACTTTACACTAACGAGCACCTCGCTTATGAACTTAAGCTACACCAACGATGTAATTTCTGCACGAGGATCAACACTATAACTATAGCATTTTCCATCTCCAAAAGAGTGTGCCTTGTACCATGCCGGCCAAGCCGCCACTTAAGGACTTTCAAACAATATTAAGTGGCACTTACACCCCTATCGAAAAAAAATTCTAAACGACAAGTTTTCTTGGTTGAAATATTATTTTTTTTTTTCCACTTAGGAAGCATCTCGCCCTTTTTTAAACGCTTTGCACGCGCCCTAATGCCTAGTATCTATTTATACATTCAAGGCAAAAAATATTGAAGTCCTTGGGCTTTAGAAAAGCCATAACTATCGACAGACTTAAAAGTCTTAGACTTTCTCAACAACAATATTCTCTTGAAGTGGGATAGGTACCTGCGTTTGATTACACAAACGAACCGTAAGCCTCGTTACAAGGGTGACAAGTACCTGGAATTGTGTTCTCACATCCCTCTCGCTTGTTGTCTCTCCTTGACTTGCACTCTTGCTGTGAGCTGTGTGTATTGTTTTCATTCATTTTCCCCTTGGGCGACGCGACTGTAGTCGAAGTGTCCTTTTGTTTCTTTGTGTGTATTCCAATTTTCAACAAAAGACTGTCACATGGATTAGGAACCAAACGATCCTTAAAACGATTTGACTTAGCCCAGAAAGCTAAAGGAAAGCATTCAACTAGCGTAGTAGGAGCACTAGGCGCACCCTCTTCCTACCTGCCTTTATCTACCTACCATCCATTTGGAAAAAAGGATTTCAACCGTACTCTCATTCAATTGCTGAGCCGTATCCGTTGTGTTGCAAATGACATGCTTTCTAACAGCCGTTACTTGGTTTGGCTGTATTGTATGTATTGTACCTCAGGTACCGTTACTCTGGGTAATAGGCAATGTTTTGCTTTTCGATTTTGTAAGCTATTATTTCAGCCATAGAATGTAGGCCGAAGGAGGTTGCGTTGAGCATTGACGATATAGGCAAAGGTATTATTATGGTTAAGGTAAGGAATGGATCTAAATAGCTTTCGCTTTTAAGGCTGCCAAATCGTCTTTTGTACGCGATTTTACTAGAAATGCTACGTTCGACATTTTGAGGCAAATGATTATAATCGAAGTGAACCAATTGTGCACAGCAGGGTATTTGTGTTTACTTGATTTTAAGTCAACGTTGGCTCTTTTATATTTGTATATGATGGGGTTGTTTTGTGCAAGGACATTTCTGTAAAGTACCTACCTACATAGCTTTTAGTTTTTTTTTTTTTTGTGTTTGTTTAAATGGGGACATTCTAATGCTGATGCTCTATGCTAAGTTGAAAAACGACAACTGATTCAGTTGATTACTATTCACGAGTTGAATATTCAATAAGGTGAAATAAGTAGATGTACCTCAACCTAGTTGTATCCATGTATAGCAAGTAGATTTTAAATATTGTTGAGGTGCCTATATAAAGTTTGATAAAAAATCCTTTCTCCTTATTTTCTTAAATCAACTGACCAATGGATGTCTTCTCTTTTAATGGATAATAAAACCAAACCATTTTAACAAATATTAAAAAATAAAATAAACGAGTTTTTGTGTCTTAAATAGATATTGGTCTCTTATTTCAACTTAATTATTTAATATACTAAATATTTTAATATGTTTAGAAAAAATGGTCCAATTACGTTTGAAAATTTTAGTCCTTATTCAGTTGAAGTGAAGTGTAAATATTTGGAATTTTTGTTTGCCTTGCAATTGCAACTGTCAAAGAGCCAAATTGTTAGCTGTCACTTTGACTCTGACAATATGGTAGAGGTCCCTATTCAGTGAAAAAAAGTGGTGCCAAATTGTGGAATGCTTAAAGACTCGTTGGTTTTGACATTTTTAATCAACCGCAACAAACTTCACTTTAAAATCATTCAGTTAAATTGTTGTTCCCAGAATTAACATTTGAATTCTTTTTTCTTTTATGAGCAAAAAAGATTTTTTATTTCCGTTGTTTTTTAGAATAAAAATTAATTCTGATTAAAGCTATGAGAACATTTTTTATTGTTATTGGGCTACTATATGGGCTACTTTTTCGGCTCCGATTTTGGGCTACGAACATTTCTAAATCAGTCTATCGAAATTGTTCAAGACATGGCAATCATGTGTGGCAAGTTTAAGGAATCAGGACTTATTTCAGATGTTTGCCGACTCATCCCGCTCATTTATTTCTTTACTCAGGCAGGCCCGTACGTAGAAAAGGGTGGGGGTCTCTATAATCTTCATGGTTAGGTATAAGGAGCCTGATTTCACAATTTGTTTTTGGACATTTCGTGTTTCGTCTTTTTGACACATTGGGTGAGGAGTGTAGAAATGTAGAGGAATTGAAAAAACGAATGCACGTATGAAAATTTAAAGATTTTTTCTGGTTAAACTTTGACTTTTTGATTTGACAAACCAGTAGAGGCGGAGGATGCTTACAAAACTTGTAACTTCACACAATTTTTATTTTGCTTTATTGAACAAATGCTTAAGGTTAATTAATAACTATAAGATACATTGATTAATAAAAGGATTTGTTGGCACATAAGGGGCCTAACGTTATACATGGAACAAAATTTTTAATACAAATAAGGTTTATACGAGTAACTTTTGAAAACTTAATATAAAAGTCGGGTTGACTTTGTCGTCCTCGGGTTGTTCAGTCCCGGCTGTCAAGAGGCTGTATTGGCTTAGGGTTATGATAGGATTGGCGCTTAGCCACGATAATGGGCTGATCCTGGATCAGTGTAGAAGTGTCCTGCTTCATCGTTGATTGTTGTTGTTATATCCAGGATTTCTTCAGCCCCTAGGTAACTTGGTTCTCATCAGTTTATTAGGGTGGTTGGTGAGGTTCCTTATCAGTTTATCTGCAGATAGCATTAAGTAGATACTTGTCCAGGGGGACTACTTTTGCTTTAGACTAGAACAGTTTTCAATGGAGAAAATGATGAGCAATATTTTAGTGAGTCATCAGCGAAGAGAAGATTCTCGCATTTACTTGAAATTGATTAATCAGATGTTGTAGAGAAGTGGTCCAAGTTTCGACCCCTGGGCAACTCCTGCCCTGATTCACTTCACTGTCGATTTGCAGTTCTCCGGTTGCACGAAAAAGTTCCTGGAAGAAAGAAAAGAGAAAATAATTTTGATTAGTGCTAAAGGAAAGCCTAGTATGCGGAGTTTATGGATAAGGGCTTCAATCCATACACTGTCGAATGGTTTCTTGACATCCAGGAAGCATCCGACAGTAATTTGATTGTTGTTTAAAGCTGTGGTGATGTCATGTTGAAACTTCACGAGCGGGTGTAGGGTGGAATGCTTTTCCCGGAAACCGAACCGTATATTTGAATTGTATAATTGAGTGAAAAAAATTTTAATAATGAGCTTTAAAATTCTTTTTCGTGATTAAATAGATATGATTTTGAAAAAGAAGTGATTTAAAAATGTTTTTAACTATTTTTACTGTCTATTTTCCAATAAATAAATCTCATATTTTTTGACGTCAGAAAAACGAATGGACTTTTTTGGTTGTGTGTAGTCACGAAGGTACGTACCTGTCAAAAAAAAGAAAAACGAAACGAACGAAAACACGAATCGTGTTATCGAGCTCGAAGTTGATAACATCATTCGTTCTCGAGATATTTAAGACTGAAAAAATTAACAAATATTTTTTTTTATATTGCTATAGGAAATAAAACCGGTCATTGAATTTTTTTGAAAGTCCTTTTGCACGTTTTGAAAATTCCATCTCTAATATAAAATCTATCCGAAGTCGATACCTTCATTCATTCTTGAGATATGGTGATCGAAGAAAAGCGAAGGAACGTTGGAAAGTACAAACGTACGTACAAATTCAGGCATCTATCTAAAAATGATGGATTGCTATTCTAGAGAGCTCGATTTTCGATTCAACAATTCGGACCAGTTACACAAACTTTCAATGGGATATTATAATTTAGTTTTTTATATTCCGTTGTACTGACTTAACCTTCACATATTCATTAATTCAAAAGAAATTGATCCAAATAAAATTAATAAATACGGAAACAGTAATTTTATTTTATGGCTTTCAATACTGTTAGGACTAACGATATTTAAAAAAGATTGAAAGAACCGTTTGCTTAATAGCGCATAGTCTTCGTATTTTTATTTCGAAGTCAATCTCAGAATACATTTTATTCCAATTGAAGGGAATGGCTAAAACCCCCAAAACCTAGTATTTTTACTTGTTTCTATAGGGCAAGTTTTGGATTCGTGCAAAAAAAAATTGAGATAACAATCAAGCATGACTATGAGCTATGAGAACATGGGCTATGATAACTGGGTGCCAAAAATGAATAACAGATTTTTGTAGAAGGGGGAGATACAAGCATTTTTTACTATAGGAGGGGGGTCCATCCCACCCCCATAAGGAGGAAGGAGTATTTTTCGAAAATAAACTAAACTTTAATTAAAAAAAATAGTTAAAATTAACAACAATACTCAAAATTTAAAAAAAAATAATGGTTTTAAAAGCCCGAAACCTGTTCTTTGATCCTAAATTACAATTAAATTATTTGTGAAATATTTTCAAAAAATTTACGTTCAAACTCAAAATTTTGATAAAAAAGAAAAAAACATGTTTCGATCAATTTTTCAAAACACCGATTTTGTCATACACCCTCACCTATAACCCAAATCCTAAAGTGAGCCAAGGAAGGTGGGTTACAAGGGGGCACCATGCCCCCCAAACATATGTATCTCACTTTTAAACTGCAGCCGTAATACTGGCAATGCAGGACCTGGGACATTTTGGCACCACATATATGGGAAATTTGAAAAAGAAAATGCCATCTAATTGGTCAGTAATTGGTCAGAAATAGTCAACTTATCCTAGAAATTGGTCAGCTCTAGATAACTTGTTTCTCATATTCACGCGCGATTTTTGAAACCTCATTTTCAAAAAAAAATTATACTATCCGAAAGACCTTTAGATTCTGATTAAAGGTCAACTTTTTTCAATAATTGGTCAGCCATAGTTGTTTTTTTCTGTGAATTTTCAAAATTCGTTTCATGATCATAAAAAAAAAACTTTTATAAACTCATTTGAGTGTAAAAATACTAAATACTAAATGCATATATTGCATCTATATAGATTTTTTTCAAGGAATTTAAAAAAAAATTCAAGATTATAGCGACTTTTGGCACCTCATTTATGGGAAATTTGCAAGAAATTAATACCACCTGAAAGGCCCTAAATTCTAAATTAATGGTCTGCTAGTTTCAGTAATTGGTCAGCTATGGATTCTTTTTTAAGATATTTAAAAGTTTTTTTCAAGGTCACGAAAGTTTTTTTTTGGCAAAATGATAAAAGTTTATAGCAAAAAAATCTATGAATGATCAATTACTAAAATTAACTGACCTTTTATGATGATCTAATACCCTATCAGAAATTATAATTTTTTATAAAACTACCCAAATGAGGTACCAATTTTCTCATAAATGAGGTTCCAAAAATCGCGTGAGACCTTGAGAAACTTTGAGAAACCTTGATTACAAGTCATCTAGGGCTGACCAATTTCTAGGACTAGTTGACCATTTCTGACCAATTACTTACTAATAAGGTGGACACTCGGTAGATACAATTTTTTTAAACTCTCGGCGTCTTGAACATTATAATAAGTACGTGGGGCCTTGTGGTGTATTATATACCTGAACTCAGGCTCTTCTAATAACTTTTTTCAAAAATATAAATACTTGACCTGTCAAATATAGTTAAACAAAATATTCCAGTACTATATTTAAATTTTAAAACAGTGACATTGTTTTTTCCAAAGACCGGCCTTAAAATTCCTAAATAGATATTGTAAGATTTTCGCAATCAATTTAAAAAATTGAATTCTCACAAATCGAAACATTTGAATAAGTGCTATAAAAATGTTTATACAATTGAATTGCAAGTTAAGTATTTGTTTAATTTAATAAGTGCAACTGAAACTGAAACTGAATAGGGGCACAATCTAGCCTGGCTCCCATTTGCCTTGCTTTTTATTCATAAACTATAAACATCCTCTTCTTAAGTTAAAGTACCTACCTGAAGATATTTTTCTTTCTATTTTTTTTGTTTCTAGTTTTTCTTGAACATATTTTTTCCCTTAAAAAGTTTTCATATTTTTCTTCTTTTTTTTAAGATATACCCCTTGAAAGCTTTCCAGATAAACGAGGGTAGGATAACCGTACCGCGTACTGCACAATCTCATTTGTAATTTCAAAACTCGTTACCTTAACCAAGCATGATTACAATCGGTCTCAAGGATTGTCCTCAATGCAAATATTTTACTTATCTTCAATGAAAAATGATTGAGAACGTTTTTCTTCTGTGCGCATAAAAAAAAGAAGAATAAAACATAAAAACCAAAAAATTAAAAAAAAAAAAAAAAAAACAGAAACAGAAAACCAAAGACGACGAAGCATATTTTTGTCTTTAATATATTTTTTTTTTTTTAGTTGTAATAGCACATCGGATGTTGAGATTGCGGAAAGGATACATCCGCATCGGTTGATGGCACCAGGATATGAATTATAATAAATTTTGTCCTCAGTGTCATTCGTTATGATTTCAGTTAAATTTCATTCTTTTCTTGTTGATTCTCATTCTATTTTATATTATTTCTTTACAGGGATTGTGCACTGTGTAATGTTTCTTCCGCCGGATGCATTTGTCATCCTGCTTGCACAAAATAAAATAAAATAAAAATAACAAGAAAAATGAAATTGAGATTTTTTTTTAAAAAATATAAAAAACAAATAGTCTTAAGGGTTAAACATGAAACATTTTGTTTTTCTTAACATTTTACTATTTTTACTATTTTTACTGTGAGAAATTGGATACATGGAAAGAAATACATTTAGCTATATGGTTAGTAGGTTAAATACTATTCAGTGACTCAAGAGCATATTTTATTTACACAACATTTTTAAATTTATTTTATTTTTCCAAAGAAAAAAATAGGTTATTTGAAAAATGTAGGCCAAAAAAAAACATTTCTTTTGGCACCTACATATTGGTTAGAATATCTCAATGACAAATTCATCTGTTTCTATCAGGAACGATTCGACTTTTTTGCTCCAATCATTGGAAAGTATCGATGATTGAATTACAAATTTTGATTTCAATCGATCTCAATCTCAATCATTTCGATTGTTCTCGATTTTCCATCCCAATCTCAATCATTTCAATAAGGAATCTCGATTTTTGGTATCAATCTTTTCAAAAATGTCTGAATCCTTAGAGAGTTTTATTCCATCGACAACGCAGAGCCATTCATCAATGAAATTCGGCAGTTGATTGCCTGACAGAGAACACACAATTTTTTGACAGAAACTGTGTATTTTTCGATCCAAATGTCACCCAATTGACCTAAAATCACCTTTTTTCCGGAGCAATAAAAATTCTTCAAAAATTTCTGGTTACTTAGAGGTTTTTTAATCCATCGACATCGTAGCCATCCTTCAATGAAATTTGACAGTTGATGACTTGACAGACAGGGCACAAACTATATTTGGACAGGATAAGTGTATTTTGATCCAAACATCACCCAATTGCAGCAGTTTCACTTTCAAAACTAATTATGTTTTCTTCTTAGAGCCTAATAGATACTTTAAAGCGAAATGAAATCAAATTTGAAATGAAAAATTGCAATAACTCATGCACCAAAGGAGAGGAAAAAATTCAGTTGCTTAAAATGAGATTTAGGTATAGTTGTTATAGGCAACAGTTACTTAGCAAGTCGGTTATGGGCTTATGGCTGTGGAACTAAAACAAAACCGGCCAATTGCTTTGGACTTCTTTTATTTTTTTTTAAAAGTTGATGTCTGTGGAAGAGTTCAGTGCAACCAAGGCATATTCGGTTCAAAACGATTTGGGTATGAAATCTCGCAAATTAAAAGGTTGGTCTCACAATTTTGTCTGTCTGTCTGTTTGGCTACAGCCTAAGCAACTGGATCGATTTACTTAAAACTTCGTACATAGTAGTTTTTGGTGATTCTGCCCACTCGTTTTTTTTTCATTTTCTAAGAACTAAAAATAACGGTTCCTGCCATACAATTTTTTTATCAATTTGATAAATCTTATTTTCTCAAGAATAGCTCCAGATAACTTTAAAAAAAAAAATAAATAAATTTCTTCTTTTTCCGTTTGGACGGAAAACATTTTTGAAAAAATGGTTTTTAATGATATCTTCCAAAGGACCATTTTTTTTATTTTTGAATTTCTTCAAATTGGTATTTTTGATTTCAACAATTTCTTATAGAGAAGCTTCAAAATGATATACCTAAATTCTTTTTCTTACCGAAATTTTCAAAAAAAAAATGTTTCTTGCGTTTTTCCATAATGTTGAAAAAAAAATTTGTTTGAATATAATTTTTTTTTAAACTTCGTTTATTTGAGAGTATTTAACAGTAACGTTTCTTAAGAACACAAACATTATTTTTGTGAAAAAAAATGGTCCCTACCATACAAAAAACCGTTAGGGAAAATATTGATTTTCTTAAAAACGGCTCGTACGATTTTGATTAAACTTTCTTGTATGCTAAAATTAGTGCAATATACTACTAAAAATTACTAATAGGAACTATTACTAGTACCTCTCATAGAACGTTTTATTTAATTTTGAAATTTCTCATTGAAGGCTGAAAAGACTTAAATAATTTTTTTCATACACAAATGTCAAATAAAATTAAAAAATGTAATACATCAAAATTTTCAAAAAAGAAGATTTTGAATTTATCTCAAAAACGGACTTAAATTTTGTTTGGAAATTTTGTTTTTGTGTGTACATAAGAAATGCATGACTGGGTCACTCTTTTGTTCAAGGCGCTATTGGTGTAAGAAAATAGCTAAAACAATTTTTCTGAGGGCTTGAGATGCAAAATAGAACGCCATCTTAGTCTTGATTGAACGTGATTGTATTTTTTTTATAATCAAAACAGTTGGAGCGGTTTTCTTGAGAAATAATTTTTTATATATCAAATTCTTAGAACATTTTTAAGGACAATTTTTGGTATGCAAAATAAAAGAAATGTCAAACCGTTTTTCAGATATTGCTTTTTCAAAAAATTGAAACTCTTCTAAAAATTCAAAAACATTTTTTTTGAAAATTTTGATAGCTATACACTATTTTTTAGGCTTATTTGAAATTTGTATATTAAGAAAAAAAAAATAATCCAAATCTCTTCAGCCGATAGTGAGAATACTGCTCAAAATTGAAAAAACGTCCTATAAGAAATATTATTTATAGTTGCTGTTTGTAAATTTTCATAATTTTTGGTAGTTTATCGTATTAATTTAAGCATACACAAGAAGTTAAATAAAAATTGTAGGAGCCCGTTTTTTTTAATATATTTCTAAACGTTTTTTTAACATTTGAATGGAGGGTACCGTCATTTTTTCATATAAATTTTTTTTCTTAAAATACCTTACAGAGTTTGAAAAATCCATTTAATAACGAGTTTTAGAAAAATCGACAATTCTAGTTTTTATAATATCTGATTTTCAAAAAAAAATTTAGTAAAAAAGCTATTTACATTTTTTGAGAATCTTCTGTTTAAAAAAAATTATTGAAATCCGAATAACCTTTTTGAAGAAAATCGAAACTATTTATAACCATTTTTTGAAAAGAGTAGCTTTTAACAAACGCAATTCATCGCATTGTTTTTATATAAGGTAGCCAAGCCAATTTTGTGAAATTGCTAAAAAACAATTGTATGGTAGATACCCGTATTTTTAGTTCTAAAAAAAAAGTAAAATACGTGTGGGCAAAACCACAAACAACAACTATGTACCAAGTTTTAAGAAAATCGATCCATCTGCTTAGGTTGTAGCCAAACAGATAGACAGACAGAATTTTGGAACCCACTTTTTGGTGTTCTCTATCATCGTTATGTCATGTTTAATTAAAACCTGCCTTATACTACGTTTTCATTAGGCCAAGTGAGTTAATTTCAAATAGGCCCAACTTTTCACATAAAATGACTTTTCTTATTTCAATGGTTGAGCTACCTTACCAATGATCATTGAAAACTTAAAAGACATTTTATGTGGAATGTTGGGCCTATTTAATGATTTTGTTTTCAAAATGTCTCAAAATCAATCTATAAAATGTTCAGCGATGAGTTTCAATGATAGCTATAACTAGAAGCCTTAAAATGGTAGGAGCGATCCCCAGACACAAATTATTCCCAGACCAGGACCATGACCTTCTGGCAGGAGAAGGGGTAAAAATCTCCCTTTCATAATTTGTGTACAGTACAAGATTTTTGATTTTTTGATTTTGATTCATAATTTTGGTAAGAGCAAGATTAAGAAAGACTCGGGGGGTAGAAGTTTCAAACATTTAAAAAACAGTGTGTTATTGTCTTAAATAATTCATGTTTTTTTGACCACAAATACCGCGAAAAGTAGTAAAGTATGTATATTTGTATGTATTGAATCATGGTCATTCCAGCGAGATCATGACAGAAAGTTGGTTGTACAAAAAGTGGTTGTGTTAAAAATGGCTTTTTTTTAATTTTTTGATACAGTGTTTTTTTCTCATATGACATTCTTTCTTCTAATGTTAGAAGTACACAGAATGTCTCCAATTTTCTGGCCAAGACTTTGTGAATTAATCTTGACACATGTTCTAAGAAAAAAAAAAAAAGTTGAGGAATGAACTCCTAAAACGATAACTTTAAGTATAGCTATTTAAAAACAACGGATATACTAACAATACTGTGCTATAGCACAATTGTTAACAATTTTTGAAAAACTTGTTTTAAAACACAAAATTATTAATAATAAAATTAAAATAAATTGAAAAATTTTGTTACTAAATTTTTTTTTCCGTTATAAAGTTGTTGTTATCAGCCTTACGTAAGTCAAATGCATTGGTAGGGTATTAGGTTTTTTGAGGAAATTGAAAATTATGAAAACTACTAATTTTATCATACAAAAAAGTTTCTGTTTTGAAAATCGTACACCGGTGCTGTTATATAGCACAATTGTAAAAAATTTCCTTAACGATTTTTTAACAAAGGTTTGTAAAGGATCTTTTTTTTAGGCGTATGGTTTTCAATCTGGCAATACTTTTTGCGGAGTTGGTCTTTTTGACAGCTGTCACATGCTCAGTTTGGCTTAAAATTTCATAATTACTCCTAAGCAACGTTTGAAAATCTTCCAATATTATTACCAACATAATTCGCGCGACTTGTAGGACCTCGTGGCATAATGGTTAGTGCGTAGGACTCTCATGCCAAAGGTCTGGGTTCGATTCCCGGCCACTGCCACCTAAACACAATTGTTTTTTTCCGAGGTACTGCCTCTTGCGAGGGAATGACAAATCCTCAAAGAGTAGACTTGCCATGAATAAGTGCTTCTCATCTAGCCGTTCGGACTCGGCAAAAAATTGTAGGTCCCCTCCATTCCTGCCAACAACACGCACAACACGCACACAGGAATGGTTGAGAGTTGTTAGTCACTAGGCTCTGGTTCTCCATGAGCTGTTGCGCCACAAAATTTATTTAATTTTATTTTTAATTCGCGCGACACATCGCAAAATAATCAATTTACTGAGGTGAGGCGTCAAATATTCTCTTCCAAGGCGTCAATCGTCTCGGGCTTATCTGCGTAGACAATCGACTTCACATAGCCCCACAAAAAATAGTCCAGTGGTGTTAAATTGCACGATCTTGGAGGCCACAGGCTAACGGCGCGAGATAATGCAATCACCAAAAGTTTTCTGCAATAAATTTATTGTTTCGCGATGCGTCGCTCGAACCGAACCATTATTTCAGTAATAAATTTGCACAATTTACAAACTTTGTTAAGGAGATATTCAATTTATTATGAAATGGCAAACCAAACTGAGATAAATCAAGTGACAGCTGTCAAAAAGACCAACTCCGAAAATAGTATTGCCAGATTGAAAACCACACGCCTAAAAAAACTACCATTTATAAAGAAACTGTGTAATAATCTTTTAAGGTGCCGACAAACCGTGCAGGTAAAATGATTTCTGCAAAACTAAAACTGGTGTGACGACCCGAAAAGCACTTGCCAGTTAGTAATTGCTGCAAGTGATTTTATTGAAATACCTGCGGCAAGTAACACTAATATGAACCTACTAAAAAATTACTTGCAGCAATTACTTTCAGCAATTAATTTCAGCAAGTACTTGCGGCAAGTAATTTCAGCAATTGATTGCTGGCACGGTGTGACGAATTTTGAACTATTTGGGACAATTTTACTTGCGAGCAAGTAAAAAGTCGTTTCAGCAAGCAAATTACTTGCCTGGTGTGACTGCTACCAGCAACTACTTGCACGAATATTTCTAAATAAAAATTTTTAAAACAATTGCTGCAAATATTTTACTTGCACTGTGCGACGGCACCTTTAGGTATAGATTTGCATTTAGTTATACGAAATAAAATGTTATCAACATCGTGAAAGATGCATTCGAGAAAAATAATACTTCGCATTTTCTAAAAAACATTTTCTTTTTCTGGAAAATACATTGCAACCTTGCGTTTGCTTCTACAAAATTTCCATAACTTGGATTAAAGTAATCAAAGTTCTAACGAAATGATTACGTATTTTATTCGTTTACTTGAAAATATATTCCTTATATTTTCCAACATAATGTATTTTAACTAGAATAAGATACAAAAAAAAAAAAAAATTAAAAAAAGAGGAAAACTTACATTGCATTAAATGTGTTTATTTTATACAATTGTATTCTTTGGTTAAAACAAAAAACAACAACAACAATAGCAAAAAAACAGAAAACAAAAAACTACTCTAGTATTTCACTTCCAAGTAGAACATCATCCATAACCTAAATGAACAAGGAATAAAATATAAAACAGAAAACAGAAAACATCCATGTCGCTGCCACAAAAGACATTGTGAATAATCTCATTGGTCTCAGGTTGTTGCTTTTAGAATAATTAAAAATTCAAGATGGATTTTCGCATTACAAAATACCTTTGCCATGACGGTGTTGCTCAGTGGATGCGAAGGACGTGTGGTGAACTCGGGCATGAGCAGGGCATGGGCATGGGCATAAACATGAGCGAGGGCGTTCTTCGGCGGGAAATGTTAATATAAAACGAAGAAAAGACAAACGAAACTCATATTCGAGAGAGAGAGAGGGAGAGGGAGAGGGAGTGAGAAAAGAAGGTAGAAAACTCCAGGACTTCAATTCCAACTCGAACCCTTTAATCCCTAAGCTATTTTAAAGGAAAAATATGACGAGAATATAGAGATATAAGGAAATAAGGATGGAGGTGGAAAACTATTTCTGTAATTACGTGGGAGGGACGACTGACGCTTGAATGCCTGATTGAAGTGGAAATGTTGGGAAAAAGGCATAAAACTAACCGGCAAGGAGCCTAGTTGTTGTTTGAGATAGATAGTTCTACTTATTTTTATATTTTTTTTTGTTGAGCTACGACTATTCACATTTCCCACGAATGTTAAAAAATTATAAAAATAAGAAAAAATGTGGGGGGGGGGAGGGTTGATGTTTATTTATTTTGTAGTAACACTTGCAGGGTGGGATAATTCTTCGACAGCAAAAGTAGTCAAGCTCTTGATTGTTTGTTTTTATAAAGGTATTAAGGGATTTTATTTGTTTACATTATATACAAAAGTGGAGATAAAAATTATTTCAAAATACATAAATACTTAAAGGAAAATGAATAAAAATGTAAGGGAGCTATAGTGAAAAACTCAACACGAATGTGTCATACATAGTTAGAAAGGTTATTGCGAGCAGGTACATAATTTCATTATTATATAGCGTTGGTTTGAGGGAGCCTTTACTTTTTTTTATTATTTTATGACTTATAAGAATTTTAATTTTCATTTATGGATAGATTATACACTCCAATTTAACTGAATAAACACCCATTTTCTAAGGCCATTTTTTTCAAACGTTGTTTAGTAATGGTATCATTTGATGATGCTTATTTCATGGGCCCAATTTGGGACCTTTTGTCCTTGAACTAATAGCCAGACTCCAAAAATTTTCGCACAGAGCATACTTAAAAATGTTTATAACAAGATTTGGTCGGGTAAGTAGGTATACGGTTTTTATTGAAACAATTTAACATTTTGGTCCTCTATCAAATCTTTGAAAAGGGTTTTTCTGCTTAAAAGTCCCATTGGAAATATCCGCAAAAATAGGAAAATTTCTTTAAAGTTTTTTTTTTTTTTTGTTAATAAGTAATTGCAGTAAGCTTCAAACCTCAAAAATGCCATAGTATAGATAACTGACTCCAAGCTTCAAAAAGAATTTTTATTCCATCAGAGAGCCCTTAAAATGAATTAGTATTTTCATCCAAAGGACCCTCATTATTGCAACTCATATATGTAGATTATTATGGGAAAGGTGATTTTATTTTATGGCGATCTACACTATAACTTTTTTGAGCTTGAGTTTCAAACCACTGAAATGACTGTTAACTCATAAGAATGTTGGAATGAGAATTTCCTAAATACAGGGTGGCGCACCAATTGTGCTACAATAAGAAATTCAAATAACTTTTTTTTTAATCGATGTATTTCATTTATTTTTTTTATTGGTTAGAAAATTAAATTTTATTTTAAATAGTTAGTTGTTTTTAAAGATTATAGACCGCAAATGACCTCCACGCTCTCCCACGCATATGCGGCACCTGATCAAAAAATTATTCATTGCGGCCTGAAGAGTTGAAGTTGGCATCGCCTCAATTATTGTCGTTTTGGACTGCTTTATTTCAGTTAAATTCCTGGGCTTCGTTTTATACACCTCTTGCTTGACATAATCCCATAAAAAGAAGTCTGGTGCAGTCAGGTCAGGTGACCTTGGGGGCCAGCGAAGAGTGGAGTTCCTAGAAATTAATTTGTTTGCGAATTTTTTGTTTAGCTCCGCCATAACTGGTCTGGCTATATGTGCAGTTGCTTCATCTTGCTGAAACCAAACGCTGTTGAATGGTATACGTCTTCGGCGCAGTTCTGGGTAAAAAAAACTCCTTCAACATCTTTAAATAACGGTCCCCATTGACAGTAACGGTTACACCGTTTCTTCCGTACTTCAAAGAAGTACGGCCCGACAATACACCTTGATGAAACTGCGCACCACACAGTGACTCGTTCTGGGTGCAGTTCCGTCTCATGGAGCATTTCTGGATTAGACTCATTCCATATACGGCAATTTTGCTTGTTTACATTGCCGTTAAGATCAAAATGGGCCTCATCAGACATGAACAAACAATTAATCAATGTGTTGTCTTCTTCGGCCATTGATATCATTTTTTGGCAAAATTCCAGGCGAACAGGCAAATCCTGAGGGTTTAACTTGCTAGTAATTTGGACTTTTTACGGAAACAAGTTTAAATCGTCATGAAGTATCCGTTGTAATGACCGTCTACTAACTCCAATTTGCCCCGATAAGTTTCGGGTCGAAACGCTCGGATTGGCCTGTATTGCAGATGCTACTGCTGCGATTGTATCCTGAACCCGAACATTGGCATCTCGATGGTATGGCCTTCGTGCGATGCTTCCAGATTCGGCAAACATGTTTACAAACCTCATAATGGTCCATCTACTCGGGGGATTACCAACAAACTCCCGCCTAAATTCCCTTTGGACGGAAATGACGGACTGCAAAGCATGGTACCGTTGCACTATCCAAATTCTTTCCTCCGAATCCCAAGCATCCATTTTTATAAATCTAAATAGTAACCTACAAAATAAAAAAAAAATAAGCCGATTACTCACACAGAAAAAAAGTTATTACGTTTTATTTTTGTAGCACGATTCGTGCGCCACCCTGTATATGGATATTTTTGGACCTATAAACAAAACTTTTGAGCAGAACAACCCCTCCTAATTCCAACGGCTTACATAGAAGATGATTTGATAGAGGAGCAAAAAACCTTATTCAAATATTTTGGAGATATTTACTACGGAATGTTTATAAGTCAGTTTAAAATCAGAAAATCCTAAATTGCAGACATAAAATTAGCCTGGATGGAAATTAGTTATGACGATTTCGAATTTGCCGTTCTATGTTTTCTATGTTTTTTTGAAAAGTGGTAAGACTTCTGAAATTTAATATTTTAGTACTTAATAATTTTGCGTTAATAATCGTTATTCAGAAAAAATAAATTTGTTGTGCGATGTTTTCTATGACTTTTTGGATTATTTGTTTCCTATGAGTGTCAAGTTAGCAAAATAACTTTGACAAAACGAAAAATGGATAGGGTGATAGTTGCCGTTCCGTGAGAGTTGCTTTGCTGACTTGATATTAAGTCAGCAAAGCACCCAAACAAACATAGAAAACATCGCACGATCAAATAAAATTTGTCACAACTAATTAACGATTAATTACCGGCGAATTATTAAGCCATTAACCATCAAGTATAAGAAGTTTTTACTGATTTTCGACAGGATGCTTTGCTAGCTTGATATCAACTTAGCAAAGCACCCAAAAAAACATAGAAAATATTGAACGACAAATTTTAATTCGTTACAACTAATTTACGACTAATTAACGGCAAATTATCCACCTTTTCATTTTTGATTCGTCAAAGTTGCTTTGCTAACTTGACACTCATTTAATTTTTGTCTGTTGACTTAGTCCGGTTCTTCTTCTCATCAGGCAGAGGGTTATGCTGATGGAAGCTGGTTCTTTCGAGCACACTTCTTGGTTGCAAGTTGAACCTAGGCTATTATACTCATTGAAGTAGATTTGCAGGTACCTCATGTTCCATTGGTCAGATATGGTGGATCCGTCGTGAAGTTTCTGGACAATTTTCTGCACTTCAATGCAGTGCGACTGTCTCTGCCTGTTGATGGTCTGCGGATGCCGTATTTTCTCTAATTTAAAGAGTCTGTCTCAACTCTCCGGACGGTGAGTAACGGTAACGTGGATATGGCGTAAGTGAGCGAGTCATCAGCATACAAGATTCTCAAATCCAGTTGCGACAGGAAGTTTTAGAAGAAAGGGACCAAGTTCCGACCCTTAATCAACACCAGCTGTTAAGATTTTTGAAAGCAAGATAAAAGAATTAGGGGTGGAGGTAAATTTAATAGATGTAGTTTGTGGATAAGAGAGCTTCTATCCATACACTGTCGAAGGCTTTCTTGGTATTTATAAAGCTTTTAACGATTAACTGTTGAGCATTAAGGTTTTTTAGTGCTGGAACTTTAGCATCTGGAGGATTATTGCTCCCAGTATTTTGCCGATGTTGTTGAGAAGCAATATGGGCATTAAGTTTGCACCAAGCTGAAAGTTCCTTTCTTCGGTAATTCTATCTTCTCTGTTTTCAACTTCTGAGGGAGGTAACAGTAACTGATGCAGTTACTTAGGATACTTGTAAGGAGGATTAACGGAATAAAGATGAAAGCCTTTTTAGCTGACTAGTTTTGCCTCGAATAGCAAATGATCTCTTCTATCTCTTTAAGATTAAGAATAGATGTGTTCTGTGTCCTGTCGATTGGGTCCCTTGCTAGAACAGTGTAAGGTTAGGTTAGGTAAGAAGTGGTGATAATACGTCATACCACATCATCTCACTTGGGTCAACCCGCATCATCTCACTTGGATCTCGTTGGATCCATTGTGCTCCCCAGGGTAAAGATGGGAAGTGAGGTGGGATAGGGAGGGGGTTAAGGGGAGGTTTAAGGTGAGAGAGGCCTCCCTGAACCATCCTGAGTTCTGAAAGAATTTAAGGATGTTTTTAAGTGGCAAGACAGAGATGTTGCCCAGTTCGTCCAAGAAGTATTCTCCTAGGGCTTCTTTTCTAGTTCTAGCTAGGCTGGGGCATTCACATAAGAAATGAAAAGAGCCCTCCTATGCCTCTTCATCATGACAACCTCTACATAAATCCAATGAGCTGATGTCCATTCTATGTGGATTCCCATTGAATCTTGACCAGTTAGGACTCCAACTATGAGAGATAATTGAGGCCTGTTTAGCTTGAGTAAGTATTCAGTTTTTTTCTTAGAAATATTTGGTCAAAGGTTCCATGAAACCCCACAAATGTCGATAGATGACCATCTGACATTTGCAGCTTCCAAGAAACCTTCGTGTATTCTATTTTTTTCTTGTTCCAGTGGCATGAGCACCGAGGCTTCTATTTGGCTCGGATCAAGAGATGATCCGCTTTTGGTCAGTTCATCTGCCATTTCATATCTATGAATATCCCAATGTCCCGGGACTCAACTTAGGTTAACTGTGTTGGTTGCATTGAGTACTCTTAACTCATTCAGGCAATGGTCGATCAGCTTGGACTTTATGGTGATTGATGAAATGGCCTTAATTGCCGCCTGGCTATCTACGAGTATGAAAATGACAATATTATTATTGGCTTATTTGCATGATGCAAGATGTTTTGCGGCTTCACAGATTGCCAGCACTTCCGCTTGGAAAACACTGCAAAAGTCTGGAAGCTTTAAAGATCTATTTATTATCTGAGTAGATGCCTGACCCAAAACCCTCTAAGGTTTTGGAACCGTCAGTAAAGACTGAAACATGATTTGCAATAATGACCCTGTTTTTATTCCAGTTTCCTGGTGGGGATATATGTCATGGTAACTGAATTGAAATATAGTCTGTTCGAACGTCAACGTCTGTAAAATTCACTACAGTTCTATGACCGTAGAGGGCCCTTATCCAATTATTACACTTTTGTAGAATGGTGTTATTGAATATGGCTTTCTCTGGAAGGATAAGGCTGCTGAGTCTGCTCAATGGATGCCTCATACCCGTCCAAAAATACCGGATCAACAATTGGGTTTGGTTTCTTCCAAGTAATTGACAGCTGCTTACTCTTTTCTTGCAGATATAGTTCCAGATTATCGGGAGAATAACCAAGAGGTTCAAAGAAGCCAGGAAAAAGCCCAACGTTGATGATGTCTTGAGAAAGGAAGGTTTATGTTGTTATATAACCAACAGAGATTGTTATATAACCAACAGATCATTTTTGACTTTTATCCAGCCACCAGTTGCTTAGCTTTCGATGTTGATTATTGTGACCACCTGAAGTTGATGTCTCGCGTGTTTAAATCACCAAAGTCCATTTGAGTGCTTTGCTTCAGAATTTCTTGGAGGACAGGCAGGTAATTTTGGATATTCCATGCACTGGATTTGCACTTTAAGTAAATGCTGATGACTGTTAGGATCTTAGGTTAGGTTAGGTTAGGTTAGGTGGGGTGATGATGCGGCAAGCCGCATCACCTCACTCGGATCTCAGTGGATCCATTGTGCTCCCCAGGGTGGGGAAAATGAAGGAATGGGAAGTTTAGGAGGGAAGGTTAAGCGAAGTTTTAGATTTGAGGTGCCTCCCTAAACCATCCTGATCTTTGGATGAAGTTGAGGATGTTTTTAAGTGGCAAAGACGAGATGTCGCCCAATTCGTCGAAAAAGTATTCTCCGAGGGCATTTTTCCTATTTTGAGCTAGGCTGGGGCATTCACAAAGGAAGTGAGATGAGCCCTCTTCCTCCTGTTCGTCCTGACACCCTCTGCATAAGTCAGATGTGCTGATGCCCATTCTGCTCATGTGGGTTCCCATCGAGTTGTGACCCGTAAGGATTCCAACCAGGAGGGACAGTCGAGGTCTGCTAAGCTTCAGTAAATATTCTGTTTTTTTCATTGAAGTATCTGGCCAAAGACTTCTTGAAACTCGACAGGTATCAATAGTTGACCATCTGTCATTAGCGGCTTTGAGAAACCTTTGGCGAATTCTGTACTTTTCTTGCTCCAGTGGCATTAGTACCCAGGGTACAATTTGGCTCGGTTCAAGTGATGAACCGTTTTTGGCCAGTTCATCAGCCACTTCATTACCATAAATGTCACGGTGTCCTGGGACCCATCGAAGGGTGATAGAATTTGTTACGCCGAGTAATTTTAATTCACTACGGCAACGATCGACTAGTTTGGACTTCGTGACAATTGACGAAATGGCTCTGATTGCCGCCTGGCTATCTATGAAGATGTCAATGTTTTTGTTCGTCAGTTCACATCTGGAAAGGTATTTTGCGGCTTCGCAGACTACAAGCACTTCCGCTTGGAAAACACTGCAAAAATTTGGCAGCCTCAACGATATGTTTAGGGGTAGATTTTCTGAAAAGATGCCTGATCCTACCCCAGCGTCCGTTTTGGAACCGTCTGTAAATACCGACACATGATTTACTTTTAAGACCCGGTTTTCCTTCCATAATTCCCTTGTTGGAATATCTGTAAGTGCGACTGGGTTAAAATCTATGTGCGGTGAAATATAGTCTGTTTGAATGTCTATGTCGGTGAAGTTCATTATAGTAATGTGACCACAGTGGCCCTTTTTCCAATGTTTGCACTCTTTAAGTCGTAGAGCACTTTTGGCCGCCAATTCTTTCGTGAACAGATCGAGTGGGACAAGTGAGAGGAAAGTTTAATCTTAGGATCTTACTTTCTTCTTACTTTCGCTGGTGTTGTAGTTGAATTTTTCCTTTATAAATATTGTCGTTTTTCTGAAATTCTTCTTTTTGTCCTGCCGGAAGGTTTCCTTTTGTTGGTTGTACTAATAAGGCCGATGCCTGGCTCTGGACCTTTGGCACCTCATATATGGGAAATTTGATATTTGAGAATTCTATCTAAAAATTGTTCAGAAAAGATCAACTAGTCCTAGAAATTGGTCAGCCCTAGATAACTTGTAATAAAGACTTAAAGTTTTTCAAGGTCACTTAAGGTCATGCCTCATAAGGGAAATTTACGGAAAAGTATACTATCCGAAAGATCTCTAGATCGTTATAAAAGGTCAACTAACTATTTACAGTATTTGATCAGCCATAGTTTTTTTTTATGAATTTTCAAAATTCGTTTCAAGGTCACAAAAAAAAACTGTTGGCACCTTATTTGGGTCATTCCAAAAATTTAGGTATGCTTTCAAATGGCAAGTTCATGGACAAAAAAGGTTTAATTGTTCAAATCGCATACATATATGTAAATGACAGTCAATAAATCGTAGTTCAAATCATTGCAAGGGAGTGCCGTGTGTATGGTCTTAATCGCGAAGTTTCTTGTTTGTTTACCCCACCAGACAATAAAATACACAAAGTTGTTTATCAAATATGTGAGAAATTTGTATTCCGAGTAGAGTAGTAGTTCTTCTTTCAACTTACAAAAGGAATATTAATTCGTTCAACAGTGGACACAAATACAAAAATGTTACAAGTCACACTTTGTTGGATTTATATATCTGGATTTGAGTGGAACTTCGAAAATTTGTTTGACTATTAAGTTGTCTCATTTTCCTTTAGATTCAACCAACGATATGCAACTCAATTAATTTTTGATTATGTTTGCAAATTTAAATCTGAATTATTCACCAATTTAATTCTGAAATTTGTAAATTTTTCCTCATCAACGAATACTCAGACACAGCACACAGATGATGCTGGGGACAAGCAAATATAAAGTTGTACAGCTTTGTTCTATGGCACACTCTACTGACTTAACAATAATTCGCAACAATTTGCATCGTAACAATTTTATGCACATAAACACACACACACCCTAAATGAACACAATTTAAGTTTTGTAAGTTTTAAATTACCTACTAATGTGCATCATGAAACAATTTCAAAAACTATTTTTGACTGACAATATGCGACACACAATAAATGCTCTAAGGCTTTCCTGGCAAAATGAAAACAGTTCTTTCCGCCTGAGCGAGAAATGCAATAAGGATATATATTTTGCTGCTAAATCTATGACAATGGATCCATCACTTTGCCACATACACCTTCACACCCACTTTAAGTTCGGTCCTCGGCAATAAAGATAAAGACCAAAAGCTGCTCCCAAATGATGATGTAAACGACACGATGACGTTGAAACATACAGAGAAAGGCATCATAGTGATGGTCGTGGTAGTGGTAGTGGTGGTGGTGTTGATGTGCGGGCTAGTAAGGAGGGTGGAATTACTCGACTGGTTTTACTATTTATATACAGCTGGGTTGCAACTGAAATGCCATTCAATGTCCTTTTGATTGAAATTTACTCAAATTTAAATCCTGTTAGAGGGACACAAGGACAGAAATAAAGAGAGGAGTGAGCCATAATATTGAATTTGGAATTAGTTTGGAACTTTATTTTAGTTCGAATAGTATGCTTCCTGAATGGGAATAACTTCAAAAAAGTTGGTTTGTGTAATACTCCCTGCGATATCTGCTCTTATACTGGAAATTGAGTTAGGATGCAAACATTTTTATATTATAGGAATATAGTATCCCATATGTGCGATGAGAATACCCATAAATCCACATATATGACCATTGAATTGTTGGATTATGGTCAATGAATATGGAACTTCAGGGAATTTATGATTAAGGTAGTTTTTTCAAATGACAAAGGCTTATTGCTTCTTTTTTCATTACCTACCTATATTTTTGTACAGTGCAGATTTTGTTCTGCTGTTTGAAATAAGAATGACTCGAGACAAACATTTTTTTCTTCTGAAGTTGTAGCTATCTAGTATATCATAAATGTGGAAATCAATTACTGCTGAAAAATTTCACTCGCTAAAATGTTGTAGCTTCTCAATTTAATTAAAAAAGAGTCGCACCTTACGAGAGAATTAAACTAACTTCAATTGACAAGTCAATTTCTTGTATAAACTTTTTATTCTTAAAATTATTTCTCACTAAAAATTGAAGCGATTATGCAGTATTTTTAAAACTTAAAAAAGAACTCTCATCAAAAAATTAATTCATCTGCATTATTCTGCAAATTTTCCTAAAATTAGCTTTGAGTTACTCTATCATTCCGAAAGTAATATTAATCTTAACCAAAATATAGAGTATATGAGAGTGTCCTTAAAGATCTTGAGCCTTGAACCCAAAAACAAAAAAGATAAAATGCTGCACACAAATTCTAAAATTGATTTCCTTGAACCTGCGCTATCAAGTGGAATAAACTCTGAGACATCCTGCAAAAGGATTAGCACTGGCAATACATCGTCGTTGTTGTTGTTGTTATTGATGTTGTTTTAGTTGATGGTATTTTGCTGGATTCTATGAAGCACTTTTGGTTCAAATTTTAAGGAAATTGTCATCAGTGTGTCTTGTAATCTTTTACTAAGAAACGTCTGCGAATAAATTTTGTCAAATTCTATAGTCTGAGACGTAGTGTTTTATTTGTGTTGTTTGGTGAGAAGATATAGAACCAGCCCATTTTAATGGATAGAATTTTTGTTGTTGCTGCTTGCGGTAGAAGACATTTTGCTTTAGATATTTTCGTTGAGTAAAAATCGAAATAAAAATAAGAACAGCTTTCTTTCCAAAGATTTTTATGTTGAAAATGCATAAATAAAATATGTAGATAGAACCATGATTTTTTTTTTCTGATAAACTAGGTGATCAGCTACCGTAGGACATTGTAGAGCAATGCCTTGCCTTAAAATACCAATGCCCTTCCTTAAAATTACCATAAACTATCGGTACAATTTTTGTTAATTTCCTTAACTTTCAAAAAGATCCAATTTTAAGAAAATGGCTCATAAAGGAGACTATCGTTTATAAAGTTTCTCATGGAATTTCTCACATATTGTAAAATTGGAAATGCCAACAATTTTCCACTGTTCCATGTAGGTTCTTTGATCGCTCAAAATGGTAGCCCAGTCGGTATGGAATATTCATTTTAGATGCCAATTAATTCCGAAGGAAACTACGAACACAATTCACGTTTCCAGTTTTCGACGACCGGAAAAAGTCCGTGGGAAATTTTATTCACGATAGTCTAGACCCCATATTGATTTCATGTCAAACCAAAATGTCTAGGTTTAATCTGATTCTAATATTACGATAATGGAATTAAGACCAAAATTTGTCAACGTCCGCCACACAGGTGGTCTTAAATTTATTAAATTTGAAGCAGTCAACCGATTCAGATAAAATTTTCAGGCATGATCAAAGAATAACAAGGTTAGGTGAGGTAAGGTTAGGTAGAAGTGACTGTCAATAGATTAAAACTGACACACTTAGACCAAAGTCCATTGTGATTCCACATAAATCTGGAAAACTCCTTCCTTACTCGATAAACCAATTGGAGCTTCTGACGAAGAATGAGACTATTTATGTCGATGTTTGCAAGATCACTAGGATCGTTATAGAAGTTGTCTCATAAGTGGAGTCTACGTCTGTTGGAAAGTGCTGAGCATTCCTCCTCCTCGTCCATACAGCTTTGCGTTCCTGCCTATTGAACAGTGTCATGTTATGACACCTACAACAGAGCTGATGTGCAGTCTGTTTAGAGATATTAAACACATGGAGCGCTTTGAATCATGGTTTGGCCATATTAATTTTGTCGCCAAACAAGTAATGATATTATTCCACCTTATGTTTGTTCTCTCCAAAGCACCCTGCTTCAGCAAAAGCTCACAAGTAGCGATGGGTCAATATTTGTCCATTCAGATAAAATGGGTAGTAATATTCCACTTCTAGCGAGTTCATCAGCTTTAAAATTTCCTGGAATGTCACTATGGCCCGGCACCCAACAAAGGTGAATATTAAACTGTTGCGTCATCTCCACCAGAGATGCTCGACAGTGAAGGGCAGTTCTAGAGTTTAAAGAGACAGAGTCCAGAGACTTAATAGCAGCCTGACTATCAGAGAAGATGCGGATATTAGAGGTTGATATCACGTTTTCTTTGAGCCAAGATAATACTTCTTTTATCGCTAGAAGTTCCGCCTGGAATATGCTACAGTGATTAGGAAGATGGAATGAGAGACTTAGATTTAGTCTTTCAGAGTACACCAACCCCATCTTTAGTCTTCAATTCGTCGGTGTAGAAGTGCGTCGATTGATCTTTAAAAAATCCCACATCCTCTAAGGTGGGTCTGGAAGACAAGGTCACTTCGAAGTTTTTGTCGAAGTTCAATAGTGGGATTGTGTAGTCAGTGTTACTTGGAAGTGATCCGAAAGTATTCAGAATAGCGGAGTGGCCAATCCTATTATTGATCCACTGTGAAGAGGCTTTGAGGCAAATGGCCAGAGGTGTCAGATGGAGTAGAGTGTCTAATGTAGCGGATGGAGTCTACCTAAGTGCTTCACTTATGCATAGGAATACAGTTCTTTGGACTTTGCTTAGTTCATCGCGATGTATCGCTTCATCCAAGGCAGTCCGCCATACTGCCACACCGTAAGTTAGAATCGGTCTAATTACCGAAATTTATAGCAAGTGAATAATGCGTGGTTGGAGACCCCACTTACTACTGACAGCTTTTTTGCCGGAGAAGAGTGCCACGGTGGCTTTTTTAACTCTTTCTTGTATATAAGGCTTCCAGCTTAACTTCTTATCTAAAATGAGACACAAATATTTAGCTTCGTCTGAGAAAGTTAGTGGAACACCATTAATAAAAGGGGAATTTTGTATTTCCTGGAAAAGAGGACAAGATCTGTATTATGGGGATTTACACCAAGTCCCCATCGATCAGCCCATTGTGTTCGCTTGTTTAGAGCGTTTTGAAAAAAGATCCCTTAGAGTGTTAGGATGCTTTCCTGATACTGCTATAGACACGTCGTCTGCATAGGCAATCACTCTGTAGCTTTCCGCTTCTAAGCAATTCAGCTACTCATTAACTACCAAGTTTCAAAGAAGCGGAGAAAGAACGCCGTCTTGCGGTGTACCCCTACTTACAGAGCTCTTCTTGCCAAGAAGCCGCCCAGTTTTGAATTACTAACTCTGCTCGTAAGCATTTGATTAATCAATTCACCAAGCGAGCCATCAAAATTCAGAGATGCAAGCACAGATGCGATTGCAGATGTATAGACATTGTTAAAGGCGTCTTCTATATCTAGGAAGACGACCATTGTATACTCTTTATTATGGAGGGAATTTTCAATGGTACGTACTAGTGTGTGGAGAGCCGTTTCCACTGACTTCCCTTTGCAATAAGCATATTGAGCTGTAGACATGTAGTCTTGTATCAATGCTTGATTGTAGTTGGATATCAATCAGTCGTTAAAAAGTTCTTAGAAGAAATGATGAAAGGCTAATAGGTCTTAAGTCTTTTGGATTTACGTGGGAATATTTGCCGGCTTTGGGTATAAACACAACTTTAACTTCTCTGCATAGAAGTGAAATATGAACCAGATTCAAGCACCCATTGAAGATGACCTCCACAATCGGCAGAATTGCTTATAAATTCATCTGCAGTTCAGCTGAAATGATGCCATCCGGTCCTGCCAACATGTATGGTTCGAAGCTGTTGACTGCCCATTGTAGTATTTTCCTTGTAATCAGACCTTGTGGAAAAGTTAAGTTACTACTTATCCTTTGTAGGGCAGCACTATTGACAGACTATGAGCTGCCTGGAAAATGAGTATCTAGTAGCAAATTAAGCGATTCCTCGCAAGAATTTGTCCAGGAGTCATCAATGTTTTTGAGGCAACTAGGCATGACTGGATTTATGGAGAGGATTTTTCTTAGTCTTGATGCTTCGGAGGCTTCTTCTATATTTCCTCCACGGAGATCGTTTGGTTTACCTCAATTCTTTCTTATACGATTTCAGTGATTCTTTATAGGAATCCCAATCGGACAATACAATAAGAATAACAAGAAAAAAGAAACTTTTTTGCCCTCCTTTTAAAAAAGGTTTCTCATCGTCACAACTTGAAATAAATGAGGGTATGTTCCTTGAAAAGTTATAGATAATGTAGTTTGTAGAAATTTTTCTAAAAAAACTTTTGAGGGTGTTTTGGAAAAAATTTCTTTCTTATATCAATATAATAACAATAAAAAGTGTAGGTATTCTTTTTTTATAATTATGTAATACTTACAAAATTTTTACCACACCCACTTTTTGGGTGAATTGGAGAAAAGTAAGTGTCTACTAAAACAAGCAAAATTAAGAACTTTTATTCATAAAAGATCGTCAAGGGCGTTAAGGAAATCATAAATTTAATTTTGTATGGCCCCTCAAAATTTTTCTTTAGATTAGGGATTGAGTTGGACTTAAAAAAGTTACTGAATTTATAAAATTTTTGAGAGCAAAAAAACAATTTCAATAATCATAATTTTGTTCTAAAATTTTGTTTGTTTTTATGTGCGCAATTGAGGAAAAATAACAAGAAAAGTAAAAAAAAATCATATAACTAAAAATAATCATCTTTGAAGCATGCACAGTTTTTTGGTTCAAAATCCCTGAAATTTTGTGTATAAACTTTAAAGTCCAAAATTTTATATTAAAATATATATTTTTTTATATTTATTTAATATTTTTGCTAGATAACACAAAATTTTGATTTCTGGACTACCTTTTTTATCGCTGCCGATTCTAGCTACGGCCTTGACTTTGAGTTAAATTAGAGTTATCTAGTGCCTAAAATAAATTAACACCAATTTGACTCAGAAACATATTTTTAAGTTGAAATCGATATTTTGACACTCTGGATGTTGATGATGATGATATCGCCACAATTAAAATGACCCCAAATTTGGTCCTAGAATAAGCTCACCAAATTTGGAAAATTAACTTAGGATTTAAATTGACGGACAAATACATTACTGGGGTAACTCAGGTTTCTTTTAGTCTAAGAGTACTGTTGAGTGATTAACATTTGTATTTTATATGATATCTAGCAGACACACTGGTTGTCATTTCCATCTTTAAAAAGGAATATGTATTTGCATTTATGTGGAGGCAATTTTTTATTCAGGCCAAATTATGTGTATCACTTTATTAGAAAAAGCATTGACAAAACTTTAATTACAGGTGAACTAGAAGCTTTTAAAAAAAATAAAATTGATTATATTTTAATCAAAAATTTTAAATAAATATTTTATGGAATTTTAAAAAAAAATTCAAAATATCTTGTTGGGAAATTAAATATTTTGAAAACTATATAGTCGATTTTTCTGAAACTCAAAGATTTTTTTGAAACTCTATAAGATCTTAGAAAAAAATGTACTTATATGAAAAATTATAGTACCTTCCATTACCTTAAAGCAAATATATATTAGTTTTCTTAAAAACGGGTCTTACGATTTTTATGACTTTTTTTATTAACTTTCCATTGGAAGTTGTTGTAATTGGTCCGATTTGTCGAATCGAAAATTTTGACACAATATCTTCAGCACGTTTGGAGCTGCATAGATTCCATAATTCTAAAAGAAATGTCTGTGTCTGTATGTTTGTGCGTTAGTACGTTGGTAAGTTAGTTAGTTCGTACGAACGAATAATAATATCGACTTTGGGTGAATCTAATTTTATAGATTGTAGTTTTAGTCCATGCAGAAGGAACTTTCAAAAACATTCAATCAGCGGTTTTCTGACTAAAGCTATTTAAAAACACCCTTGTTATTATTTATCCTCGAGAATCTCAAGATAAAATCACGCTAGCGGCTTCGGGTTTATTTTATTCTATTTAGTTATTTTAGAATTTTTTTTATTATTATCTGTCTATAATTTCATTTTCTTGAATATGGTAAGTAGTCAAAAATATTTTTGGACATCATTCTTGGATATATTCTATGTCAAGGGAAAACTCTATCTCACCCCCCCAGGCAGAGGGGCAATTTCTGAAAAAAATAATGTACTTCTAACCGATTTGATTTAACTTCTACCAAAAGAATGTAAAGGAATGTAATCTTTTGTGAATGAAATCTTTTATGACTTTAATTAAGAAATTGCATTCTTTGAATTCAATTTGAGACTGCGACTTCAAATTCTGCAATCACCAATCATTTGAAGTTTAAATTATTTCAACTACTTTCCCCCCATTCGTTTCACAGCAATCAATTGAATTCAATTTATTGCATTCATTTGCATTCTTTTTTTTAATTTACTTGATTTTTTTTAAACTTTGTATCAATTTTTTTATTCACACTAAGTTTGGCACTTGGGACTACAAATTGCAAAGGGATCTTCCCAGGCATTACTAAGTAATGCTGAAATCCTATGTTACGAAATGAGTCTTTAGAGTACTGTACGACCAAAATTACTCGGAACTAAAGAAAATTGAAGCCGGTGTACCACAAGGAAGTGTCCTAGGACCAACCCTGTATCTGTTATATACAAGGGATATTCCAGTGGACATCAACGCTATCATGGCCACCTTTGCTGATAACACTGCAATATTGGTGCCAGATAAATCCGTTACGAAGGCTACACAAAAACTGCAAAATGCAGTTGATAAAGTTAGTGATTGGACGCAAAATTGGTGAATCAAATTAAATGAAACAAAATCGACGCACATAAGCTTTACAAACAAAAAAATAAACAATGTTCCAATTCTTATAAACAGTACAGCAGTACCTTACTCCAATACTGCCAAATACCTTGGAATGACTTTGGATGCAAAGTTTAAAACTTAAAGAACAGAAAAATGTGCTGGTTACTTGGAAAGAACTCTGACCTATCTATCCAGAATAAACTAATGTTATTTAATCCGTTTGGACATATGGCATCCAACTATGGGGCTGTACAAAGAAAACAAATGCTGAACCCATCCAAAAATTCCAAAGCAAGGTCCTTCGCGGAATAATAAATGCCCCTTGGTATATAAGAAATAGCCATCTACACCCTGACCTTCAAATTGAAATGATTACAGAAGTGGTTAAAAAACACGCTGTATCACACAATCAGCGACTGCAAGGTCATACCATCTCCGAAATGGAGACCGTCTTAAATGTACGAGAAAATGTTCGGAGATTAAGAAAAACCAAGCCTCATGAGCTGATGGTCTAAAAGCTATGGGAAAGTGTTATAACTTTAAAACTTCCACCAATGTGATTTATAAAATAAGAAATCATTTGTCGATCTTTCATAGATTGGTCCTGATTCACCGGTGGTTTTAGTGCGGTAAGAGTCCCACACTACTCAGTACCGATTCTTACCGAGTGTCTTGTGAAGATTTCCATCGGATAAAAAAAGTTACTTACAACTCTTAATGAATTAAAAGGCAATTTTTAAATAAGGTGAAATATTGAAAGTGAATGCAAAGAATGCATGAACTACAAAAAAATTGCATTCAAAAAAATTTGCCCAAAAATTGCCGAAAGTCTTTAATCATATAAAAAGTACGCATACGTCCCAGTGAACATAGTTGTGTTTTTGGTAAGATCAATAGTATGTATTTACTAATTCTTCTGCAACTGGGAGTACGACCTACAAATTGGACATACGACCACTTGAGTGCAAATTGTGAATTGAATTTAATTAATGTTTCAGTCTAATAGTTTCCTTTTAAGCATAAAGCCTTGCAATCTTCTGTCTTAGACTATTATTTAACTCCAGATTGTGATTTGCTTCGTGTAGGTAAAACATTGTGTGGTGTACTTATATGTTGTGGTGGATATAATATCGAAGAAGGGGTGAGTCGGTTGGGGTGCAGGGTGAAGGCTCAAGCAGCTGCTGCTACCTTAAAACCACTCAACTTGATTGAATGAATAAGAACAACGTCGTTTGGATGTGTTTACAAGAAGTTCTGTCAACAACTCTCGTATTCTACATCATCTGTGAGCTGCGACATTATGCGCGCTGAGCATTTCCATTTTGTGTATTGCGGTAGCTTTCTGTAATTTTTTTCTCTTTCGAATTCCTTGGTTTGGTTTTACTCCGGAACTAGATGATGGAAGGTGGGTATATCTATATGGGTTTGGGTAGCCATAGTTAAACATATGAATGAGTTCACTGCCAATGCAGTAGTTACTTGCAAATGTTTCCCCGTGTCGTCGTGTTGTCGTCGCACAATGACGTGTTGAAAGAAACTGTCACACGGGAACTACTACAACAACAAATAACAACAGCAACTGTACAGATGGAACTCATCATTTAGACGGCGATGAAGATGTTGAAGAAAATACCAACAACAACAACAAAAAAATTGTGCATAAAGTGAATTGTAAATGTATCTAGCACTCGAAAAACCTTACTCAATGTGAGCTCAGGCTCAGGATAAGAAAGGATATCATTTTTGTAGCTCTGAACACAAGTTTGCGTTGCGTATTACTTTCACTTGAGGTATACTGATGTGGCTTGGCCTACATTTTGCATTTTTGTTACAAGGTTTTCCTTGTGACTGAGTTTGCTAAAGTGTAATGCAATTACATTTTTTTTGGTTTTGTATTTTATTCGAGGGAGATGTTTAAATATTTCTTTTTATTTTCAAGGTGGTTTTGTGGTTTTTTTTTTTGTTTTTAATCTTAGGGGATATTTCCTCTCTGTTGTTTGTCACAAGAAAATATTTTATCGGAAGAAATCAGCAAAGCGGAAAGAACTTAATAATTCTGAAAACTGTAACGGGACAAGTGGGAATATCTATAAAAAAGTAAAAAACGTTGGTGCCCTTCAATCTTGATTGTTGCGAAAAGAAAAAAGAACAAATTGGTCCAAGGTTGATATGATGAAAGCAGAATATCTTTATTAAGACCATGAACCTTATATTGATAGATATATATTTAGCAATAAGAATCACTTGTTTTTAAAATTTCCAACATTAATATTGAGTCAGAATTCGGTTTTTGTGCGTTACTAAAAGGTCGAATTTATTTGAGAAAAAATGACTGCTAGTAACTTTCAACAATTAGCTTTTGAGAGTAAAACTTAGAAGTGGACACAATCATGAAATTAGCTCTAACAGAGGGACAGATAGCTATCCGAGAGTGATTCTCAAGAATTTGTAGTGAAATTACTCTCAAATGGAAATGCATCTTAAGCCAGTCCTAACCAAAAGGTGCGTATTCATTTGAGAGTAAAAAGACTGCGAAAAACTCTCCTACGACTCTCTAAAACCTACAAGTACTTTCATGAAAAAAAAAAATTGATTGTGGCTCTCTAATAGCTGCCTACCCCTTTGTGCACTAATTTAATGACTGTGATCACTTGGGAGTTTCATTCCCGAGAGCTGCTTGAGAGTTGCTTGTAGTCGTTTTACTCTCAAATGAAGAAGCACCGTAAGGTGATTTTACATTTGCGAGTACTCTCACTTTCAAACTCTCGATAGTTTTTCTCGGATAGCTGTTTACCCCTCTTTGATCAAATTTCATGACTGTGCCCATTTACAAGCTTTACTCTCGAGACCTGCTCTCAGTCTTTTTATAAAATAAGATTGGTGGCAAAACAGCTCATGTAGATCCAGGTCTATTGACCTATAACTCTCAGCCATGAAATGACGGCGACCTACAATTTGTGCCTAGTCCGAACGGCTAGATGAGAAGCACTTATTCGAGACAAGTTTACTCTTGGAGGATTTATCAGTTCCTCGCAAGAGGCAGTACCTCAGGAAAAATTTTCAGTTTTAAGGTTGCAGCGGCTGGGAATCAAAACTAGACCTACGGCATGACAGTCCAACCTTTTAATCGTGTTCATTTGAGAGTAAAATGATTGTGAGAAGCTTTCAGTTTGAAATTTAAACCAACAAGTGCTACCAGTGATGAAATTGGCAAGAAAGCTATCCCAGAGTCCTCTTGAGGGATTTTTAGTGAAAGTACTCTTGAACGGGCACGCAGCTTATAGGTGCTTTTACATTTGACACTACTTTCACATTAAAAATTTGTCGACATTGACTTTCAAAAAGTCGTCTCTGTGGGCTTATTTCAAGACTTCAGGTATCCTCGTGAGTATTACTTCCGAGAGTTGAGAGTTGCTGACAGCCTTTTTACTCTCAAATGGATACGCACTTTATAGGTGCATGTAAATTTGAGAGAAAAAACGTTGTGAGTAGCTCTAGTGAGGAAACTCGTAGTAATGGACATAGTCTTGAGAGCAGCTCACGGAGAGTTGATTTTTTCCTTTTGACATTTGAACTCCTTGAGAGTTTCTCTCAAGTGGACACTCATGTTTATATCACTATTGGAGATAAACTTGCAAAACTCCAACACAATTTGTTATTTTGGGAGAAGCTGCCAAGAGTCAATATACCAGAACAGTGGACTTTTTAGGAAAAAAATCAATAAATAGAGAAATATGAATCGTTTGAAGCTTTGTAGAAAACTGATAGTTTTTTTGCGATAGAAACTGAGCTTTCCGTCTACCTTCAAAAGGGATATAAATGTACAAGGCACATAATATGCTTTACCGGATACCTGAAATCTAAGAAGTGTTATAAATATAAAAGCTCATATACTGTTATGGCTCCCCTTAATTTTGTATACTTTTTGAATAAAATGGGTCTTACGGATATGTTGAACTTCACTTGCTGTCAAATGTCAAAATTGTCAGAATTGATGAGGACCTTCAATTTGAAGCTCTACAAAAGAAGACTACGCTTTCGCAATGAATTTTCGATGACAGTCTAGCCATGTTTAGGCCTATTACTTGTTTTTCACTTTTGAAGAGTCAAACAGCTGCAAGCTTTTGCTTGACACACAGCAACCTAAGGATCTCCAGAAGGTCGAACCGCCAACCAAATTGACCACGTGCTAATTAGCGCAAGGCACATTGAACATCTAGGATATATGTGAACTTTTCGAGGTGCAAACATGGACTCTAAAATTTTTCTTGATGTGACAAAGTTCAAAGCCCGACTGTTTCATAAAATGAAAATGAAGGCTACCCAAAGGAAGAAATTTAACATTCATGTCTGAGAAAGGCAGAGACTTCAGTGAGCAAGTGACCGGGAAGCTTACTGCCGTACCCCAGCCACGAGCGACAAACAACAATGGAATTAGTATCGTGACATCATAAAGGAGACTGCCGAGACCATCATAGGCCACAAAAAAGAAACAGTGGTGGTGATGATGATGAATATGCGGTATTTGAACAGGAGACCAAAAAATGCACCAATGCAAATGATGCAATGGAAAACAAGAGCAGCC